>CM052436.1:6623716-6660559 GCA_028533085.1 Varecia variegata | reverse complement strand
TCAACACAAAAATATGTGGGGATTTCTCCCCACCAGGAAGCAAGCAGTCAGTTCTGCAGCAGACACCAGCTGGGTGTTCTTCAGTTCAGTTCCCACACTACCAGGTAGTGTCAGATCCCACAGGTTGAGGGCTCAGTCCCCAAGAGCATCCCCCACCCCCAGACCTCGGTCACAAATTAGAGCCTCTGGAGCTTCTGACCAACTAGCTTCAAGTTGGGGTTCCCATGACCCCCCTTTGAGTATGGTAAATTTGCTGGAGTGGCTCATGGAATGCAGGGAAACACTTATCAGTACTGGTTTATTATAAAGGATATTACTAAGGATACAGAGGAAGAGAAGCTCAGGGCGAGGTATGAGGGAAGGGGCGTGGAGCTTCCATGCCCTCCCCTGTGTGCCACCTTCCAGGAGCCTCCGTATGTTCCGCTAGATACCGGGACACTCCCCAAACCCTGTCCCCTTGGGCCTTTTATGGAGACTTCATTGGATAGGCATGATTGAAGCATGGACAACAGTGTCAAAACGTGATTGGACAGAAAGTGTGTACTCTGATACTAATAGACTGAGTGGAGAAACCAGCCAGGTTCTCTGGCCTCTCTGAGCACCATCCCTTCCTCTGGGGTATGGGGCAGCACTTATGACCCACAACCAGATTAGAATCCTAAATTGGGCAGATGAAAGGAGGGCAGGAAAAGGTCAGAGAGAGAGAGAGATTCTGTTTCCTGAGGCCTAAAGCACCCCAATATTATCACAAAAGACTGTCTATGGGAGTTCTGAACCAGTTACCATGGATAAAAACCAATATATACGTATCATATCACAGCTGTGTAATTCCATGTGTATGAGTGACTAGAGCAATCAGGTTCGTAGAGACAGGGAGTAGAACCATGGTTACCGGGACTGCGGGGAGGGGGAATGGGGAGTTAGTGTTTAATGGGTACAGACTTTCAGTTTGGGCTGCTGAGAAGGTTTGGAGGTGGGTGGTGGCGATGGTTGTACGGCAGTGTGAGTATGCCGAATGCCGTTGAGCTGAATGCTTGAAAATGATTAAAATGACAAATTTTATGTATATCTTGCCACAATAAAAAAGTAATTATGATACGAAAAAGGAATATAGTTTTAGATTTTAAGGGCATCTCTCTGGGGATGGTGAACAAAAGCTGAACTTTGGTGTTGGAATTTTTTTTATCCCCATAGTGAGAAAACTGGTCACAGAATCTTTTTAGCAATTTTTATAGATGTGCTTGCCTTGGAGTAGAACACCCTGCTTGGTGGTCCTGCCCCATTTTGCACCTGCTCTGAAAGGGCCTCACACCTGGCTCAGGGTGGCCCTCTCCCAAAGCGTCCAGACCCTGAGGGCTCCATCCTGTCCCTTGTCCTCGGGGCACTGATCCTGTCATTCCATTGTTCATTGAAAATTGAGCATCAGGGATCCTAAATAGTGAAAACACAGTTCCTGCCCTCAGGCCACCCATATTCTAGGTTGGAAAAGTAGTAGAAAGAGAAGAGAAGCCACCCTAAAAATTAACACTGCAAGGCCAAGTTATGGAGGCAGCTGGCTGCCTAAGGAATCGGATGGGAAAGGACACTTAGGACTTAACCTCATTTGTGTTTGTCAGGGGTCTGCCCTCAGGCCTCCCAAGAACATGTGGTCGTCCTGTTGCCTTTCACTCTTGTACATAAGTATTAAAGTCACTGGGGCCTGGGAGGGCGGAGAAGGGGTGGAGGCACTGCGGGGCAGGCAGACCCTCAGCCAGTTTGTGTTCATGGTGCTGAGCAGGTCTCAGGCATCAGGAAATGACCCACCACGCAGCGGTCCCCGCCTACTGCCACTTTGCCTCTGCAGAAGTTCAGGAGAGCTGTCCTCTCCCAGCGGCTTTTACAGACAAACAGCAGGCGCTTTTAGATTTTGTTTCTTTGCATTACTTGAATTTCTACAAATACCTGCAATTTCTAGTCTTTCCAGGGCTAAAAAGGAACTAGATCTCATCTGGCTGACTGGTTTTTGGCAGTTCATATAACAAAATGACGTTTTGTGGTTAGTTGAGTGAATTAGCTCCACTACTACAAATAGCTTTTTACAAGCAAGGAGGGAAAAAAATGTATATTTAGAACCAGTTTCTAAGTAGTTCCAGCCACTTAGGATTTAGGGAAGTTGTCTGGGCTGGGTTTGAGGGAATCTCTTAAACTAAGAGTTAGAATTTTTATTTGTCTCTTATCTCTAGGTAATCACATGCATTCGTTAGCGTCAACATTGGGCCCCAACCTTCTGTTTGGGGAAGTTCAGTTATGATGCCAAATTTTCCCTGAATGCTTATTGATAGCCTGGAATGGGCAGTAGTTAAACAGAACGGGAATCACTGCATGCGTCTACCAAGAGGGACACTAAGGATTTGGGACCTCATGGGATACATTTATTTTCATCGTACGTGAGGGATACTATCGTGTCTGTTGTTATAGCTAAAAGATTCCTTGGCTGAAACCCTTTGCTATAAATACCCTTGTTAGGATATAGATCTGTTTCATTTTGCATTTGAATTCCTTTTAGCTTTACTTCCTACCAACTTGTAGTAATTGATTTTGCTTCAATTTTCAGAAATCGCCCCTAGTGGATATTCCTGTGTTGCAGTTTTGCTATACTTTCATCCAAAGGTAATTAATACAGCCCCCTCAGAAACATTCCTAAATTACAGATGCTATTGCAGTGACTGTGTAACAACCATGGTTTTATTTCTTAACTGTAGGAGAGCCTTGGTTCAGAAAAATCTCCTAAAGTTGTCTTAATTTCTTCCCAAGCCATGGAAGTGCCCTGACGATCTTTACTTTTCCTTCCCCAGAGACCTAATCTGACATTTTGAAGTCCATGTGCTGTATGTTGAACACTTGATGTCAGCAAAGCTTTATGTGAGGACTGTTAAATTTTTTTTTTTCTTTTTTTTTGAAACAGAGTCTCACTCTGTTGCCCAGGGCTAGAGTGTCTTGGCGTTAGCCTAGCTCACAGCAACCTCAAACTCCTGGGCTCAAGCAGTCCTCCTGCCTCAGCCTCCTGAGTAGCTTGGGACTACAGGCATGCGCCACCATGCCCGGCTAATTTTTTCTAAATATATTTTTAGTTGTCCAGCTAATTTCTTTCTATTTTTAGTAGAGATAGGGTCTCGCTCTTGCTCAGGCTGCTCTGGAACTCCTGATCTCGAGCGATCCTCCCGCCTCGGCCTCCCAGACTGCTAGGATTATAGGCGTCAGCCACCGAGCCCGGCCAGGACTGTTAAATTTTAAAAGATTGAGGTTTGCATTAAAAACCCACAAACAGGGAAGTGTTAAAGACCTCTTGGAGGAAAAGGAGAAATGATTATTTTTGGTGACAGTGACTCCCATGGGTGGCTTCTGCTTTGGTTGACTGAGCTCACTGTCTTTGTTAAGCAGCCATGGCAACAGGAGGTCTGAAAGGGGATTCCCTAGGTTTTTCTCCATCGTTGACAAAGGCACTTTATGGTGCCTTTTTCAGATCTTACAAAGGCTACACCCCAGGTACAGCTCCCAGACCCCTCCATGGGGTGGCACCTTCTCTGTTGCAATAAATGAGGGTGAAGTGGGTGTAGACCACTTTTCCAGGAAGCCTCAATGTCCTCACATACCCGTCAGGAGTTTCACAGTTAATATTTCTGACACCCAGGTATGGTCTCCTTGGTTCGCACAGTTAACATTCCATAGTTATTCCCACTCACCACATCCTGAAATTGTAGGAAGGTAAACTGAGGGCCATCATCCCAGGAGTTCCTGGGTGTAGGGTTAAATTCAGACCAGCTGTTACTGCTTCACCCACAAGCATTGCGGTAGCTCTTTCCTTGGGGAGTTAGAGATGAGCTGGTCACTTCCCTCCCCTTGACAGCGAATGTGTATTATTATGTTATCGAACATACATTGTAGTGGCCTAAATGATAACTGAGCTTTCCTAGAGGCTGCAGGTGAGATTTTTAATCATCCTCCTTTTGCAGAAGAGGAACTGCCAACCACACAGCAGGTAGTAGGTTGGAGAACCAAACTTGGACCTGTGCCGTGCTGCCTTGCTTGGTAGCAATAATCTCAGAATCCTTGTTCCCTGTGAGGCTTGCGTGAGAGTACTGTGGGGGGAGGCAGTTTCCTGGTGGGTATGCCCTGACCTGACGCTTTGCCACCTTCTGACAGGTGACGCTGTGTTACCAGCCATGTTGGGGAAGTGGAACATTATCGCTAGAAAGGCCTGAGAGATCAAGATTGATCATCTAGCTTAAGGCTTTTATTTTACAGACAAGGAGACCAGAAGTATCTCACCTGTGAGCAGCAGGATTTCAGGTCCCCAGACTCGAAGTGCTCACCAGAATACCAAAATTTAGCTTGTGTGTATTATAATAAAAAAGAAGAAATAGGTCAGTTAGGTATGCCATTTCCCCTCTGCTCTCCAACTGCCAGGATCTTAAATGTGCTTATAAACAAATGTAGGCTGGGCGAGGTGGCTCACACCTGTAACCCTAGCACTCTGGGAGGCAAAGGAGGGAGGATCACTTGAGTCAGGAGTTCGAGACCAGCCTGAGCAAGAGTGAGACCCTGTCTCTGCTAAAAATAGAAAAATTATCCGTTTGCAGACATCCCTGAAAATAAAGAACAACAACAAAAAAAAATAAATACGTAAAAAAAGAAAAAAGAAAATGAAAAAAAGGAAAATAAGAAGAAAAAAATTAAAAAAAGAAGGAAAAAAAAGAAGAAAAAAAAAAAGAAAAATTAGCCGGGCACGGTGGCTACTCGGGAGGCCCAGGCAGGAGCATCACTTGAGCCCAGGAGTTTGAGGTTGCTGTGAGCGAGGCTGATGCCATGGCACTCTAGCGGAGGCAACAGAGTGAGACTCTGTCTCAAAAAAAAAAAAAAAAACACAGATGTATTTTGATTCATTCATGGTGAAGTATTTTTTTCCTTTTTTTTTTTTTTTTTTTAAATAGGCTCCCAGTACCAGCCTTGCAAGAGAACTTTCCTTCCTTGTTGGGAGTATTGAAGGAATCTGTACAGTTGAATCTGGCTCCACCTGGATATTTTCTGCTTCTCAGGTAACATGTCACCGCATTGACGGTGACGTAGTGTTTTCTATTAGAACATAATTTTATTTCTGTGGCATTTTCAACCTGAAGCTGATTGTCTCTCAACAGCATGCTGAATGACTTCGTAACAAGAACTCCCAACCTCGAAAGCAAGAAGGATCAAAAAGATCTGCAGGTCGGTATGGGAAAGAGTTTAGCAAAATGTTATTGTCCCAACTGTGTCATCCACCTTTAGGGGATATCAGGTGGCAGGTAGACAAGAGACGCTGGACAGGATCCGAGCTTAGCTTTGCATTTGTTCTCAAGTCTCACTTCCGCCACTGCTGTCCCTAGAGGGTTCAGATGCTCAGGCCGTGTTTCTGGTGCAGGTTCTGGTGTGATGCTTGATCAGTCGACCTGGGATTTCCAAGTGCCCCCCGCCCACTGTATGCAGATGTGCGTGGCGCTCACTCGGAAGATAATTAGAATAAGAAATCTATCTCTGTACATGGATATCTTGCCTTAAACCCTTTCTTTCCCCCTGTTATAAAAGCAATACGTATTCATAGGAAATTCTGAAAATAGAACTCACCCATAGGAGGAGGAAAAACTTCTCAGAGTAGAACACTGACTAGTAAATATAGAAGTTGTGATGGAGCTAGACAAATCAGTTTTATAACTGTTATCGACATTGATTGAGTCAGTGGCTTTTGTATCAGTTTTTTTCCTATATACTGAGTGATTTTATGTCAGTTTTATAGCCTTGGTAGTATTACTGCTGTTACAGTCCCTGGCACTTGTAAAAGGCATATCTGGAAACAGCCTCAGTTCCCTAATTCTGAACCGTGGTATTTAATAGTACTGTATAAAGCATAGTAAAGTGTAGTTAGAAAATTCAAGTTCCTCCTTTGGCCGTGACTGGTAGACAGAGAAGAAAGCATCAGGTGCAGATGCTGCACTTGCCGGTGCCTGGATAGCACTGACCCAAACCCGCCTGGCAAGCCTCCCCGCTTTTATGGGCTGTTACCAGAGCAGGCCCCTCCCTCTTCAGTCCCTCTGGGTAGGGCTTGGGCCATGGCTTGGGCCACAGGCAGTCACTCAGTTGTTACAACTGGCACACCTCTGCTCCTTTTGGTTAGAGGGCCTAGGGTCACCTGCTTCTGTCTCACGACCTCTGGCCTCCCCGGCGCTAACTCCTTCCTGCTGTTTTGAGCCACACCCTATACTTCTTCCCCATTGAGGACATAGAAAAAAAAACCAAAGTGTGTTTTTCCTCCTGTACTTTCATAACACAGAATACTTCTGTGACCTCTGGTAACCAAATGTGTGGGGGTTTCTCCCCACTAGCAACCAAGCAAGCGGGCTGCAGCAGACACCAGCTGCGTGTCCTCCAGCTCAATTCAGTTCTCACAGTATCTGCCTAGAGATAGTGTCCGATCTCACAGGTCGAGGGCTCGGTCTCACATTTGCAATGCTAATTGCAAGCCCCAGGTTATGACCTGTGCTTCTGACCAACTGGCTGTAAGTCGGCGATCCCATGACCCCCTCCTTGTATAGAATTAACTTGCTAGATTGGCCCACAGAACTCAGGGAAATACATTTACCAGTTTATTCTAAAGGACATTAGAGGATACAGACGAAGAGATGTGTAGGATGAGGCATATGGGAAGGCGTGCGGAGCTTCCGTGTCCTCCCTGGGTGTGCCAACCTCCAGGAACGTTCATGTGTCCAGCTACCCAGAAGCTCATCCAAACCCAGTCCTTTGGATTTTTGTGCAGGTTTCATTATGTCAGCATGATGGATTAAATCACTGGCCATTGGTGATCAGCTTAGCCCCTTGCCCCTTCCCAGAGGTGGGGGGTGGGCTGGAAGTCACAGCCCTCTAATCCTGCCTTGGTCTTTCAGGTGACCAGCCAGTCCTGCAGCTAACTAAGGTCCCCCAGCCACCAGTCATCTCCATAGCATACAAAAAGATGCTTATCACCTTGGAGAATCCAAGGTTTTTACGAGCATATGCCAGGAAATGAGGAGAAAGACCAAACACACACTCCGCAATATCCCACCCATCCACTCTGTGTGCTGGGCCCTTACAGGGACTCCTCTGAGCCCTCAGCCCCTTTCCTGATCTTTCCTTCTGCCATTCACACCACACCCAGCCTCAGTTTACTAACCCACTGATCCCCTCGGGTGCAGCCTCCTCCCCACCCGGCAGGCAGGTGCCTGAACACAGCTGCTGAGCTTAGGAACCTTGTGTGATCGTTGAGGTCAGGATTGTTAAATTCTCAGACGTGGAGGATTCCAGCTCCTCTTAGCGAATGACGCTTGGTGACACTGCCTGAGAACCTACTCAGGGTTCCTGTCTCTTCGTCCAGCCACTGACCCGTTCCTCGCTGGTCAGACTCCTGGCAGTAGATGACTCCTCCTTCACCCCATCTGTCCATTAACTTACTTAACTTTATTTCTTGTTATATTAGTTAAAAAAGATGCATTTCTAGCAAGAACCCATGGTCCTAGAGAAACCAGAAAGCTAATCTGTTTAATACAGTATGTGGCCTTGTTATCAGAGCACTGCTACGACTTCTGATTTCTGTATATTAATATTTTGCCTGCGTTGGCCAGTGCAATAGCTGGTAGCTACATGTGGCTGCTCTGAAATGAATGTGTTAAAAGCGTAAAATGCACGTTGGATTTCAGAGACTTAGCACACACAAAAAAGAATGCAAAATCTCATTAATAATTGTTATATTGATACATGATGATACCTTAGATATACTGGGTTAAATAAGACATATTATTAAAATTAATTTCACCTGTTTCTTTTTACATTTTAATGTGACTCCTAGAAAGCCTAATATTACATATATTGCTCACAGTTGTGGCCTGCGTTCTGTTTCTATTGGGTGGTGCTGTTTTAGGCACTTAAAATTCTTTTCCTTAACTAACTTCCTTTCCTCTTTCTTCTGACTGCTCTCAGGAAGTCACTCAGAAAATCCTAGAAGCCGTGGGGAACATTGCTGGCTCTTCCTTGGAACAAACCAGCTGGCTGAGCAGAAACCTGGAAGTGAAGGCCCAGCCTCAAGCCTCTCTGGAAGAGTCTGATGCTGAGGAAGATCTGTACAGTGGGTATAGAAGAGTCAGGGTGGAATGCTCATGGTTCTGGTTTTTCCTTAAGAAAGATTTTTTTTTTTTTTTTTTTTTTTTTTTTTTTTTTGAGACAAAGTCTCACTCTGTTACCCCAGGTAGAGTGCAGTGGCGTTATCATAGCTCACCACAACCTCAAAACTCCTGGGCTCAAACGATCCTCTTGCCTCAGCCTCCTGAGGAGCTGGGACTACAGGCACACACCACCACGCCCAGCTAATTTTTTTCTATTTTTTGTAGTGGCGGGGTCACACTCTTGCTCAGACTGGTCTCAAACTCCTGAGCTCAAGCGATCCTCCCTCCTTTGCCTCCCAGAATGCTAGGATTATAGGAGTGAACTCCTGGGCCTGGCCAAGAAAGATCTTATGTGTTGTCACCACAAAAAAAGGGAAGAAAGCATGTGAGATGATGCATATGTTAATTAACTTGCTTGTAACGATTATTTCACAATGTATACATACATCAAGACATCAAGTTGCAACCTTAAATTTATACTGTTTTTATTTGTCAATTACACCACAATAAAGCTTACGGGTGGGGACAGATATTGGAAAGTTAAAAAGAAAAAGTTTTAGGAATAAGAAAAAGCAAACTCCCTTCCTTAGGTCTGTGTTAATTCACCCAAGCTCCTCCTTTATATTCCTAGACAAATGACTAAACTGTCTGTTTTTACTTCTTACAACGTAAGTTGTGCATGATAAACAATAGGATTCCACAGATAGTATCCCAGGTGACATGTGCCACCATGTTAAACCTTTACCAAGCCTAGACCGGGTCGCAAAAGTAACTTCCCAAGGTAATTTACATGGACTTGGTGATAGAAATCTCTGTGGGATAAAGACGATAAGAATGTTTGTTTTTCTTTTTGCGGCACTGTGGAAAGAAAGCTTAGTGACTCAGCAAACTATTATCAGACGTTTTATGTTTTGTATTTCATTTCTGATTAATGCACCCTTGCCTCACTGATCCCAGCCCATTACCTGGGACATGAAGATTCTATAAAGGGACTACGTAGACCAGGCACACCCCAGCCTTACTGTGTCATAGCTTCATAGGACAGTGGTCAGGAGACTCAGAGAAGTTTGATCAGTTTACTCGGCGGGCCACAGATCAGCACAAGACCCTAGAGAAGTCTGAATTAAGTAGACATTGTAGACTGTCACTTGCCAGGGCCCTAAATCCATCAGTCAGGCTGATCTTAGGTTGTTATAACCACTGCAGTAAGGGAGAAATTGACAGTGTCACAGTAGTATCTCTAAGGGGAGAAGTTGGGGGAGGATACTTACAGAGTTTTAGGCCCTTGGCTGAGCTTTTTGGAGCCGATCTTTCAAGGTAAGGAGCTGATTGGGACTGTACAGTTAATGACAAATACCTTGGCGTGGTGGGCAGGGCATGAGGTGAGGGTCTAGAGTGAATCTTTTTTTTTTTTTTTTTTTTTGAGACAGAGTCTTGCTCTGTTGCCCAGGCTAGAGTGCCGTGGCATCAGCCTAGCTCACAGCAACTTCAAACTCCTGGGCTTAAGCAATCCTCTGTCTCAGCCTCCTGAGTAGCTGGGACTACAGGCATGTGCCACCATACCCAGCTAATTTTTTCTATATACATTTTTAGTTGTCCATATAATTTTTCTATTTTTAGTAGAGACCGGGTCTCGCTCAGGCTCAGGCTGGTATCGAACTCTTGACCTCAATTGATCCTCCCGCTTCAGCCTCCCAGAGTGCTAGGATTACAGGTGTGAGCCACTGTGCCTGGCCTAGAGTGAATCTTGATGGGCAAGCTGCAGGTTTTGATAAGTAAGCTGTTTTAGTGGATGAGCAGTTTTTTTTCAGGATTAAATATATCCTGGGGCAATGATTCTTTTTTGCTAGTTCTCAGTATTATTTAACACAGGGACAGGAGAGATTGCCCAGTGCCAGTCTCACTTTACGCAGGACAAGAACGTATGTTTGGTCCCAGTTTTATTTAACACAGGGACAAGATTATTACATTTCTGTTCTCCGTATGAACTAGATAGCTCGGCACCTGCCACAGAGTAAATGTTCAAGAATCATGAACTTTTATTACTTCGGTCAAAATCATTAGCAATAGTTACATCAGCAGAAACAAAGCTAAATTTTTAATACACAAGGGAAAGTGTCAGTAAGTCAAGACTCTTTTCTTGAACTTTGGGAGGCCAAAGCAAGAGGATTGCTTGAGGCCAGGAGTTCGAGACCAGCCTGGGCAACATAGTGAGACCATGTGTCTACAAAAAAATAGAAAAAAATTAGCCAGACGTGGTGGCACACACCTGTAGTCCTAGCTGCTCAGGAGGATGGCTTGAGCCTAGGAGTTTGAGGCTGCAGTGAGCTATGATCGTACCGCTGCACTCCAGCCTGGGCAGCAGAGCAAGACCCCATCTCTTAAATAAAATAAAATTTAAAAGTCTCTTTTCTCTCACAAGTAACAGAAATCCATTTTAGACTAACAGAAACAAAAACAACAAAACAACTTTTTGGCTCATGTATGCGAAAAGCCCAAGAGTCAGTATCTGGTTTTAGGCATAGCAGGAACCAGGTGCTCACTTGAGGCCAGTCATGTCTCCTGCAAAGACTCTGGACGGCTCTTCTTGGACATGCCTGACCTGGCAGAGGGCAGGAAGGGCTGGTGCCCTGGAGCCACAGGAAAGGGCTTCTCACCCGAGAGAGGGTTCTTAATGGCAGGTGGTGCCACAGTCCATTATTTTTGCCGTGTTTGATAGCTAGTCTTGTGGTTTGCATCAGAGAAGTAATTATACTTTATTCTAAAACGGAGACAGTATAACTAGTAGAAACCAACAATTAGCTTTCTCAGGCTGTGGTTGTGGTTGTAGTCATGGCTCTAGAAGGAGCTCTTGCTTCTGCTTGGCTGACCCGCCCAGGCTGTCTCTTGCTGGTTAACCTGCTTCAGCACGGTGCGGCCGTGTTGCCTTTGGTGCACCAAGTGTTACTGGGCCCGGCTTTTGTGCAACAATTCAGTTTAACCTCAGGACGATACTGTAGTAAAACTATTACCTGAATTTTTTTAATTTTTTGGAAATCATAGAATTCCAAAACTGGAAGTGACTTTTTAGCTTCTCAATAAGCCTTAATTAGCAAATTATAGAGGACCCAAAAAATGGAGTGTTTGGATTATAACCATATATTGTTTCAATCTTTTTTTTTTAATATCTTCCTTTTTTTAAATCTCTTCAAATTTTTTAAGAAATTGTTTAAATTAATGGAGTACAAATATAATTTTATTACATGCATAGATTGCATAGTGGTGAAGTCAGGGCTTTTAGGATATCCATCACCTGAATAACGCACATTGTACCCGTTGAGCGATTTCTCGTCGTCCACTCCCCATCCCCCCACCCTGAGTCTCCATAATCTATGTCGTTTCTTGACCAACCAACTTAAGTATACATATGGGCCACGTACAGCGTGGCACAGAATGAGCCTTCCAAGTGATGTATTTTTCTCCACTTAAAGTGTCTGTGCAGTGGCTGTGCAGGTTTCTAAGTATAAACTGGTGAGAGACACGTCTGGCGGGTGCCACGCGCCGTGCTCTGGGTGCCGGTGCCGCAGCAGCAGACACACGAGCAGGACGTCTGCTCTCATGGGGCACGGGGTCGGGGGGTGATAATCAGAAAGGAAACTACCGAGGGTGTCTTTGCAACTCTCCTGAAATCTAAAATTATTCCAAAAGAAAAGTTTTTTTAATGACAAAAAAAGACAGTGAATTACCGAGAGAATTTCAGGTGGGATTTAATCTTGTAGGGAATGTCAGAGTGATGTGATGAGGAGTGTGTGGGCGTGAGTCACGTAGGAACCACTTGGGTGCTATGGAACAGGTGCCCCAGGAGGTGACAGTTGTGCTGAGAGAGGAAAGATAGGGGAGCAGCCCTGCAAAGATCTGGGGAGGCCCTGCCCGGAGCGGTGGCAGGCCCTGGTGGGAGGAGCGGGCTCCGACGTGGACACCTGGAGACCAGTGTGGCTGGAGCTTGACGAGAGTGGTCAGAGAGGTCAGAGAGCAGGTGCGGACTGACGGCTGTCGGGCTTGGCAGTGAGCAGAGTAAGGAGCTTGGGTGACATCCCACCTGCTGCAGGAAGCCATTACAGTATTTAGAGCTGTGATGTGATCTTACGCAAACTGCAGAAAACATCGCTATAGCTGCCGTGAGCGACGCAAGCTGTATCGAATGAGAGCAGAAACTGGATGTCCAGTTAAAAGGATTTCACAGTGTGTTGGGCAAAAGATGATATAGCCGGGAGGCAGGGCTGATAGAGGCAATTTTAATGCCTAGTCAACAGGACTTGCTGATGGATTGGATGTGGTGGTTAAAATGAATGCAATCAAGGATGACTTGGGTTTTTGGCTTAAGCAATTTATTGAGGTGGAGAAGACAGAAGGAAGAGCATTTTGGAGAGGGGAATTGAGCTCCATTTTGCACGTATTAAGTCTGAGATGTCTGGAAGAGGGAAGGAACCAGCAAAGATGATTAAGCAGTCACTGGGGTAGGAGAAAAACCAAGAGTGTGTAGAGGCTTGAAATCTGCCAGAAAAGGGCACTTCAGAAAAGAGGGAGCAGTGACACAGTGCAGGGCCACTGAGAAGCTGAGTGAGGTGGCATGAGGCCCGCTGACTGGACAGTGTGGGAGGCTTTGGGGTGGGCAGGAAGCATGCAGGGGATACTGATGTGGATGGGGAGGTCGGGAGACAAGCAGTAGAGACAGTGAAGGCAGATAACTCTCTGAAGCTCATCAGCAATAGGGCAGTAGCCAAGCAGGAGTAAGGACTAGAGAGTGTTTATTGTTTTAATTTGTTTTTAAATTGGAGCACATCAAAGCCTGTTTGCATGCTGATGGAACACTACAGCAGAGAGGAAGAAATTAATACAAGAGAGGAAAGATAGTTAGAAAGCAAAGTCCTTGATGGGCACAGGGCCAGGACTGACACCATAAATGGACTTATTCTTTGGTAGGAGCCAGGGACGTGTCTGTTAAAACAGGAGACAAGGCAGAGAACATGGATAGAAACACTCTGGGTTAATAACTCAAAGTGGCAAAACGAGGGGCTTCCCATTTGATTCCATTTTCATTGATTTTCTCAATGCAATGCGAGGGGAGGCCATCATCTGAGAAGGGGGAGGTATTGATGGGTATGGAGGGAAGGTGAGAGAGAATGAAGCTGGCAGGGGGAAAGCCAGCAGACCACCCAGGAACGAGTGCTAGGATTGTGTGGTTGCAGCAGGTCCCTTTGAGATTCATGGTCATGAAATAAAACGAGATTAGTTGCTTCATGGTGTGGTTTTCTCTGAAACCTTTCGCTACACAAAACTGCAGACAGGTCGTTGGGTTTAGCCCGCAGTGCGTTTTTCTTGGTGGGTACTTCTGAGGCAGAGGGAAGCAAAAACGTTAAGGGTGTTTGCCAGGTAGATGGATGACCAACTGTGGGCGTGGGCAGGGAGGTGAAGTGAAGACCTGCAGCACTGCTGGGTAGTTAAGGGGGGGACTCAGGAACCGGAGGCCTGTCCTAGGCTGCAGGAAAACGCCCAAGGGGTAGACATAGTAGGGCGATGGAAACAGGTTTCGGATGCAGTGGTTTTGGAAATTGGCGGGTCAAGGCTGTATTGGTGGCTGGAGCAGAGTGAAAGACGGGTGTAAGGGAATAGGTCAAAGGGCTTAGAGACCGGGATGTTCGATGGAGCACCCAAGGGGATGACAAAGTTCCAAGAGTGGTGACAAGAATAGGAACAGGGAGGAAGGCAGCGAGTCGGTGCTAATTTATTTGATCAAAATATCCAGATTCTTAGTTGCCGAAATTGAATGCTAACAGAGAAGAATACTTGAGTTATACACACACAATCAGCATGGAAGGTGGGAGCCCATGGCTCACGTTGGTGAGATGCTTTTGAGGACAGCGAATGGTGACCCATTTGTCATAGTTAGCACACAAATGCCTCTTCCTGTTTGCAGATGCTGCTGCAGCTTCAGCAATGGTGTCTGCTTCCGCCCCTTCGGTGTACAGTGTGCAGGCCCTCTCTCTCCTGGCAGAGGTAAATACATGCTGACTTGTCATCCCTTAAGGAAAGGAGTGCTGTCCCGAACCCTTCCTGCTCGGGGTCACACTCCCAGGTGAGCGCCTCAGGCAGTGTGGGCCTCAGGCTGCACCCTGGAGTTTTCTGGTTAGGTTTTGTTGCGAGGGCTGCACTTCTTATTGCTGCTTCCTTCCGAAAAGGCTTCTGTCTTACGGTCCGTTCTTTCAGGTTCTGGCTTCTCTCCTGGACATGGTTTATCGAAGTGACGAGAAAGAGAAAGCAGTGCCTTTAATCTCCCGCTTGCTTTATTATGTTTTTCCTTACTTACGCAATCACAGGTAACATCCTATGTGTGGGAAAATGTTTTGAGAAATGACTCAAGTGGTTTTCTGGGACAGTCTTTGACCTTGGCCCTTGTCTCCTCCCACTCCCATTTAGCGCTTACAACGCTCCCAGCTTCCGGGCGGGCGCCCAGCTGCTGAGCTCGCTGAGCGGCTACGCCTACACCAAGCGAGCCTGGAAGAAGGAAGTCCTCGAACTGTTCATGGACCCCACTTTCTTTCAGATGGATACCTCTTGTGTTCAGTAAGAAATGCTGTCCTGATAAAAAATGTGCTCTGAATCTTCAAGTGGAAACTGGGGGGTTATGTAACTAATTCTTGTTCCTAAAATGGAAGCAGACCCAGAGCACCAACCCAAATAATAGGAAATGATATTTACAGGCTCACATGGTAACCGTGCGTTCGTGGGAAAGGAATGAAGTCTTTTAAAATACAAAGGTGCTTTTTGTCAAAAGAAGAATTTCATTAGTTAAGAGAGCATATTTTTCCTAAAGAGCGTAACAGGGGGTTCCAGTGATACGTGGTCTATCTAGTACTACTTTATCTTGTAATCACAAAATATCTGACCAACGTTAAGATGCCAGAGCCCACTGGTGCCTCTGGTGGTATCTTTACCTCGCTTCTCAGCTTACACTCCGCCGGTTCTTGCTGAGATCTTGCAGCAGGCTAGGCTGAGGGCCACTGAGACACAGATGCGAGAAGTGCTTCCGGGGCCTTTCCCTTGGAGATGGAGAACTCAGGAACCCTCCCTGGCTTGGCCAAGCGAGTCTGTTAATGAGAGGGAGGCCCCAGGATGGAGGGTGGAGATTGGGGCAGCCTTTTTATACGGCCTGAAGAGCCAGAGGGCTGCTTGGCGCCCTGCGGCTTCCATCCCAGGGACCCTCTTGCTCTGCTGGGATAGCCTGTTTGGAAGTGGGAGCTAAGGGTAGAATTCGTCTTCACTACCCCACTTCCTTCCATCAGCATGATCATATGAGCATCATCCTGTGTGAACATACTTAAGGGCAGCCCTTGAAAGTCCAGAGTGCCTTGTCCGTTTATGCTTTCTTTGCAGTAAGTTGGAAAGGTCATTCTTCATTCCCTGTGTTAGGATTATATATGAAAAACTTTAGCGTAGCTTTCCCTTACACAAAAACTATTTATTTGTGTTACTAACCTCTTTTCAGAAAGCAGTTTTTATAATGATAGATCTTAAAGGGGCATGTTATTTTCTTGATGCTTTTAATCAGACGATCATCCATTGCAAATTTAATTAACTTTGGTTTTTTTTAATATCCAGCTGGAAGTCCATTATTGACCATCTTTTGACTCATGAGAAAACAATGTTTAAGGATTTAATGAGTAAGTTCTATGTTACATGCACAGGGGTCACACTTTAAAGGGCCAATGACATCATAACCAGCTTTTACCATGTATTGCAGAACCCTACTCAAACCTTTCATGGTGTTGCCTAAGACACAAACTATAATGGGACATCAGGAGTAAATGAATGAGTCTGTCCAGCTCCAATCTGTTGACATGAGTGCCTTGATAACCTTTTCCTAGTTTTATAATGGAGAAAGACAGCTGAAAGCACCCAGGTTCACATCTTGACATTTGTGTGGAAAGTAATATTTTCCATAATTTATTAGTAGTTTTCTACACCTCACATCCACTTCTAATGCCCTATCAAGTATCATTAAAGAAATATGTTTTGGTTTTTGGTTTTTGGTTTTTGAGACAAAGACTTGCTCTGTTGCCCCAGCTAGACTGCTGTGTCATCACAGCTCACAGCAACCTCAAACTCCTGGGCTCATGCGATCCTCCTGCGTCAGCCTCCCAAGTAGCTGGGACTGCAGGCGTGAACCACAACCTCCAGCTAATTTTTCTATTTTTTGTAGAGACGGAGTCTCTCTCTTGCTCAGGCTGGTCTCCAACTCCTGAGCTCAAGCCATCCTCCCGCCTCGGCCTTCCAGAGTGCTAGGATTACAGGCGTGACCCACCATGCCAGGCCAAGAAATACGCATTTTTTAAAATACACATGGGAATAATAATCACATGCTCTTACTTAATCAAGATCATAATTTTTCACTAGGGAACATAATAATCACACTTGTATGAATTTCCTATCATTTACATCTAATTGTGGTTTTCTCACTAAGTGAAACATATTTGCTATATTTATTCTAGACATGCAGAGCAGTTCTTTAAAACTGTTCTCAAGTTTTGAGCAGAAAGCCATGCTGTTAAAGCGCCAGGCTTTCGCTGTCTTCAGTGGAGAACTTGATCAGTACCACCTTTACCTGCCATTGATACAAGGTAAGATGACTGTGTTAGTCCATTTTGTGCTGCCGTAACAGAATACCTGAGACTGGGTGATTTATAATGGGTAGGAATGTATTGGCTCGCAGTTCTGGAGGCTGGGAAGTCCAGTATCCAGGGGCTGGCATCTGCCAAGGGCCCTGTTGCTGTGTTGTCCCATGGAGGAGGGCAGAAGGGCAAGAGAGCACAAGGGGACGGAGCTCACCCTCTTATAACAGCACCAATCCCACCCATGGGGGTGGAACCTCGTGGCCTAAACTCTTAAAGGCCCCACCTCCCAGTACCATTACATTGGCCATTAGATTTCAACATGAGTTTTGGAGGGGACCTTCAGCCCATAGCAATGGTCACCCCTCCACCCGCACCCACAGAGAGACCCACGAGGGGCCGAGGTGGGCAGCTGCTAGAGAAGCCCACTGCACATTTCAGCAGGATCGTGTTGAAATGAGTACTCTGCAAGAGTTCTAGAAGAACCTCAGAAATATTCGTAAATCTGAAAATTTATTTTAAAAATTCATTATTATATTATTACTTTTTTTTTTTTTTTTTTTTTTTAGACAGAGTCTCACTTTGTTACCCAGGCTAGAGTGCCGTGGCATCAGCCTAGCTCACAGCAACCTCAAACTCCTGAGCTCAAGCGATCCTACTGCCTCAGCCTCCCGAGCAGCTGGGACTACAGGCATGTGCCACCATGCCCGGCTAATTTTTTTCTATATATTTTTAGCTGTCCAGATCATTTCTTTCTATTTTTAGTAGAGACGGAGTCTCGCTCTTGCTCAGGCTGGTCTCGAACTCCTGAGCTCAAACAATCCGCCCGCCTCGGCCTCCCAGAGTGCTAGGATTACAGGCGTGAGCCACCGCGCCCGGCCCTATATTATTACTTTTTATTAGGTAGTTTTTTGAAGTCTGGCAGTACAGTACTTCAAATAATGCTTTCTCAGCACTGTTTCCTGCTAGATTTCTCCTGCAGTCAAAATACTTGGTGTTTACAGTACTCCCTCAGTCAGCACTTGCAACTGAAGGAGTGAAGGAGCGAGATTTTACAGGAGGACCTAATTTTTCCCTAATAATTTTTCTTTCATTACATCAAAAATGAATTCTTGTGGATGGATATATTACATGATTTTCAGGGTTTTTTCCTTTTCATAAAATATCGAGGTAGTAAAGTAGACATTCTATTTTTAATTCACCATCCTCTAAGATAGGAAAGAATTCTCATATAGGAATTTATTTTCCTTAGGACTCATAGCCTAACTGCAATCAAATAAAATTAATACAATTCTTGAAGGATTTTTTGTTTAATGTTGTAAAGGCTAATGTAACAAACAATTCTACAAATAATAGAATTATAGTGTAAATCTTTTTTTTTTTGGTCTGGTTTATTAAGGTATGACTTATATATAGTAAAAGTCACTCTTTTGGTTATACATGTCTATGGATTTTTTTTGAGACAGGGTCTCACTCTGTCACCCAGGCTGGAGTGCGGTAGCAGGATTATAGCTCACTGTAGCCTCAAACTCCTCAGCTCGAGTGATCTTCCTGCCTTAACTTCTTGAGTAGCTAGGATTATAAGCCCATACCACCACAACTGGCTAATTTTTCTTTTTCTTTTTTTTGGGAGGATGGTGGGTAGAGATGGGATCTTACTATGTTGCTCAGGCTGGTCTTGAACTACTGACCTCAAGTGATCCTCCTGCCTTGGCCTCCCAAAGTGCTAGGATTACAGGTGTGAGCCACCATGCCTGGCCAGTTCTATGAATTCTTATAAACACCTACAGTCATGTAACCACCACCACAGTCAAGATATAAGACATTTCATCATCCCAGAAAGGTCCCTCATGCCCCTTTGTGATGACTCCTCCCCTTTACCCCAGTCTGTGGCAATGAGTACCATTAATACCACTATTCTGCTTTCTGTTCATATAGTTTTGTCTTTTCCAGAATGTCATATAGATGTGTGTAGGCTTTGAGTCTGGCTTCCTTCACTTAGGATAATATATTTGAGATTAATCCATTCTGTTGCATTTATCAGTGGCTTATTTCTTTTTATTGCTGAATAGTATTCCATTCTATAGTTTCTTTACCCATTCACCAATGGAAGGGCATTTGGGTTGTTTTCAGGTAGAATTATGATATAAATCTTTTACTTTGCCCTTTTTAAAAATTTTTGTTTTGAATATTTGTCAGCTCAGAACACATGTGCTCTTCCTAAAGTCATCTTGATGGCTCTTAATATTAATCTAATTGTCAGCCCACTTCCCAGGTGGTTAACTGTTGGAAAGTTCTTAATTGTTTTAGTTCAAAACATTAACAGCTTTCACAGTTGTTAATTATGATAATTTATATTTGCAATAATAAAATACCTTCCTACTACAACATAACTTCAACACGTAATGCTCATAAGGATTTTGATCTCATAATATCTTAAAAACTTAAGATACCTGAAAGCAAATACTCAGATATTGACAAATCCAAGGGGCGTGGCTTTCTAGAATTACTGTGAGAGGAGACTGATTTGATCGAATGGTGACCAGGAGTGCTATAAAGGTGATGGCAGCCTTCAAAGACTTTGGCTGATAGCAGGGTCAAAGCTGAACTTTGTTGCCTCCCTATAAAATATGGAGGGAAAAAGAACAACAGGAATCCTGTTTTCTTTAGCTCATGTGCAGCATCTGGGAGGGTGCTTTCTGAACCTAGCCATGGACACTGGTCTTAAAGGGAAGTGTTCAGTCTGCTCTCTGGGTAGAAGAAAGAACAGAGAAGCTAAAAGAAGAATGTGTCATGCCTTCCAGGGCCTTTTCCATCTAAGAGCAGACGCCTACTCCTTCTCTCTCCCCATTTCCTTCCACACACTCCTCTCAAATTTGGGGTGAGGCCGAGAGAGCTAGAGAGACACTATTAGATGTTTAGAAGCTTCAACCAAACAAAAAAGAATAAACAACAACCTTTCTCAAACAATGGTGTTTGAGTTTGTGGCAAGATTTGAACATCCAGCATTTCTGAGAAATCATTCCTTTGAGAGGGAGAGAACGGGCAATATGACAGTATATACATTTGATATATATTATGTATAGCACATTATATGTTGTATATTAATATGTGTGATATATAATTATCTATGTTGTGACATAATATATAACACTTATGATAATATTTACAATATATTATTTTATAAGTAGTAATGTTAAACATGATTATAATATACTTATTCATATAATATATTGCCAGCATATATAATATATATATAATACAAAGTCAGCATAATGCTGACTTAAACTGGAGGTGGTTTTTGAGCTGTTGAGGAAAGAGGAATTTCTAAATAAGTGCCCTTCATTTTGGCTATGTCAAGTGCTGTATTTCTAAAAATACTACGTTTAAAAAAATAAAGCATTTTGGCCCATCTCATTTTTGAATGCCTGACAGTTTTCAAAGCACTTTCCCACAACTGTCATCATTCCCAGGACCGTCCCTTGATGGGCCCAGCCTCCATGAGGTCCTGGGGTGGTAGAATTCAGTGTTCTCTGACAGTTTTGGGACCCTTTACTAGCCTTGAGATGCCCTGTGGAGCAACGATGCCCAGGTCTCCCTCAGAGGAATAGACGCGTCTGGAAGCTTCTGAGCTGTGAATGGTTTAGGTCCAATCAAAAGAGGCAGGAATAGGCCGGGCGCGGTGGCTCACGCCTGTAATCCTAGCACTCTGGGAGGCCGAGGTGGGAGAATCGCTCGAGGTCAGGAGTTTGAGACCAGCCTGAGCAAGAGCGAGACCCCACCTCTACTAAAAATAGAAAGAAATTATCTGGCCAACTAAAAATACATATAGAAAAAATTAGCCGGGCATGGTGGTGCAAGCCTGTAGTCCCAGCTACTCGGGAGGCTGAGGCAGTAGGATCGCTTAAGCCCAGGAGTTTGAGGTTGCTGTGAGCTATGCTGACGCCACGGCACTCACTCTAGCCTGGGCAACAGAGTGAGACTCTGTCTCGGAAAAAAAAAAAAAGAGGCAAGAATAGAGAAGTTCTAATGTTTCCATTCTGGGATACCATTTGGGGGTCCTTTTCCCCTGATTTTATGGTGCCATCAAGTCGCATTGAGAGAAGTGCATGGGGTGAGGAGCTGAGCAGCTCGGTATGTCTCAGCTCAGAGTGAGCAATCTGACATCGAAGGGGATGGTGGGAAGATGCGGGTTGAAGGGCACGAAGTTGCAGTTATGTACAGTGAATGAGGCCAATGATCTAACGTACAACAGGAGGACTACAGAATAATATTGTACTGTATACTGGTAATTTGCCAAGAGTGTAGATTTTAGGTGCTTTTGCACAAAAGAGAAAGATAAGTGTATGAGGTGATTTGATTGTTAATTTGCTTGACTGTAGTAATCACTTCAATATTTATATGTGTATCGAGATAAGTCTATTAAATATGTTATACACCTTAAATATATGCAATAAAATTGTTTTAAACTTTACAGTGATTATGAAAGAAACTATTATAAGCCTAAAGCAATTATTATTTTTTAAAAAAAACAAGGGCAAAATGCTGTTTTTTTTTATAATGAGAGGAGGACAGGCATTGTCTCTCACAAGGTCTTCTAAGGGATCAGAAAGATCTGGAGGAAGCTCTCTCTTCCCTTTGCGCTGGATGAGTGTGGCTCATCCCCGCCTGCTGGACTATCTCCCATCTTTTAAGTCTTCCTCGTTGTCATGGATGCGTTAGCTTTATTTTTACGTCAAGATACTGATACTCAGAGAGATTAGCACCTGCCTAAAGTTTTGTTGCCACTAACTGGCAAAGCTTGAACTGAAATCTGAGCCCTTTGGCTCCCAACAATAGGCTTGTGCCCTTTGAGGGAGGCAGCACAGGGCTCTCACTCTGGTTTCACATAGGACAAGGAGGGCTTGGTGAGACTGAGTGGCCAGCCCACGCCATCACAGCCTGTACCAGTGGTGAGGCACCCTGGCTCGGGTTTCTCCAGCTCTGCTCACAAGGACTGGTTAAGCTTGCAAGGTCATCACTCAGCTAAGAAAGGAATATTAGAGGGTAAAGAAAATTAGGTTCTAAAATAAATCTTCTTGGCTAAAAAATAAACTTACGGGTTTAGCTTTAATTTCGATCACCGATATAAAATATGCCCTATCTGTACAAACTACTTTTTTTAATACTTCCTGTTTCGAAATAGATTAAGAACTCAAAAGATTTTGTAACTCACAAGAAGTTACAAAAATTGTACCAAGAGTTCCTGTATATTATTGGCCCAGCTTCCCTTAGGATAACATCTTACATAATTGTCGTCTACTATCAAAACCAGGAAATTGACATTGGAATAATACCATTAACTCAAACGTAGTCTTTTTCAGATTTCACCAGCTTTTACATGCCCTCTTTTTGTGTATATGTTTGTGTGTCTAGCTCTATGTGAGTATCACATATGCAAGTTCTTTTTTTTTTTTTTTTTTTTTGAGACAGAGTCTCGCTTTGTTGCCGGGCTAGAGTGAGTGCCGTGGCGTCAGCCTAGCTCACAGCAACCTCAAACTCCTGGGCTTAAGCGATCCTACTGCCTCAGCCTCCCGAGTAGCTGGGACTACAGGCATGCACCGCCATGCCCGGCTAATTTTTTGTGTATATATATATATATTTTAGTTGGCCAGATAATTTCTTTCTATTTTTAGTAGAGACGGGGTCTCGCTCTTGCTCAGGCTGGTCTCGAACTCCTGACCTCGAGCGATCCACCCGCCTCGGCCTCCCAGAGTGCTAGGATTACAGGCGTGAGCCACCGCGCCCGGCCGACATATGCAAGTTCTTGTAGCCAGCACCACAACCAAGATTCAGAACTCTTCCATCACTGCAAAGCACCTCCCGCAGGTCCCTACCTGTATAGTCACACCCTCCACCCAGCCCTAGTTCCAAGAAACTGCTGATCTGTTCTCTGTCACTTCCATTGTCATTTCCTTTGTCTGAAGAATTCCATTTAGCTATTCTATTAGAGCAGACTTCCTGGCAACAAATTCTTCGTTTTCCTTCATTTAGAGTATTTTTATTTGTTTTTATTTTACCTTCATTCTTGTTTTGTCTTCAGGTTTTATTGTTTTTTTTTTTTTTAACCTTCATTCTTGAAGAATATTTCCATTGGAAATAGAATTCTGTGTTGAAGTCTTTTCTTTCATGCTTGAAAAATGTGCAATTTCTTTCTGGCTCCCTGGTTTCTGATGAGAAATCTGCTGTCATTCTAATTACTGTTCCCTTTTAGGTCATGTGTCATTTCTCTCTGACTACTATCAGGAATTTTTTTCTTTGTCTTTAGTTTTCAGAAGTCTGATTGTGATACGTCTGGGTGTGGATTTCTTTGGTTTTGTCCTTTTTTAGAATTCACTCACCTTCTTATATCTGTAGATGTGTGTCTTTCACCAAATTTAGAAAGTTTTCAGTCATTTCTTCACATATTTTCCCAATCTGTATTTTTTCTCTACTTCTGGAACTCTGATGGCACAAACGTTAGATCTTTTTATTGTCACACTTGTCTCTGAGACTCTGGGGTTTTTTCCCAACCTTTTTTTCTCTCCTTTGTTCAGTTTGAATAATTGCTATTGAATCTATTTTCAACTTCTGCTCTTGAGCTCTTTTATTTCTGTGATTGTATATTTTTGGTTCTAAAATTTCCATTTGGCTTTTCTTTATATCTTCTGTTTCTTTGCTGAGACTTTCTTTTCTCTGATTTGTTTCAAGTGTGTGCAATTGATTATTGGAGTATTTTTAGATAGTAGCTTTAAAATCTTTTTTCAATAATCCTTTTTTTTTTTTTTTTTTAAGAGACAGGGTCTCCCAGGCTGAAGTGCAGTGGTGTAGTCATAGCTCACTGCAGCTTCGAACTCCTGGGCTTAAGCAATCCTCCCACCTCAGCTTCCTGAGTAGCTGGGACTACAGGCTCACGCTACCATGCCAGCTAATTATTTTGTGTTTTGTAGAGACAGGGTCTTGGTATCTTGCCCAGGCTGGTCTTAGAGTCCTCAAGTGATCCTCCTGCCTTGGCCTCCCAAAGCACTGGGATTACAGGTGTGAGCCACCATGCCCGGCCCTTTGCCAGTAATTCTAACCTCCATATTATCTCAGCATTGGTGGCTTTTTATTACCTTTTCTCACTCATGTTGAAATTTTGTATATTCCAAATTATAGTCTTCTCAGATGCCCAGGCCAACATAAAATAAAAAATAAGCCCTAGAGAACTCACTGCAAGGTCATTCCCTAAGTCCCAGGGTTTCTAGCCAGTCTTGCCTTTTTTCCCCCTCTACCTTTCAGCTTTGTAATAGTTGGTTTATGTATTTTGTTCAAAGTTTTTGTTGCAATTAGAGAAGGAATAGGGTGTAATATGCTTACTGTATCTTGTCCAGAACTAGAAGTTCAAAATACATCTTAAAAATGCTAATCTGTTTGTCAAGTGTCTGAGTTATGCATGATCCTTCATTTGGTCAGAGTACTTTTAAAGACAAGGAATAAAAAGAAGCTATTAGGTTGGTGCAAAAGTAATTGCAGTTTTAGCATTGTTGAAATTTGCCATTTGCTATTGGAATACACTCTTTTTTTTTTTTTTTTTTTTTTGAGACAGAGTCTCGCTTTGTTGCCCGGGTTAGAGTGAGTGCCATGGCGTCAGCCTAGCTCACAGCAACCTCAAACTCCTGGGCTTAAGCGATCCTACTGCCTCAGCCTCCGAAGTAGCTGGGACTATAGGCATGCGCCACCATGCCCGGCTAATTTTATCTATATATATTTTAGTTGGCCAGATGATTTCTTTCTATTTTTAGTAGAGACGGGGTCTCGCTCTTGCTCAGGCTGGTCTCAAACTCCTGACCTCGAGTGATCCACCTGCCTCAGCCTCCCAGAGTGCTAGGATTACAGGCATGAGCCACCACACCCAGCCTGGAGTACACTCTCAAATGTGGTTGTTATACATCATTTTAATGCACATTTCTTTATGTTTTTTGGCTAACAACTTGTTATTTGCTATTTATTTTATATTTATTTTAGACTATGGAAATGATGTTAGACAAAAAGCAAATTCGAACGATTTTCTTATTCAAGTTCAAAATGGGTCGTAAAGCAGCAGAGACAACTCACAACATCAACGGTGCATTTGGCCCAGGAACTTCTAACAAACATACAATGCAGTGGTGGTTCAAGTTTTGCAAAGGAGACGAGAGCCTTGAAGATGAGGAGCGCAGTGGCCGGCCATCAGTAGTTGACAACGACCAATTGAAAGCAGTCATCAAAGTTGATCATCTTACAACTGCAAGAGAAGTTGCCAAAGAACTCAATGTCAACTATTCTAAGCAAATTGGAAAGGTGAAAAAGCTCGACAAGTGGGTGCCTCATGAACTGACCAAAAATCAGAAAAATCGTCCTTCTGAAGTGTCGTCTTCTGTTATTGTACGCAACAATGAGCCATTTCTCAATCATATTGTGATGTGCCACAAAAAGTGGATTTTAAACAACAACTGACATCGACCAGCTCAGTGGTTGGACTGAGAAGAAGCTCCAAAGCACTTCCCAAAGCCAAACTTGTACCAAAGAAAGCCAAACTTGTAGCAAGCAGCAGACCACCAAACAGTCATGGTCACTGTTTGGTGTTCTGCTGCTGGTCTGATCCCCTACAGCTTTCTGAATCCTGGTGAAACCATCACATCTGAGAAGTCTGCTCAGCAAATCGATGAGATGCACCGAAAACTGCAATGCCTGCAGCGGGCATAGGTCAATAGAAAGGGCCCAATTCTTCTATGCAACAACACCCGACTACACGTCACACAACCAACGTGCACAACCAATGCTTCAAAAGTTGAACGAATCGGGCTACGAAGGTTTGCCTCATCTGCCATCTGACCTGTTGCCAACCGACTACCACTTCTTCAAGCATCTCAACAACTTTTTGCAGGGAAAACGCTTCCACAACCAGCAGGATGCAGAAAATGCTTTCCAAGACTTCCTCAAATCCCAAAGCATGGAATAAACAAGCTTATTTCTTGTTGGCAAAAATGTGTTGATTGTAATGGTTCCTATTTTGATTAATAAAGATGTGTTTGAGCCTAGTTATAATGATTTAAAATTCACGGTCGAAAACCGCAATTACTTTTGCACCAACCTAACAGCTCAAACAAGAGGAAGTTTATTACTGATGTACTACAGCAAATCTTAGCAAGCATGACTGTTGTTCAGCTGTTTCCTATAGCAATTTGTTACATGCCTAAGAAACCTTAAGCTGTAGGGGAGAAATCCATTCTACAAACAATTATCTCAAGGGGGAAGACTGTTAGGGGTTAAACAGTGTACCCTGCAACTTTTTTTTTTCCCCCTGCAGAAACTAAAGTTTTTGCCATGACTATCAAACCTAAACTTTACTGAATAAATCTATTTTATTCACTTGCTTTACTTCCCACCGACCACCCCCAAAATATGGTGTCATCTGCCTGCCAATCTATATGATTGTGTAAGTCCATCACTCACCAAGGGCTGTCTTTGGCTTCTTTGTCTTATAATTCATATTCTTAGAGGAAATTTAAGTGGTCATTGGTCATTCAGTGGATTTCTAGAGTCAGATCCTCAGGCCTCTGCGCAGCTGTGACAGGGGTGCAAGAGTCATTCGATTCCCTTCCTTTGGCGGGGGCCATGAACTGCTGAATGTCATAAAGAAGAGACTAGTTGCCCAAAAACATCCCCCGATGCTCATTTCTTACGCCAGGTTGTTATCAGAGATCAAAGCAGTTACAATTTTATTTTTCTTCTTTGTCTAATGAGAATCCCCAAACTGTGTATTTGTGTGACATCTTTAAAATCTTCTTTCCTTAGAACGCCTGACAGACAATCTCAGAGTTGGACAGACATCCACAGTTGCTGCTCAGATGTTTCTTTTTTTCAGAGTTTTGCTGCTAAGAATATCTCCTCAACATTTGACTTCATTGTGGCCAATAATGGTCTCTGCATTGGTGAGTACAAGTATTGTACTCTTGAAAGCCAAGGTTGGAGTTTTTAAAAATACTTTCTCATCAACATATATTATTTCATATGTATCTAGTTTTAGCTAAAAGTTATTTTTCCTCAGGTTGGTAGCACATAGGCAGCTCCTGGTTAAAAAGAGAATATTTTATACTATAATGATAGTTGATCTCTCACCTGTCAGTTATTCTAACTAATTTGTACCAGTTGATATTAATTGCTACTTTTTTATATACATACAAGTTTGGGTAGGTTTAATCTCTTTCCAGGCCGGTGTGGTGACTCATGCCTATAATCTTAGTACTTTGAAAGACAGAGGCAGGAGGACTGCTTGAGCCTAGGAATTTGAGACCAACCTGGGCAGCATAGCAAGACCCTGTCTCTACAAAAAGTTTTAAAAATTAGCCAGGTGTGGTGGTGGTACATGCCTGTAGTCCCAACTACTCAGGAGGCTGAGACGTGATGATCACTTGAGCCCAGGAGTTTGAGGCTGCAGTGAGCTATCATGACACCACTGCACTCTAGCCCAGGGAATAGAACGAGACTGTGTGTCAAAAAACAAAACAAAACAAAACAAAAAAAACCCCACAATTCTCTCAAATAGTAACTTGGATGTATGTTTGTTTTTCAGATTCAGACATTCATAGAGCTTGAAGAAGATCTGAAAGAGGAAGATGAGTCATTGAGGTAAGTGCCATAGGTCTGCACACATGTGTACAAGCTGGTCTAGATGAACAGATATCACTTTATGATGCGGGGTTATCTAATGCTAAATGCTGTTTTCTTCAAGTATTTGTGAAGGGACCAGCTATTTTGAAAATTTCTTAAAAGGAAAATCCTTCTTATGGACATTTCAAAGGTGATTGGACTATAGCAGATGTGAATGAATTTATAACAGGAGTTTCTCTGCAAATTTATAGGAGCAGCAACAAAATAAAGAGAATGAAAGTGTCAGTTCCAGACGGAAATGGGCCCTCGCTGGGGGAGATACCTCAGAGTGAACTCCTCTTGTATTTATCAGCTTGCAAGTTCTTGGACACAGCTCTTTCTTTTCCACCTGACAAGATGCCTTTATTTCAAATGTGAGTCAGCTGAAACCATATGTCCTTTTTGAAGGAGGAGATTTTTTGTCCTTTTAAGCACTTTCACTTGTTTGTTTCTGTACAGTTTATGGGAAGCCACAGTACAGGTTTGTAGTGACCGATGAGCCAGCTTGGAACACCAAGTTTCGGATTTCTTGTAACATCTGTGGCTTTGTGAATTTGGCTCTCAGTAGTGTTTGTGAATGCATTTCCGTTCGGTGAGGGGGAGTTTGTTTCTGTGGTTTTTGCTACTGAATGCTTATAAAACAGGGGTCACCCACTTGCGATCCTCCCCGCATTTGGGTAGATATTTTTCTTCTGTGTTCAATTAGCTACGAATTCCTTTATTTGGAGCAGGCCATCTCCAATTCCCTTTGCCCCTTAGGCTTACATTTCCTGGGGGCCTAACACAGCTGCTCATTCCTGTAACTTCATGCCTGGGCCCAGAGGCTGCTTCTCTCTGCCCTCCCATTGCAAAGAGGGTAGTCATGTAGAAATGTCTGTGCTTTAAAAGTGTGTTCTCTTAATTGCACATTACTGAGTGAAAGAAGCCAGTGTGAAAAGGCTACACACTGTATGATTACAACTATGTGACATTCTGGAAAAGGCAAAACCACAGAGACAGTAAAGAGATCAGTGGTTGTCAGGGGTTAAGAAGAGATGTGGGGGTGAATAGGTGGAGCACAGAGGATTTTCAGGGCAGTGGGCCTACTCTGTATGACACTGTAATGCTGGCAGCATGTCATTATACATGTGTCCAAGCCCATAGAATGTAAAACCAAGAGTGAACCCTAAAGTAAACTCTGGACTTTGGGTGATGGTGGTGAGTCTATATGGGTTCATCGGTTTTAACAAATGCACTGCTCTGGTACAGGATGTTGACAGTGGAGGAAGTTGTATGTGTGGGGGATGGGCCATATATATGGCAACGTCTGAACTTTCTGCTCAACTTTGCTGTGAACCTAAAACTGCTCTACAAAAGAAAGTCTATTTTTAAAAAATGGGTGCTGATATACACAAGTGTGCATAGCAACATTATTTATAATAGGCAAAAAGTGGAGACAACCCAAGTGGCCATCAACTGATGAATGGATAAATAACTTGGTATACCATATCCATACAATGGAATATTATTCAGCAATAAAAACAAAGGAGGTACTTATACATGCTAGAACATGGATGAACCTTGAAAATATTATGCTCAGTGAAAGCAGCCAGACACAAAAGGAACACATATTGTCTGACTCCATTCATATGGAACGTCCGGAATAAGAAAATCTATAGAAACAGAGTATAGATTAGTGGTGGCATGGGGTGGGGGCTGGTGTAGAGGATTGAGGGACGATGGCTGAGGGGTGCAGGGTTTCTTTTTGGGATAATGAAATACTCTAAAATTGCTTGTCGTGATAGCTATACAACTCTATGAATATAATAAAAGCCATAGTACATCTCAAATGGGTATGGTATGTAAATTGTATCTTAATAAAACTGTTTTTAAAATTGTTAAAGGGGTCTGAGCCAGCATGCCTGACCTTGTGTTTGTTTCCCCCAGTTATAGATGGGCATTTGTTCCAGAAGTGGACACAGAAGATCCTGCCTTCCTGTCAGATCTGGAGGAGAATCACCAAGAATGCAAACCTCACACTGTCAAGATTCTAGAACTTCTAAAATTAAAATATGGGGTAAATGTTTTCCTTTTTAAAAATTATATTCATGACAAAGGGCAAGAGGGCTCATCAGGGAACAAAGGACTTCTTGTGCCACTTGATTTTAATGATGTCAAATAATTTTCAAAATATCTTAGTTTTAAAACTTGATATGGTTAAAATTCCATCTTTATTTGCTTATATGTCACACAGACACCACTTGGTCATCCCAGTTGCTAAGAGGTAAATCTTCCTGGCTAACACAGTCATGTAGAGGTCGTTTTACTCCCCATGTTCCTGTGTTACTTAGAGTCCAAGAAGAGGGAGAGCTTGCTTGGAAGAATGACAAGGGTCAGGTTGGGCTCAGTGTGGGACCCTGATGGAAAATGTTAATTGAACACCTAGAATTTGAGTCATTAGTGCTGATAATGAATTTTCACAAAGAACTTATCTCAGGTTTGCTGCATGCATGTATTTCACGGGCATCTCCAACCCCTAGTAAAGCCGTATCATTTTTATGGTTTTTTTGTGTGTGGTTTTTGTTTGTTTTTCATTTTGCAGGAAATCAGCAGCTCCGATGAGATCACCGTGAAGAGTGAATTCCCTCTTCTGCGCCAACATTCTGTTTCCAGCATTAGGCAGCTGATGCCATTCTTCATGACTCTAAACTGTGCTTTTAAAGGCCAAAGGCAGCTGTCTGCTGAGACCTCAGGAGCTCCATGGTTAGAGTTTCCTGCCACAGAGAGCTTAAGGGTCTTAAAACAACTGGAAGAATGTGTCGAATACGATTTTTTGGAACATCCGGAATGTTAACCCTATGAGAGAATTTGTTTAATTCATATATTGGTACTTGAATGAAAATCAGGATATATTCCAAACAAGAAAGGAGCCAGGATAGTGCTTTTGAACACATGATTTCAATTTTGAAAGTAGATTTCAGATAATTTTCTGTTCAACAACAAAACACACCTCCCTAAATGCCTTGTAATATATTTGGATCTGATTGTGTTTCTTGCTCAATTTATGTAATGAAAATAAAGTTAATGTATCATCTAACAGTAGCACAAAATTTATAATATGAAGTAGAGTATGAAGAGAATGAAGAAGTCAGGTTTTTTTGTTGTCATTGAAGCAGATATATGGGTCTTTCTCGGTATATCTCTCTAAAAGTTTAAACTTATTAAAAGAATATTATTTTTAACCTTTCACACAAATGTCCTTTACAGCATTTATTTCAGTATTGCATTTTAAAACTAAAATACATTGTTTTCTGAGAATAATTTCCCCTTACCTATTCAGCAGAGATGAGCACTCGAAGATAATTTCAACATATTTAACCCTTGCCCATTAAAATCACATGTTTACACTTAAACTGTACAAGAAGTACATACTTTTAAAATTCTGACAGCTGTAACCTTAGTTATGTACCTGATGTACCTTCCAAGCACTTTCTTCTTTCTTTTCTTTTTTTTTTTGAGACAGAGTGTCACTCTGTTGCCCGGGCTAGAGTGAGTGCCATGGTGCCAGCCTAGCTCACAGCAACCTCAAACTCCTGGCCTCAAGCAATCCTTCTGCCCCAGCCTCCTGAGTAGGTGGGACTACAGGCATGCCACCAACATGCCCGGCTAAGTTTTTCTATATATTTTTAGTTGTCCAGATAATTCTTTCTATTTTTAGTAGAAATGGGGTCTGGCTCTTGCTCAGGCTGGTCTGGAACTCCTGAGCTCAAATGATCCACCTGCCTTGGCCTCCCAGAGTGCTAGGATTACAGGCGTGAGCCACAGGGCCCAGCCCCAGGCACTTTCTATTTACTGTAAATCAATGTAGCCCTGGAACCTTCAATGCCCGAAACTACTATCAGGGATGCTCCCCTTCAGACTTCTTCCCTTCTGTTCTTTCCTTTCTGGGATCTCTCTACCACTTTGCAGACAAAGCTGTACATTAGAATAATCCTTTCCTAGGCACAGAATTCTCTGGCTTGGCAGCATCTCATCCCACTCTTTCCCAAGCCTGTTTGTCTTTTGTCAGCTTCATCCTGGCCTGGAGCCATTTCTCTGCTGTGGGCGCTTTAACTCTCCGCCCGTGAGTGTGGTTCCCCTTCCAGACCTGCCTGTCTCCCGTCCCCTCTTCAGCCACCAGAGCACCGTGCATTACACTGTCCAGGCCCGATGATGCAGACTGTTCTATTGGTAAGGTACACAGCCTTGTAGTTGAGGGTAAAGGCTCTGGGTTTGCGTCTCAGCTTACCTGCATACTAGCCTGGACAAATACATCGTGCCTCAGTTTTCTCATCTATAAGGTGGGAATATTGACGGTTACTACCTTTTAGGGTGGTAGCAACTAGCCAGCTCTACCGCCCCTGTGATTTCTAAACAGTTTGATCATGCACCCACCAGTAAAAGTTGAGCATGTCCCCAACCCCCATATCTGTAAGCTTATGTGTTACATTAATTTACTTGAGTACCAACATGTATTGTGTATTTTTGTTATTGTTGAGATGGGCTCTCGCTACAAAAACTAGAAAGGAATAAAAGGAACAGAGCCACTGGGCCCAGCCTACTGCATATTTTGTAAAACAGCAAATGAAGATTTTAAAAGTATGAGGACAGGGTTGGGCGTGGTGGCTCACGCCTGTAATCCTAGCACTCTGGGAGGCTGAGGCGGGCGGATCGCTTGAGGCCAGGAGTTCAGGGCTACAGTGAGTTATAATGGCACCACCGCACTCCAGCCTGAGCAACAGAGTGAGACCTTGTCTCAAAAAATAATAAGAAAAGTATGAGGACAAACAAAATTAGCACTTCTGATATTTTCTTCTTATCCCTAACGGATGAGCTTCTGTTCCCCACTTTGAAGACAACTGCTCCAGCTCAAATCCTACCAGTCGTGTCATATGTGGCCCAAGGACCAAAGGGTCACTGCACTGAGGGTGTAGAGGCAGTGTTTAGGGAGGAATGGTGTTTGCCAGGGGCAACCACAGCAAACAGAACAGACTGGATGTTCTAAAAGAGCAAAGAGTTGGTGGGAGTGCAGCCCTCATGTGTGAGTCCCTCCCTACCCCAGGGGCCGGGCACGGTGCTCGGTGCTTCCCATGCCCTTATTCACCCCACTCTACAAAGCCAGCGGAACTGAGGCTGAGAGGCAGAGCCAGGAATCGAAACTCAGGCCAGCCTCTTTCTCAACCCAAGTGCTGAGAAATGAAACTGAAACTAGACAGCAGCTTCTGTTTAGTCCTGTGTGGAAGAGACAGTTTCTGACACTACCCCACCCAGTTATGACTTCCTGCAAAACCAGCTCCTTCTAGGGCCACGGCACAGAGGAGGCACACAGGTGATTCCTCGTTTTCAAGGTTTGATGAAGAGTGTCTTAAAGGACAGCAAACCAGGATAACTCAGCCTATAAAGCATGAGACTCAATTAAATTTTTAAAAATTTTTTTAAAAAGAGCAAGCCTTATTTCCCAGTATTTGTACATTATCCCCACTTGAAAATTAGGAGTAGAAATAGCTAGAATCATGGAAATCACTGATAAAGATTGTCCTTAAATGTTTTGAACAACTACCAGCGAAACCAGAGAGAATTCTGTGCCGTTGGTTTTAAATGCTCTGATGTAACAGAATGCCTTCCACCAAGAAGTATTTGCAATTCAGTAGGACACACAAGACCAATGAACGTGCAGAACCAACACCATCATGGAAGAGGATAGGATTAGGACCAGGACATGGGCCAGCCAAGGAGATCACCCATTCTTCACTAAGGTGAAACTGGACCTTCTTAGAATCACTGTAAGATATTAGTATCACATGAACGATCATGCCTAAGTATCCGGTAAATTGTAGAATACTCATCCCATATCATGAGTTCTGTCACCTTTAATCAGACATTGTGCTGACTCAAAGTTGAGTGAAGATAACTCCTTCAAGCGTTTTTCAGAATGCTTATGAGCATCCACTGGCTCCAAATCTGATGAGTGCAGTTATAGTCCAGCAAAGCAACTTTGCTTAGCAGTGGCTTTTGCACTGTGTGTGCAGAAGGATCACCTGGGGAACTTGTGAAGGTGCAGAATGTCCAGCCTCCTCTCCAGGGAGTCTGAATCGGTGGATGGGGTGACGTTCACAAATCTGCATGTGTAACAAGTTACTCCTGATGCTGGGGCTTCCTAGACCACTCTTGGAGAAACACTAGTTTTCTGAGCAATGCGCTAACACAGGTGATGGCTCTCAGGGAAACGAGGGAGGAGGCCAGCCAGGCTGAAGCTGGTTTGGCTGCTAATCCTATACTAATAGCTCTTTCTCAGGGGTTCATTGTCCAAAATGACTAAGCCCATCTTTGAACCAAGGGGGAAAGAAAATAGACTTTAAAATACAGTATGGCAGTTCCAAACCAGGCACAGTGGATCATGGCTATAATCCTAGCACTTTAGGAGGCTGAGGCGGGAGGATTGCTTGAGACCAAGAGTTCAAGACCAGCCTGAGCAAGAGTGAGACCCTGTGTCTACAAAAAATAGAAAAATTACCTTGGTGTCGTGGCACACACCTGTAGTCCCAGCTACTCAGGAGGCTGAGGCAGGAGCATCACTCAACCCCAGGAGTTTGAGGTTGCAGTGAGCTATAATGACACCACTGCACTCTAACCCAGGTGACAGAGCAAGACCCTGTCTCAGAAAAACAAACAACTACAAAAACAAATACAATATGGTAGTTCCTAAAAAAATTAAGCACAGAATTACCATATGATTCAACAATCCCACTTCCTGGTATATATATACTCAAAAGAATTGAAGTAGGGTCTTGAAGATGTATTTGGACACTGACGTTCACAGCAGCACTATTCACAATAGCCAAAAGGTGGAAATAACTCAAATTTCCATTGATGGATATTATACACAAAATGTGGTCTATCCATACAATGGAATATTATTCAGCCTTCAAAAGAAAGGAAATTCTAACACGTGCTACAACGTGGATGAATGCACCTTAAAGACATTATGCTAAGTGAAATAAACAGCCATTAAAGGACAAGTACTGTATGATCCATTTAAAGTTAGTACCCAGAACAGGAAAATTCATAGAAAGCAGCACGGGTGTTTGGCAGAGGCTGAGGGAGGGGAACAGGCAGTTCTTGTTTAATGGGTACAAAGTTTCAGTTTAGGAAGATGAAAAAGTTCTGGAGCTGGATGGTAGGGATGGTTGCACAACCATGTGACTGTACTGAATGCCACTTAAAAATGCTTAAAATGGTAAATGTTTTGGATATTTTACCACAATGGAAAAAGTTAAACGCAAAAGGAAATACTGCGGGCTAAAGCAAGGGCAGGGGAGACAAGCGTGATTGTTCTCCATCTGGAGACAGCTGGGCTCCCCCTTCCCTGATGCACAAGCATCTGTCCTATTCTCACGCGTTTTTTTTTTTTCCCCAAAGTCAACCAGAAGCAGATAAGAGGTGGAAAATTAAGAACAAAGTTGCCCTTCGAGTTTTGGCTATAGAAGTGGAAGTCACTGAACATTTCCCCTGAGTTGACATTGTGATGATGACTTTTGGGGGCTGGTGGCTCTTTCTGTCTCCTTTCTGGCAACCTCTTCTCCATCTCTTCTGCCTCCTCCAACCACTCAGTGTTTATCACCTTTTGCATTTCATACATGTGTCATTCCATCTGCTTGGTACTATTTTATCTTCCTCCTCCACCTGGCACCGTCCTACTTAAGTCATGTGTTGGCTGCTTCAACAAATACATGGGGGCCGGTCTCTGAGATCCAGTTGCTTCTTTCTGTACTTCCTCAGGCACAGCGAGGGACTCTGTCACAAGGGTGGCTTTATTAATATTAAAGCACCTAATAACATAGTTGCTCATTGCTGGCCACGAGGCAGGAGCCCTTCTACAGAACAAACAGTGTCTGCATCTTCAGTTCATAACAACATCTGGCATATAAAGGCACCCAGTCCATAACTAAATGAAGAATGTGCAGGTTGATTTATCTGCCCAAGGTGGTACAGGAAGGAAGAAGGAAAGGTGGTAAACCAAATTTTGAATGAATTAATTGGTAGGATTACACAGGGGCTCAGAGAACAGTGAATTTTCTGCCCCAAACTTGGACCTTCCATCACCCTAATCATGTCCCTGAAGCTCATGCTATTTCACTGATCATCCACCTTTTGCTCACAGGATGCTCTTCCTGGCATGCCCTTTCCCCTCTTCCCTGTTGGTCACAAGACTGCCCAATTACAGAACCAGTCCAACCCACCTGAAGGATCTCTGTGAAGACCACCCATTCTGTCTTCACGGAGCTCGTCCTTAATTCTTACTGGACCCTCTGAAAACCAAGCACTGGACTCGGTGCACAGCTGCACAGCTTAACTTTTTGTTTTATGTTATGGAGACTGTGTTAGCTAAGAAGCACTTAGTGGAATATGGTTCCACATGTTTCCTCCAATTAGTTTCTCTGTGTTTCTAAGTCTTATCCAGGCTTACAAGCTATATTCCTTCAGGAAACAGACAAGTTGTTTAATGTTATTGGGAGGGGTAGGGCTTGCAGCCAACTGAAGAGTAGGATTGCCCTAGCGGCCATCAATTCCAATAAAAAGTTAATATGTACACATCAAGTCAGACATGGAAAAAAGCTAACGTGCACACCAATATCATTTTTTAGCATCAATATCTTTTATGTATATAAACAACCAGTTATGAGATAAATGAAATCCCACTTATAGTAACAACAATAAAATATTGAGAAAAAAATATATAAGGGTTCCTTGAAGAAAACACCACCAAAGGAGTCTCAACCTAAACAGAGAGAGGCTCTCTAAAAGAAAAAGACAGGCCGGGCGCGGTGGCTCACGCCTGTAATCCTAGCACTTGGGAGGCCGAGGAAGGCGGATTGTTTGAGCTCAGGAGTTCGAGACCAGCCTGAGCAAGAGCGAGACCCCGTCTCTACTAAAAATAGAAAGAAATGATCTGGCCAACTAAAAATATATATAGAAAAAATTAGCCGGGCATGGTGGCACATGCCTGTAGTCCCAGCTACTCGGGAGGCTGAGGCAGTAGGATCGCTTAAGCCCAGGAGTTTGCTTAAGCCCAGGTTGCTGTGAGCTAGGCTGACGCCACGGCACTCACTCTAGCCCGGGCAACAAAGCGAGACTCTATCTCAAAAAAAAAAAAAGAAAAAGACAGTTATTTGGGAATAGAGCATTGCAGTGGGAATGTGTACACCATAGCAAACTATGTGCATGTTCAGGGAGGTGAAGGAAGACAAAGATTTTTAAAGGGAAAAATGAAGAGAATTACATAT
>CM052436.1:6585455-6623216 GCA_028533085.1 Varecia variegata | reverse complement strand
GCCTCCCAAGTGCTAGGATTACAGGCGTGAGCCACCACGCCCGGCCTGTAAATATTCTTTATGCTGCCATAAAAAGTCAGTTGACCCCATCATTAATCATACTACAGTAGGCTTGTTGAGAACAAAAGAATCACTCACACTTAGAGGAGGAGATTCACAGGGTGAAATCTGAAGGTCCCAGGAACCCAGATTATAATGCAGTCATTTAGCCAGAGTGTGCCAGGCAGTGAGCTCCTGTGTTAATACATGTGATCCTTATGACCCCATAATATAGGTTTCGTTTCCTTCACTTCAGAAACGGGAGAATGCATCTCTGTTATTAAGAGTAATTTGCCCAAAGATTATACAGCTAGGAAGAGAGGCCAGCATCCAAACCCAGGCTTTTTACTTCGTGTTACCCTTGTTGAATGTAAAGGAAAAAAATGAAGATTATAGATATTTACTTTTAAAATCTTTTCTTTTTAGCTTTGGCTTCAGCGACAAAGTTACCATGAATGGTCACGTACCAGTTGGATTGTATGGAAATGGCTTCAAGTCAGGTTCTATGCGTTTGGGTAAAGATGCAATCGTTTTTACCAAAAATGGAGAAAGCATGAGTGTGGGCTTCTTGTCTCAAACCTACTTGGAAGTCATAAAAGCAGAACATGTTGTTGTCCCAATAGTGTCATTCAACAAGCACCATATCCTTTTGATTGTGAAATAGAGGCTGTGGAACAACTGAGGAAGTATTCTAAACATTCTATCCTTTTGCCTCCCTCCAGATTCTTCTTTTTGAATCACTTGTGTTCTAGTTTTGCCTCTGTCGACTGCCTTTACCCTGCATGTGAGGCTGAGGGTTTGTCCTTTTTTCTATTGGAATTGCACCAGAGGACTCTTCAACATAAAGTGCTTACATTTTATGTTAAGCTTCCCATAGCTCTTCTGTTTATTTCAGGCTTATTGTCAACTAATAAGACTTTGTGATGTGGTTCGAAAATTTTGCTAATGACCATGAAAAGTAGGATAACTTTAGGAAAATGGCTTCTGTATAAATACATTGAAATATTGGAAAGCATTTGATCCTTCTTGGTGTTTACTTGAAATCAAACTGCCACATATATATATATATATATATATATACACACACACACACGCGCGCACACACGCACATTTTTTTTTTTTTAATATGCAGCAGGGAGTGAGGAGGAGGGTGGTGTGGGGTTAAATTTCCCTTTTTTGTTTTTTTGAGACAGTCTCCTCTGTCACCCTGAGTAGAGTGCAATGGTGTCATTGTAGCTCACTGCAACCTCAAACTCCTGGGCTCAAGCTATCCTCCTGCCTCAGCCTCCCAAGTGGCTGGGACTACAAGATTGCACCATGACACCTGGCTAATTTTTCTGTTTTTAGTAGAGACAGGGTCTCACTCTCACTCAGGCTGGTCTCAACATCCTGAGCTCAAGCAATCTTCCCGTCTAGGCCTCCCAGAGTGCTAGGATTACAGGCGTGAGCCACCTTGCCTGGGCCAAACTGCCATTTTAAAACTTAGAAAATAATTTAGAAAGAATTCTTTGTTTGTTTTTGGAGAGAGGGTCTTGCTCTGTCACCCAGGCTGGAGTGCAGGGGTGTCATGATAGCTTACTGCAACCTCCAGCACTGAGGCTCAAGGATCCTCCTAGCTTGGCCTCCCAAGTAGCTAGGACTACAGGTGTATGCCACCACACTCAGCTAATTTTTAAGTTTTTTGTGGAGACGGGGTCTTGCTATGTTGCCCAGGCTGGTCTTGAACTCCTGGCCTCAGGTGATCCTCCCACCTCAGCCTTCCACTGTGTTGGGATTATAGAGCCAGCCACTGCACTCAGCCAGGAAATAGTTTTTCTGTTATTTAAGTTTATAGAGTTGGTTTCCATATTGTAATTGTGAAAAACATATTGGCAATCTAAGTCTTTAACTTATAATATACGACAGATGATTAATTTAGCAGAATCAAAAGCCAGCCTTGCTGCAATTCTGGAGCATTCTCTGTTTCCTACGGAACAGGAGTTACTGGCAGAACTTGATGCTATTATGGGTAAGAAGGGGACAAGGATCATCATTTGGAACCTTAGAAGGTAATGTACACCTCAGCTAGATGTTGAACATTTGGAAAGTAAAGCGGGTGTGCAGGGTTGGTTTCATTATGTTCTTCCCTTGTTACACAGAGTAGGAGTATGTGGAAAGGTACTCATTGTTTGGCATAGTTAATGATTTGTCTTTTCCAAGTATATTTTATTGAGGCCATTTTGGCTTCAATTTGAACATTTAATATTGCTAAAAAATGTTTTCATCCCTGCCATTCAGTTTCCATTAGCACTCTCTCGATTATTTTACCTGCCATCTCAAAAATGAAAAAAAGAAATGAAAAGACAAGTCCAGCTTGTGAAAGTTAGCAAGAAGAATTTTTGTCCATTGTGTCTTTTACTTAAAGCCGAGAGTGATGTAGCATCTGGTGAGAAAAGTAATATAGATGAGATTTTTGTGTTGCTAAAATTTACAGTCTTCGTGAGAATAAAATCCTTTGTAAATAAATATTTTAAAATTTAGGATTAATCTGTAATATTGAAAGATTTAAGACATAGTGAAATAAAGGAATAAAGTACAAGTAGTGATAAACCTAAGGAACTTGAAAACTTGTGCTTTTCTGACCTGAATTCCCTTTTTCTTTATTTTTCTTTTCCTTGCTTTCACCTCCCTGCCCCTCCTCCTGGAGGGTTTTTTGTTTTTCGCTTATGCTTTTTATCTTGAGGTAATTGTAGTTGTAAGAAATAATACAGAGATCTCATGGACTCTTTACTCAATTTCCCCCAATGGTGTAACATCTTTAAAAACTGAACTACAGTAGTACTGTTGATATTGACAGCATTTCGTCATTGATATAGTCAAGATACAGGACACTTTTAATCATCACAAGAATCCCTCATGTTGCCCTTTTGTAGCCATACCCACTTCCTCGTACTCCCACTCCCTCTTTAATTCCTGGCAACCTCTAATCTGTTCTCTGTTTCAATAATTTTGTCATTTTAAGAATGTTATATAAATGGAATCATATAGTATGAAACCTTTTGGGATTGGCTTTTTTTCGCCACTCAGAATAATTCTCTGGTGTTCATCCAGGTTCTCATGTGTATGAGTAGTTTGCTCCTTTTTCTTGCCGAGTAGTATTGCCTCATATGTATGGACCACAGTGTGTTTAACCATTCACCTGTTAAAGGATATCTAGTTTGTTGTTTATAGTTTGGGGGTATTACAAATAAAGCTATAAACATTCATCTACAGGTTATCGTGGGAATATAGGCTCATTTTTCTGAAATACACAGGAGTGTGCTTACTGTGTCATATGGTAGTTGCATTTTTAGTTTTTTTTAAGAAACTGCCAGACTGTTTTCCAGAGTGGTTGTATCATTTTCCCACCAGCAATGTATGAGAGATAGGGGTTCACTGCACCTTCCTAATTCCTTTTCTTTTTTTTTCCCCCCCTTGCTTTTGCACCCTATGAGGATGTCATAGGGATGGGTTTATTTACTTTTCTTTTTAAGACAAGGTCTCGCTCTGTAACCTGGGCTAGAGTGCAGTGGCATCATCATAGCTCACTGTAGCATCAAACTCATGGGCTCAAGCAATTCTCCTGCCTCATCCTCCTGAGTGGCTAGGACTATAGGTGTGTGTGCCACCACGCCCAGCTAATTTTTTCCTACTTTTAGTAGAGACAGGGTCTTGCTTTTGCTCTTGCTCAGGCTGGCCTCACTCCTGACCCCAAGCGATCCTTCCACCTTGGCCTCCCAGAGTGCTAGGATTACAGGCGTGACGTCACCTGTCATTTATTTACTTTTTAACAACGTAAAAGTGGTATTTGCTTGCTTATCTTGCTGTGAAGTTAAATTTTGGTTCTTTCTAAAAATTATATTTACAGCTACAAAAATTCAACAGAGTTCGACTTTGAAAAGGATAAATATGACATCAGAATTCCTGAGGATTTAGATGAGACAACAGGGAAGAAAGGGTACAAGAAGCAAGAAAGGATGGATCAAATTGCCCCTGAGAGTGACTATTCCCTGAGGGTCTGTATTCACCTCTCTTTTTGGAGATGAGAAAATCATCGAATAATAGTGGTATTAGGAGAGCTTGTGTTACAAGGGCTGCCAGTGATCTCAGAATCAAAGTATCTCAGATATGAACCAACTTATTAAAACGTTATTAGTTCACTGGTGATTTTATTTGCTTAAAAACCTTTTTTATTAATAAATTGTGAAGTCATCAGATTTGACAGCGCGTGTAGTTCTTTTACTGTGTGCTTAGATTATTTGAATTGATAATGCTGAAATCTGTATATTGTATGATGGCTATACTGATTAATTCAGCCACAAAACACCAAATTCAAAGTGTCTTTTTAAATTTTAAAATATTCTAGAATACACATACACCTTAATTTTCCTCTTAAAGTAATAAATTATAGACTGTAGATAATGTACATTAATATAATTTTGTGATAAACATCTCTGAGAAATGGATTATGTTTTTAAGATTGAATAAATTAATATCTTGATATAACAGTGGTGTTATGCTAATATCAAGTTTTCTATTTGGTAAGACATGATACTAACTTTTTGCTTTTATTTTTTCTGCTAGAATTATTCCATAACCGTAGCTGAGGATATATTTGACATTTACAAATGTATTTGTCATGTAACTTTTTCTGAGGTCCTAGCAAGTACAATGGCAAATACTATTCCTTTACTTATCCCTAGTATGTTTTGGGGGTATGTGCTAGCACCTAGCTATTAAGAAAATCTTGCTCAAGTATGAAACAGGTCCACAGGCAGCCAGAGCAAATGGTGTGGTTTTAGTACACTTCAGAGTACCACTTTTGAAGTCAGGAAAAAATGTAAGAGACGTGTGCAAATTTTAGTTTTGTGTTGAACCTTTCATCTATCCTTCTTGTTATTCAATGCATTTCCTTCGGAGATTTCTGATAGCTTAGAGGCAGGCCCAGAAGAACATATGATATTTTAGAATGTTTTAGGGTGCAAAGTTCGTTCAATATTTCAAAGTATTAATATCTCAACTTTCAATCTATTAAGAAGTGAAAACAAGCTGGTCCAAGTACAGTGGTGTTTACAACGTCATAACCAGTTACAGGTTTCTTTGTTCCTTTTCCACTCCCACTGCTGCACTTGACTAGCCTTAAATTTTTTTTTTAAATAAAAAGAAATGAAAACATTTTAATGACTGCTGGTTACAGCTCAATTTTGAAAAAGCATTGTTTGTCTACTTTAAGTTTTGATGCGTAATTTGGAATTTTTTTTACTTGTCAAGCTTATATATTGTTTATATTAGATCTTGTTCATTATTTTTGCCTAAATGAAATTTATTTCTGCTTTCTAAATTATAATAGCAGCATATGTACTTGACAGAAAAGTCAGAAAATGTTCTTTTTGTACATATATACATTTTTTAAAAATTAAAATGAGATCATACTGTACATGCTGCTTTGTAACTTCTATGCATTCAATAGTACATTAGCATCTATATATAGGTCAGTAGATTGTATTCTGCAAATCATTTTTACTGGCTATAGTATATTGAATTTATTTTTAATGAAAATAGAATAACTAATACAGTTCTGTAGTCTATATTATTTTATTGAAGTGTCTTTTATCAAAACAAGGTATTAGATTTCTATTTAAATCCACATCTTAATGTTGAGCAAACCTGTTGATAATTATTTAGGAAGGACAAATATTGTTATGTTTTTTTGTAGGCTTATTGCAGTATATTATACCTAAAACCAAGAATGCAGATCATCTTACGTGGACAGAAAGTGAAGACACAGCTTGTTTCGAAGAGTCTTGCCTACATTGAACGTGATGTTTATCGACCCAAATTTTTAGTATCCTTTCTTTTCCTTTTTATAATTCCGTAGTATAGAGATATGGCAATCAAGTGTATCTCCTTTGCCCCTCTCCCCCTTTATCCTAGTATGGATTCTCATCCTCTCAAGCTTTGCCCTTCATTGGGTACTTTTGTACTTACTAAATAATGAAATAGAAAGGGTGACTTGAAGTGAGTGAGGTATTATGTTCAGAATTTTCCTTAACATTTTAAGACTAAAACAGTGAGAATTACTTTTGGATTCAACTGCAGAAATAAAGATCATTATGGGATAATGATGTATCACAGAAATAGACTCATCAAAGCTTATGAAAAAGTTGGATGTCAATTAAGGGTAAGCTTTATATTTGAAAAGAAAATGTCTTTTTTTTTTTTTTTTTTTACAAAAGTTAGAATAATAAATGCTATTAGGTCAAATATGAAATAATTTTACTGTGCTTTTTTTACCTATGACTTTTAAATGTCAATCTTTTAAAAATAACTTTAGTATGGCATTTGAACTTTTACATTAATTTTTCAGTTGATCCTGGACAATCCCATGGGGTGGGGGCAGAATATTTCTTTTATCCCCATTTTACAGGTAAGGCAATTGAGGCTAATAAATAGGTTAAGCAACTTGCATAAGATCTAACAGTGAGTCTGGATGTCAGACACAGATATACATCTTTTGACTGCATTTGGATATGGATCAGTGATTCATTCAGTGATAATTCTGAGTATCAACTTTGTTTGAATGTTTTAAGGCTAGACATACTTTTGTTTTACAATTCTCTGGTTTTTATTTTCTATTTCTCTTCATTTTAAATTTTTTGTAGAATGATGTGAGCTCTATGCAGTATAATAGTGTGAATTTATCTTGAACACTATTCAACCAAGGTTGTAACTCTGCTTCCTTTATTCTATTAATGCATGGCATGAGCCAGGTGCGGTGGCTCATGCCTATAATCCTAGTACTCTGAGAGGAGGAAGTGGAAGGATCACTTGAGCTCTGGAGTTCAAGACCACCCTGAGCAAGAGTGAGACCCCTGTCTCTACTAAAATAATAGAAAAATTAGCTGGGCACAGTAGTGTGGTGTGTGCCTGTAGTTCCAGCTACTTGGGAGGCTGAGGCAGGAGGATTGCCTCAGCCCAGAAGTTTAAAGTTGCAGTGAGCTAGGATGGCACCACTACACTGTAGCCTGAGCAACAGAAGTGAGACTTTGTCTTAATCAATCAGTAAATAAATATTTTAAAAAAATACATCGCTTGAGCCCAGAATATGGCATTTTTGCAAAAGTAAATGAACTTTGTTGGGCTCTTTTTTGCAACCACTAATTTCACTTAGAAAATAAATTTAAAAATCTGACAACCATGATATGAGGTACAATGCCTTTTTTTTTTTTTTTTTTTTTTTTTTTTGAGACAGAGTCTCGCTTTGTTGCCTGGGCTAGAGTGAGTGCCGTGGCGTTAGCCTAGCTCACAGCAACCTCAAACTCCTGGGCTTAAGCGATCCTACTGCCTCAGCCTCCCGAGTAGCTGGGACTACAGGCATGTGCCACCATGCCCGGCTAATTTTTTCTATATATATATTTTAGTTGGCCAGATAATTTCTTTCTATTTTTAGTAGAGACAAGGTCTCGCTCTTGCTCAGGCTGGTCTCGAACTCCTGACCTCGAGCAATCCACCTGCCTCGGCCTCCCAGAGTGCTAGGATTACAGGCGTGAGCCACCACGCTCGGCCAATGACATTTATTTTAAGTGATATTTTTCATTTATGAATACTAATTTGTGCCAGAAATATTGTGTGATGTGCTGTTAATGAATTTCACTGGCAATTAGAAATGCATTTTTGGTAATGGGACTTCTTTAGTGTTTTAGGATTCAAAAGAAACAATGTATCTGCTACAGAATGTAAATTTTTTCTTTTATTATTTTATGAATCTGACTTAACTGAGATATATAGCCCATTTTTTCAATCCAGTTAAATTTGCATTGTGTACAATTTCTGATTAAGTTCCACCTTGTAAAAAGAGGCTGTTATGGTAAACTTGTAATACTTGACTTAACCACATGGTGGACTAGGCCTAATGTTTGCATTCTTGGATTCACTGAGCATTAAACAGGTAGCAGATACCCATTATGATTTGCCATGCTAGATGTTCAGCATAAAAATATGATAAGATACTGAGCATGCCATCAGAGCTTAGTTTCGTGAGGGGACTATGGAACATCCTTGGAAGCATCAGAAAAGCTTTCTTAGAGAAAGTGTTGATTGAGATGAGTGTCAGTTGACTTCACTGTGTTGGAAAGTCTGGAAGGGGCTCTTTCTAGGGAGAGAAAACATCTGCAAAGGAAGGGAAAGAAGCTTCTGAGAGTATGATATTACAAAGGGAGTAATTTGCTGTGGGTGAACCATATTTTAAGAGAACAGAAGAATATGAGAGAGGAAGATGAGGTTGGAAAAAAGATGGACAAGAACTACAAATTGAGGGATCTTGTTATTAGCATGGTTTACAAATGGTATGAGATGAGGAACCACTGATGGTCTTTAATAGAGCAGAATTACAGTTAGATTTGTATGGTTTGGTCTGTAGTGTTAATGAAAATTTTCATTTTATAGTTACACATTATTTTACTTTCTTTGTATGCAGACTCAGAAGTAAGCTATAGTCATGAATAAAATATACTTGTTAATCACATGAAGATAACCAGAATATGACTCATATACTTTGAGTTCAATATTTGAGCTAGCAGGGCTTAAAAATAATTAATTCAACTGACCTAGGTTCTAACTTCATCATCATTAGCAACTGGATATGTAACTTTAGATAAACTACTAACTTCTATCTAGGAAATTTAGGGAATATTATGTGCCAGAGCCTTTACTAGGCACTACAGATATCCAGATGAATTATTTGTGATTACTACTCTTGAAGAAATTGTATCCTAGTGGAGGTAGTCCTTTTTCCCTTGTGTAACATTGGGGATGATAATACTGTCTAAATGGATACTTGTCAAGTGTGGAAGTGGTTTTGAAGGAAGGCTCTAATGTATTTAGGAATTAACTCTCAGAAAAATACATCACCTACTAGTGGTTTTTTTCAGTCTAAATTTCATGAGAATCATAATATTTTATACAAATTGTAAGTCTTTGTTTAAGGGTGATTATTCCAAGCATCATGTCTTATGCTTAAAATGCTGATTTCATTTTATTTTTTCAGGCCAACAACATGGGTGTTGGAGTAGTTGGAATTATAGAATGTAATTTCCTTAAGCCAACTCATAATAAACAAGATTTCGACTATACTAATGAGTACAGGTATGTTACCTATTTAAATTATTGACTAAGATTCCTTGGAAATGGATTACCAAGAAAGCAGGAACTTACCTTATTTTCTCTGAATCTCAGAAATACCTCATCAGTAAAGATAGGTTAGAATATACTACTTGTGATGGAGTAGATTACAACTCCTAGAATGGATGAAGACGGTAAAATTAGTTTTCTATGTAAGCTCCTTACCCACCCATTTTCTTAAAGTTCTATAATGTAATTATACTTTCATAATTAAATATAAAAGTATCCACACAATTGCAAAAAAATTAGCTTAGAAAAAGTTATGAAAGTATTCCCAAAATAAACTTTAAAAAGAAGTCAATAATTTAAATAGGTAAATAGAAGGCCTGCCCAGTGCTGGTCTGTAGACATAGCCTACCATTGCCAGACGGCATGGGAGCTGGTCTGTAGAAAGTGCCCTGTGTTGCTTGAGGTTGTGAGCTTATGGAACCAGCAGAAGAAGACTGCTAGTGGGCAGAGGATGGCCTGGGGGCACAGCTGGGGCTCCTTTGGGAGGTTACTATGCTCTGGCCAAATAGTAATAGTGTACCAGAACCTGGACTAGATTTGGAGCCAAGGGAAAATAAATTAATAACTGACATGATCAAAAAACCAAAAGGTTCTTTTATAAGATTCATCAGGAAAAAAAGGAGAAAACACAAATCATCAATATTAGAAATGAAAAGGAGGAGATTACTACAGATCCTACAGAAACTAAAAACATAAGGTGGTAGTGTGAACAATTTTTCACCATTTTAGGTGACATGGACACATTCCTTTGAAACTGAATAAATTCAAACCTTCTCACATTAAATTCAAGCATTTAAGGAAGTGGCATTCTTTTTTTAAGTTTTAAATTAAAATTTTTGTGGGTACATAATGGTTGTACATATTTATGGAGTACATATATTATTTTTATACAAGGATACAATGTGTAATAATCAAATCAGGGTCATCGGGATATCCATCACCTCAAGCATTTATCACTTTTTTGTGTTAGGAACATTCCAATCCCACTCTTCTAATTATTTTGAAATATACAATAAATTACTATTAATTATAGTTGCCCTATTGTGCTACCGAACACTAGATCTTATTCCTTCTAACAGTATTTTTGTACTCGTTAACCAACCTCTCTTTATCCCCCTCTCCCCACTACCCTTCCTGGCCTCTGGTAGCCATCATTCTACTCTCTATCTCCGTGAGCTCAGGTTTTTTTTTAAATCTCCCACATATGAGTGAGAACATGAGGTATTTGTCTTTCTTCGCCTGGCTTATTTCACTTAAAATAATGTACTCTAGTTCCATCCATGTTGTTGCAAGTGACAGGGTTTCATTCTTTTTTATGGCTGAATAGTATTCCACGTGTATGTATACCATATTTATCTGTTAATGGGTGCTGGCGAGGATATAGAGAAAGGGGAACCCTCGCACACTGATGATGGGAATGTAAATTAGTACAGCCAGTATGGAGAACAGTACGGAGGTTCCTCAAAAAAACTAAAAATGGAACTACTATGTGATCCAGCAATCCCACTGCTGAGTCTATATTAAAAAGAAAATATAATCAGTATATCAAAGATGTATCTGCATTCCTCATGTTTATTGCAGCACTATTTACAATAGCTAAGGCATCTATGTTACACAAAATTCTTTTAAAGGTTTTTTGAGGCCACATAACCTTGACAGTAAGCTCAAGAGTGTATTACAAAACAGGAAATTTATGTCAATCTCTCTCATGATTATAGATATAAAAGTCTTAATTAAAATAATATCATCCAGTGACATGTTAAAAGGATGATACCATTAAAGCCAGGTGGGCTGTATTCCAAGATAGCATGTGTGGTTTTAATATTCAAAAATCAGTTTAATCCATCATATTGATGTTAAAATGAAAACTCTTATGGTCATCTTTATAGACACAGAAAAAGAACTTGATAAATTTCTATACCAATTTGTGATTTTTTTTTTTTTTAAAAAGGAACACTTGGGCCGGGCGCGGTGGCTCACGCCCGTAATCCTAGCACTTGGGAGGCCGAGGCGGGGCAGATTGTTTGAGCTCAGGAGTTCGAGACCAGCCTGAGCAAGAGCGAGACCCCGTCTCTACTAAAAAATAGAAAGAAATTATCTGGCCAACTAAAATATATATAGAAAAAATTAGCCGGGCATGGTGGTGCATGCCTGTAGTCCCAGCAACTCGGGAGGCTGAGGCAGTAGGATTGCTTGAGCCCAGGAGTTTGAGGTTGCTGTGAGCTAGGCTGATGCCACGGCACTCACTCTAGCCCGGGCAACAGAGCGAGACTCTGTCTCAAAAAAAAAAAAAAAAAAAGGAACACTTGGAAAACCATGAATCAAAGGGCATAATTAAACATAGTATTTATGAACAGCAGACATCATTCCTAATGGTGAATTATTGGTAGCTTTCCTCCTAAGAGTAGGAATGAAATAAATATCAGCTATTCATTATTGTTCTTGAGGAAGTAACTAGTACAATAGGGCAAGAAAAAGAAGTGAAAATTAAAATGGTTTGAAAGAAAGAAAACTATTACAGAATGAGTATCACTTATCTGAAATGTGTGGGACTAGAAGTGTTTCGGATTTCGGGTATTTTTGTATTTTGGGGTATTTGCCTTGTACTTACTGGTCAAGCAGCCCAAATCCAAAAATCTGATATCCGAAATGCTTTGATGTGCGTTTCCTTTGAGCATCATGTCAGCACTCAAAAAGGTTTGGAGCATTTCAGATTTTTGGATTTGGGATGCTCAACCTGTACCTGTAGTTGACAATATTAAATTGACCCTTGAACAACACAGAGGTTAGGAGCACTGCCTGCCCCCACCCCCACGTAGTTGAAAATCAGCATTTAACTCGACTCCCCCCAAATTTAACTACTAATAACCTACTGTTGACCAGAAGCCTTACGACTTACCAATGATATAAACAGTCAATTAACACGTATGTTATATGTATCATATTACTATATTCTTATAGTAAAGTAAGCTAGACTGGGGGGGGGCCCAAAACTATGGTGACTTGCATAATTGATTATTTCATTATATGTTACGATGTAATAATAGAGATAAAGTGCACAATAAATGTAATGTGCTTGAACTCCCCCCCCCCCACCCCATGGAAAAATTATCTTCCATGCAAACAGTCGCTGGTGCCAAAAAGGCTGGGGACCACTGAAGGGAAATGTTAAGAAAATCATAAGGAAGAGAAAATATATTTACTATTCATTAAGTAGAAGTGGATTATCATAAGGTCATCGTCATCATCATCACATTGAGTAGGTGGAGGAGGAGGGGTTGGTCTTGCTCTCTTGAGTGGCAGAGGCTTAAGAGGAGGTATAGGGGGTGGAAGGAAAGGCAGCCCACACAGTGTAACTTTATCGAAATAGATGGTAAATTTCTGTCTGACTTTTTTGCCTTTTCATTCTCTAAAAATGTTTCTGTCTGGTACCAATCTGTCTTCACTGTTTTGCTTTAGTCTCCGTGCCTGTATCACAGAAGGGTCCATATCATAAAAGGAGTCAAAAGCAGTATTAAATAAATGGAACTCTTCTGCCAGATTTTCTAATGTCAGTTTCTTTTCTGACACTGCTGCTGCTTTGTCATCTTCCTCATTGTCTGGCACTGCTTCGGAAGCACTCAGCTCCATCAGGTCATCTTGTTAATTTCTCTGGTGTGGCATCTGTTAGCTCTTGAATTTCTGCAAGATCCATTTTGAAACCTTTCACCTCCCACTTTTTTTTTTCTCTTTTGGCCATATCCACAATCTCTTTCGTGGTTTCTTTAATTGGCTCTGTTGTAAATCCTGTGAAGTCATGCATAATATCTGGACACTAGGCATTTATTGTTTTGGGCTTGATGGCTTTTACAGCTTTTTCTATAACAACAATGGCATCTTCAATGGTGCAGTCTTTCCAGACTTTCATGATGTTCTATTGGGGTTCTGTTCTGTCTTCCACAGCATGGACGATCCCTTCCATGGAGTACTGTGTAATGAGCCTTAAATGTCTTATGACGCCCCTGATCTAAAGGCTGAATTAGAAACGTGTTTAGGGGCAAGTACCACTTGGATACCTTTGGTGTTGAACTCATGGGGTTCTGGGTGGCCAGGGGTATTGTCCAATATTTAAAGAACTTTAAAAGGCAGTCCCTTACTGGCCAGGTACTTCCTGACTTCAGAGACAAAGCATGATGGAACCAGAAAAAGAGTTCTTACTGGGTGCAGCAGGGCACATGCCTCCAAGGTGGAAGGATCGCTTGAGGCCAGGAGTTTGTGACTGGGCAATACAGTGAGACCCTGTCCCTATAACAAAAAAAACAAAGAAAGAAAAAGGGTTCTCGGGATCCAGGCCTCCTCTCTATTCCTCCCCCCCCCCTTTTTTTTATCATTTAACATAAATTGCTCAGACACAACAGTCGGTCTTATTGTACAACCAAAAGACTGGCAGCTGGTGTTTTTTTTCCCTTCAAGGCTATGGTTAGTATCTTTATAGATTAAGGTCAGTCCTGATCATAAACCTGACTGCATTTGCACAAAGCAGCAGAGTTAGCCTATCCCTTCCTGCCTTAAATCCTGGCATGTGCTTTTCTTCCTTATTAATAAATGTCCTTTGTAGCTTTTTTTCCCTCCAGGAATGGGGCACTTTCTTCTGCATTAAAAACCTGGTCAGGCACATATCCTTTCTCCTTAATGATTTTCTTATTGGCATCTGGGAACTCCTGCCTCCTGGTCAGCAGAAACTACTTTTGTTATCGTGACTTTTTTTTTAAGCCAAACTTGTTTCTAAAATTATTAAAGCATCCTTTACTGGCATAAATTCCCTAGCTTTAGATCCTTCACCTTTCTTTTGCTTTAAGTTGTCATATAATGACTTTCCTTTTTATTGAGTCATATTAGAGTCTGTAGGTATGTCTTTCTTATAGTAATCCTGCACCCACAATAAAAGCTGCATTTTCAACACAAGATAAAAAGGTATTTCAGACAAAGTGCAAGGTTTTTGCACCTGTGCTGGTGTAGCTACAGCAGCAGCTTTGTGAATTTCCTTTCGTTTTTTTTTACTGTGGTCTGTAATGCTGGATTCATTTATCTTCAAGTGATGGGCAACCACAGCTGCAGACCTCAGTCTACAACCTTTCCTTGTAATGTCATGACTTTTCTCTGCTTCCTAGGAGCACTTGCAGCATCACTAGTGGCATTTTGTGTGGGTCCCATGGTAGTGTTCAAGGTTTACAGTATTGCACAAAACACGATGAAAAATATGTGAGAACTGAGGGAGTTCACGTTTTATTGTGTTTCGAAATTTCCTGAAGAGACAAACATGTGGAGGTGATTAGCGTCACTTACTAATGTCTTCTGTAGCATTTTTTTTCCCCCAGGATGGGGCACTTTCTTTTGCATTAAAAACCTGGTCAGGCCGGGCGCGGTGGCTCACGCCTGTAATCCTAGCACTCTGGGAGGCCGAGGCCAGTGGATCGCTCGAGGTCAGGAGTTCAAGACCAGCCTGAGCAAGAGCGAGACCCCGTCTCTACTAAAAAATAGAAATAAATTATCTGGAATATATATATAGAAAAAATTAGCCGGCCATGGTGGCACATGCCTGTAGTCCCAGCTACTTGGGAGGCTGAGGCAGAAGGATTGCTTGAGCCCAGGAGTCTGAGGTTGCTGTGAGCTAGGCTGACGCCACGGCACTCACTCTAGCCCAGGCAACAGAGTGAGACTCTGTCTCAAAAAAAAAAAAAACAAAAACAAAAACACAACCTGGTCAGGCACATATCCTTTCTCCTTAGTGATTTTCTTAATGGCATCTGGAAACTCCTGCCTCCTGGAGATGATTACTGTCACTTGGTGTTTTAACACATTGATTGCCACACTAGGCAAAAAATTTTTTTTTCCTTGGGGCCATGGTGTTTTATTACAAAAATAGAATAAAAACTTCGAAAACAAAATGATCCTTTCTAATTTAATGAAAAATTTGTTATTTTTTGTTTTCTGTGCATATGTGCAACTTGAAAAATAGTTCACAAGGCTCCCAGGCAAAGAGATGTGTGAGTTACATATGCTTCACAAGGCTCCAGGCTCAAAACTATTAATAGCATGAGTTAAATACAACTCACATGACAATGTGTTAAGCCACTAGTTGAAACACTTGAGCTCACCACAACAGGAGGTGGCTATAAAATTATTATAGTAGTACAGTATGTATTGTAGTTAAACTTTATATAGTTATAATTTAACACTGCATCTTTACATTTGTTTACATTTCTCTCGACTGCGAATGATGCTATGTACGGTTTGTGTATGTTTTGATAAATTTTAACTTTATTATAGACTTGTGTATATTTATTGGTAGTAAATGATAAAAGAGACTAATACCTGCATATATTATACATTCATGACACACCTTTTTATAAATTTTGTTTTCAATATTTCTAGGCTATAAGGTTCATCTGCAATTTTTTTTCAAATTGTTTTAAATCTCTAAAAAAATTTTCAGTATGTTTATTGAAAAAAATCTGCTTATAAGTGGACCCTTGTAGTTCAAGCCCATATTGTTCAAGGGTCAGTTATACTTTGGATGTTCTTTATTACCTGTACATGTTGGAGTTTTTTCTCCTCACAGTGTCCATCTAATTGTTACTAGATTATTTATGATTTCTCTTGTGCTTGAAAAGATTTAATCCTTATTATTGTTTTGAATTTATGTACTTTTTTAAGGCTTACAATAGCAGCACTAGGAGAAAAGCTGAATGATTACTGGAATGAAATGAAAGTGAAGAAAAATGCAGAATATCCTCTAAATTTGCCAGTTGAAGATATACAGTAAGTACGTTTAAAAAAAAAAGTCAACTCAGAAAGCAAGATGTGTTGGAGAGTATAGTGATTTTACAGTGTTACATAAATTTATGACTGTAACTCATAGTAAGAAATAAATTCTGCAACATGAATCAGCACGCTGCAAAATCTGCGAATGAATATATGCATGTATACATACACAAAGGATTCATGAAACAATATGTGTGATGTGTGCTGATAATCATTCATTTTAAAAATGGTAATCATAACCTATTAAATTGATTTCATGATCCACTAATGGATTGTATCTCATAGTTTGAAAAATACTGGTTATAATGTAATAGTTAGGACTGGGTGTAAAGCCAACCTTGAGTTCAGATTCTAGTTCTGCTTAAATAGCCATGTGACATTGAACATGTTACTTGGCCTCTTGTAAGCTTGTATAATGAGAACATTAATGACACTTACCTCCTAGAGTTGTAAGAATTAAACAGTATGATGTCTGACAAGCACTTAGTAACACACCTAGCACATAGGGACAATCCTGTAAATGAGTGAATGAGTAATATCTGTGTGTACTGATGGAAAAATATCCAAGATACATAATGAAAACAAAAAATGCGGCTCATTGTATAAATTTCATGTTTTTTTAATCATCCATGTACACATGCATACTTTTATAAATGTAGAAAATTTCTTCCAGGATTCAAGAAATTAACAGTTTTAATTTCCAGAAACAAATTTCCAGTAAACAAAAGTTTACTTTATGAACTTCTGGATTGTTAAGTTTTATATAAATGTCTAAATGATTTTTTAAAAACTAGATTTTTAAAGTTATTGGCATCAAGTTGAACTTTTCATATGTAAAATGGTGTAAATGAGTTCTTTATAGGAATCAATTTTCAAATGAGAAAAATATGAAAGCATTTTATAAACTAAATGTATACAAATTTTAGTTATTCACAAATATGCTAAAATAGAGGGCAAAAATGTAATTATATAATTAAAGTTATTTAAATTATAGTAATATAACATCTATTTTCTGTACTTAAGTGGTTTATTGTGCTAATAAATATACTGTAGATTTGACATTACAGATGCTAATTTAATGTAAATTTCAGGGACAGACATTTGAAATTCTAAGTTGTCGTTATGATAGAACAAATTTAACAGTTTGCTATTAAACAAGACATTTAAATCACTTTGTTTAAATTGGGCTGCAGCCTTTAAACTTTTGAAGGTAACCAGAGTGGTTGTTTTTAAAAATTTAAATTGCTGTACAACAAAAACACTTATGTTACAGAATTTTTAGGAAAGGACTTAAATAATAGAGTATTTTGTGATAGAAATGATATAGGAAATCTAATGAAGTATTTAGAGTCCCTATTTCCATGTTAATATTTTGTTCTTGTTTTGTTACAGGAAACGTCCTGATCAGACATGGGTTCAATGTGATTCCTGTCTAAAGTGGCGAAAATTACCAGATGGGATAGATCAACTTCCAGAAAAATGGTATTGCTCCAATAACCCTGACCCACAGTTCAGGTATCACATAGTTGGTAGTACCCTTTTTGGAAAGGCAGAAAGTACTGTTCAAGATGTATGACTAGGCACTAGTGATATGTTAATCCTATGTGGTTTTTCTGACTAGAAATTGTGAGGTTCCAGAAGAACCTGAAGATGAGGATTTGGTGCATCCCACTTATGAAAAAACCTACAAAAAGAAGTAAGTGTTGTATTAATGTATAGTGAGGAAATAGTGCCCAAATTATGAACAGTGGTGTGTTGGCAACATTAGTTGATGCTTCTCTGGAGGTAAAGCTAGTGTAACAAGAAAGATTATGACCTGGAGTACAAAATATCAAGTACTTTAAAAAAAATTTATGCTGTGGATACCTGCTGTTTATTTACCTCTTATTTATTGTTGTCCTAGCTATAAGATACTTTGCATAAGAGTATCTTTTTTGAGTCACACACAGATGAATCATTAGTAAATACTCCCCTTTACAAGGTTTTAAAGAAGGTATAACAGAGAAGGTGAGACATGTATATTACCAGTTAGAAGCTGGTGAGTGCTGGAGAAGCTACGATCCAGTACCATAAGGAAGCTCATAAGGGGAGATTTTTTTCTGGCTGGGGAGGGGTGGGCAGAAATGGATCAGGAAACTTTATGAAAGATGTCATTTCTGTAATAGGCCTTTGAGGGCCTATTACAAAAGAAAAGAATGTACGGGAAACAGATCATTTGTTTAGCTTAACTAGAGTAAGTATGTGAATTAGAATAATGGGAAATGGAAATGGGATAGATAACCTGGGTAATAATGGCCAGGGTGACTTTAGGCTAATGTACTCTACACAGAAGACCAAGTTCACTAAGAATCTTTCAGATGGCTTTGATTTGTAGTGTACTAAATCTAGTCACAGTATTGTAGGGAAAGAAACCAGTTAGTATCCAATGTGATATTCCATTCAGTGGCCTGCGATTCATGCCCGAGGGAATGAAAAACTTCAGGCAGACATTAGGGTGCTGAGATAAAAGGTAGAAAGCATTCCCCTAAGGGCTTACTACTGATTATAATGCAACTGAAGCACGGTTCAGCGTATAGCTCACAGTAACTCAATAGTGAAATGGCAGGTATGTCATTGGGAAATGGAATTGAGACATAGTGAAGTAAATATGTTAATTTTTCATCTTTATTTTAAAGCAACAAGGAAAAATACAGGATCAGACCACCAGAAGTGATCACTCGGGTAATTAAGCTTTTCGTTTTATAGCTGTGTCTTATATTGGGTAGTGCTTAGTTTAACCAATGCTGAATATTGACGTGAAGGGCTTATATAACATATGAAGGGATCTGGTTTATTCAGTTCCTTGCCCTCCTTTCCAACTTTAACTTCCTAACACAACAATGTCATTCAAACTGTTCATTTTTATTGTTTAGTTGGGTATCTTCTGAGGAAAGAGAAACACTCTATTGAAAATCTTATTGTTAGGTAGGCAGTTAGGGAAAAAGTCACAGAAATACCCAGGAAGCCATATGTTAATGCTAACCTGGACAAAAACAACAATATTTTTCTTCCTCTTTGTTGACTACTCTGTTAGGCCTTTCCATTTCTTTCTTAATGCCTACTAGTGTTAAAGAGCCTTGGCCAAGTATACATGAGCCTTGACTTATGATGGGGTTACAGCCCAATAAGCCCAACATAAGTTGAAAATACTGTTAAGTTGAAAACGCGTTTAAAACACCTAACCTACCAAACATCATAGCTTGGCCTAGCCTACTGTCAGGGTGCCCAGAACACTTACATTAGTCTACAGTTGGGCAAAATAATCTAAAACAGTCTATTTTATGATAAAGTGTTGAATATCTCATGTAATTTGTTGAATGCTATACTGAAAGTGAAAAACGGAACAGTTGTGTGGGTACTCAAAGTATGGTTTCTACTGAATGGGTATCGCTTTCTCACCATCATAAAGTTGAACAGTCATAAGTTGTGGACTGTCTGTGCATTGAGTTGTGTACTTCTTACGTAAGAAATTTTGGTCTGCTGCAGATGTGTATGTTTGTTTATAATTTCACTGAAGTGTTTTCTAGAATAATGCTGATGGTTTGAGGGTGAGAATAGAACTAGAGGAAAAGAACAGTAGGCTTTGGGTTTTTTTATAGGCAGTATCTCTGGTTATACTCAATTTCCTTGTCTTAGAAAAATAAGTTTTTATTATATCTTGATAAGTCCTATAGTTATAGGGATCACAGCATAGTAAAGCTTTTTGGTTTAGTGGGCCACACAGTCTCTGTTGCATATTCTTTGCTTTGTTGTTTTGTTTAGTTCACAGCCTTTAAAAATGTAAAACCATTCTTAGCACACCTGCAGGCTAGATTTGGCTCATTGGTCTATTTGTCAATCCATGGGGGTGGAGTTCAAGGAGTTGACACGTTTAGGATGGTTCTCAGTGTCTTCTGGGATAAAGGGGAGAGGGAAGATTATATCTTGTGTTTGGGTACGTCGCATTAAAATAATTCCTTTAAGTTTCATTCCCCTCCAGCAGATTAATCCTGAACTGTTGTTTCGGACAACCCCTGTTTCAAGTCAGAGCTTTTCTCCTGTGAGGGAAAGTGTTTCAAGAGGACATCTTTCAGAAACAGCAAATTCTTACACAACAAGACTTATAAATAATCATCGAGGTTCATCCCAGTCTGAACCTGAGAGCAACAGGTCAGTAGCTAAGATATGTTTTTCCATTCGGGGAATATTAAACAGAGCCTTTACTTGACACTTCTATGGCAGTAATGCAGTTCTAGGGATTTGTAGGTTATGCGAATATAAAAGTCTTAAGGACAATTTGTTTTGCTTTTAGGGTATAAACTTACTCCCACCCCACTTCTGCCACCTATTTAAATTAGCTAAAAAATTAATTGTATTCATGTGGAGTTTGATCAGATTTCACTTCTTTGAGCTTCTATATAGTATGAAAATTCCTTTTTTAAAGATGATCAGTACCTAAGTAAAGAAAAAGTTGGCTCACACCTATAGTCCTAGCACTCTAGGAGGCTGAGGCAGAAGGATTGCTTGAGCCCAGGAGTTTGAGGTTGCTGTGAGCTAGGCTGACGCCACAACACTCTAGCCTGGGCAACAGAGCAAGACTCTGTCTCAAAAAAGAAAAAGTTGAAGCAATTAACAGTACAATACTCTAATGTCAATTGTGACCCAAAAGTTCTTAGTGTAGGCACACTGTATGCATGTACTGTATTTGGTTTGGAGAAGGAAGGGAGAAGGAATGGTATAAGTGACACATGAATGAATAGTTATCCATCTTGAATGGTCAGGGAAGGCTTTGTGATGAAGCATTACTTAGGTCGGTGCCTGGAGTTCTCAAAACAGCACAGTTCTCTGCACAGGTGGCCTGTTCCAAGGTAATAGAATGAACAAAGGTGAAGAAGAAGAATGAGCATGATGTCTAGGAACTAGTAGACCAGACCAACCACATCTGATGTTATTGAAAGAGGAACATTGAAACAAGGTTCTTTGAGATAGGGGGGTCAGATTTTCATAGAGGTTTTGTAATCTTCATCAAATTGTCAAAGGAATTTTTGACCTCAAGGGAAATCATTGTAAATAACTAACTGCCTTTATGCATATATAAATGAAGGAACGCATAATCTAAAATAGTTTGCTCTTTATAGCCTGTGTATTGGTGACTCATTTTGGAGCTGGATTGATTTTTTTTTTTTTTTTTGAGACAGAGTCTCACTCTGTTGCCCAGGTTAGAGTGTTGTGGCGTCAGCCTAGCTCACAGCAACCTGAAACTCCCGGGCTCAAGCAATCCTCCTGCCTCAGCCTCCCGAGTAGCTGGGACTACAGGCATGTGCCACCATGCCTGGCTAATTTTTTTCTATATATATTTTTAGCTGTCCAGATCATTTCTTTCTATTTTTAGTAGAGACGGGGTCTGGCTCTTGCTCAGGCTGGTCTCGAACTCCTGACCTCGAGCAATCCTCCCGCCTTGGCCTCCCAGAGTGCTAGAATTACAGGCGTGAGCCACCGCGCCCGGCCTGGATTGATTCTTAATTAAGAGCTTGTGTGATTTTTTTCTTTAATTGGTCTGGATAATCTTGGATTTTCATTTTAAAGATAGTTCTGTAGTTTACAGACAAGAGACAAAATATTTTAAAATTTGGCTTCCATCAAAATGGAAGAAGAAAATAAAGAGGGAAGTTTTTCCTTAAACAATTTGTAAAGCCTGTATTTATTGTTAAATTTATAAAGCCAAAGTTTGTGGAAAGATGGTACCTAAACTCAGCCTTAGGAAAGACAAATAGGAATTAGCCTGGTAAGAAAAATAATAGGCAAATTAAACGGGGCAGAGTAAATGAGGTAATTGATAAAGCAAACCAGAGAAAGCTGAAACCTAAGCCTGCTGGACGAGGGTAGAAATATGACAAGAAGCAAACTGGTTTACTTCACAGATCCCTAGAAAGTCTCAGAACTTGGAACCGTTGGGTACTGCTGCAGGTAGAAGACAGGGGTGAAAATAAGAGGCTTGCTTGGAAGTTTAAGGAAAAGTTGTTCTCTAGACCTGTGGTCCGTGGCCCCCAGGAACCAGGCCGCACAGCAGGCGGCCAGCGAGCAGAGCCCCACCTGCATCCACAGCCGATCCCCATCACCCGAGCCCTGCCCTCTGTCAGATCCGCAGCGACAGCAGACCCTTATAGGAGCATGAACCCCTCTGTAAACTGCGCATGCGAGGGTTCCCGGTTTTGCGCACTCTCTGTGAGAATCCAATGCCTGATGATCTGAGGTGGAGACTAGGCAGTGACGTCCCCCCTTGGAAAAATTGTCTTTCACAAAACCAGGCCCTGGTGTCAAAAAGGTTGGGGACCACTGCTTAGACGTCTTGCCAGCCTGCAGAGTCCTATACTCCTGCTTTTCTTCCTCTATCGGAAGATAGGAAATTTCCTTTCTGAAGTAGTTTTTATTGCTGAAGATGTAGGTGAGCCATTATTTTGGAAAATGGGAGTAAGGGAAAATTTGAATACTGAGTGGTAAGAAATCTACCTTCCTTCCCTTCTCTCACTGGGCTCTCCCCACCACCCCCACAAAAAGCCCTAGATGATGCAGTTTGAGTACCCTTTCACTCACAGCCTCAGCTCTCACTGCTCCAAGTCAGTTTCACTCTTAAATAGCCGGGGATCACCAGATATGTGATCTCCAACGTGGGACAACAAACTGAAACAAAGGGAGTAGGAGAAAATAATGGGAAATGTATTGGGGGGAAATAAGGTAGATGTTGGACAAATCTCTTAGAACAAGAATAAACAGGCCGGGCGCGGTGGCTCGCTCCTGTAATCCTAGCACTCTGGGAGGCCAAGGCCGGTGGATCGTTTGAGCTCAGGAGTTTGAGACCAGCCTGAGCAAGAGCAAGACCCCGTCTCTACTAAAAATTGAAAGAAATTAGCCGGACGACTAAAAAATATATACAGAAAAAATTAGCCGGGCATGGTGGCACATGCCTGTAGTCCCAGCTACTCAGGAGGCTGAGGCAGGAGGATTGCTTGAGCCCAGGAGTTTGAGGTTGCTGTGAGCTAGGCTGACGCCACGGCACTCTAGCCTGGGGAACAGAGCGAGACTCTGTCTCAAAAAAAAAAAAAAGACAAAGTATCAGTGCAAGAGGGCCAACATTTGAATAAGGGAGTTAAAAATGGAAAATCAGAAAAAAAGGGAGGGGGAGGAAATCATACCAGAAATAATTAATTTCCCTTAAATACAGAGCATAATATCTGGAAAAAGATCCATCCCAAGGCCTATCGTCATGCTATTTTAAAACACAAGGGCAAACGAAGATTTTTTTCAGAGAGGAAGAACACAGATTACCAGCAAAAGATCAGGAATTAGAATGGCAGAAACACTGAATGGTAAATGAAAGTGGAGTGATGCTTTTAAATTTTTGAGAAAATAATTTTCAACTTGGAAGTCTGTCTGAAAGCCAAGCCAGCAATAAACTTGAGAGGAGAATAAGAATGTTTTTTACATTTGTTATGTCCAACGTACCTTTTCTCAAGATGCTATTGGAGTTGTGCTCCCTCAGTATGAGAGAGTAATTGCAAAAAAGAGGATTGAGATCTTGGAGGAGCCATAACACAAAGCCCAAATAGCAAACCAGTACAAATATTCCTCCAAGTGTGGACAAAAGTAATCCAATGGTGATAGATAAATTTACAGGAAACTATGCAAATGAAGCAAATGAGGCAATTTTTTAATTTAGGGAAAATTGTTTTATATAAAAAGGATAGGGAATACTGGTTTGCTTTATGGCTTATCTTTGATCACTGGATATGTTGAGCAAACAAAAAGCTTGAGAATACAAAGAATGGTCCTAGGGTAGTTAATGTTCTTCTTTGGATATGTATACATTGAAATGCCTGGAGGACATCAGATGAAGAAATGTTTAGCAGTTTACAGATCTGGTACTTCAAAGAGATCTCAGTAGTCAATTGATTCTTCATCTGTAAAAGGAGAAAATCTCTATTTCATTAAATCAATGGTCAGTACTGTACAATGTGTCATTTAAAAAAATGAGCCTGGGCATTTCTTAGAATTTCAAAATAGTTATAAAACTGTTATAATACCTCATTCATTAGAATGATTACTTAGAGGTTTTCTATTTTGTTCATATTCATGTTTTATAACCTTACGTATAAAATTTTTTCCAGCCTCAAACGGAGACTTTCTACTCGTTCCTCAATTTTGAATGCAAAGACTCGGAGATTGAGTAATCAAGCATTTGAAAATTCAGTTTATAAAAATGAGGATGATGATGAAGATGTCATCATCTTAGAAGAAAACAGTACCCCCAAACCTGCAGTAGATCAAGATGTTGAAGTGAAATCGGAACAGAGTCACATTGAGCAAAGTAATGTTCAGGTCGAGTTTGTGGGTGATAATGAACCTTGTGGCCAGACTAGTTCAACAAGCACTTCGTCGTACAAGTGTGATCAGGGAAATACTGCAGCCACCCAGACTGAAGTACCAAATTTAGTTGTTAAAAAGGAAGAAACTATTGAAGATGAGATAGATAGAAGAAATGATACAGTAACACTGCCCTCTTGTGTAGAAGCCGAAGCAAAGATACCTGAAACCCAAGAAACCTTTGATAAATCTGCAGATGATGTTGGCTGCCAATTACAAGAACTGAGAAGTGAGCTACTTCTAGTCACCCAAGAAAAAGAAAATTATAAAAGACAGTGTCATATGTTTACTGACCAAATCAATGTGTTACAACAGAGGATACTAGAAATGAATGACAAATATGTGAAGAAGGAAACTTGCCATCAATCTACTGAGACTGATGCTGTATTTTTACTTGAAAGTATTAATGGCAAATCTGAAAGTCCAGACCATGTGGCGTATCAGTATCAGCAAGCTTTGGAAGAAATAGAAAGGCTGAAAAAACAGTGTAGTGCTTTGCAACATGTAAAGGCTGAGTGTGGTCAGTGTTCCAGTAGTGAGAGTAAAAGTGAAATGGATGACATGGCTGTGCAGCTTGATGATGTATTTAGGCAATTGGACAAATGCACTGTTGAGAGGGACCAGTATAAAAGCGAGGTGAGTTATATCATCCTAACATACAGTCATGGGAATCCAGGGTCATTTAAACCTTAAAGAACTGCCAAATGCTAGATTAGAATACTTTCACTTAATAAGAATTCTGTTTATTGTTTGTTACTCTACTGGTTCTCAACTGAGGAGTCGGCCTCCTGGGGGCATATGGAAATGTGTAAGGACAGTTTGGGTTCTTTCAGTACCTTGAGGAAATGTGCATTGCTGGAAAATAATGAGTGGTGGTCAGGTATGGTAAATGGCCCATAGCGCACAGAATATTGCTATGCAATGAAGAATTATCCTGCTTAGAATACCAATATCCCCATTAAGACAGTTAATATAGTAGGAACTTTACATTCATTATTATTATTATTATTTTAGAGACAAGGTCTTGCTATGTTGCCCAGGCTGGTCTTGAACTCAGTCAGCCTCAGCCTCCCAAAGTTCTGGGAACAGGCATGAGCCACTGTGCCCAGCCTATGTTCATTATTAACATGCCTTAAAATAACCATTCGAGGTAGATGGTGGTATCCTCATATTTTTTTTTTTTGAGATAGAGTCTCACTCTCACCCTGGGTAGAGTGCCGTGGTGTCAGCTTAGCTCACAGCAACCTCAAACTCCTAGGCTCAAGCGATCCTCTTGCCTCAGCCCCCCAAGTAGCTGGGACTACAGGCGTGTACCACCACATCTGGCTAATTTTTGTTTTTCTATTTTTAGTTGCCCAGCTAATTTCTTTCTCTTTTTAGTAGAGATGGAGTCTCACTCTTGCTCAGGCTGGTCTCGAACTCCCGACCTCGAGCAATCCTCCCGCCTCGGCCTCCCAGAGTGCTAGGATTACAGGCGTGAGCCACCATGCCTGGCGTATCCTCATTTTAATCATGCACTCTGTGTTAGGATTAGGTTTGTGTGCAAGTGGCATGATACCCCAAATAAAGTGGTAGTTTCCGTGGTCATCAGAGATGTAGGCACCTTCTGCATTATTGCTTTGCTTCTCAACATGCAGTTGTGGTCTGAGATGGCTCTTCAGGTCCAGCCATCATATCTACATTCCAGGCAGCAGGAAAGAGAAGGGGGTGTGGTTCTTGAAAGTTTCTTATATTCCATCTGTCACAAGTTAGTCACCTGGCTGATGGTTGTCTGGAAAATGTAGTCTTTATTCAAGAGTTCTTTTACTGAGGAGGAAGGACAAGAACAATAAATATCAGGAGATAAGTCACAGGCTCTTCATATGCCCCCACTTCAAATTCAGGTAGCTCCTTTTTTATCTGTTTTATGTATTTGTGTGTGTGTGTGTGTGTGTGTGTGTGTGTGGCCTTTGAAAGAGTTTCCTGCTGAAAAGAGTTTTTGGAAACCACAGTGTGGTGATGTACTCACTCTTCCTGAAAATATAGTGATGTAACTGCTTATTCAAACACATCGTGATGTGTTCACTCAGGAGCTAATTCAGAGTGAGGCTACCTTGACTTACCATGGGGTTACGTCCCAGTAAACCATTGTAAACTGAAAATATTAAGTCGAAAATGCATTTTATACACATCACCTACCTGACATCATAGCTTAGCTTCAGTGTGCTTGGAACACTGGGATTAGCCTATAGTTGGGCAAAATCATCTAACACAAAATCTATTTTATATAATGTTGAATATCTCATGTAATTTATTGAATACTGTAATAAAAGTGAAAAACAAAATGGTTGTATGGGTACTCAAGGTATGGTTTCTACTGAATGGGTATTGTTTCTGCACCATAGTAAAGTTGAATCCTAAGTCGGGGATTGTATATAAAAATCAGTATGAAGTCACTGTTGTAACTTGGTAACTTATAGCTGGTGAGTGTGTAAGACATGAAAGCCACTGTGACATTAACATAATTTGGACATTAGTATCTTGGTTTTTCAGTTTTTAGGTACCACTTATTTTTAGTGAAATGGTAATTAATATTTTGTGTTCTCTCAGTGTAAAAAGATACAGAAGTAAAACTATAAACAAATGAAGCTTTGTGTATAGAAAATTATTGGCTTTTATGTGTGTTTTAATATGTTTCGATAGTTGGTAATTTTATCAATCAGGTTCTCTACATTTCTTAGCTTAAATTTGCACTTTGACATTAGTATTTTTAAATTTTACAGTTATAAAATTCATTTATATTTTTTGTCAGGTTGAATTATTAGAAGTGGAAAAATCACAAATCCGTTCACAGTGTGAAGAACTCAAAACACAAATTGAACAATTAAAATCTACAAGTCAGCAGACAGCAACAGATGTTTCAACTTCAAGTAACATTGAGGAGTCTGTAAATTACATGGATGGGGAAAGGTAATATTATGTGAGGCGTTTTGCTGGGGCTGCAATTATGGTTAGCATACTAATGTTATCTGCTAGCACATATCACAGAGATAATTTTCTGTCAAAAGAAGTTGTTGATTGTCCACTGTGACCTCAACATTATGAGAGAGGTACAAAAGAAGTAACACATCATCATCCTTCCCTTCAAGTTGCTGACTGTTTAGGTTCTTAATTAAGTGGAGTGGAAATTTAGAAGGAAATAAGCATTTGATTGGTCAGAGTGGCTTGGAAAGTTTTTGGGGGAAAAGTGAAAATTGAGCTTCGTCTTGAAGAATGGGGTGAATTTGGCCATGACTAGCAGACAGGGGACTGTTACTGAAACTTACTCTTTCAACTTGATTTGTTTTTTCTTTTGGTTTCATACTTGGCACCATTTCTTTATAGGTTGCTATCTTTATTTCACTATTTGTCCTCCCTAATCTTAACTTTTAGGAAATCACAAAATCATTAAAAATTGCCCCAATGTAGGTAATATTAGGAAGAAATCCTATTAAAACAAGTAGACAGCAAATGAATGATTATCCTATCTCAGTAAGATATAAAATGGGCCTGGGGTTCTGTTTAGATTCATTTTTAATAGTGGAGGAGGCAGAGGTTCAGGGCATGGCAGTGTGAGTGGCGTGTTGATGGCATACCATTCAAAAATAGTTATTAAAGGCTAAAATTGTGCAGCCCTACCTGCTAATATCATATGACTTGAGACCTAAAAGGTCCGTTGCTTAGAAATACCTCCTGCCACCCTCACTTAACATTACTCATATTACTTTGTCTTTTTGCTTAACTTTTTCAAGGATTTCGTTAAATCTGTTCATGGAAACAGAAGAGCAGTGCATATAAGCATGGAGGCCAAGGGGTAAAAAAAAAGAAAAAGAGGCTTGATCAGTGTTTCTGAAAATGAGGACCACAAGCATCTATGGTGCTTACAGAAATGGGCCCTACTGCAATTTATTGCATTAGAAACTGCTTTAAACAAGTTCCCAGATGATTCTCTTGCACACTAAACTCTGAGTAACTGGTAGTCTTTTAGTCCTATATTTTCCAATATGGTAGACAGTAGTCACATGAGGCTGGTGACAGTTGAAATGTGGCTAGTTTGAATTAGGGTATGCTTTAAGTATAAAACACACACTGGTTTTTGCAGGCCTAGTATGAAAGATGTAAAATACCTTATTAATAAAGTTTATTGTGAGTACATGATGAAATGACAATACTTTGGCTACATTATGCTAAATAAAATACAGTACTAAAATTCACTTTTTCCTTTTGATTTTTAATTGGTTGTTAGAATGTTTAAAATTGAATATGGAACTGGCATTATTTCTCTTGGATGGTGCTGATCTAGACATTAAAAATAGGAATCCATGACACGTCCATTAGACAGCAGGAAACAGCCAGGGACAAAGACTTAAGGGAAAGGATGGGTAAGAGGGTTATACTAGTCATTTGTCTGCTTTTCACGTAGGTAAAAGATTTTGGTTATAACAAAGAGGATGGTCTTGATAGGACATAGAATGGCTAGTAACTTCTGGAAAGCAAAGCAGAAAGGAATTTGAATCATAGGCCCTTGATTGAAGATGATTGGAAAGCTTGGATAATAAATGGTTGGCATGGGGAATGATGTAAAGTTTTATCAAAGGCCCAATGGAATCAGTCTTACCATGAAAGCTCACAAAACTAACATGCTCAACATCACATTTTTCTGCATTGTCAACCAAGGATAAGCATCATGACCCCTTCAGAGACTCATACCCTAGAAAAGTCAGTATCTGAATTAAATATGGACTTGCAGTATTGTGGGGGGCAGGGAAGAACAACTGTAACACTCATTCCATGTGTCTAACACAATCTTAAAGGCAAAGGCTGCCATATAGTTCAGGTATTTATTGCTTAAGTGCTTTTTGGCATTTTTTTTTTTTTTAAGTATAGAATGTTGACATTCATAAACTTGGAATGAATGTTAATGAGCATCTTAGTTTAGGGTTTCCCAGTGTTTTCAATAAAACTGTTCTTTGTAAATACAGAATAAAATAGATTGTCAGGAACTTGAGCACGTAATAGGTTCAGAAAAGTCCTACAATATAAAAAAGCTTATCTACCATTATTCAACCCAATGTTTTGTAAGCTTATTTGACTACAGAACCATTTTTTTCCTCTTATACAATTATGGATGTTTTATAGAACTGTGGTCCCAAACCCTGGGGTCGCAGAGCTCTGCCACCCACGCCACTGCCACCTGCGCGCACACACACAACCCACACCACCCCCTCCAGTGGAAAAATTGTCTTCCATGAAACTTAGGAATGGAGGGGTGGCGGCTGGCATCACTGCTACCATGGCACACTGCCCCCCGAAAATGGAAAAATTGTCTTCCATGAAACCAGTCCCTGGTGCCAAAAAGGTTGAGGACCACTTGCTATTCTAGGGGAAGTTTTGCTTTTCTTTTTGTGTAATTGTTTCTCATTCTAAAGAGATTTGATTTTAATATTTCACTTTTAATTTTTAAGTTTTACATGAATATTTACCTGTATTGTAATACTCATCTAATATAATCTAATATAATTTAATATTTGTATTTGCAGCATCAAACTTCGATCTCTTCGAGTTAATGTAGGACAACTGCTGGCTATGATTGTGCCTGATCTTGATCTTCAGCAAGTGAATTATGACGTTGATGTAGTTGATGAGATTTTAGGACAAGTTGTTGAACAAATGACTGAAATCAGTAGTACTTAAGGTATATTTCATGTAAGATAAAATATTTGCTCAGTTCTTTTGATCATACAGCTTTCAAATGGTAAACAATTTTGTTTTTTGTAAATATGATAGGTAACAGACTGAAGAACTATAATCTTTCCTGTAATCTATGCATTCAAGTGTGGACACACACACTGTGGACACATTATCATACCTTTTGAAATACCTGTGAATTGTTGGTATTGAGCAGCTGCCGCTAACTCATGATTCTGTTTTGAATGTAAATATTTGTAATTAAGTCTGCACATATTTTTTTATTGCCCTAGAGTACATAAGTGTTTTTCACGAAGAGCTTTTCAGGTTGCCCCTAAGCTTTGTGCAATTTTTTCTGGTACCCCAAAGTGTATTTTTCTCTGAATCGAGAGGGCTGTGCCATAATACAGATGGAAATGTTACCTTTGATTTTCTTATAAAGGAGTTTAGATAGGATTTTTAAATAATGTAATAACACTCCTGATAAGACTCTCTGGTTGTAAGTGAATTGAGCATTAATTTTATTTTCTATAAATTCTTATCTCTTGAAATATTTTATTCATGAAAATAAGGTAAGCAAAAGCCGACTCCATTTTGCCAGGATTTTCTTGTGCTGAGATTGCCAGTCATGGCTACACAACTGTTTTTATAGAACAAAGAAATGGTCTTTAATATAAAAACATTGAAAATATTAAATGACCATCAAGTTTACTTTGAAGCCCATTTTTGGCTGTTTAGTCAGCATGAAGTGGGTGCAATAATTATTTAATATTTCTTTTTGTGAAATTTCCTGTACAGCCTTTTGTAGGATTACTACAGGTTAATGTGAGGTGAGGAAGACAATCTTTCTCGAACAATACTACATTACCTTTTATTATATTACAGACCTAAGTGTTTTATATCCTGGAGTTAAGGAACAAACTTCCTCCCTAGGAATATAGTATTATATGCCATAAAATATTATACTTTATTGGTATCATGTTTTGTGCAATTTTAAAGATGGCTTTCTATTAAGTATAACTGTGTATATATAAGAGTCATATTTTCCACAACTAAAACGTGCATTATTTTTTCCAAAGTTTTATCATTGCTATTTATTTTTACTTTTGTTTTTGAACATTCAGTACATGTTCATTTTGTATGTATGCTTAATCACATGTCTGTCCTTGTATTAAATTTTTATTGTACATTAACTTCTGGAAAGAGCAAATAAATGAAGATTGTTTTTATTTGCTTGATAAAGTAATTGAAAGTGTATTTTTGGTATGAAGCTGGTTTTCTGTCATGATTGTAATTACCCAAATTTTAAGATATCTTGTATAAAATAAAAGTATATGATGGTTAACTCTTCAGATATTACTTTTAAAGAATTCAATATTAATCTCAAATTCTTTTAAAACTAAAAAAGTACCTATTTTACCTTCAAGTTGAGCTTATTTTACTATGTTAATTACAAGTTATGTTTCGAAGACTAAGACTTAAGACTCTAAGGCTGAGCTTATCTTTCTCAAGAGGGAGTATGTGTGTGTTCTATACTTAAGAAGATACTTCTTTGCATAAATCACTTAATCTAGAGAAACCTTGCCTAAATAGTAATAGCAACTATGTAAGGTATGTGCAAGTTTGTTCATATTTAAGTTTAATGGTTCTTTTTAGAATTTTCTATTTTTCCCTTCCTTTTGGTCAGCTTCTATATTCTTGCAAAAATGTATTTTTTATGGCTGTTATCTGGCTTGATGGAAATTTTAATCATAGGAGTAGTAAGAGGAACTTGCTTGCTGAATTGATTCTTTGCAAGTACTTACAAATTTTTCACCTTTTAAAAAATATTGAAATAGTCCCAAAATATGAGACTTTGAAAAAGTGGCTAACAATTTCGGACATAGCAACTTTTGTTTAACAGAACGACAACATGGGCTTTCATGGTATATAAACCTATCTTTGTTGTTAAATTTGTGAAAGGCTAGTGCGGGGGCCGTATGTGCAATGTTGCTTAAACTAACATTTACTACTTTAAAGCAAAAAACATACGAGGAAGTATACTAAAACAGTCCACGGTCTCTACAAACAGGACTTGCTTTAGTCAGCTAAGGCTACAAAATTAGTGAAAGCCGGGTGAGTACACGGAGCAGGAGTGGTGTGGCCTTTTCTTCCTTTGAACTTCAAATTCCTTATGTGGCAGGTCCTGCTGGTGACACTACCCATGGTCTCAGACGCTTGATTCTTGCTATCACACAGCCCTCTTACACTTGGGTCATGACATTGAGGAATCATTTAAGTGATCTATACTGGTGGTTCCCACCACTGGCTGCATGTTAGAATCACCTGAGGAGTTTTTAGACCTCCCGAAGTGAGGCTGCACCCATACTAAATAAGTCAGTGTTTTGAGGGTTGGATCCAGATAACAGTATTTTTTAAAGCTTCCCTGGTTAATTCCAGTGTGCCATCCATGCTGAGAACCATAGATCTGTGTCTTCTGTTGATGAGTATTTATAGACAGTGAATTCAGGTTCATGAGACAAACTCAAGATGGCCCATTTCTCACTGGGACAAGCAGAGATGAGGGGCGGGAAGCAGAGTAGTTCTCCAGTTAGAAATGTAAATGGAACTATATAAAAGACTGTTCTCCACCACTTCTCTAAAGGTTACCTACCACTGTTGGTTTTTGTATGTCCTCCCAGAAAATACTGAATCAATATTTACACAAAGATGTTATACCATATATGATTGCTAACTTGACATTTCCATATCATTCTTTCAAAAAGCTTCATAACATTCCATGATATGAATATTTTCCTAATCCTCATTTATTTCTAGTCTTTTGGCATTATAAAACTATACTGTGAAAATTAATAAATACCACACCTACTTTTTCAGACGTATCCACAGTGTAAATTCTTTGCAGTGAGTATTAATAGGTCAAAAGAGTGTATGTTATGTACATTTTAATGAATGTTGCCACCCAAGAAAAGTTGCAGGAATTTATACTGCTATGAGTAATAAAAATATGAGTGTTTTTTTCCTTCAAGATCCCCATCAAATTTATTTTTGCTAATGTGGTATGTGAAAAAATGAAAGCTTGCATTTTTTTAATTTTAATTTAATTTTATTTATTTTGTGTGTGTGTGCTTCAGGTTGACATGTTTTCATATGCTTTATTGGTCATTTTACTTTTTTTCTCAGCCAGGCGCAGTGGCTCATGCCTGTAATCGCAGCACTTTGAGAGGCTGAGGCAGGAGGATTGCTTGAGGTCAGGACTTCGAGACTGGCCTGGGCAACCTAGCAAGACCCTGTCTCTACAAAAAACAAAAAAAATTAGCCAGGCATGATGATGCACACCTGTAATCCCAGCTACTTGGGAGGCTGAGCTGGGAGGATTGTTTGAGCCCAGGATTTCAAGGTTACAGCAAGCTGTAATCAGGCCCCTGGACTCCAGCCTGGGCAACAGAGCAAAACCCTGTCAAAAAAAAATTTCTTGGCATACTATATCATATTTTTTGCGTATTCTTTTCTATTGGGTTCTTTGTCTTATTACTGTAAAGAAGCTAAAAGCTTGTGTTAATTTGGCCACAAACACTACCCAAACAACTCCTATTCATCTTTTGGACATTACCCACAACTCACAAAAAGAGTGCCATTAATATCTGGTTTACACAGAGGAAAAAATATATATTACTTTTCAGAATTAAATTTGTTGGTCACGAAATTTTCATATACTAGCCTGTAAGAAGAAAGTCAAGGCCCAAGGAGACAGAATCTTAGTAAAGTCATTAAAATACAGGTGAAATTATTAAATGAGTAGGTTCATAGAGAATGAATTAACCATTACAAAACTAGAGTGTGAGTTACAACTTAATTTTCTACACAAACATTCTGATAAGAATGAGTTGTGAGTAAATGCAGTTTCCCATCTGAAATGGGTAGAACTAGTATAGCCTCAAGGTTCAGTGTTTTCTTTCTGTATTAATTAACAAGGAACCTTTTAGAGCCACAGAATTCCTTGCAAAGTAGTCAGGACTGTATCATGGTAACAAGATACAGAAGAAATTTAAACTTTAAAGAGGACTTTTACCTCAACCTGGCTAATGTTTAGGTTTTAAATGTCTTGAGTATGTAAACATCCAGAATTTGTCTATATCTTCATGACAAATGAAATGGTGCTTTATATTCACAAAGTACTTGAAGCAACAGTCTTCCCTAATCTCCAATGGAATTCCTGTTGTATGCTGTTGGAAGTGTGGCCCTTGCTTTGTACTGTGATTTGAACCAAGGCTGAATTAAAGTAATTCGGGTTTATATTTTTCTGTATAGGCAATTGTCCCTTGTTTTTGTGACCCCCCTTGAAGTGGAATATCTCTCAAAATGTTTTGTTCTTGGAGGCAGTTAAGATACTGCAGAGCATTGTTCCCAGGTTGCTGTATGACCTGGACAGATCAGTTGTGGGGGAGAAGTGTTTACAGACTGCAGAATGGAAACTCTGTGAGATATCCCCAGTTTGGAGTTCAAGGAGTAGTGTGAGTTGTCTAATCAGCTGACACCAAAAGTGACAGAGTCTGACATAACTGTACCTCTTCCCTCTTTTCCAAGGTTGAGCTACAGGGGCCTAGGACAAGAATAAGTTATATATTATTTTAAATCATATAGTTATATGTAATTATGTTATCTAAAGTATACAATAGCATTACTATACATTGTATTCACCATAATCATTCTTATCTAGTAGTTCATCATTTCCCTTTAGTTTTTAAAGGGAAATGTTTTTAAGTTGATTTTTTCAATATCATATATTTTAAACATTTTGGGAATTTTCAAACATATACAAAAATAGAGAAATGATTACAATGAACTCCTGTGTACCCATTTTAACAATTTTCAAGTCATGATCAATCTTGTTTTATCTATACCCTTATTTATTTACCCCCTCCCATAATATTTTTGTGTGTGTTAAGAAAATGTTTTTTTGTTGTCGTGGTGGTAAAATATACATAAGGAAATGTACCACTTAATCATTTTTAAGTTACAAGTCAGCAGCATTATGTACAATTCACATTGTTGTGCAACCATCACCACTGTCCATTTCCAGAACTTTTTCAACATCCCAAAGAGAAACTCTACCCATTAAACAGTAACTTCCCATTTTCCCCTCCCCCCCAGTAACCTTCACTTTCAGTATCTATGAATTTGTTTATTCTAGGTACCTCATATAAATGGAATCACATAATAACCTTTACTGTCAGTGTCTGTGAATTTGTTTATTCTAGGTACCTCGTATAAATGGAATCACATAATATTTGTCCTTTTGTATCTGGCTTATATCCTTTTGCATGTTTTTAAGGTTCATCCAAGTTGTAGCATGTATCAGAATTTCATTCCTTTTTAGGGCTGAATAATATTCCATTGGTACCACATTTTGTTTATCCATTCATCTGTCCATGGACATTGGGGTTGATTCCACCTTTTGGCAATTATAAAAAATGCTGCTATGATGGCCAAGCATGGTGGCTCACACCTGTACTCCCAGCACTTTGAGAAGCTGAGGTGGGAGGATCGCTTGAGCCCATGAATTTGAGACCAGCCTGGCAACATAACAAGACCCTGTCTCTATAAAAAAATTAGCCAGGCATGGTGTTGTGCACCTGTAGTCCTAGCTACTCAGGAGGCTGAGTTGGGAGGAATACTTGAGCTCACAAGTTCAAGGTAACAGCTATGATCACTCTTTAGCCTGAGTGACAGAGCAAGACCCTGTCTCTTAAAAAAAAAAAAAATACAAAAAATGCTGCTGTGAGCATTGTTGTATAACTATCTATTTGAGTTCCTGCTTTCAATTTTTTTTGGGTATATACCTAGAGGTGGAATTGCTGGATTATATGGTAATTCTGTGTTTAATTTTTTGAGGAATCTCTAAACCTTTCCACAGAGGCTACACTATTTTACATACCCACTAGCAATGCAGAAGGATTTCAGCTTCTCCACATTTCCAACACTGTTACCTTCTTTTTTTTTTTTCTTTTTTTTTTCCTGAGACAGAGTCTCTCTTTGTTGCCTGGGCTAGAGTGACTGCCGTGGCGTCAGCCTAGGTCATAGCAACCTGAAACTCCTCAGCTTAAGCGATTCTACTGCCTCAGCCTCCCGAGTAGCTGGGACTACAGGCATGTGCCACCATGCCCAGCTAATTTTTTCTATATATATTTTTAGTTGGCCAGATAATTTCTTTCTATTTTTAGTAGAGACGAGGTCTCGCTCTTGCTCAGGCTGGTCTCAAACTCCTGACCTCGAGCGATCCACCCGCCTCGGCCTCCCAGAGTGCTAGGATTACAGGCGTGAGCCACCGTGCCTGGCCACCTTCTTTTTTTTGATGATAATCCTAAGGGGTGTGAAATGGTATCTCATTATGGTTTTGATTTGCATTTCTCTAACAGCTACTGATGCTGATCATATTTTAATGTGCTTTTTAGCCATTTGTGTATCTTTTCTGGAGAAATATCTATTCAAGTTCTTTGCCCATTTTTGATTTGGGTTGGTTGGTTTTTTTTGTTGTTGAGTTGTAGGAGTTTTAAAAATATATATTCTGGATAAAAATCCCTTATCAGATACATGCTTTGCAAATATTTTCTCCCATTTTGTGGATTTTTTTTTTTTTTGACAGAGTCTCACTCTGTTGCTCAGGCTAGAGTGCCGTGGCATCAGCCTAGCTCACAGCAATGCCTCAAATGCCTGGGCTCAAGCAATCCTGCCTCAGCCTCCCGAGTAGCTGGGACTACAGGCATGCGCCACTATGCCCGGCTAATTTTTTCTATATGTATTTTTAGTTGTCCAGATAATTTCTTTCTATTTTTAGTAGAGACAGGGTCTCGCTCTTGCTCAGGATGGTCTCGAACTCCTGACCTTGAGCGATCCACCTGCCTTGGCCTCCCAGAGTGTTAGGATTACAGGCGTGAGCCACCGCACCTGGCCCATTTTGTGGGTTGAGTTTGCACTCTTGATAGTGTCCTTTGATGCACATAATAGTTTTTAATTTTTGTCAAGTCCTATTTTTTGTTGTTACTGCTTGGGCTTTTGATGTCATATCCAAGAAGTCATTGACTAATACAGTGCCATGAGGTGTTTCTCCTGTTTTTTTCTTAAGAGTTTTATAGTTTAGCTCTTATGGTTAGGTCTTTGATCCATTTTGAGTTAATTTTTGTATATAGAGTAAGGTAAGATTCCAGCTTCTATTCTGGGAATAAATCCTACTTGGTCATGGTATATAGTCCTTTTAGTATGTTACTGAATTCAGTTTGCTAGTATTTTGTTGAGGGTTTTTGCATCAATGTTCAAAAGGGATATTGGTCTTCAGTTTTCTTTTTTTCTTTTTTAAGACAGAGTCTCACTCTGTTGCCTGGGCTAGAGTGCCATGGTGTCAGCCTAGCTCACAGCAACCTCAAACGCCTGGGCTCAAGCAATCCTTCTGCCTCAGCCTCTTGAGTAGCTGGGACTACAGGCATGTGCCACCATGCCCAGCTAATTTTTCTATATATATATATTTTTAGCTGTCCATATAATTTCTTTCTATTTTTAGTAGAGACA
>CM052436.1:6574360-6585355 GCA_028533085.1 Varecia variegata | reverse complement strand
TATATATTTTTAGTTGGCCAGATAATTTCTTTCTATTTTTAGTAGAGACGGGGTCTCGCTCTTGCTCAGGCTGGTCTCCAACTCCTCACCTCAAGCGATCCACCTGCCTCAGCCTCCCAAAGTGCTAGGATTACAGGCGTGAGCCACTGCGCCTGGCCTGACTCCTATGTTCTTATTACATAATCCTAGTAGTCTTTGACGGTTTTCTTGCTTTCTGGTATAACAACGTATTTCAGGTTTATCTAATAAATTTCCTGTTCTAGACCTGGAGACAGCCATTTCTCCAAGGATCTCTGGTTCTTTCTGTGGGAAATGCTATTTAGGGAACATAATCTAGGCACAGATATATTTACTTTAGTTTGGGCATTTCTTCTAGGCCTTTTTAGTAGACTGAACTGGGAATCTTTCCTTTTTCTTTTTAAAGAGAAAATATATATTCCTCTCTTTTGCTGAAAATATTGATTCCTAATCACATTATTTGCTCTTCCCAATATATACATATATACATACGTATGCATACATGTATAATAATACCAATATCATTTCTAGTCATTGAGTGACTGAAAACATTTAAGCTTTCTTTGGCGTATTATCAAATTTCTGTGTTTGCCAATCACTTGAAACAGTTCCTTCTTGTGCTCATTACAATATTTCTTCATCCATGTTGTTGCATGTGTCAGTGTGTTAGAGTTCTCCAGAAAAACAGAACCAATACAATATATACCACAATATATGAGAAGATTTATTATGGGAAGTGGCTCACATGGTTATGGAAGCTGAGAAGTCCCATGATGTGCCAACAACATCTGCAAGACAGAGACCCAGGAAAGGCAAGGGTGTCTGTCCTACAGTCTAAGTCGAAAGGCCTGAGAACTAGGAGCTCTGATGCCTGAAGGCAGGAGCAGATGGATGCCACAGCTCATGGAGAGAAAGACTCCACCCTTCCTTCCACCCATGTTCTATTCAGGCCCTCAGTGGATTGGATGGAGGCCATGATTCTTGCCCACGTGGGTGAGGGCAGATACTCTTTACTCAGTCTACGAATTCAAATGCTGATCTCTTCCAATAATGTTTACCAGCCGCTGGGCATCCCTTAGCCCACTCAAGCTGACACATAAAATTAACCATCACAGTCAGTATTTCTTTTGGATTGCTGAATACAATTCCATGGTATGAATATACCACGTTTTAGTTTACTTTTTCTTCTATTTGATGGACATTTGGTGTCTTTCTAGTTTGTGCTATTATGAATAAAGCTGCTATAAATATTCTTGTACAAGTTTGTTTTAGTTTTTCTCACATATATATACACCAAGGAGTGGAATTGCTGGGTCATAGGGTAGGTATATTTTGGACTTTATTAGACACTGCTGAACAGTTTCCTAAAGTATTTGCATCATTTTGCACTTTTACCAGCAGTGTGCCAAAGGTCCTCTTGTTCCCATTCTCCTATACTAATTTCTCACTGTCATTTTTTCCTATTTTTCTTATTCTGATAAAATTTGGCCAACAGTTTTCCAACCCTGTATTGAATGTTTTATTTCTGTTGTCCAATTTTTTTGTGTTCTCCTATTTCCTATTCTTTAATAATATTCTGTTAGCACATATTCTAATTTCAGATTTTGATTTGAAAATTTCCACACTTAGAAAACTTTATAAAGTGGGTTCAGAGATGTCTTACGTTTGTTGTTTTTGAAGCCAAATTAAGATTTGTTCCCTTTATATTAATTTTTATTATTAAAAAGTCCTCAGGAACCACATGACATTGGTCCCTCTAAATTGAGGCAGCTGTACTCAAAATTGATGCTTGGGGCCCAAACTGCAGTTCAGTGGATGTTGAGGAATCTAGTTAGATTGACTTGTGTAGGATTTCTTTATCATTTGTGGTGCATACTGAGGTTTCAACCAAATACCTTTTTTTTTTTTTTTTTTTTTTTAACAGAGGAGGCCTCACTACATTGCCCAGGCTGGTCTCAAATTCCTGGCCTCAAGCAATCCCCCTCAGCCTCCTGAGTCACTGGGATTACAGGCATGAGCCACCACACCCAGCTCTTTTTTTTTTTTTTTTTTTTTTTTTGAGAAAACATTTGACAGGTCAGGGTCTCACTCTTACTCTGGCCCACCATCTCCTGTACGTGATGGCCCACCAGGCAGCCTTTAAAGTCAGGTCTCTCAAATTTTCCCCAAGAACACCAACTCTTTCATGTACTTTTAGTACCTAAAGTATGTGTTTTATCTTTCTAAACCACAGTCCAGAATCCTGGCACTTCAGGAGGTGGACAGAGGATTCATTTGTGAATCAACAGCATTTATCAGAAATTTGGAGAAACCTGGCCGGGCGCGGTGGCTCACGCCTGTAATCCTAGCACTCTGGGAGGCCGAGGAGGGCGGATTGTTTGAGCTCAGGAGTTTGAGACCAGCCTGAGCAAGAGTGAGACCCTCGTCTCTACTAAAAATAGAAAGAAATTATATGGACGCCTAAAAATATATGTAGAAAAAATTAGCCGGGCATGGTGGTACATGCCTGTAGTCCCAGCTACTCAGGAGGCTGAGGCAGGAGGATTGCTTGAGCCCAGGAGTTTGAGGTTGCTGTGAGCTAGGCTGACGTCACAGCACTCTAGCCTGGGCAACAGAGTGAGACTCTGTCTCAAAAAAAAAAAAGAAAAGAAATTTGGAGAAACCTGATGTTTAAGAGAGACAAATGGCCAGGCACAGTTGCTCACGCCTATAATCCTAGCACTCTTGGAGGCTGAGGTAGGAGGATTGCTTGAGCTCAGGATTTCAAGACCAGCCTGAGCAAGAGCAAGACCCCGTCTCTACTAAAAATAGAATAATTAGCTGGGCGTGGTGGCGCAAGCCTGTTATTCCAGCTAATTGGGAGGCTAAAGCAGGAGGATAGCTTGAGCCTAGGAGTTTGAGGTTGCATTGAGCTAGGCTGATGCCATTGCACTCTAGCCTGGGCAACAGAGTGAGACTCTGACTCAAAAAAAGAAAAAAAAAGACAAAGAATCCCATGCTTTCTAAAACAGACTGGTTATCAGACTTACCAGGGAGCTTATGAAAATGTAGGCCCATGGATCCCTCTGCTGGGTATTTTGAATCAGGGGGCCAGGATAGAGCCAGGAATCTGTACTTTTAAAACAGCCAGCTTATCTAAAGTATATAGTCATTCCCCAACCAAAGTTCCCTACATCCTAGCCATGACTTAAAAGAAAAGATCTAAAAGCTACATATCCAGATTACATTATTCTAGTTTCCCATAGAAACCAGACTTCAAGGAGCATACAGCCATTTTTGTCAACATGACACACTGACTTGTAGACAATGTCTATACCTTTCATAAAAACTGGCTAAAAGCATCAACCAGTATTTACATAAGAATCCACGTCCATTTGTTCCAAAAATGCCTGGAAAAGTTGGCTCCTAGAGGAAACTGTGTGTTCCTTGCTGTCAAGTAAAAGCTGCGCATCCTGAGGTATTTGTTTCCTGGCCTTCTTGGAAGTTCACAGATAAATTAGGTATCATTTGGAAGCTTATCCCATTTAAAAAGGCCTGCTGTATCTCTCTCTGCCTACACTTTAAAATGGCCAATTCTGTGTTTAAAAAATATAACCACATCTAGTAATAGAGTTATAATGTAAGCAATCCTGCTTTAGGCCCTGAACAGTTCCACAGCTTTGAACTCTCCAAATGTTCTGGAAGCCAATATATGAAAAGCCAATATATGAAAAACAAATCTCAGTTTTTATTTGCAGAAGGAGAAAGAGACTTGGTTGGGGTCGCTCTCCACTAAGTATCCAGCGCCAGCACAGGATCTAACGTAGAGCAGATGCTCGGTAAATGCTTGTTGAAAGAACGAATCAACAAGGGAATGAATGACTGAAGTAGTGAATCGAAGAACTCACCCATTCTTGTACCGGGCGCAGGTCTGGCAGGAGTCAATGAGCTGGCGGGAGGCGGCCCCGATTGCACCCGCGGGGGGCGGGGCGCCCGTGGAACTCCGCCCACACGGGGCGGGGCCTACGGCGCGCGGGAAGCTGCGCGCGGGGCGGCGGGAGGTGACGGCGCCGCGGACTGTCCGCGTCCGCTCAGGTACGTCTTCCCAGGGATGGCCCCGGCGGCCCCGCGGTTTCCCCAGCTGGGGCGAGAGGGAAAAATAAGGTCTGGCCGCTGAGGCCTGGGACAACTCCAGAGCGGCGTGGTCCGGGCATCAGGGCGGCCGGCCCCGGTGCGGCCCCGGCCCTGCGCGGCCTCCTCCCGCCAGCTCTTGGCCGGCTTCCTGGGCCTAGTCCTTGGGAAGTGGGGTCTTCTCCCCTGTGCGGCCTCTTACCCCGTGCGGCTCCCTCCCGCGTGAGATCCCCTGTTCCCTGTTCCCCCCACCCCCAGGCGACCCCTCCGTTGGGTACCCCCTCCCTTGGTCAAGCGCCTCTTCCGGCTCTCCCCCAACGCCCATTAAGTTGGGGCGGGTCGCGCAGCCCGCCGGGGCCCCAGAGTGGTCTCTGCCTGGGTGCTTCCTTTTGCCCTTCCGAATGTAGCAGGAGAATCGTAAAGTCGTGGGAGCCACTGCTCAACGAGCATTTTAGGTGGAGCTTGTGAGGTGTTCTTGTCAGGTGGCATCATTATCATCCTTTCCCAATGCAGCGTGCATTTTAATGGTTAGCAGGGTTCCTAGCTCATACTAAGCGCTCAATAACCCTTTGCTTCTGTAATACTGTTATTTAATTCATTGCCAGCATTTTGCAGCTTTCCTCTGTCTTTGGAAAAAGAACGCTGCCCGACGAAATTTTTGCCCCCTCAAGACTCAGGAGCATGAAAGTCATCACGTGCGAAATAGCCTGGCACAACAAGGAGCCGGTGTACAGCCTGGACTTCCAGCATGGGACCGCCGGGAGGATCCACAGACTGGCGTCTGCAGGCGTGGACACCGCTGTCAGGGTATATGGGAGCTGAGATAGGCACCAGGAAGCACTGCCTGAAGCAATACTTCTCATTCGTTTATTTAAAACCGTCAACAAACTCAAACTACTTTGTCATCTAGCCCAGAATGCTAAATTCTCAGGGTCTCAGGGGAACAGTGAAAGTAAAAGAGAGCCACTTTCTTACTTGACTAATATTCCGGACATTGTCCTAATGGGGTGCCCATTGTTTTTGAATCCTGATCTAGGTTCCTATTGGGTAACAGTTTGCTCTAGAAGGAGGTAGGGAGGACAGCAGACAGTGGGACTGTGTTGATTTGTTTCAGATAGGAGAGGTTCCTTCATTTTACATTTCAAAAGAAAAACTAAATTATTTTCCTGAAAATGAGCATGGTGTTATTTTAGTAGGAACAAGATAGTAGGTGCTATGTGTTTTCTGAGTGGGTGTTTTGGTATCAACAGATCTGGAAGGTAGAAAAAGGACCAGATGGAAAAGCCATAGTGGAATTTTTGTCCAATCTTGTTCGTCATACTAAAGCCGTCAATGTCGTGCGTTTTTCTCCAGCTGGGGACATTTTAGCATCAGGAGGAGATGGTGAGTGTTGCCGTACTTCAGAAATTTTCTAGAAACCAGACACCTGTGTGTCTCATGTCAAATTGTGAGACATGATTTGAGCCTGTGCCTTTTTATTTTAGGTGTGGCGGACCCTTTCACTCTGTCCTTTAGATAGTTTGGTAAAATAATGTTCTGGGGAGTGTCTCAGAATGAGGGGATGGAGGGCAGAAGATTAAACTGAGAAGACCTGTTTGAAAATAGCTCCTTTCCCACCAGGCTGGTTTGGAGACAAGTAGGAAAGGTGCTTGTCATTGTGTCAGGGTCCCAAAGCAACTGTTCCAGCCTTGTTTGGTTGTTAGTTTAATATCTGTGGTGATCAGAGTTAGTATCATGTCTCTGTGTAATTAATTAGGTAATCAGTTGGCTTTGGGAGTATCTTTAATGAATGGCCTTGTAATTTGTGCTTGTTTGGTGGGAGTAGATTGATTCATATTTTCTGCCTGTGCCTAAATGGGACAAAACCATATATACAGAAAAAGTAAACCTTTTTACTGTACTTTAAAACAGTCTAGAAACCAGTATAAAATAAACCAGAAATCTCAGTTTCTGTTTGCACGAGGAGAAAGAGACCTGGTTGAGTTCAGTGCCATGATACCTGGAGTATGTGTGTACATGTGTGTAGAGGGAAAGGTGGGGAGTGGGAGAGTCTCCCAGGGCTGGCCACAAACTGTCTTACATAAGGTAGCAAGCAGCAGCCCTCATTTACAAAATCCTTTGGCCTTGGAGGCCAAGAAACCATAGAAAGTGTTCACCTGTCAGAGCCAATCTCATCTTTACCCAGCTTCCATGTTAATATGTACAGCCAGGACTCTGGTTAATTTAGAATTGAAATACATGTGTCCATACAACCTGTTCATTCACTCTCCTGTGGACATTCCTAAAAGGGAAGCCAAGTCATGGTCAGAAGGCTACACGGTAAGCATGGAGGCAGAATGTGGGGAGTTAGCAAACTCAGACAATTCCTCACATCAGGGTAAAGTATCTGATGTGTCCATAATGATATTAATAGCAAATATTGACATGGGCTTACTGTGTTGTAAGTGCTTTCTGCATATTGACACACTTAAGCTTCACAACAGCACTATGAGGAAGTGAGGAAATTGAGGCATCAAGACATTAAGTGACTTGCTGAAGGATAGTCAGCTAGAAACAGTTTGCCAACCCTTGCATTGGTGGCTCTTTGCTGTTTTTTTTTTTTTTTAATTTAGTTATTTATATGTTATGCCTTTATATTTGTTAATACAGCCAGTCACATTGCAGTGGTATTTTGATGGCCTGAGAACCTTTCTGTTCACAATAACTTTGTATAGCTCTGATCTGTTATGATTTTGATTTTGGAGTTTTAGTTCAGAAGGCAAACCTACTTTTCCTGTTCAAATTCATAGAAGTAAATCATTGTGGCTGTTGTGTCCATTGAACAACATAAATGTTATTTAAAAACCTAAAAATTCAGAAATGATGGGGTGTGCAGTGAAGCATGGCTCATTTTTAATTGGGTCACTCCACAGATGCTGTCATCCTATTGTGGAAGGTGAATGACAACAAGGAACCAGAGCAGATTGCCTTTCAGGATGAAGACGAGGCTCAGATGAACAAGGAGAATTGGGCTGTTGTAAAAACTCTGAGGTAACTGGGGGGCCATGGGAATGATTTCTTTTTATGATCGGAATGTGCTCTTTTTCTTGAGACGGAGTCTTGATGTGTTGCCCAGGTTGGTCTTGGACTCCTGGTCTCAAGCAATCCTCCTGCCTCAGCCTCCCAAAGTACTGGGATTACAGGAGAAAGCCACCGTGCCCAGTCTGCCTTTTATATCTAACTTAAAACTTTTACTTCTTATGACTGTCAGACAGCCATAAGATAATAGTTAAAAGATTAAAAAATAATGAAAATGGATTTTTTTAGTTTCTGCTATAAAATTTTCCTTAGTAACAATGAACCAATTTTAAAGATACAGATACCCTTGAGAGTACTTGTTTATAGCTATAGCTATAGTTCCAGTGGAAATTTCTGTAGTACTATTTAAATGCATGGTCCCTGAGTTTGCCCTTAAATTTTGGGTAATTTTTCCACTTTTGAGTCAATAACTGCTTTTTTCCCCTTTTTCTTTGGATTCTAGGGGCCACTTAGAAGATGTGTATGATATTTGCTGGGCAACTGATGGGAATTTAATGGCTTCTGCCTCTGTGGATAACACAGCCATCATATGGGATGTCAGTAAAGGTAAATGATATGTTTTTGTTATTATCAGCAGGAAGGAATATTCTAAGTATCTAAAAAAGCAACCTGCTTTAACTTTAAAAGCAACACAAAAAATTTCTTCAGTGAGCTAAAATAGGTGGTTGGCTCTACAGGATAGGGATTAGTCCCATATGCCATGGATCCAACTCAGTTTTTAGGGCCTCAGTCAGAATGTAAAAGGCTTAGCAGTGGTGTTGTGAGTTAGTGGTGCTGAGGCAGGCAGATCCCATGTGGCTGGGGATGCAGATGTGATGACAGGCCTGGTGCCTGCCTTCATGGAGCTTAGGATCTCAGAAAGATTAACAAGCCATTTCTAATTAGTGGGTCATTGTGTGCTAGCTGGTGGGGTAGGTGGATCAGTTTTCCATTTTAGGAGACCAGGGAAAGCCAAGGACATTCTGCTGCTAGAACATTCTGTTCTCCTGTTGGGGAGACAGTAGACAAATGAGAAGTTAAAGTGATATAAAAATAGCAGCAAAATGCCAAAAGCCAGTAGTGGCTCATTCCTGGCCATTTTTATCCCCTGCAGTCCTTTACTCAAAATTTTTTTCCCCAAACAAAACCTCTTGCTAATTCTCCCTCAACCCAAGTGCCTTGGCCAGGGAGTTGCAGCCAACGCGGTACTGCACTGATCCTATTTTCATTCTCTCTGAAAGTCTCTGTTCTTGTTAGTTTTGTGCCATTCAGCTAACCCCCCTGTCCTGCCTTGTCTCTGCCATACTGTTTCTATTCAGTCCCCAGCTTTCCAGCAAGTTGGAGGACCAGTGTCACTGTTTTTCTGTCTGTCCCAGATCTGGCTGTTGTCCTGGATAATTTCAGTGTCTGTGTGGGCAATCCATCCAACACCCCCTTAAACCTCTTGTAACCAACCTTGAACATGGCCAGCAGCCAGCGGGCTGGGTGCTGCTGTGGTGCTGGAAACAACAGGAACGAAATGGCTACATTGTAGTGGGGCCTGCAGACAAAACACCATGGCTGTAACATCAAGTGGGCAAGGGGCTCTCAGGGAAAGCTCTGAGCACTTGGTGTTTGAGCAGAGACACAAATGAAGTCAGAGAACAAGCCGTGGGTGTTAAGTAGGTTCTGGCCTATGGGAACAGCAGATGCAGAGCTCCTGTGGCAGGAGTCGCTTGTGCGTCCAAGGATGAGAATGGAATGGAATAAACGAGGGTGGCTGGGAGCACTGAGGTTGGGAGGAGGTGAGGGGCCGGGTCACGCCGGCTGTGGGCCATGGGAAGGAGTTTAGATTTTATCCCAGGTGTGATGGGTTGCCACAGAAGGGTTTTGGACAACCGAGTAACATGATTTTACTTATGTCTTTAAGGCATGTCTCTGGGTGGCATGTGGCAAATAGACTAGGAGAGGACAGGAGGTGACAGGGGAGCTGTCCTTGGTGTAAACAAACTCAGGGGAGCAGGGATGAGGCTTGGGCTCAAGGGTGATGACAGAGGGGTGGAGAAGGTTCGATTGGGACATAATCTGAAGAAAGAACTGACATAATTGGCTGATGGATTGGCCATAATTCCAGGTGTTTTGGCAAGTAGGTGTATGTTGGTGCTGTATTCTGAGGTTAAGGACACTATTGGGAGAGCAGTTTTGGCAGGGCGGGTGGAAATGAAGGCCACATCTGAGATCTCTGTCACTTTAACTGCTCTATCAGGGTCAGCCTCAGGCAGACGTGTCATTCTGACCAGAACCACATGCAGTGTTCTGACACCTTTACACCTTCTCATGCTCTTCTTCCCAGAGCCCCCAAGTGTCCCTAGCCCTCTGTCTCCTGGTCTGTCAGTCCCCTTCTGGCCTATCATGTTTCCTCTCCAGCTTGCTCCCCGCCTGGTCCTATGCCAACACAGTCCCCTCCGGCCCCTTCTCTTCCATTTCACTCACCAGGACAAACTCCAGCCTGGATTCCGTGTCACAGTGCACCTGTAATTTTCTTCCCCTAGGCTGAGCACAGCTGGTTAAAAACCTGCCGCCCTATTGGTTAGGCCACTGCGAATTCATCCTGTCCAACCTCAAGTGGGGTCTCGGCGACCTCTCCCACCCCCCATTCACTTGTCAGGGTCATACCCTCTTCTCAAGCCCAGCCACCTTAATCCTGGCAGATTTCCTGAAAGTTTCAAGGGGAGAGGAACACCAGTCAGGACCCCGGGAGGGTGGGGGTGTGGGAGTTAGACTGACACGTGTGCATTGAGTTTTACACAGGTGGCTCACTGGCAGCTTGAGGGCAGGCAGTTTAGCAGGCTGTGAACAATGACTGCCACATTGCAGTGGGCTGAGGGAACGGAAGGTGAGGGGCTGGGAAGTGAGGAAGGCCCCATCTTAGAGGGGAGGGCTTTGCTGTCTGCTTTTTTAAGAATGACCAAGGCCTCATAACCCCCTCCTCTTTTTATCCAGGTGCCATCTGTGCTGCTGTTTTTATCTGCTAAACATTTCCCCTGAAGTCCCTCTTCCATCCCTGTTAATACTGCGCTAGTTCAGGACCCTGTCATTTCTTGCCTGGTCTACTGTGTCACCTCACTAGTAATCCTTTTTGCCATCTTTTCTAAACCTTGGCTTCATCTTTAAAATGCAGATCACTTCTTAGCTTCATGTTTCTTTCAGCCCACACACCTGGAGTACCCAGAGCCTTTGCCCCACACACAGGTCTCTGTAACATTCCTCCTCCGTCCTCACCTTGCTGTTCTTGGCCCTCTGCCTTACCCCGTGGCAGCGCTGTCATTTCTCACTGTTCCCAATTGGCTGTACGGAGCTGTCTTTTCACCCCACAGACTTTCTTAGGATACCTTCATCTCCCTGTGCTCTGGTCCCCGCTTCATCTTGTGTGACCTGGGGAAGAGAACTGCTGTCTTCTCTGACCCCTACCCCTGCTTCATCAGCTGTCCTCCCCGTGGGATCCTCTCTGACCTTCACCCCTGCTTCATCAGCTGCCTTCCCCCTGCGATCCTCTCTGACCTTCACCCCTGCTTCATCAGCTGTCCTCCCCCTGGGATCCTCTCTGACCTTCATCCCTGCTTCATCATCTGCCCTCTCCCTGAGATCCTCTCTGACCTTCACCCCTGCTTCATCAGCTGCCCTCGCCCTGTGATCCTCTCTGACCTTCACCCCTGCTTCATCAGCTGCCCTCTCCCTGCGATCCTCTCTGACCTTCACCCCTGCTTCATCAGCTGCCCTCTCCCTGCGATCCTCTCTGACCTTCACCCCTGCTTCATCAGCTGCCCTGCC
>CM052436.1:6536653-6574260 GCA_028533085.1 Varecia variegata | reverse complement strand
CCCTGCGATCCTCTCTGACCTTCACCCCTGCTTCATCAGCTGCCCTCTCCCTGTGATCCTCTCTGACCTTCACCCCTGCTTCATCAGCTGCCCTCTCCCTGCGATCCTCTCTGACCTTCACCCCTGCTTCATCAGCTGCCCTCCACCTGCAGTCCAGGTTGTGTGGGACTTGCCTGTTTTTTTTTTTGTTTGTTTATTTTTTGAGACAGAGTCTCACTCTGTTGCCCGGGCTAGAGTGCCGTGGTGTCAGCCTAGCTCACAGCAACCTCAAACTCCTGGGCTCAAGCAATACTACTGCCTCAGCCTCCCAGGTAGTTGGGACTACAGGCATGTGCCACAATGCCCGGCTAATTTTTTCTATATATATATATATTTTTTTAGCTGTCCATATAATTTCTTTCTATTTTTAGTAGAGACGGGGTCTCGCTCTTGCTCAGGCTGGTGTCGAACTCCTGAGCTCAAACAATCCGCCCGCCTCGGCCTCTCAGAGTGCTAGGATTACAGGCGAGAGCCACCGCGCCCGGCCTGGGACTTGCCTGTTGATGAGTCTGATCCTGAGCTCCCTGAGGGTGGGACTGTGTGAAGTCATCTGTCCCAAGGGCCTGACACAGGGTTTGGCACATACAGAGCTACTCAGTCAGGTGCCACCTGCTGAGTGACCGAACGGTATAAAGGGAACAGTGTCTAAGCCCCACTTTATAGCATTTGTGCTCAAATAGGTTTTGGTAACGCTGTTGTGTTCTTTTTTTGTAGGACAAAAGATATCAATTTTTAATGAACATAAAAGTTATGTACAAGGAGTAACCTGGGATCCTTTGGGTCAATATGTTGCTACTCTGAGCTGTGACAGGTACTTTAATATTTGGCAAGTTGTCATTGTCTGTATTTACTTGGAATTCTCTGCAGAAGTATATTTATCCCAATTTAACCAAGATGTATCATAGTTTAGCTTTGATTCTTTTGTTCTTATTTTCAACATATGAACATGTGACCATACAATGTATTACAATGTAATAAGAAGTGGGAAACTAATGAGGGCAAGTGCCTTAAATGAAGTTAGTACTTAGTAAATCTGTATTGAATGGGTAAGTTAAGTGTAGAAAGAGCTTTCTAACATTAAATAAACTTTGAAATACATTTGATTTCACAGGAGACTTAAAAAATCTTTTATGAATGTGACTTAATCAAGAAGAGGTAGTGGGAGTTAGTCCAACTGAAATAGTTACACTATTTCAGCTTTTGATTATAGTTTACTGATACACTGATTTTAATGACTTTAAATTGATATAAAAATAAATGATTTTCGTCTTTTCTGAAAGGAAGTCTTATTGCTGTGTTACTGTTATAATTGCATTTAATTGTGTTCTTGGAACAGAGTTAAAAAAAATCAAGGGTGGCAGGTATGTTACTTAATAGTTAGAATAGTCCTTTAGAACATTTATCCAACTACTTTTAATTAAAACAAATTGAATTTAAGATGGATCTGAAATAAAAGTAATATGGACAAGTTAGTGTTTATTTTTCAAAGAATCTCCTATTGTATTCTACATGCCATTTATTTTCCGATATGTTTGATTCAGGCAATCAGGAGTAAAACAGTGATTAGTTAGTGGAAGTAATATGACCCATCAACAACCAAATTGACCTGCTGGTGTTTTCCTTACTCTTACAAATCACAAAATAAACTTCACTACAGTCATACACATTGCCACTGGGCCAAATGTCCAAGACCTGAAAAGTAAGGCTGTGCCTAAAGTATGTCTTATGTGAGAAGTCAAAACACTCAATGAAACATTTTTTTAAAAATTGTCACGTATTTCCCCACTGTTATACCTTTAGGTTGTTGATAATTGCTTTTGTCATAATTATTCAGTTAAGTCTGAAGTTTTGTGGGCTGAAAATTGTTTAGGCACTCTTCAGTGTTGGCAACAGATTGTTTTCATGTGAAACATAATTAATTTACTAGAAGGGGTAAATCAGACTTTTGTTTTTTATTCAGGGTGCTGCGAGTGTACAGCACGCAGAAGAAACGTGTGGCTTTTAATGTTTCAAAGATGCTATCTGGAATAGGGGCTGAAGGAGAGGTATGAAATATTTAGACATTCGCTTGCATTGAGACTAGGAAGTCATGACCTCCTCCTGTACCTCCACAGCTGGGTTACTGGCTTCCAGAGCCCGACACCTGGACTGGAGGAAGGCTTCCTCCCGGATAGTCAAGGCACAGTTAGTGTGGTGGGCTGGTCTGTGTGGTAAGGGGGTGTGCCCAGGGCCCGGCGGGGAGCTGATGATGGAGGATAGTGATTTCTAACCCTGGCTGCACTGTGGAATCACCTGGGAAGCATTAAAAGTGTGGGTGCCTTGGCCCTACTCAGTGGTGTGATTCATTCAGCTTGAGGGAGTCAGGGCCTCTGTGAGTTCCAGGCATAGTGAGATCATTCACTACTGATCTGGGAAGATCCCTGCACTGGGCAGCAGAAGGCAGGTGGGTTGAGCATTGCATGTGTCTGGCAGCAGACAGTGCATCATCTTGACAGGTAGATAGAGAACTCAGATAGCAGATAGCAGAGACCCAGCCAGAGGGCTGGTATTTAGGAATAGGAAGGACCTTGCTCTTTGAAAGAATTGGCAAATGGAAATAGAACCCTAGTCCTAGAGGAATCAAGACTACAACTTAGGAATCACCTAAGCGTCTGCCAGTTATGGGGGAGCAAACCAGTTATTGGAGCAACAAAGGGACTTGGCATAGATACACTCCGAGGTGCCAGGGTGAGGCAGTGTGGACCTCGAGGTCACATCTGTCAAGTAAGGATAGTAACTAAGAACTGCTGCCTAGTGTTCTTGAGAGTTAAATGCTTAATGTTTATAAAGTATCAATAAATGGTAGTAAGGACTGTTCCACACAGGTGTTCAAGAAATGTTGTTTGAAAAGATTATATGATTATCAGTTTAATAATCCACTATTTTCTTTTTGAAAAGTGCATTCAGTTGGAAATTCTAAATATGTACACACAGGTCAAAAGCAAAGGTCTCCTGATCATCTTCCCACTGTCTCCCTAGTCTCGTGCCCCAGACAAACCACTGTTGATATTGTGGTGTGTTTTGTTACAGAGTTTTTAAAAATAATTATATATCGCCCTCACACATATAGAGATACATACACACATACAGCTTTACTTAACAAAAGTGAGTGATCAGTTTTCATGAATGATTACTCTTGTAGTCTTACATGATTATTTGAGTTTTAATATGTTTCAGTTTCATTATGTCAATAATAAAGGACAATATGTAAGGAAAAACATGTAGAAATTGGTAAGCCTTTATTGTAAGTGTAAAGATTTGGAATAATGTTTAAACTTTGTATGCAACAGGCAAGAAGTTACCGGATGTTTCATGATGACAGCATGAAGTCATTCTTTCGTAGACTCAGTTTTACTCCAGATGGGTCTTTGCTCCTCACACCAGGTGTGTTTCACAACTTTTGATTTAAGGATGTGATGGTGGAGTGGGAATGTCTCTGCTCTCATTTTGTGTTACGTCTTTTCAGCTCAGTGAGTTCTGATCAGAGCAGTGGTCCTCAACTTGTCTATACATTGGAACCTCCAGGGAAGCTTCAGAAAAATACTGGCACCCACATCCCACCTGAGAGATTCTAGTTCAATTGGTCTGGGGTGGGTGGCCTGGCTTTTGGCATTTAAAAAAGATTTCCAAGTGGTTCTAATGTGCAGACAAGTTTGGAAGTCATGAGATTAAAGTGATAGACATTTTCTCTTAGATAAATTTGACTTTTAAAAAATTTGCTACTTAACCTTTTTAGTGAGTGTTTTTTTGCTAGATAGACAGGTATGTATATGTAGGTCATAGTTCTAAAGCCAAAGATAAAGTACCTTTATTGCTTTTATTCTCCTCAAGAATGAAGCAACCCGTTCTGACAGAATTAGACACCAGGACAAGTTTGGTTGGACTAACTTGTGGGAGTGGCAGTGGTCAAATCTGAAAAGTCAGCAGAATTTGCAAGGACAAGAGAGGTTTATTGTCTCCAGGCAGGCAAGAGGCTAAGCCCAACAAGATAAGGCTAGACAGTGTTGTGGCCAGAGTGTTCTCGGAGAAGAATGTCTGCTAATCTCCATGGCTTCTGGACCATCCTGTGCTTAAAGATGATGGCATAGACCAGGGTTGGGCCAAACAGGAAGGCATAGGTCAGCTCTGCCACTGAGACCCCCAGCCAAACTGGGCCAGGGAGGGCCCAAACATGGTGTGGATGACACATTCCTCTGAGTGGGTTAGGCTTTGAAGACCGCTGGGGAACGTGGGGAATGATACTTTGGCTCAGCAGGGAGTCTCAGGACCAAGAACAAGTAGTTATTTACTTGTTGTTTACTAAACCCAGTAACACATTTTTTACCAAATGGCAACTCTAAACATATTTTCAGTTAAAATCAGGTACCAGGTAGGTGTCTGCTATCACTGTTATTGTTCTTAGTGGTGTTAGTAGGTGTAGGAAAATGAAATTACGAAGATCAGAAAAGAAGATAAAAAAAAACTGTGGTAGGATTATATTTCTAGAAAATCCAGGAGATGTAAAAAATACCATCAATTTAAAAAATTTGATAAAGTGGCTGGATATTGGGAAATATGTAAAAATCTGTCTTTTTTATATTAGCAGTAAGTACTTAGAAGTGGAAAGAGGAAAAATATTCAGAGTGCAAAGCCTGTAAAATGCATTGAAGTAAATTTAATAAGAAAGGCACAGGACTTTTATGAAGAGGAGTAGAAAATCTTACTGAAGGTTATAGAACAAGTTCTGAACAAATGGGAAGATATATCATGTTCTAAAAATTAACATACCAATGTAATTTCTAGTTAGAATCCCATTAAGGGTGTGTATATTTTTTTAATTGGATGAAAGCTCAGCCTTGTTTACTAGAATAAATGCTGATGAACAGCCAAGGAAGTATGAAAAAAAAAGAATAATATTTGAAGGCCGGGCGCGGTGGCTCACGCCTGTAATCCTAGCACTTGGGAGGCCGAGGCGGGCGGATTGTTTGAGCTCAGGAGTTCGAGACCAGCCTGAGCAAGAGCAAGACCCCGTCTCTACTAAAAATAGAAAGAAATTATCTGGCCAACTAAAAATATATATATAGAAAAAATTAGCTGGGCATGGTGGCGCATGCCTGTAGTCCCAGCTACCCGGGAGGCTGAGGCAGAAGGATCGCTTAAGCCCAGGAGTTTGAGGTTGCTGTGAGATAGGCTGACGCCACGGCACTCACTCTAGCCCGGGCAACAAAGCGAGACTTTGTCTCAAAAAAAAAAAAAAAAAAAAGAATAATATTTGAGAGGGCATTTGCCTCACCACATGTCAGAAAGATAATATACTTTTTATCAAATCGATATGGTATCAATACAGGGCTAAACAAATACATTAGTGGACCAGAACAGAGAATCCAGAAATAGATCTCAGGATGTAAGGCAATTTAATATATGACCTTAGGTGGTATTTCAGTGAGAAGAATATTTATTTATTTATAATTGTATATTACTTAAATAATTTTCAAGAAAATTAGACACTCAAGGCAAATAGGACAAAAATGTCATTAAGGAAGCTGGGAAGTATTGAGATTGGACAAGAACCTTTTTTTTAATTGACAAATAAAATTGTATATATTTATCATGTATATGATGTTTTAAAGTATATATATAGTGTGGAATGACTAAATCTAGCTAACTAACATAGCATTATCTCATATAGTTACGATTTTTGTGGTGAGAACACTTTATATCCACTCAACATTTTTCAAGAATACGATATATTCATATTAACTACAGTCACCATGTTGTACAGTAGGTCCCTTGAAGGGACGAACATATTATTGAATGAATGAATGGTACTGGGGTAGCCAGCTGTATGGAAGAAGATGAAATTGGACCCCTCACTTTTAATAAATTCCAAGTGAATTCAGTACTTAAATATGAAAGGTAAAAAATAAAACTCCTGCAAGAAGATGTAGGCGGACATTTTAGAAAATGGGGAAGACCCAAGACTGGAAACTCAGAAGCTTTTGAAGAAATGATAGAGCTATTTGACTGTGTTTGAATGTAGACCTTTTATATGACAAAAGATACAGTGAGCAAGTCAGTGAGTAGACAAGTGATAGAACTAGAAAATAATATTTGTGGTACAGGGAAGAGAAGGCTAATGTATATCATATATAATGATCCCTTACAAATTGATAAGAGAAAAAAAACAGAGGAAAAGAAAAACTGAGAAGAAAAAAATGAGTGAAGGATACAAAAAGGCAGTTTGTAGAAGAGGAAATCTGCATGTTCAACAGATATAGGAAAAGGTTCACTAGTAGAAAAATACAAATTAAAGTGGTGTAACAAGGCCACAAAGGATCTCTCTTTATTCCCTTCAGACTGGAAAAAGCAATATCCATTGCTGATGGGCTTGCAGAATGTGGGTACTGCTGGTGGGAATGTGAATTGTCACAGCCACGTGAAAAGCCGTCTGGTGACTCATGTACCTCCAATCCGTCCATCCCTTGGCTGAGACCCAGTTCCTTACGAAATGAGAGCATAGATATAAAAGTGTATGTTCGAGGATGTTTATTGCAAGCATTGTGTGTGTAATGGTAAAAAAATCAAAAGCAAAGCATATTCATTGACAGAGTTTGGGTGAATGCATTAAGTTATTAATATTTTCAGACCAGTAAATATTATGTAGCTACTAAAAAAGAATGCATTTGTGCTATGCAAATTAACTTTCATGAGTAGTTGACTGAGACAGACAAAATAAGGAAAAATATAAACACCCTATTTTGTAAAAGGACTAAATTTAAAAACTATTCTATGGGTATATATGATTGAGTAGTGACTAGTAATAATGATTCTGTGAACATGGAGGAAGTATAGAAATGGCGTAATGGTTTGTTATTCATAAAATGGACTACCTGGGGATGGAAGTATGGGGTGAGATGGGGAGAGGCTAGCTAGGCAGAAGTATAATAGTAAAAAAAAAAGACTACCGATGCTATCGACTGTTCTCCCCAGTAGATGTGAAATGATCACATGTAAAATTATATGTGTGTATATGTATCAAGAAATACGAACATAAAACAGGGAGGTGTTCCCAAGAGCAGCTTTGCATGACAATCACTCTGTGATGATCTGACCTGGTTTTAAGTATGTCCTGGAGTAAGTGTAGCAAAGTTCTCAAATGTGGACTGTTCCCAGAGCAAAGCCAGGTTCTGCAGGAGGCTGGAGATTTCAGCAGAGCCCTTGGTCTTCTGGCAGCCCATGGCTGGATCAGGCAGTCTGAGCCACTAGGTGGCACCCAGGTCAGAACTTGGGAAACAGGGATGCAAGGATCCTAGTGGGGGCTGGGCAGCTGGGTCTAGTCCCAGCGCTTCAACTGGAGGGACAGAGGTGTCCTGTAGCAGGGGCCTCTTGCTTAATGTTCTTCCTGTCCAAAACCCAAACTGGCTTCCTGGGGGTTGCTCAGCTGGGGATGACAGGTGGGTAGAACTGGAGTGAGAGGTAAGAACAAATAGTGGTGGAATTTTTGTTTTTGTTGTCAGTGACAAGACCATTGTCCAGAGAATACATTTTTAGGGGAAAATATTTTATAAACCAGAATTGAAGGCTGTTGAGTTTTTGTTGGTGACGAGTTTAATAAAACATTGACTTTCTTTCCTCTCCCTCCCTTTCCCCACTCCCCACTCAGCTGGATGTGTGGAATCTGGTGAAAATGTAATGAATACAACTTACGTTTTTTCCAGGAAAAATCTTAAAAGGTATGCAACTGAGGGAAAATTTGAAACGTGTACCCTTACTTTCTTGCTTTTGCTGAGTAACAGTGCCTTTTTCTAAAACTATGATTCCTCTGTCAGGCCTATCGCTCACCTTCCGTGTCCTGGAAAAGCAACGCTGGCTGTCCGCTGCTGCCCAGTCTACTTTGAATTGAGGCCGGTGGTGGAAGCAGGTACCCTCAGAACCAGGGCTGGTGTTAGGTTTTGTCCCTGAGGTAGGTTACCAGGGTGAGGTGGAGATTTGGATTCTGACAGGTGGGTACGTGGGTTTCATTCAGTTTAGTTACTCTTAAAAGCCGGAGCAAAGACGAATGTTATCAAAATATGTGCCCTTTTTTTTTTTTCATTGTTCAGAATACACTTTCTTGCTTAAAGTAACTTTAAAAGAATATTGGTACTTGTTTTGTTTTTCCACTGGTTGAATGTCATCCAATGTCAAGTTTCTATGCGGTAAAATTTTGTATGAATTGGATTTTTGTTTTTAACCCCCCCATCCCCCAGCTGCTTTTAAGACTTTTCTCCTTATCAGTGGCTTTAAGCAGTCTGATTACAATTTGCCTTGGTGGGATTTTCCTCATATTTCTTGTGTTTGGGGTTCGTTGAACTTCATAGATATGTGGGTTTATAGTTTTTAGCAAATTTGGAAAGTTTCAGCCATTATTCTTTCAAATACTTTTTCTGTCATCTCGCTCTTATTCAGATACTCCAATTACACATGTATTGATTTGGAATTATCCCATGGCTTACTGATACTCTGCTTACTTTTTTCAGTGTTTTATTCTAGAAGTTTCTATAGCCGTGTTTCAAGTTTACTGATCTTTTCTTCTGTGTGATCTGCTGTTGGTCCCATCCAGTGTATTTTTCATCTGTGTCATTGTAGTTTTCATCTCTAGAAGTTCAATTTGGGTCTTTCTTATATATTCCATGTCTCTGCTTAACATGCTCCATCTTTCTTCTTCTTGAACGTATAGAATGCAGTTATAATAACTCTTTTAATGTCCTGTGTACAAAAAACTGGTTTTGATTGATTTTTTTCCCCTTCATTTGGGATCGTGTTTTCCTGCTTCTTTGCATGCCTGGTAATTTTTTGTTGGATACCAGACATTGTGAATTTTACCTTAGTAGAAACTGGATATAGTTTTATTCTTACAAATATTCTTGAAGTTTATTCTGGGATGCAGTTAAGTTACTGAGAAACATTTGATTCTTTTGAGTCTTGCTTTTAAGCTTTTTTAGGCAGCATTTACTCTAGGGTAAGTTTCCTCACTCCTGAGGCAAAGCCTTCTGAGTAATGGATGCCCTGTGAAATATGAGGTTTTCCACTGTGGCTGGGGGAGCATGCACTGTTTCGGGCCTTGTGTGAGCTTCAGGGATTGTTCTTTCTAATAGTTCTTGCTCCGGCCTAGGTAGTATCCTAACATGTGGGCACTGGTCAGTACTCAGGCATGATCCAAGAGAGACCCTGAAGATCTCTGCAGCTCTTGTCTCTGGTCCTCTGCCTAGGGAACTCCTGCTGCCTAGGCCTTCCAGACTCTCAGCAACATCTTCTCACCCAGGGAGTCTTCTGGGCTCTACTGGGCTTCCCTCTACCTTAACCGGGTCTGGACACTCCAGGCAGTAATTTGAGGCAATGGTAGAACTTACCTCATTTGCTTCCCATCTCTCGGGGACCACTGTCCTTCATCGCCTGATGAGCAGTGTCTTAAAACTATTGTTTCATATATTTTGCCGGTGTTTCAGGGTTTTTTTCAGGTGGGAGAGTAACTCCGGTCCCTGTTACTCCATGGCTGGAAGTGGAAGCTGTTTTTAACTTTTGCATCCTATATGTGAATACATAAACATCCCTTGATAAAATGCTTCTAAGTAACAGTGATTTTTTTCCTTATCAGAGAGTGACCCTTCAAATTGACTTGTCTCACTCACATGCCTTCTTTGTTTTCTCTTCCCTTTTGGACCTCAGTGCCCTTGATTCTCGGTTCGTGACACACTGTCCTCCCTGATTTGTGCATAGTTCTCTTGTATTTATATATTCATATGTAAAATAACAGAAAGAGCTGAATTCTTTTGTAAAGCATATAGTAAACTAGTTTTTAGTAAAATTATGTCATTATGTCCCCCAGGAGAGGCCTTTATTGGGAGAATTAGTTACTAGTTTCCTTCAGGAGCTTTGTTTTTGTTGTTTTACTCTGTCCCTGTTCCCCCCGCAGACAAATTGTCACAGGAGCCGGGTCTGGAGCTGATGTGTCTGCCCTATCGCCTGGTGTTTGCTGTGGCATCAGAGGACTCCGTGCTCTTTTACGACACCCAGCAGCCCTTCCCTTTCGGTTACGTGTCTAACATACATTACCACACCCTGAGTGATGTCTCGTGGTGAGTAGTGAATGGAGACAGTGTGCGTTACCCTGGCCTAGGCCCTGGGCTTACGGAGCATTTCATTACCAAAGAGGGCTTATTTGGCCCTATTCACGGATTGTTTTTTAAAAGGAATCAACATTAAAAGGAAAGCTGTTTCTAGTTTGCCACAATACTTGCTTCCTGCTTTAGCACCAGTGGGTTTTGATGTCATTCAGGTTGCCCTCCAGGATTATCAAACTCTGATAAGTGGCGAGGGCAGCCCTGTAGACTCCCAGGTCATACTTGGGGAGTTGTCAGGCTCTCCAGGAGGAAGCCGTCCCCCTGCAAGTCCCCTGCTGCCCAGAGCAGGGAAGGTGCCCCAGGGCCATGCTTGTCCTGAAGGTGTCACTCAGCACTCTGCCCTTTGGCTACCTGTGGTCCCCTGGTTCAGCCTCCACTGCCTGTTCGGCCCAGCGAGAGCCCCAGCCAAGGCTTCACCACCTACCATCTATTTCTTGTTCCTTATAACTCTTTTTTTTTCTTTTAATTTTCTTTTTATCTTAGGGAAAAAAAGGTCATCTTGCCTTTATTCAAATGGAAAGTTAATAATAGTACAGACAGATTGCGATGACTTAGAAAATTGAGGTAGTATTGGGAAAGGAAACTGCATGAGTAAGGAACTCATACAAACCCTTTCTTTCCTAGTCAAGCTTGTGATTTTGCTTGAACTTCCATTTTGTAGCTAGTACTGAAAGTGTTAGGTGTGGTTCACAGACTTTGGTTAAGGTCTGTAACTTTTCTCCCTGTTTCGGGAACAAAGGTCCAGCGATGGGGCCTTCCTGGCCATTTCTTCCACGGATGGTTATTGTTCATTTGTAACGTTTGAGAAGGATGAACTTGGAATTCCTTTGAAAGAGAAGCCAGTTTTGAGCATGAGGACTCCTGATACAGCAAAGAAAACTAAGAGTCAGACACACCAAGGGTCTTCACCAGGATCTAGACCTGTAGAGGGAACCCCCACCAGCAGAATCCAAGACCCCAGCAGCCCCTGTACAACCCCCCCCCAGGCCAGACAGTCTCCAGCCCCAGCGGTGGTCAAGGACACTCCCTCGATTACTCCTGGTGTCAAAAGCTCTTTGCCAGCGCCTTCAGAGGAGAAGAACCTGCAGCCCAGTAGTCAAAACACAAAAGCCCACCCATCCCGAAGGGTCACTCTGAACACATTGCAAGCCTGGAGCAAGACAACACCTCGGTAAGAACTTTTGATAGTATAAGACTTGTCATTGCAAAACGAAAAATGAAATACAAACTGAACACCCCCAACTTGTTACAGGTGAAATTCCATGTAGTACATACATCATACCAGTGTGTTGCCAGAGAGAGATTGCTTAACGTCAAGTCCGAGAACGTCATTTCTCGCATGTAGGCCCCTGTTGGTTCCTCCATTTCGTGCCTGTCGGGTAAAGCCCAGGCTCCTGTGCATGCAGTAGACTGTGATTTGGTTGCAGCCTGTTGTCCAGGACTGTGGCCACTTGCTCTCCTAAGTCCTGTGCGCCTTAATCTCCAGCCTGGCCTGAGCATCATGTTCCCAGAGCACACTCTGCCTGTTGAGGCCTCTGTGCCTTACCTTCCTTGGAGAAGCCTGGGCATCTGCTGCCCTTGGTGACAATGCCAGCGTCCTCCTGAAAGACCCATTTGAATGTCCCCTCTCTGTTCCCAGTCTTTGTGGCCTTCAGCCCTTTTCTTGTCACCGTACATCACATTCGACAGCAGGTGCTTTGTTTCTGCTTTTGTTTCCCCTGCTGGATCATGAGCCCCTAAGGGCAGGAGGCATGTCCCCAGTTTTCCTTATACCTCCTGCCCAGGGTGGTAACAGACGCTTCCTAGGACACGGGAAGTCCAAGGAGCATCTTCTTGAGGCCGAGTTTGATGTTTCCAGCAGACTGGCTCGTGAGAAACATGAGTGTCCTGGTCTCATGATAGTGGTCTCCAGGGCAGCCCTGCAGGCATTTCTTCCCTGTTCACGTCAGTCTTGTGCACGTCTGCCGCTCCTGCTGCCGACAGCAGCGTAGCCTTCAGTTTCCTTTGTAACTCTGACGTCCACTTATCCCCTCTGACTCTGTACACTCCCTTCTCCACCAGTCCCTCTACCTCCTCACCTTCCAGGTCAGCTGAGCGGGGAGGGATGGCACCTTAGATTAAAGCTCCATGGGCCTCTCACATCCCCCGCTGTGTTCACATGTCTTCGTCAGCAAGTTCATAATACAGTGTAAGCATAGTGTTTGGCTCTTTGTAAGTCTCTAATTCCTCCCTGCAGACTAGCAAAGTATTTTTGAATTTTTCTATGTGTTTTTAGCTGGGAAAAGGTACTCTTTGAAATGTTTTTGGTATTAAGTTGCTTTTCCCCTCTTGATTTCTTCTAAACTATTTACCAAGCTTCTTGCGGTTATAATTTTTTTAAAACAGTAATAGTTGTTGAAAATTAACTGGATTTTAAAAAAGAATTATCTATATTTTGGCACATTCCACATATAGAAACCATATCTGATAGCCTTCTACATACAGCAGCCAGCAAGCTTTGAGCAGACCATAGGTAATTAAAAACAAACAAACAAGCAAAAAAAAACATAGGTTTTGTCCAGGCATGGTAACTCAGGCCCATAATCTCAGCACTTTAAGAAGCCAAAGTGGGAGGATCACTTGAACCCAAGAGTTCTAGACCAGCCTGGGCAATGTAGCGAGACCCTATAAAAATTATTAAAAAATATATTAAAAAATGTTAGTTGGGAGCTGTGGTATGCACCTGTAGTCCCAGCTACTTGGGTGACTGAGGCAAGAGGATCAATTGAGCCCAGGAGTTCCAGGCTGCAGTGAGTCACACCACTGCACTCCAGCCTGGGGGACAGAGAAAGACCCTGTCTTAAAAAAAATAGGTTTTGAAACTTTCAAAGAGCTGGTTATGGTTTAAGTTAACCATTATAAATGTGATGTTTTAACTTAGTACATGACTGTAATTCTTAGTTACTAAACTAACTAAATTTAAGGCATGTTATGATCAGCTGAAAACTTTAAGTATTTCGTTTAAAAGTTTTGAAACTTGGTATCATACATAAACAATTCCTGTGACACTAACAAGCCATCCTCCCCACTATTTCTTTTTTTTTATATCAAGGAGAATAAATTTAATGCCCTTAAAGACAGATACTCCACCAAATTCTATACTGGCCGGTGAAATTTCCACCCCTTCCACAGAAAAAATTCAGTCAGGTAAGTGATGTAGTTACTGGTTTAATATAATTAAAGGTAGAATATCTTTTCTTTGGTTCTCTTGGAAATTAATGCCATCTAATTTTAAGTCAGTTCTGAGAAAGCAAGGGTGCATCTGCTAGAACCATCATTTAAACTCACCAGCTGCCTGTGTTAGTCTCAGCAGGGAGACCACCTTGCCGTAAAAGCACCCTTGTGAGCTAGATCGAGTTTCTCAACCTGATGACTGTTGACATTTTGGGCCAGATAATTCTTTGTTGTGGGTGCCGTAGGGTGCTTAGCAGTGTCCCTGGATGTCACCCCTTGCCCGTGACATCTCAGATGTCACCTGACATTGCCCATTGTTCCTTGAGAGGCAGAGTCACCCCTGGTTGGAAACCACTGCTATAGAGCCTCCCTTGATGTCAGTGAAAGATCTTACCAGGCAGTTCGGTTCCTTGTCTTGGCTCTTTATCTTGTAAATATCAGCTTTTAACTCTCAGCATGTTCATTTATTTGTCACTTTCTGTTTGCTGGTGTTTCAGAGATGCCTAGAGACCCTCAGGGCAGTCCTCCAGAGCTGAAAAGGCCCAGACTCCATGGAAACAGAGAAAGCATCCGAAGTCTGGACTCTTGATGAGATCTCAACTTCTCACCTGCCTGCCGGGTGCAGGAACTCCATGTGCGCAGGGAAGGAGGCAGCTGAAGGCGCGGGAGGCCAGCAGCATCCAGAGAGCAGAACAGACGCTCGTTAAATTGATTTCTATAACAGAAGTTACATGTGTGCTGATTTTTCTCCAGAAATATGGATGCTGTTGTATTCGGTATCCACTTTTAACTTGGGGATGTGAACATTTTAACAGACTAAATCCTCCTTTTGATGAATTTCTGAAACTGGAGCAGTTCAGCATTATCTAGCATGAAAATCAGTAAACCCTCCCTTGAATACTCATGAACGTACAGACACTTTTATGGGCAGACTCCTTTTAAAGTTAGAGTTAGAAAGAGGAGAAAGTAATTTGAGAAGATTTATTCTGTTGAATTTTGGAGTGTTTGAAGTGATTATTAATTTAGCTTCTCATTAGTTGATTAATTAAACTTTGGAAGGTTGTTGTATTTGTTTTCTGATTTTAAAGATAATAATACTCATTCTGGAAATTTTGTGAACTACAGCGAAGTTAAAAAAAAACAAATGAGGCTGGAGGTGGTAATCACCATAATCTTAGCACCAGAAGTAACTCTTGTTGTAGTGTTTCCTTCTTAGCATTTTTATGGATCTTTTTCTTTTTTTTTAAGACAGAATTGAGATTTCACCTCAGATACAGTTTGGTATACAAATAGGTCAACTTAGATTGGTTTTTCAAACAAAAAAGTATCTTAGCAATTTATGTCTACTGTTGCTTTCTCTGGGCCTGAGGATGATCATATGTTCTCTTTACCTGTTAGGAGTGAGCATGAGAGCTGTGGACGAGACATGTGGTTGAAGGAGGCAGTCACACAGGCCTGGGGGCTTCTCTGAGCTCGGGGGCTGCTGGGTGGTGTGATCGAGGGCTTAGTAGTCCTGTGGCAGCTGGGATGAAGCCCCGTTTAGAAGCTGGTACTGCGGCCTCCCTTTGGGAGAGCTGTTACAGTCGAATTTCATAATGTGTGATGCTGTCACTTTGGCATATGAACAGATGAGTCATGCAAATGAAGGCGGTAAACCCAGGGCTTTCTTCCCAGTCTGAAACAGATCAAAGCGTGAAAGAGTTCAGGACCGACAATTAAGTCTGACAGGAGTGGGGCTGAGGAGTGGAAGAATGTACTCTTTTTAACTAGGTCAGCAGCAGCAAAGAAGCATTAATTTTTTGCTTAATCCACAACCTAGTAAACCGGGAGTCTACCTCCCTTTTCGATGGGAAGATGGTAAACTAGAGATAAATTACAGTGTAGAAAACTGAGAGGTGAACACATGTATACTTGCAATGCAGGTATGGGTCCCACTCACGATGAAAAGTTTTTAAATGTCAAATGGTATCTGTTTGACCAGTGGTTCTCAACTCCAGCTGCACTTTGAAATCGCCCAAAGAGTTGACACACATACCTGGGTCCCCGTCCAGAGGATCTGGCCTAACTGGTCTGGGGCATTGTCTGAACATCAGGATTTTTAAAAGCTCCTTGAGTAGTTCTGGTACACAGCCAAGATTGAGAAATCATAAAAGAAAAAGTTTTTTCTGGATATGGTCTGTTCTGGATATGGTTAAATGCATTTCCACTGAAGGCTTTTTCTTGATTCTCTCTGCCCCAGCACTGATTGATGTAAAAACCCCTCCTTTGCCAGTGCTGCCAGATGGAAGGACAGCATGCAGGAGCTGCTATCAGCTCTTGGGAAAAAAGAGTTCTAAATGTCATGCAGCTGGCTCGAGATGTAGTTTGTAGTCATTGGCCCCCGTGCAGACAGATGAGTGACCATGGGTCCCTTGTCCTGTGCGGCCTGCTTCCTGGCCACACCTGGGGGGAACGGTGTTAGGTTTTACAGTTGTCTCTTATGCATCGACAATGGGAGTGATGGGGTGGGAGATGGGGTGCACCTGCAGCCTGAAGTATGCATTTGGCAGAATGGCCAACTGCCTGTTCGTCAGCCATCATCCTTGAATAGAAATTACAAAATGAGCAATAAAAGACAAGGTTATGTTACCTCAGGGTTATGGTCTAAAACCTGCCTGTGTCCATCTCGGTAGTTTATTGGGGAAGCCTTTTGCAAAAGGAGCCTAGCCTGGAGGTTAGGCAGTATTCCCACTTACAGATGGTCACTGCCTATACAATTGTCCCACCATCCTGGATCTGTACTTGGATGGGTTTTTGTTTGTTTGTTTGTTTATTTATTTTTAAGAGGTGGGGTCTTGTTCTCTTGCCTAGGCTGAAGTACAGTGGCACAAGCATTGCTCACTGCAACCTTGAAGTCCTGGGCTTAAGCAATCCTCCTGCCTTGGCCTCCCAAATACCTGGGGTTATAGGTACGTGCCACAGCACCTGGCTAATTGTTAAAAAAATATTTTGTAGAGGCCAGGCGAGGTGGCTCACGCCTATAATCCTAGCACTCTGGGAGGCTGAGGTGGGAGGATTGCTTGAGTTCAGGAGTTTGAGACCAGCCTGAGCAAGAGTGAGACCCCGTCTCTACTAAAAACAGGAAAAATGAGCTGGGTGCAGTGGTGTACACCTGTAGTTCCAGCTGCTCGGGAGGCTGAGGCAGGAGGATCGCTTGAGCCCAGGAGTTTGAGGTTGCTGTGAGCTAGGCTGACGCCACCGCACTCTAGCCCGGGCAACAGAATAAAATAATAGAAAAAATTAAAAATATATATTTTGTAGAGACAAGGTCTTGCTATCTTGCCCAGGCTGGTCTCAAATTCCTGAACTCAAGTGACCTCCAGCCTTGGCCTCCCAAAGTACTGGGATTACAGGTGTGAGCCACCACGCCTGGCCTGTTTATGTTTTGAACAGAGTTTCCAAGTGTCTCCAGCAACTCTGCTGTTGAACATTACTCCCTGCTGCTAGGTGCCTAGCATGGAGCATGAAGCTCAGGGAGACTGCTTGGGAGAACTGGAGTCTGGGCGTGTGACCACAGCTGGGGCATTGGGGGAGGACAGCCGGCAGAGGGCAAAGCCTCCCTTCCATGCTGCTGCGTTTATGGCAGGCGAGGGTGTGCAGCGCCTTCTCCGGCTAGAGTGGGTAGCCAGGCCAGCTGTCCTCAGGAGGGGCCCGCAGGGCGAGGGCTTCCAGCAGGAAGGATCAGAGGGATGTGCCCATGGGGCGAGAGCAAAGTCTCATGCAGCAGCCCTAGATCATGCTTTCTGCCCCTTGCAGCCACTTCTGGTGTCTTTGCTGAAAGCTCTCACGTCTGCACTTTCACGGTGCCCTTGGCCCTTTCCACCACAGTAATTGTCAGTGTCCATTTAGGCAGCGCAGGCCCTGAATCCTCGGCTCTAGACACATCAAGTGGTGGAGGATGAGCTGGCCCATTCCCTCTTCCCCAGCTTGGGGTCTCCCAGGCCTCCTGCAGCTCCCCTTTTGGTTATTTGGCTGTATTTCAGTCTGCTCCCTCTCACCTGGGCCGGGGAGTGAGAGAGACAGACAAACCTTGGGCACACTTAAGTTTCTGCACCTGAAGAAGTCTCTACAGCCCTAAAGACATGGGGTTTGCCTCCTTTGGTAGGGGCTGGGGTAAGGAAAAGGTAGGGCGGCCATCCAGGCAGAGTGAGAAATTGAATTAAAATGGCTGGAAGACAAACCAGATCACACTTCCCCTCCCTTGTATATGGAAGTGCCAGGCACTTGTGTGCACGCACAAATTCTCTGGCCACTGGGGGTCACTGTCCCACTGAATCTGTCCAGCAGCTGTGCCTCCTAGGCCTGGAGGCCCATCCCTCAGCCCCACCTCCTCTGAGCAAGCGGTGTCCCTGTCCAGTCTTGGGGGCAGGCTTGGCCAGAGTGGCCTTAGACACTGGCTGCAGTCACTGGTGGCCATACCTAGAGCAGAGCATTGCTCAACAAATAGGGGTGGGAGAGGATTACTAAACTTACGTGTGAGTGGTCATCCCTCCGTTTGTCTGTTTGTTCACTGGTCCATTTAAGAAATGTTTATCAAACACCTTCCAGGTACCAGAGGAAACAGCATGGACAATTCAGATGAAGATTGTTGCCTTCATGGAGCTTACATTCTGGTAAATACCTATTAGAAAGTGACTGTGGAAAAACAGAAAGGTGAGGGGCCGGAGAAGAGCTGGGTTGCAGAGCGGGTTGCAACTTGAAGTCAGGAGGGTGGCCTCCCTGAGAAGGCCGAAACAGAAGAGGAGAGGGCAAAGAAGAACGTGAGCAGATCAGCTATTCTAGGTTTTTCCATAAGCAGGACATCCTTGTCATCTCAGGTTCCCAGTACATTCTTAGTGCAGGCTGGTTTGTTTTGTTTTTTGGGGGGTTTATTTTTGAGACAGGGTCTTGTTCTGTTATCCAGGCCAGAGTGCAGTGGCACGGTCAGCTCACTGCAGCCTTGAACTTCTGGCCTCAAGCCATCCTCCCACCTTGGCCTTCCAAAGTGCTGGGATTACAGGCGGAGCCACTGTGCCTGGCCAGGCTGGGTGTTTTGGGGTCCTCCAGCACCTTCCCCAGTGTGGCTGGGGTTGCCCCATCAGCATCTCGACCCTCCTCTCCTCTCCGCCTCTCCTCCTCACACTCACCTCCAGGACTTGACCCGACGCCTGCCTGTGGTCAGTCTCTGGGGCTGTGGGTCGGGTGGCCCAGAGCAGCTGAGGTTGAGTGTTGCAGTAATCCCAAGTCTTTGTGCTGACTCTGGTCTTTCTGTTCTGGACAGAACCCTTGGCAGGTGTGAGAAGTGTGGGTGCAGAGGGAAGTGCGTGCTGGAGCGTCAGCCCTCCCGCTTGGGGCCTTCTCTCCCCAGCGATCCCCTCTTCTCCCCGTCTCCTCCTGCCCACAGGTGCGTGGAACCAACTCTAGACCCTCAGGATCAGCCTGTGTGGGTGAGCTGGGCGCATGCGTTTTACAGGGCTCTCCAGGAGACTGCGCGGGTGGTCAGCGTGGAGAACTGCCTGTCCGGGAGTTGTGAAGTCTGGAAGAGAGAGACATCTGTGAAGGGCACTGAGACACTTTGTGCCCAGTGGTTTCATGACAGACACCTGTATTCAGCCACCCAGGAGGCTGACTCTTGGAGAAAAAGCTACCACCCACTGCAGTGTCCCCTGCTCTTACTGACGGTTATAGGAAGGAGTGGATGCCTGGTCATTGGAGCCACTGCAAAAGCCAGCTCCACGTGGTACTGACCCAACACTTACTATCAACAGCGACTGGGGAAGTGATGAATTCTGGTTCCTAATGTAACGAGTGCTTTCATGAGCCGCCGGGGGTGATACTGCTAACTCTTCACTTCTCCCTGTCCTGTTTTCCCCTCAGCTCTTGCTTGCCTCAAAGAGTCCTGTCTCTGTCTCCTTCCTGGTCTTGTCCCCACCATCTCTGCCCAGCTTTGCTTGTTGGTAGCAGCTGCGAATTCCCTGGCTGCCCTTACTAAGCAACTGTCCCCGTCACTGCCCCACTCAGAGCCTGAGCGATCCCTGCAGGACTGCCATCTCTGAGGGGGTGGGCCTGGCTGTCCTTGAGGACAGGGGCATTGGAGTGTCATCCTTTTGGTTTCTTCAGAGTCCTCAGTGCTCAAGGTGGCCTTAGGCCTGAGCCATCTCCTAATCTTTGATGTTGCTGGGCCACTGCTCTGCCCTGCTGGCCAGGTGGCCAGGCTGCCTGTCCATCCCTGAGCAGTGGCCCTCCCAGTCCACACATGCTATGCACCAGCGCTGTGTTTTGATCACTTTTTTGCCCTAGCAGAACACAGGTTCTCAGCAATCACTTTCAGGTCACAGACTCTGGGCCAGCATGCATGGGTTTGAATCCTGGCTCTGCCAATTGCTGTGTGACCAAGGGTGTGTTGTTTAATCTCTCTGAGCCTTGCTTTTCTCATCTATAAAGTGAGATGACAGAGAGCCCCCGCCTCTTAGTCTTGCAGTGCAGATTAAATGAGAAGCCGAGTGTGGAGCACCTGGTGCGGGTGCCCGGGTAGTAAGCCTCAAAGCCTATCAGCCAGTAGAGCTTCTCTGCAGAGCTCCATCACCTTCCACTGAACGTGACCCCTCCTCGTGGGTGCATGTGCTATGAGGGTTTAGGTCCAAAACCAATGCTTTTGGGCCCCAGCTCACAATGAGTTGACCTTGTGCTGTTGGGAGCTATCAAATTAACATCTCAAAACGCTTCTTGGGTCTGGTGGGATGCATGCCCACCTGCAGTGCCGTAGTCCCAGCTACTGGGGAGGCTGAGGCAAAGGGATCACCCATGAATAGCCACTGTACTCCAGCCTGGGCAACACAGAGAGACCCTGTCTTTGAAAAAACAATAACAAAAAAAGCCCTTCTTGACAATCGGATTCTTCACCATTGAGAAGCAGATGTCGACAGAACTCACTAAACTGGGAAGGGGGTCCCGTTTCCGGGATGGTGGACTTTGCACTGCTCACTAGCAAAGGAGCAGCTGCCATAGAGGGCAGGCAGGGTCCTGGAGCACACTGAGGGGGTGGGGAGGTGAACTGATTCTCAAGCTGCAGTCACTGACCCCCCGCCCCAGAGGCTGACTATGAGACACCCACCAGAGAAGGCCAGGCCAGAGCAGCCTTCGGAGGAGGAGCTGACCTTGGGCAGGGCAGGAGCCATGAGCCAATGACAGCTGCAGAAATGCCCAATGATGACATCATTTACTTCTTCCAGGCTGGCAGGGCTCGATGTGTGGATGGCATCTACAGCTGTGACAGACTGCAAAGGGAGGCTGTCACACAATTGCAAAAAGGCATTTACAACAGATACTTAGAAACTAATGTTAAAAAAGAGAGTAAGATTCTATCCACCAAGCTGGTGTGAAACAAAATACTGGAACCCATGTGCATTAGTTCCCTAGCACTTAAAACAGCAGGAACTTGTTCTCTCTGCCCTGGAGGCCAGAAGTCCGAAGTCAAGGTGTCAGCTGTGTGCCCTCTGAAGGCTGCAGGGGAGAATCCTTGCCTCTTCCAGCTTCTAGTGGCTTCTGGTCTTCCCTGGCTTGTGGCCACATTACTCCAACCTCTGCCTCCATCTTCACATGGCCTGCTCTCCTGCTTTCTGTCTTCCTTCTCTTCTCTTACAAGGACACTTGCCATTGGTTTTAGGGTCCACCCTGATCCAGGATGATCTCATCTCACCCATAACTAATTACATTTGCAAAAGCTCTATTTCCAGATTAGGTCATATTCTCAGGTTTGGGGTGGACATGAAATTTGGACGCATAGGATTCAACCCACGGCACTACCATGAGATGGGCCCGTGAGGAAGGTTGGCTGGAAAATGGAAAGCAGTTTCACAACATATGGTGGCTAAACCCAAACCAGGAGGAAACTACCTTAATTGCTGAAATGTGATGCGTCCTCTGAACTGTCCCCAGCTGGCTGGACATGGCACCTCCAAGGTTTACTTTACCACAGCTAGTGCTGGCTGGAGGAGAGGAAGTGCTGTGCGTGGACACCCACGGGGGCTGCTGAAATTAGCCACGTGTCACCTGCACTTGTTCCCTGGAACTCACAATAGGTCTCGCAGGTATGAGGAAACTGAGACACGAGGAACTTAAGAAACTTTCTCGAGATCTTAAAATTATAGCTAGTAGCTGGCCAAGAGCCAGCTGGCTCCACAGTCTGTGCTCTCTCCTGCTATGCTACCTGGGTGAAGGAGAAGCTCCAGGAGCTCAAGTGAAGCCAAACCAAACTCTCGGTCTGTCCCTCCTTAAGCATGGGCTTCCTCCCACTGGTGACGACAGACCTGCCGCCTGGCAGTCCAGGCAGGATGGCGGGCAACCTGGCTTAGCTTTCCTGAGCTCAGCTCCAACCCACAGGGGACGCTGGAGAGAGGGCCCTGACGCAGGAGGGAAGATGAGGGATTGTGAGGTAGGGGTCTCGTGACAGAAAAGGACTTCTGGGCTCGACTGCGGCCTGCCCCATGCAGCAGGTGGCCCCAGAGGGCAGCACTGGACGGTGATGATAAGGTAGGGTTAGGGGGATGGGCAGGCCTGGTCTTAAAAGCCCAGATCTGATATTCAAGGAGGGGTGAAGGCGGGCGTTTCAGGCAGAGGAAACAGCAAGAAAAGGCTTGAGATGGGAAGTCCTGGCCTATTTGAGGAACAGACAGACAGACACCTGTGTGGCTGGAGCTCTGTGACCCGCAGGCAGGTGGTGTGTGATGAGGACAGAGAAGAGTTTGAATGGATTTGCAGTGCAAGGGGGACTCCTCTCATTTTATTACGCACAATGTAACAACCCATGTTACATTGGAAAATAAAACTCAAGTGCACAATTCCACACTTCTGCACAGATAAGCACAAGAAGCACAAGAGACTCCTCACTGGTCTCACTGTCACCCAGGCTGGAGTGCAATAGCCCGATCATAGCTCACTGCAGCCTCAAACCCCTGGGCTCAAGTGATCCTCCTGCTTCAGCCTCCACAGTAGCTTGGAGTACAGGTGTGGGCTACCATGCCCGGCTAATTTTTTTTTTTTTTTTTGCAGAGGCAGGCAGTTCTTCCATATAGGAAATCAAAACCCATCCTTGGTAATGTGCTCTGAACCACACAAATCAACCTGCACCCTCTTCCCAGTATTTCAGATAATACCAGTTCTCGTTTTGGGCTTGCTTTTTCGGAATAAACACCCCTGAGGAAGAAGGGGGACCTCCAAACCTGTAAGTTGCCAAACCACTGCGCCTCCCTACATGGAAGAAACCTCTTCAGCAGAGGAAATAACAGCTTCACGGAGTATCCTGGCCCGAGTGACAAAAGAGGGCATGTCTGGTCTCAGTTTTGGCCCATGAGTCACTGGCTATTTTTTCTTCTAAGGCCAGAGCTTTGGATTAATTGGGGGCTCCTGTTTCCTGGCGAATGAGCAGATGGGAAAAGCGCAATCTGGCCGTCCAGAGGCCTGTGTAAAACACGAGACCCTGCTGGGCAACTGCCGGAGCTCAGCCGTATGGGACCAGAAACCACCTCTGGCCTCTCAGGAGCCACAGACACGACGGAGCCTTTGCTGTCACCTCCTGGTTGGCTTCTTGTGCTTATCTGTGCAGAAGTGTGGAATTGCGCAACTTGAGTTTTATTTCCCAATGTAACATGGGGTTGTTACATTGTGTGTAACAAAACGAGAGCATTGGAAATGGAGCCTGGGTGGAAATGTCCCCAGCACCAGCCTTTGGGAGGGAGGGAGTCAGTTTCCATGGGCGTGGACTTTGCAGGCTGTTCTCAGGGCTCCACTCTGCCATGCTGGACGGGTCGGGAGTGGCCCTTCTTCACGGGGTCTCCTTTCTGTCCTCTTCAGACCTTAGTGCTGTGGAATGATCCAGGGGAGGTCCTGGGTGACCTCTGCAGAGTCTGTGGACGGCCTCGGCCATGGCTGGGTCAGTTTGGTTTTGCTTTTAACTCCGGAAACTACTGATAGGATATCTGAGAAGCATCTTGGTCTCTCTTGGAGCTGGCCATTGACACCACTGAAGGGTGTCCTCACGGAGCCCCTGCCCAGACCTGGCCTGTCACCAGCAGCAGGGTCTCCCGGGTGCCTGGGAGTCTTCCTCTTCCTGCCCTGTCAGGGTGGCTGCTGTCACCAAGCCTGCCACCACGAGCGTTTCCAGAGGGGAAGGAGCACCCCCTCTTCAGCTCCCTTTGTCCTTCAACCCCCACTGCAACCACCAGTCTGTGAACTCATGGAAAGCAGGGACTGGATTTTTTCTTTTTATTTTAAATTGTAATAACATATATATAACATAAAAATTGCCACTTTAACCATGTTTAAGTGTACAATCGGTGGCATTAATTACATCTACAATGTTGTGTAACCATCACCGCTATCCATCTGCAGAACTTCATCACCCCAAACGGAAACTCTGTGCCTATTCAGCAGTAACTGCCTATCCCCCACCCCAGCCACTGGTGACCTCTCCTCTATTCTCTGACTCTATGGCTCTGCCTAGTCTAGATATTTCACATAAGTGGAATCATACAATATTTGTCCTTTTGCATCTGGCTTATCTCACTTAGCATAATGTTTTCAAGTTGTAGCATGTATCAGAACTTAATTCCTTTTCACGGCCAAGTAATATTCCATTAGATGGATATACCATATTTATCCATCCATTTGTTGATGGACACTGGGTTGTTTCTACTTTTTTGGTTATTATGAATGATGCTGCTGTGAACATTGGTGTGTAAGTATCTGTTTGAGCTTCTGTTTTCAGTTCTTTGGGGTATAAACCCAGGAGTGGAATTGCTGGGTCAAATTAAGAGTTGAATTATGTACCCCCAAAAGATGTGTTGAAGTCCTAATCCCCAGTACCTCAGAATGTAATGATATTTGGAAATAGTGTCTTTACAGATGTTATCAAAATAAGGTGAGGTCATTAGGGTGCACCCTGGTGCAGTCTGACTAGTGGTCTTTTTTTTTTTGAGACAGAGTCTCACTCTGTGCCCTCGTAGAGTGCAGTGGCATCAACACAGCTCACTGCAACCTCCAACTCCTGGGCTCAAGTGGTCCTCTTACCTCAGCTTCCTGAGTAGCTGAGACTACAGGCATGCGCCACCATGCCCGGCTAATTTTACTATTTTTTGGTAGAGACGGAATCTCACTGTTGCTCAAGCTGGTCTCAAACTCATGAGCTCAAGCGATCCTCCCTCCTCAGCCTCCCAGAGTGCTGGGATTACAGGCATGAGCCACTACACCAGCTGAGTGTTCTTATTTTTCAAAAGGGAAATTTGGACACAGACACACCTAGAGGGAAGATGCTGTGAACACGCAGGGAGAAGGCGGCCACATACAAGCCAAGGACACCTGAGACTCCCAGGAGCTAGGAGAGAGCCTGCAACAGACAGAAGGAACCAGCTCTACCGACACATCAACCTTGGACTTCCAGCCTCCAGAACTGAGACAATAACTTTCTTTGTCTAAGCCACTCAGTTTGTGGTACTTTGTCACGGCAGACCTAAGAAACTAATACATGTTTAGGTTTTTGAGGAACTGCCAAACTGTTTTCTCAGAAGCTGCACATTTTACATTCCCACCAACAATGTGAGAGGCCTCCAGTTTCTCTCCATCCTTTTCAAAACATGTGATTTCCCTTTTTGGTTTTTAATTATAGGCATCCTAGTAAGTATGTAATGGTGTTTCACTGTGGCCTCGGTTGGTCCTTCCCTAGTGAGCAACAGAGCAGAGCATCTTTTCACGCGCTTCCTGGCCATCTGTACATCTTCTCTATTTCATTTTTAAATCCCCAGTGTACAGTGTCATGTCTGGTGTGCTCGATAAGTATGTTTTGATTTATGAGTGGGTGGAAATCCCCGGTCTTGAGCTTCCCAACTGCTTTCATCAGGTGTAGATGGGACCTTGGGGACGTTACAGAAGCCCCATCCAGTTGCTCCTCAGTGGGCTTAGAATAAACTCACAATTCCTCCTGCAGCCTTCGTGGTTGGCTCCCCCCACTGCCCCCTCCTCATTTCTTACTGTTTCTCTCTAGCTTACAATCAGGGTGACCATGAAATATATTGTCCAAACAGGGACACCACCACTGGGACAACAGGCATCAACTAGACTGTCCCAAGCACACCAGGAGGTGCGGTCAGCCTGGGCATTACCCTCAGCCACACAGGCCTCTTGGCTGCCCTTGGGCGCCCCAGCTTTTTCCTTGCGCAGGGCCTTTGCACAGACTGTGTCCTTGCCTGGGGCCCTTTCTCTTGCTTTTGTCCTGGCTGGCTCTTCCTGGCCTTCAGGTCTCGGCTTCAATGTCTCCTTCTCGGGCTGTCTCTGCTGACCTCCCCGCCTAGTTGAGACCTACCCTGTCATTCTCCCTCATGACTCCAGGCCTGTTTTCTTCATAGCATCGATCACCATTTATGATTATAAATTCATTTGCTTACATGCTTTTTGTCTACTTACTCTAGACCGCATTCATTTTTTATTTGAAAAGAAATAGAGCCAGCGTGTTGCATGGTGCTTGATAAAAGCTAGATGACAAGTAAATAGCTGTTCAAGGAATGAATTGTTTATAAAGGTAAGAACGGCACTGTCATGTGACTATACAGGTGACAGCCGGGAGATGATACAACTCGGCTGAAGATCCACATTCTGCAAAGCGTGAACTCACAGGCTGGAAAATATTAAACAAATGAGGAGCCATTTGTCTCTCACGTTACCCCTTAACCAGAGGATGTGTTGGAATCATTGTGAACATTGGTCATTTCTCTCTCAATACCATTATGAAAGTGGGTTTTTACAGCTCCTGGTTTCTTTCCTGTGGCCACTGACTCATGCCCCTGCCTATGCACCTACTACTCCGACAGTCCACCCATGCCGACCCACCCAGCCACCACCATTCCAACCAATGTCCATCCACCACGCATCCACCTACCACCCCCCTAGCCCCCCACTCATCTACCACTCGACACTCCCCCCACCCCCAAGCCACCACACACCTATCGCCTCTCCTCCACCTGTCCCTCCACCACCATCCTGGTGCTCGGGCATCGTTGTATGGCCCTTGCGGGGCTCTGAATGTTGCCGGCGGGAGGAGAAGTTTGCTTAGAGCAGTTCCCATTGGAGGTGTCGTAAGACGAAGGTTACCTGCATTCGAAACACGGGGGAGAGAGAGCTGAGATTTCCTTCCAGACTTGGTGATCTGGGGACGCAGAAAGGCCTAGGCACAGAGGCAGGTTTGGTTATTCCAACGACCAGCCCACAGATTGGTCTGCCCGGACCAAGTGCTTCTGTGCTTGAAAATCTCCTACTCGAGGAGAGACTAGTAGGGTGTCATAAAGAGCCCTTGAAGCCGCCTCTGTCCCTGTACCCAGCCCTTGCTGCTTTCTTGCCACCAGAGGATGAAATATAAAGTGTTAGGAGCCTTAGACTATTGAGGGCCTTCAGCGCTGCTCTGGCCAATCCTCATTTACAGAGCAGGTAACTCGAGCCCCCGCATCTTAATGTCACTTGAACTAGCAGCTACTGTTACCAGCATCCAGCGGAGCCTCAGGGACATGCCTGGCAGAAGCACATCAGAGGGGACACAATTCCGTGGCATTAAGGGGCTTCCCCTTCCCTGACTCAAAACTCTTTCAGAGAGAACACCGTGCCTGCATGTCATTTAGCTGGGAGTAAACAGTTATTTTCTTTGTGTCTTAAACACAGGGTGCTGACGTGTTGAATAAATCACATCAGTGCCATCTGGGGTTTTAACTTGCACTGGCTTAACTTATCCCTGGATAGACCTTTCTGGAAAGTCCACAGTCAAATGGAAGCCAGAGCCCTAGGAGAGAGGAGTTTCCAAGAATTAGCCAGGTAGTTTAGGGGCCTGACAGGTCGCAGTACTAGCGAGTGATATATAACCTGGGCTCTCCTGCAGCCTCTCGGTGTATCACTCACACCTCCTGGGCTGTCCTGTTTAGACTTGTGTCTGCACCAAAGCACCCTGCAGAGAGCCGGGCCCCGAATGCTATTCCTCTTGCCTGACAAACTCAGACTGTTTCCCAGATTCAAAAGCACACCTCAAAAGAGAGATTACTTTATCGACCCCCTGGCAAGTTCATTTTCCAGCCCCACCCCCTGCCATGTCCCCCATATCCTGCTACAGATTTGGCTTTTCACAGACTTATTTATTTAGTCCATTTAGAAAAACTGTACCTTTGGAGATAAAAAGTGGAGTAAAGAAAGGAAATAACAGCAGGAGTACAAAAACCAAAAGGCAGTGACTGGCATGTGTTAAGTCAATAAAATGCCTATTTGAAAAGGTTCTTCTTTTGTTCCCTCGTAATGGATAGACCGAGACTCCCCTCTCGGCAGTGCTAACGCTCACAGTCCCCAAAGGCCGCAGCCAGTGCCTGCGTGTGCGTGTTTATGAGGTTTATAGCCGGTTGCAGCTGAGACTTCTCCTGCCTGCATTTGTTATTGGCTCCCTGTTTTCTACTCTGGGGATCCCGGGTTGTAGCAACTGTTGGAGGGTTGGGGCAACTCTTAGAATTATGAATTTTCTTTTCTCCTTTTAAAAGTCACTCTTGACCAGGTGTGGTAGCTCATAGCTATAATCCCAGTACTTTGGTTGGGAGGCCTAGATGGGAGGATTGCTTCAGGCCAGGAGTTCATGACCAGCCTGGTCAACATATCAAGACCCTGTCTCTACAAAAAATAAACATATTAGTTGGGTGTGATGGCATGTGCCTGCAGTCCCAGCTACTTGAGAAGGCTGGGGCAGGAAGGTCACTTGAGCCCAAGACTTGGAGGTATGGAGCTATGATTGCACCACTGCACTCCAGCATGGGTGACAGATCCTGTCTCGGAAAAAAAAAAAAAAAAACATAAAGAAAAGAAAGAAAGAAAAAGAAAAAGTCACTTTTTGCCAGACCAGCATTCAGGCAGGTCTGGGAACAGGAGAGGAGCCCACAGCTTGCTGGCTTTGGGGACATCTATAAGTCTGTTTGCAAATAATTTTCAATTTAGGAGGAGCCAGAAGCTAGACCTGGAATGCAGTAATGTGAAAATGACGAATATTGGTCTCTTGGATAAATGATAGCTGATCAAATAAACTTCAAATTGTGGCTTTAAAAAAAAAGGCACCTCACCCCACTATACACATACATACATATATATATGTGTGTGTATATATATGTATATATATATAATATGAATACCAGGTAGTTGATGGATTTGAACATAGAAGTCAACTACTTCATACACGTTGCCTCAAGGTCACAAGGTGGCTGCATACCACCTGCATCACATGTGTGTTCCAGTCATTGTTAAAAAGCTGCTAACTGAATTCCTGGAAGTCTTAGCGTACAGTGCATTGGCCAAAATGTAGCTGTAAGGGAGGCTGGGAAATATAAATGTCTTTATCTGGGTACGTTTTGCTAACCCCAAACAAAATTAGAGTTTTTTTAAGTAAGAAAAAACAGTAGAAAGGGTAATAGGTATACAGCTAGTAGCATCTGGCCAGTGTCTCACTGACGAATTGTTGTAAGCTGTGGGGGGAAGAGAGAAGGAAGAATGACACCTGGGTTCTAGGCCTGAGGGACTGAGGGGCCAATGACACCGTCTACTGAGCTGGGGGAAGCACAGGGTTGGAGAATTAACACTTCTCCTTTAGCCGCATTCAGCTGGAGACCCCACAAGACTCTCAAGTGGGGAGATCTCGGAGGCAGTGGAATATGCATACCTGACGCTCCGGGACATGCGGATTTGAGAGACAGCAGCTTCGGAATGAAAGTTTAAAACCATTTATGAAATCACCATGCAGGGAAGAGGAGGAAGTCCAGGACAGAGACTTGGGTCCGGGAGGGAAAAAGAACAAAGAGACTGCACGAAAGCACGCAGTGTCCCCAGGCCCCAGGAAGAAGGTTTCCAGGATGAAGTGGTCCCATACGTGACTTGGCTGCTGAGATGGTGAGTGAGATGAAGACAGAAAACTGACTGGCGGTTTTGGCAAAATATGGGCTGCTTGTGACCCCGACAAGAGCTTTTGATCGCTGTCTAGTGGATTTAGCACATGATGTTTGACCACTCCCCTGACGAGGCACACCTGAGTTGTGTCTTTTTTCCCTTCTTTTTTGCTAATGAAGACGCGCTACAATGAATATTTTGTGCGTGTACTTTTGCTAACATGTGAAAGGATTTCTTTTGGGTAAGGTCTAGAAACTATTGAGTGAAAAGGTACGCATAGGTTAAATTGTAATCCGTGTTGTCAACCCCCTGCTGAATGACTGTGCTGAGGTTCACTCTCACCAGTGTGTTTGAGTGTCGGTTGAATACAAAGTTAAACCTTTGCTAATCTGGTAGTTGAAAAATATTGTTGTTTTCATTTGAATTTCTTAAATATCTCTTTGTCATTGGCTGTGTGTATTCATATCTTTTCCCCATTTTTCTTTTCGGTTCTTTTCTCATTGATTTATCAGAGCTGCTTTATACAGATATAATGATTTTTATTCCAGTTTAAGGCTACCTTTTGATTTTTAAGTGGTTTTTCTTGCCAACTTTAAATTCTGTATTTATCACATAGCTAACTTTGTTGGTTTTTTTCCCCTTTCTGCCTAGAAAGGCCTTTACCGCCCCAAGATTATAAAAATATTCATTCCTTTTCTTCTGGGTCTTATAGTTTCTTTTTAAGATTCTATCTTTGATCCTTGTGGAGTTATTTTGGTGTCAAGATTGAAAGCCAAACTTTGTTTTCCAAATGGTTAGCCAGCTGTTTCAACACCATTTCTTGAGCAATTTATCTTTCCCCAATTAATTTAAAATGTCACTTTTATTATTTAATACATTTCCATATATTAGTGAATCTATTTTTGTATTCTCTTTTGTTCCAAGAATCTACCCTTGCATGTGTCTACGGCTGTGCCAGTGCCATGCTGTTTTAATTACTGTAGCTTTGTGTAACAGTTAGGACACCTTTCTGTTGCCAGGGGCAGAAAATTCATCTTAAACTGGTTTAAAAAGCTGGCGAACATACTGACTCAAGTAAATAAAAGACTGGGTGGTGCGAAAAGTCTCCAGGACCCTTTCTTTTTCCATCTCTCAACTTTGCTGCCAGCCTAAGCCAAACACACCAGGCCTGTCCCCCGTGAGGTTTGACTCTAGCTGCCTCTCTCCACCCTGGATGGGGTCCAAGGACATACCCGGGCAGGCCTGGGTCAATGCCAGGGTGGAGTCAGCTTCACCCAGAGTCCTTGGGCTGAGAGGGGAGAAGGAGGTTCCACAATGGAAAAATGGGGCTGTCGCCGGAACAGAAGGGTAAGTGCAAGTGGGCGCTGGGCGGTGAGAACGAGAGATGAGTCCTACACCGAATCACTTTTCGTACCTGGCAGGCCACATGGCCCTTTGTTTCTCTTCATTTCCAGAAATTCCCTACCTATTCTTTCATGTTAATTCTTATGGTTGAATTCAAAAATAGTTTCCCCCCACCCCGCCCCGCCAAAAAAAAAGTTAAAGCTTGTATTAGATCACATTGAATTTACAGATTGGTCTCAGGAAAAAGACACTCTCACCATATTAAGCGCATTGAGTCATCCTATTCAAACACAAGGGATAATCCTCTATTTCTTTAAGTCGTCATTAATTTCTCTCAGGAGGGTTTTAAAATCTTCACACAGGTCCTGCATACCTCCCAAGTTACTTCCCTGGGCTTTAAAAAAAATTAATAAGCTTTATGTTTTTGAGCAGCGTTAGGATGCAGAAAGTATGGAATGTCCCCGAGTGCCTCCTCCCGCCCCCTGCCATGGGTGTGGCACGGTTGTCACAACTGATGAGTCAGTACTGACACGTTATCGTTAGCCCTAACGTAAAATTTATAGTTTACAGTAGGGTCACTCTTTGTGTTGTACATTCTGGGAGTTTTGACACACGTATAATGACATGTTCCCAGCAGTATCATATAGAATACTTTCACTGCTCCGAAAATCCCAGGGGCCACTTATTCATCCCTCCCTTCCCCGTGAGCCCCTGGCGACCACAGATCTTTTTACTATACCCATAGTTTTGTCTTTTCCAGAGTGTCATGTAGTTGGAGTCATACAGCATACAGCGTGAACTAAAATAAAATCTTAAGCCACCCAGCTGACTGAATGCCCCCACTCTTGGCCAAGGGGACCCTCAAGCTGAATTGCTAGCCATGAGAAGGGAGGTCAGACACGCCTCGTCATACCCCTTTTGGAGTTATTTTTTGTAACAGTGTGATACAAAATCATTAAGAAACCCAAAGCCATGTAAGGCAAAGGTTAAACCACACCTGCAGGCCACCAATTTACCTAACAGATCACTTGAATCTCGGTATGCGTCCAGTGTATGTTCGGTGACTTGTCTTTGATTAACAGAATACCTTATCTTAACTTAAAAACATTGTACGCCTTTAGACAAAGCTTCATTTCTTTAACAAATTACAAATCAAAGAATCTCTAAACCCACCTATAGCCTGTAAGCTCCTGCTTTGAGCTGTCCTGCCTTTTTGGGCCAAAGCAATGTATGCCTTCCATGTATCGATTTATGACTTTATGTGTAATTCCTGTCTCCCTGAAATGTTTAAAACCAAACTATAACCCAACCACGGGGAGATCACCTGCTCTAGGCTTCTTGGGCGTGGCTCTCTGAGCCATGGTCACACATATTTTGCTCAAAAAAAAATCTCTTTAAATTATTAATATTATACAGAGTTTGGGTTCTATTCTGTTCACAATAATTTTTCAGATTGGCTTCTTTCCCTGTGCATTTAAGGTTCCTCCCTGTCTTTTGTGGCTTGATAGTTCATTTCTTTTTACCACCGAATAATATTGCATTGTATGGATATACTGCAGTTTATCCATTCCTTGGGATTTAAAAATATATTTTTGGGTTGATATTATAAATGAAAATATTTTTTCAGTAATGACTGCTAAGTTGCTATGGCAGTTGTTCACTATTATCTCTTAGCTCCAGACTCACCCTTCTATAGCTTTGTGATGCTGAGAAACTACACTTCTCTTCTGAAGGCCGACTGCACATTGGGTTCCGCCAACACCGTGCCCCTGCGAGGCCGCAGGAGGTGGCTGTGCCCACGTGCACACCCTGAGGCAGCCTCCTCGCACCCTCAGGGACCAGGGCACCAGGCCTTGCTGGACAGCACCTTCCTCCGAGGTCTGGGCCAGCTCTGCAGACCTGTCCTCTGAGCTTCCAGACCTCTCAGCCTCTTCCTTGGCTTCCCTAGCTCTCAGTGACAGCTGCTTCCTGCCGTTACTTTCTCCGTGTTACCCCACTGTCCCCCTATGAGTTCCTGTGGCCGCTGTAACAAACCATCACAAATGCAGCGGCTTAAAACAACGCAAATTTATTGTTTTACAGGTCTGGAGGTTAGAAGTTCAACACCATCTCACTGGGCTCCCATCGAGGTGTCGGCAGGCTCATTCCTTCTGGAGGCTCAAGGGGAGGATCTGTTTCCTGTGTTTTCCAGTTTCACTGGCCTTCCTGGGCTCGTGGCCCCCTCATCCACCTTCAAAGCCAGCTGTGAGGGGCCAAGTGCGTCTCATGCTGCCATCTCTCTGGTTCTCCCGCTCCTGCCTCCTTCCTCCTCTTACAAGGACGTTTGTGATGACATTGGGCCTATCCGGGTGTTCTGGGGGCATCTCCTTGTTTTAAGGTCAGTGCATTAGCAGCCTTAGTTCCGTCTGCAACCTCAGCTCTCCCGTACCACGTAAGCTCACGTGTTTGCGGGCTCTGGGCATTACCATGTGGGCATTTTAAGGGGAGCCTTTCTTTTGTCCACTACAGTCCCCTTTTCACTTCTTCAATGCCTGTTTGACCAAGTCCCTATATCAACTCCTCTCTCTTATGATAACTGGCACAGTTTCTGTTTTCCAAACCGGATCCTGTCTGATCCTGATACTATTGTTATTGCTTGTTGTATGAAAGCTTTAAAACTACCTATCTATCCATCCATCCATTCTTTAACCAGTCACCTTATTGAACTAGACTTGCCAGGCATATAACCATATCATCAGGAAATAAGTAAAATTTTCCCCTCCTATTTTATTTATTTATTTACTTTTTTAATTTCAGAATATTAAGGGCGTACAAACATTTTGGTTACGTATAGTGCTTTTGCATCGCCCACGCCAGAGCTGCAAGGGTGCCCATCCCCCATTAGTTATGTGCTCCACACCCATTAGTTATGAATTTACCCATCCCCTCCATCCTCCTCCTACCTGCCCCACACCCGATGAATATTACTTCCATGTGTGCACCTACGTGTTGATCAGTTAGTACCAATTTGATGGTGAGTACATGTGGTGCTTGTTTTTCCATTCTTGTGATACTTCACTTAGTAGAATGGGCTCTACTAAGTGCCCATTCTACTGTACAGGATAATACAAGAGGTGCTAGATCACCATTGTTTTTTGTGGCTGAGTAGAACTCCATGGTATACATACAGCACATTTTATTAATCCACTCATGTATTGATGGGCACTTGGGTAGTTTCCATATCTTTGCAATTGTGAATTATGCTGCCATAAACATTCGAGTGAAGATGTCTTTATTGTAAAATGACTTTTTTTCCTGTGGGTAGATGCCTAGTAGTGGGATTGTTGGATCAAATGGTAGTTCTCTTTTTAGTTCTTTGAGGTGTCTCCATATTACTTTCCATAGAGGTTGTACTAGTTTGCAGTCCCACCAGCAGTGTAAGAGTGTTCCTTCCCTCCTATTTTCAATGATTTATTTTTCTTATTGATTTTCTTGTTCATTGTTATGGTTCAACACTTCCAAAATAATGTTCAGTTACAGAGGAGGTGGGTGCCCTTGTTTTGTTCCTATTATGTGTGTGCATGCCCACAAGTGTACATAAGATATATTATCATCTTAAAGAAGTCTTAACCCAATTATATTTTACTAAGAAGCATCTTTCAAAATTTTAAAACATTTTTTACTCTTAGACTTACTTCTTATTTTTTGAATATGAATATAATAAGGTATAGTCTGGGTGCCATGGTTCACGCCTGTAATCCTAGCACTTTGGGAGGTGGGGGTGGGAGGATCGCTTGAGCCCAGGCATTCCAAACCAATGAAGGCAGCATAGTGAGACCACTGTCTCTACAAAAAAGTAAAAAAAATAATTAACCAGGCATGGTGGCATGCACCTGTAGTCCCAGCTACTTTGGAGGATAAGGCAGGAGGATCACTTGAGCCCAGGAGTTTGAGACTGCAGTGAGCTATGATCGTGTCACTGCACTCTAGCCTGGGCGACAGAGTGAGACCCCATCTCTTAAAAAAAAAAAAAAGAAGGTATAATTTAAAAACTGTTCTTCTCACCCTTGTCCTCTGTGCTCTTTACCCAGAGGCAAACAAAGTTATCAATTTCTTGTGTGGCTTTCCAGAGATATTAATAATTTATGCAAATACAAGCACAAGGAGCTTTCCTCTGACTTCTGCATTGTGGTCTTCTTCTTCCAATTAGAAAAGGCAGTGGAAGTTTATCACATGTCTCAGTGGCTCATCATCTTGTGATGGTCACACTTGTTTTTTCCTCCTTTGAACTACTGACTCCTCTGCGACCTGTTTTGAATAAACTCATTCATGGTGTATATTTACCTGTATGTGATCTATTTGCTAGTATTTTATTAAGCATTTGTATCAGTATTTATAACTGAGATTGATCTGGTGTGTGTGTGTGTGAGAGAGAGAGAGATTTTTAACTGGCTTTGCTATCAGTGTTTGCATCAGTCAGGGTCCACCCAGTAAAACAGAAAGCGTACGAAGTGTGACAAACAAAAGGGATTTATACAGGGAGTTTGTGACAGGTATTGGGCTCAAAGAACGAAGAGAGGACATCTAGGCAACCCAGAGTTAGTGACTTCAGGAATCAGCCTCCGCCTCTAGGGCTGAAGAAATAAAAGGGGAACACAGAGGGCCCTATAGAATTAGTGTGTAGATTGGCCAGGCTGCTGTTGATGTGTCTGAAAGGGTGTGATGAGGCTCTTACAGGGTGACAAAGAGACTGGAGGTTGGGACCAGCTGCAGCTGTGGAAGCTTATCTCCCTTCAGGGCCCCCTATTGCCATCTGAATGGCAGTGGGGTCCCAGTCCCAGTATGGAGCTGGTTATAGAAGAGTAGTCTTAGGACCAAGAGACAGTAGGTAAAAAACTAGCACCTGAATGAATCAGGAAGCTTTCTTCTTTCTCTATGCCCTTGAATAGTTTAAATAGCATAGAAAGCATCTGTTCCTCGAAGGTTGGGCAGAATTGCCATCAAACCATCTGAGTGTGAAGCTTTTGTAGGGGAATAGTTCATTGACAGCTTTTTCAATTTCTACCGAAAATCTTTAAGTTAGCCTTTCCGTCCTTTCTTTAGTCAATTTGAGTAAGATATCCTTTCCTAGAAGACCATTCACTAGCATAGAGTTGCCTACATGTCTTATAACTGTTTCCCTTACTTAATCCTTATTTTATGTATTTGTGCTCTTCTATCTCTGTCTTTTTAAAAAATGATCAAGCTAGTTTGTGGTCTCTCTACTTCATATTTCAAAAAAACCTAAATCTTGAATTCATTTTCAATTCTTCTATTTTTTCCCCTTCCATTTTCTTTAAGTTTTGTATTAATTTTTCTAAGTTCCACAGAATGCTCGATTAGTTTTTGCATTCCATGACGTGTGTAAGGATATGATTATTATTTTGCCTTTAGCATTGACCCTATCCCATGGGGTTTTAACAAATAATATCCTCGTTATTGTAATTTCCTAGATAGGCTGCAGTTGTAGTTTGATTTCCTCTTTAAAACAAGGAAAAATGAGATTTTTTTTTTTACATTTCCAATAGGTTGAGTATTAATTTTTTTGCTTCAACTTTATTATTTTTAGTTTTATTATAGCTTGAGAATGTGGTTTCTATTTCACTCTTGAAATATATTGAGGTTTCCTTTGTGATTTAATATATTACAAAATTATATAGTCTTCTATTGGTTTTGAAAAGAGAGTATATTATATTTTTCCTTTCAGGACACAGAATTAGATATACATGTGCAGTATAAGATACATGTACAGTATAAGATCTATTATTCAGACATCAATAACTATTTTTTTCTTGATGATAGGGACTTACTGTTAATGTGTTTCTGTAATTTTTTTTCTGGTTCATGAGAAATATCTTTTCACGGTGGATTATAAAGTTCATTACGAGGAAGTGAGCCTTGTATATAACTTACTGATTTTTCCTTGAATTCAACTTTCTCTGATACGAATACTATACACTTTCCCTTGCTTTCTTTTTATTTAGGTACCATCATTTTACCTGTTATTTTGCTCATAACTTGACTTTTGGCTCTTCTGAGTCGCTTTGTTTTTATATATCAGCATATATGTAGAGTTTGCTTTTTTAATCTAATGTGAGAATCTTTACCTTTTATTAAGTTTCTCTGATTATATTATAATTGATTACCTTTATCTGAAAGCTCTCTCTCTCTCTTTCTGTGTATGTGTATTTTTAATACTTACTTGCAAAACAGGTGGCATGTTCCTGCAGTACCAGCTACTTGGGAGGCTGAGGCAGGAAGATTGCCTGAGTGCAGGAGTTTGAGGTTGCTGTGAGCTATTATGATGCCACTGCACACTCTAGCCTGGGTGACAGAGTGCCACTCTGTCTGAAAATAAAAACAAAAACAAAAACTTTCTTGCTATTTTTTTGGTTTCTACCTTTTGTTATGTTGAGTTTTTCTTTCGTTTGGATTAGGAAGGCATATAGTCTTTGGGGTTCTACTAGCAGTTACTTTTACAACTTTAAATAGTATGCTTAGGCCAGGCGCGGTGGCTCACGCCTGTAATCCTAGCACTCTGGGAGGCCAAGGCGGGTGGATCGCTCAAGGTCAGGAGTTCGAGATCAGCCTGAGCAAGGGCGAGACCCCGTCTCTACTAAAAATAGAAAGAAATTATCTGGCCAACTAAAAATATACATAGAAAAAATTAGCCGGGCATGGTGGTGCATGCCTGTAGTCCCAGCTACTCGGGAGGCTGAGGCAGGAGGATTGCTTAAGCCCAGGAGTTTGAGGTTGCTGTGAGCTAGGCTGACGCCACGGCACTCACTCTAGCCTGGGCAACAGAGCGAGACTCTGTCTCAAAATAAATAAATAAATAAATAGTATGCT
>CM052436.1:6465001-6536153 GCA_028533085.1 Varecia variegata | reverse complement strand
AAAAAAAAAAAGGCATAAACATAAGAAGTGACAAGGTATAATTATCCCTGTTTGTATTTTCTGGAGTTTTATGTAACTGGAACCATGCAGTAGTTACCTGGAGTGGAGAGAGGGATAGATTGCAAAAGGGGTATGATAAACTTTTGGAGGTGATAGAAGCGTTTCTTATCTTGATTGCTCAAAAATAAAATGGGTGGCCGGGTGCTGTGGCTCACGCCTGTAATCCCAGCACTTATGGGAAGCCGAGGCGGGAGGATCACTTGAGCCCAGGAATTTGAGACCAGCTTGGGTAACATAGTGAGACCCTATCTCTACAAAAAAAAAAAAAGAAAGAAAAAGAAAAATTAGCCAGGTGTGGTGGTGCATGCCTGTGGTCCCGGCTACTCAGGAGGCTGAGGTGGGAGGATCACTTGAGCCCAGGAGTTGGAGGCTGCAGTGAGCTATGATGATGCCACTGCACTCCAGCCTGGGAAACAGAGCAAGATTCTGTCTCTTAAAAAAATAAATGGGCGTAATTTCCCTTTTCTGTGTTCCTGAGCACTGTTTGAATTCTCTCTTTAGCTCTTCAGGTGTTTGAGCAGTTGCTTTAGCATTTGGGAGGAGGACTGAGGCTTTGGGCGTTCTGGAAACTCTGGCCCTGCGGCTTCTCTCTGAAAGTGTCAACTCCATGGGAAATGGGTTCTTCTGTGCATGTGAGATAAGCTTTGGACTGCAGTTTGGTTTTCTGCACTGGTGCAAGGCAGTCGCTCCAGTGAGAAGTGGAGTTGGGGTGATGCCTGGCAGCCTGGCTTGCGGACTTTGTTCTGTGTATGAGCACTTACTTTTGTCTGACGGTCACCACTTGTCTGCAGCTGTGGAGTGTGTGTGTCTTCAGATCTCCCCACCTGGGAAACCAGGCCTGTCTGGGAAGTTGCCATGAGAGCAGAAACATGAAGGAAGGAAAGGAGTGAGCCACTGGAAGTTCCAGGGGAAGAGCATTCCAGGCAGAGGGAACAGCAGACACGAAGCCCTGAGCTGGAGAAAGCTTGATGCTGCTTAGTTGAGAACCTTTTCTTTCTGCCTTGCTGATCTGCATAAGCCCACTCAGGGAATGTCTTCGGGTGGGGAGAGCTCTTCAGAATCTCTTTCTTTTCCTTCGCCAACACTCACTGTGCTCACAAACTCCTGGTGTGTCCGTTCTCACTGACATCTGGCCAGTGGTCTTTGAAGTTTATGGTGAGAGGCTGGGGCCTTTCATAACTTCAGATGAAATGGAGTTTCCTTTCTCATGGAACTTGGTTATCAATGGTCCTCTTGTCCTTTTGCTCCTGAGTTCACATGTGTGTGTTCCACGCTGTGTCAGCCCAGTCATAGAACTCAGTGTTTCTTCAGTTTCCTTCCAAATATTCCCTGTTGCCCAAAGGCATTAGCAATTTTACGATTTTTACTGAAGGTTTTGTAGGGAGACAGAGTAGGGAATTACAGCTTGTGCTCCGTTGCGAACGACTGAAAAATCCTCCTTAGATGTTTTGCTAAGTGGTCCTGCCACTTGGAGATTTCTCTTCCTCTGAGAGTGGCCAGAGAAGAGCACAGGGATATCAGTGTCCCTCCCAGCTGCAGCCTCAGACTGTGAACTCCTTCTTCCTCCCTGGCCACACCCTTGGAAAACCATTTACTGTTACATTTTTAAAAAATTGAGATGACGGCTGAGTGTGGTGGCTCACGCCTGTAATCCTAGCACTCTGGGAGGCTGAGGTGGGAGGATTGCTTGAGGCCAGGAGTTCAAGACCAGCCTGGACAACTATCTCTACAAAAAATTAAAAAGTTATCCGGGCATGGTGGCGTGCACCTGTAGTTCCAGCTACTAGGGAGGCTGATGCAGGAGGATCACTTGAGCCCAGGAGTTGGAGGTTGCAGTGAGCTATGATGATGCCACTGCACTCCAACCTGGGTGACAGAGCAAGACTCTTTCTAAAAAACAAACAAACAAACAAGCAAACAAAAAAATTCTTGGCTACCCTCACCACAGGAGCTAATCTTGATCCGCGAGCAAGGCCTTTCCATTCATAAACATCCAGGAGATGCTGTGTACTCTACTTACGATGGACAAGAAGCCTCAGAAATGTTATTTGCTGCCACATCACAAATCCTCTGCACCCAGAGCAGAGGTGACCTCATAGTTTTGCCGAGAACCATCAGTGGATAGATGCTTTGCATCATCCAGGTATCAGCTGAAATGTCACCTCCTCAGTGTCACTTGCTTAGATCACCTTGTTCTATTGTCTTCATGGTACTTATTCCCACCCTATCTATTTGATTGTTTCTCTCCAGCGTCTAGAATGAAGCACCAGTAGTGGAGGGACTTTCACTGCTACATCCCCAGAATACAAAACAGGGCCTGACACACAATAAGTGTTCAATAAATATTTCATGAATGCACACAAAGACACACACACACAAATCTTGGGAGAGGCCTCAGCCCAGAAGCTGCCTTTATAGGTTGGGTTAAATTAGCTCCAATGTTAACCTGATTTACTGGAGTATGAAGTCTCGGGGAGGGAGGTTGGGGCACAGGCGTGAGAGCAGTGGGACAAAGAGACTTTGGGAGCTCCAAGAACAGCTGTCTCCGAGGTCAGCCCGTCCGTCTAGACTCCACCCTCTGTACAGGTTCAGGCCCAAGCTCGGAGTTAGCAGTGGACACTTTCACCGGACCCCTCCACCCGAGCCTGAGGGGCCACAGGCATTAGCACCAACCCTTCTTCCCTGGTGGGCTGCTCTTGGTCACTGGTCTCGCAGCAAATAACTTGGACTCCGCTGACAGGGGAGGGTCCGATGGCAGCTAAAGGATGACAGCTTCATCCAATCTCTCTCACCCTCCACCTTGGCCAAGGCCGTAACAGCAGACCAATCTCCTCTTTTAATCACTTTCTCCATGTCATTGCAAAACCAGAGCCGTGTGTGCTCTTGTGGAGGCTGCAGCTGGGAGGGACACCGACAGCTCCGTACTCCTCCCTGACCAGCCCAGTACTCCTCCCTGACCAGCCCAGAGGAAGAGAAATCTCCGGGGCCTACAGGACCCAGCGCCCCCACAGCACACATCTTGGAGTCCAGGAGTAGTTCTCAGGGAGCACTTCAAGTAGGTGAGAATGGAGAATTGAGAAAGTGTGAAATGATGGATAGGAATCCTGAGGAAGCCACAGAAAGTGATTTCACCAACACAACTGGAAGAATAGAGAGTCATTCTAACTAAAATGTGATAATGACCCTACAATCCCAATCCTAGGGATATATCCACAAGAATGCAGGGACTCAAACAAATACTTGTTCATAGCAGCAGCATCCACAATCCTGAAAGGTGGAAATAACTCAAATGTCCATCAACAGATGAATAGATAAACACAGTGTGGTCTACCCACACGGCAGAATACATGCTACATATGTTCTGATACATGCTACATGTGTTCTGATACATGCTATAGTGTTCTGATACATGCTATAGTGTTCTGATACACACTACAATATGGATGAACCTCCAAGAAACATTATGCTAAGTGAAGGAAACCAGACACAAAAGGTCACATACTGTGTGCTTGCACTTATATGAAATTGCATAATGCGGAAGGGGAGGCAGTAAACATGTGAGCGCCTGGGTGCATGGCATTCTGCACTTTGAGCTCCACTCTCTTCCTCCTCTGCTGCTTTTTGAGTGTCCCTAGGGTCTGCCTGCCAGGTCAGCTCTCGCAACTGCAGACCTTCCACTTGTACTTCAGGGTTATACTCCCAGCTGTACCTCCTGCTACCCTGATTCAGAAATTATGTTTTTCACATCAGCTTTCTGTCCCCAATAATTTAAAAAAAAAACTGATAACCTCTCTCCCATTCTCTTTGTCATTATAATCTTTTATTAATTACTATTATTTTAATGGGGCCTGGGAGGGATGGGTATTTAAACACATGAACTTAGTCTGCTGTCTTGAATTGAAAGCTCCCGATTTAGAAAGATTACTTTGGCTGTTTTATGAGAGGGAAGTAGAAAGGTGAATAGTATCCTAGAACTGTCCAGAATTGTCATGACCCTTTCATCATAAGAAAATGAACTTCTTTATCTGTGATAATATTTTTTGCTCTGATATCTACTTTGTGTGATATTAATATAGCCACTTCATCTTTTTGAAAAATTAGTATTAATATTGCCTATTTTTGCATGCTTTTACTTTTAAATCATTGTGTCTTTATTTATTTTATTTTATTTTTTAGACACAGGGTCTTGTTCCATTGCCCAGGCTGTTGTGCAGTGGCACAATCATAGTTCACTGCAATCTTGAATTCTGGGGCTCATGCAGTCCTCCTGCCTCAGCCTCCTGATTAGCCAGGACTAGAGGTGTGCACCACTATGCCCAGCTAATTTTTAAATTTTTTTGTACAGATGGGGTCTTACTATGTTGTCCAGGCCAGTTTCAAACTCCTAGCCTCAAGTGATCCTCCTATCTTGGCCTTCCCAAGTTCTGGATTACAGGCATAAGCCACTGTACCCAGCCTGTGTCTTTATTTTTAAGGTGGATTTCTATGTAGGCAGCACATAATTGGGTCTTGCTTTTTAGTCCAGTTTGATAATCTCTGCCTTTTTATTGGTGTATTTATACCATTTATATTTAATGTGATTATTGATATGGTTAGGTTTAAATCAAGAGGATGTAACAATTCTAGTTTATGCACCTAACAGAGTTTCAAAATACATGATGTAAAAACTTATAGAATTGTATGGAGAAATAGATGAATCCTTAATTTATAGTCAGAGATTTTAATATCCTTCTATCAATAATTGATATAAAAATAGAAAAGCAGGATGGATGCAAAATAATTGAACAAGAAGACAGAGAAAAATGGTCAAGGAGGCAGAATGGAGAAGTCTGGAGGGGTTGGGATCCCTAAGTGTATGAAAGACTGGCTTTTGACTTGGGAGGAGAGCAGAGAGGAAGCAGGAGAAGATGGGATTAAATACGAGTAAATTTGAGGACTTGGAGATAGGATAGAGGAAGCTTATCTTTGCTTTCATTAAAAGAATCTTAAGCTGGGTGCGGTGACTTTGACTTAGGAGGCTAAGGTGGGAGGATTGCTTGAGCTTGAGTCTAGGAGTTGGAGGCTGCAGTGAGCTATGATTATGTCAGCCTGGGTGACAGAGCAAGACTTTGTCTCTAAAAAAAAAAAAAAAAAAAAAGGAATTTCATACATGGATGGATGCATGGAAGACCAGATGGTGCAGATGTTTTAGAGCACTGAGAATCATACTTCAGAGCTTTTCCTAAAAGATGCTGATTTGACCATAACCTTGACCATATTCAGGCCTGGTGGTGGGATGTGTCTGTCTTTGTTATCTGTTATTGACTCTCCTAATGAAACCAGGTTCAACCTCCACTTAGGAAAAGGGATGGGCTCTTGGGCACAGTACAAAAGGTATTACCTTACATTTTTTCCTCTCTTTCAGCTTTGGTCAAGACCTTACCCTATTTCTAGCAGTGGGATGGCTCATGGTGCCCAGGCCTTGTTCTCCACAGTGTGGTCCTGGGAAGTTCTGTGCAAATGGATTTTTATGTTAAACCAAGTCATATGTCAAGTATATTAGAGGAGTTGCATATCTAAAGGGATTCAGTGTTGGCATTATTTTGTAAAGCACAAAGCTTTTGGATTCAAACACAAATCACTCGTTGAGCAACTACTGTGTGCAAGGCCATGGGAATAAAGAAGTGACTAGGACAGTGAGGTTCACAATCCAGTGAGGAAAAAGATTAACATAGGGTGTGTTGTAGAGAAAACAAAAACAAGCAAAAACTATCCCAATTATGAGTGTCCACCTGGATAAATGATCATAGAATGACTACACCTGTGTAACTACCTCCCAGGTCAAGAGATGAAATATTATCAGCAACACAAGCTGCCTCAAACTTCATACTCTCTCCGGATTACAAAAGTAATCTTACCAATTTACACTCCCCATGGAATGTAAGTAACACTTGATACTGTCAGTCTGTTACATTTTAGCCATTCTAGTGGGCGTGTAGTGGTATCTTATTGTGGTTTTAATCAGAACCAGATTTGATTTTGGAAAAATAAAGGCATGTGATATTCTTTTCCCTGGGTATAATGGAGCAATTAGTAATAGTTATAAAGATGAATGCTGAATTTCATAACAGAAGTATCTATGGAGCTATAGCTGGAAAAAGAGGATACCCAACCACTCAGAGGGTTGTCTTGGATGTCCCCACTGTGTGTGTGTGTGTGTGTATGTGTGTGTGTGTGTGTGTATCGGGAGAGGGCTGGAAATCGGGTCCTGTCCAGGCTCAAGGACTTCCAAGTGTAGCACGGGGTCTCCCCATTCTCACAGCCTCTTCACTATCCTGCCCTGCTGCCTCCAACCCAGGCTCAGCAAGGTCAGGCCAAGCTCCTACCCAAGGCAGGCATCGGCTTCCTTAGACACCTGTTGAAGCTACTAGACCAAAACTCTCCTGTGTTTTCCTGACTGTTAAATCTTACCTTCTTGCTATTTATTATGCTGGATAGGAAACCTATGCAAATGCTTTATTTTGGAAAAATGCCTGGGATGACTAAAAAAAAAAATCCCAGACCTCCCCAGAGCTGGAGGCAGCTAATGCTCCCGGTAGGAGCTGGTGGGCTGCCCTGACAGGATGGAAAGCTTGAGCCAGTTAATCATTTCCCCAGCGGGGACAGGGAAGGTGATGAGCTTTTAAATAGAAAGCCCCCCAGGATAAAGGAATTAAGTGTACACTGTCCCGGGTTGGCGGGGGTGAAGCAGGCACAGCGGAGGTGAGGTGAGGAAGAGGCAGGTGATTAGCCCCCTGGGGGCGGGCCCTCCCTGATTTATGGGGTGACCTCCACTGGCCTTTCCCAGGCAGGAAATGGGCTGTTTACTGTGCCTTTCCCCTGCCACACACCTGCAGAAGCCAGTTGGTAGTATTTTAAAATAATTTACTAGAATGAAGTTTCTGTGTTTTCCTTTGGATAGTTGCCCAGTAATTGGCTTTGTGCTTTCAATTCAAGAAATGGCTTAAAGTATGCAAGACCTTAGACTTCAATATTTCTCTTTGTCTCTCTCTGTCTCTATGGCTTACTGTCTGTCCCTGTCTCTGTCCCTGTCATCTCTGTCTCATAAGCGCGAGTGCACACACACGCACACACACCTGTGTCTCTTCCTAAGCAAGAAAGGGGTCCTGGCTATAGGAGGAGATAAGGGGCAGCTCTTCTTTTAAATCCTCAAAGTCTTAGTTAAGTCTGTTTAACTCATTTGTCACTCCCCCTGGGGCTTCTCTGCGTTCTCATCCCTTCCCACAGCGCCCATTAAGCCACAGAGCATTGCGAGTTCTGATTTCATTTGTCTGAAATTGGTGCTTCCGCCAGAAGAAATGTGCAATTGGCTTGCTTCGCTCTTGGCCTGCGTGGGGCAGCAAGGCCCCTCCCCGGGACTCTGCCTCTTCGCTCCCTCCCTCCAGTCTGCGGAGTGTGCCAAGACAGCCGTGGTACCTGCCCACAGGGCCTGAAGCCGTGACCCGGGTATCTGATTCTGTTTATAACAGATGGAAATTCTGCCTTCAAGGCAGAAGATGGCTCGTACAGTGCACACATGACAAACCACCTTCTAGGCTCGTCATTGTAATCCTGGACTAACGGGGGCAAGGATGCTCGGCATGAGTGACGGACCCAGGTTTTGGCCGTCCTCAGGAATGCTGCTCCGCTCCACCCAGGTACACACACCTGCTCCCAGACACACACACCTGAGGCCCTTCACTGAACAGTCACTTATGTGCGGGAGGAAATTGGAATTTTCTGTTGCATGAACGTCTTCTCAGGGTGCAGGGGCTGTAAGTGAATCTTCAAATCGCTTCGAGTAAACTGCTCTCCTCTTCCCTGCCCCGGTGCTCCCACCCGTGCAAGGCAGGTGATAATGATGCTGACTCCCGTGTCACTGTGAAGACTGAAGGACGTAGTGTAGTGCGGTTGACTGTCCCTCCTCCTCAAGACGGGCTCTGCCCTTGGCTTGCATGACATTCCGGTTCCCCTCGCTCACTGGGCATTCCTGTCTGGCTGGACCCCCGCCCTGCTGGCCTCGGATGTGGCACTGTCCGGGGCTCTGGCCCTGCTCTCTCTGCTTCCTCATCTGGATTCGCTTCTGGCTGCGTGGTTTAAACACCATCCCTGGGCTGACGGCTCCGGAGCTGATCTCTGCAGCTTTATGTACCTAAGTACCACTCAGCATCTCCACTGGAGGCAGCTCTGACCAATCACATGTAAAACAAAAATGATCTACCTCCCCAAAACCTATTCTTTGCAGAACCTTCTTCATTTCAGAAAATGGTAGTTCCCTTCTTCCAGTTCATCCAGTTTCAAATCTTAGAATCATCCTTAAAGCCTCTTTTTTTTCACCCCCCACACCAGTCATCAGCAAATCCAGTCAGCTCTACCGTCAGACACATCCTATCTCTTCTCGCCTCTCCACCCACCGCCTGGTCCAGACCCACATCCACCGCCAGGACTGCTGCCCTCCGTGCTGTCCCTTCTGTCTGCAGTAAGGGACAGAGGGACCAAGGCAGGGAGAAGCAGGATGGCATCATGGCCAAGTGTGGGGCTTTGGGGCCAGGCTTTTAGGGTGCAAGTCCTGGTTCCATCTCTGGTTTCTTACTGTCAAGTAATTGACTCATACAGATTTTGATTGTAGTTTTCAAAATATTTCCCCTTAGGGCCACGGAGGGTTACCCGAAAGTAGGATCCCTGGGAGATTTCAGAGGCCTTTGATTTCAAAAGGCTAAACTCATGAAAACAATTAGGGTGTGTAGGTGAGGAGGGGAAACAGGTTCTTTGAGTACGAGAGGAGAGTGGCACTGTCTCAGGAGGTGGCTGCCCAGACACTGACTGAGAAATAGGTTGGTTTTCTCTCCAGGGTTCCACAGCGTGGAACATTCCATTCCCATTTACAGGATGGATGAGGAGCACTGGGAGCCCCTGGGATGTGAAGTCTTCAGGGTGGCCAAGGACTGATGATGGTCTCCCACCCCTTCCGAGTCCAGGCCTCCCCTAGTGCTGGGCCGGAGAGCTCTTACCTGCAGGAGGGGACTGGAAAACATGGCTGACCTTAGATACACATTTTTTCATCCAGACTTTAGACCTTTCTGAATCAGAGCCAAATTTGATTTGATTTAGAGAAACAAAGAAACAAAGCATTTCTTAATCCACAAGGGTCTTGTTGTAAATTTATACCTATAGCAGTTTCCTGGAAAACATGAGTCTGACTCATGTTTACTTTTCATTCTGAAATTTAGGATCGTGTGTTGTGCCTCCAAAAGGAGACCATATGTTTGCCAAAAGAACCTTGGTTAAGACTTCCTAGTCCTGGTGATTTGGGCAGAAATAGGAAACTACTCGATGGCCATTGCTGTCATGTGACAAAAGAGGGGCTCAGAGGACCTCAGGTTCATGTGAGAGCAGGAGCGCAGAGGAAAGCTGGGAACGGCATTCTCACACTGTTACCTGGAGGGGGGGATCAAGGTTTGTTCCAATCCACTTCCTGTTTTAGCTCGCCAGTTGTAGGATGGAGCCATGGTATGTCACTTCCTGTGTCCCACAGGGATTCAAACTCGGACCTCTGGGTCTGACATCACCTTTTATCCAAGCCAGGACCCAGTTAACAGAAGCTTTGTGGAGTGATGGTTCTAGAAAGAGCCAAATATGGCCATGCAACAATTCTATTATTTGTAAATGGACACCAATGTGATTAGACTATAGGTCATGCCCCTATTTGAGTTAATATACTTTCCCCTTTCTTACCTTTATGGGTTTGAATCCTGGGTCTTTTACTCACTTTCTCTGTGATCTGTACAAGCAACTCAATCTCTTTGTGCTTTAGTTTCGTCCTTTGCAAAACAAGGTTAAGAATAGTATTTACCCCACTGGGTTCTCATTTATCTCACTGGATCAAATTAACAAATGAAAAGTATGCCTGGCACATAGTAAGTGCTCAATTAATTATAATCACTATTATTAGTCTTTCACCTGTGTAGGAAAGAGAGATGTATTTTATTTTAGTAGTGATAGAATTCAGAGAACCTTTTTAAAAAGGAATTTTTTCTTTCATTTGTAATAGTTCTATTAACTAGAATAATGTCACTGAACACATTCTGGACTGTGACCATCCAGTAAGGACTGACAGAATGTCATTCTGTTTGTAGAAAGTTTTATTTCTCTTCTTTATTGATTCATATTTATTCATTTTTATAATTTAAAGAGTAGATTACAATTTCTTGTTCCATCATACATTTCTCTGATCTCAGTGCCTGGCTTAAATGGATGGCAAATCCCAGCCTGTTTAGCTTCTTTGCAGTCAGGTAAACGCCAGGATGTGTGGCACCTACTCCTTCCAGAGGAGTCACACCTCCCTTCCCTACATACAGTGACAGCTGGGGCCCTGGTGTCCCTACTCCAAGAGCCTTGAGCATGGAGGGATTTCACAAAACACCCACTCTGTCCATGTGTAGCTCTTGGGCCAGCCCTTCCAGAGTCCGGGGTATTTCTTTCCACGTTCAGATCTTGAGAGCTGGGACAGAGGCACGAGCAGGGTGCTGTCAGCAGTGGGGCAAGGATGTGAGCCCGTGTGGACATGAGAGCAGGTCCCAGCTCCCTGGGCTAATGGGTGCGTGTGTCACCATGTACAGCTCTTGGACGGTGTGACTCTGGGCACAGCTAGAGAGGTCGTCAGGGTTCTCAGAGCAGTCGGGCCTCACCCCACCCTCCCGGCCGTTCTTTCCAGCTGAAGGAGCAGGCAGCAGGCGCTAGGACCTGCTCTGTGGCAGCAGAGCTGGCCTCCCCAGAAACGAGGCCAGTGCAGTCCCGCTGGGGACCTTGGGGGTGAGTAGTGCTACTAACCCGACTTCTTTTCAATGCCTAGAAAGCCACGCCACCAGGCACGTTTCTTTGCTTTTTCTCTTGACTCTTGTTTTCTTACTGATGGGGACCGTTGCTCATGGGACGAAAACGACATGGTCCTTATTTTGTGACTTATGTCAACTATCTTTTTCCAAGGAAGCCCCTTCCCTCTTGCCCTGCCTCTGAGCTTAAACCGGGCTACAGCAACTGTTTTTTATGGGTGTAGCTCAGGCATCTTTTGGATGAGTATTATTCCCACTGTGCGTGGGTGGTGGCCACTCCCTGAGTGTCACCACTCCAGGGCACTAGTGGTCGGCACCGCTGCATGGCCCTACAACCCTGGGCCCCACTGGGCTCTGAGGGAGGTGACCAGCACCTTAGTAGCCAGAATAAGTGTGGAAACAAAAGGAATACTGTCCACCTCATAAACAACCACATCCAGAAGGTTTATTCCTGTATCACAAACCCCACCAACCAAACTCCCAAGTCACTTTTTATTAAGCTGTTATTAAATCACCGACATAAATACATATAATACATATAATAAATACAAAAACAGAAAGGATTTTTTAAAAAGTCTTTGGTATATAGAGCTTTCTCCTCTTCCTATTTCCCCCCTCCTTCCCTGGGTTCCAAGAACATTTCTTCACTTTCACATTGTTTCGTTGGGTACAAAAATAGCCCAGAAGTCAACTTTGTGCTGGAACCCCTGCCGGGGCCAACAGTCCCCCAAGGGCGCAGCGCCCTGGCCCTGACAGCGGCCCCGGGGAGGCCGGGCTGGGACTCACACGTAGTCGTTCAGCCGGTACCCGCTGTACGAGGCCGAGGTCGCCGAGGGGGCCCGGTTGTCCTTGTAGGCGGCCGGTGGCCGGTACTCGGGCGCGGCGGCGGCGGTGGCCGTGGCGGCCCTGGGCTGGGCCGGGTAGGGCCGGTAGGGCGCCTCGTCCTGGCACGACAGGCAGAGCAAGGTGCCGCCGATGAGCGACAGGGACGAGGAGATGAAGCCGAGGTACAGGGCCTGGCCGAGCTCGAACTTCATGCCGCTGGGCAGCAGCGGGTTGTAGAAGTTCTGCACCACGTCGTTGGTGGTCCAGGAGACGGCCACCATGCAGAGCAGGCCGGCCAGGAGGAAGAGCGCGCCGCCCAGCGCGGCGAACGTGGCCTTGGCGGCCGTGCCCTTGGCGCAGCGCGTGCACTTCATGCCCACCACGGCCGCGGCGCAGGCGGCGCCCGACAGCAGGCAGGAGATGACCATGAGCGCGCGCGCCGCCTGCAGGTCGCGGGGCAGCGCCAGCAGGGAGCGGTAGATCTGGCACTGGTAGATGCCCGTGCTGTGCCACACGCACTCCATCCACAGTCCCTTCAGGTAGGACACGGCCGTCAGGATGTTGGTGCCCACGTGCGCCGTGCGCCGCCAGTGCGGCAGGATGGTGGTGATGAGCGTGCCCACCATGCCCAGGAAGCTGAGCAGGAAGCCCAGCAGCTGCACGGCCGTGCTGGCCATGGCCGGCCACCTGCTAGGCCAGCCGGGTGGCTGCCTGCGCCCCGGGGATCTCGCTCTTCAGGCGCCGGCGGGAGGCCTAATGAAGCCGGAGAGGCGGGGGCGGGGAGAGAAAAAGGAAATCGGTTAAAGATTATCTCGATGCACTTATTTCTGTCCCCGACAGCGAATTTTCAGCTGGTGGTTGGTATGACCATTAGCATAGTCTAAGAAATGGTTCCTGAGAATTCACTGGGCGGGAGCACAGCTGCTCTCCCTGGAAACTGAAGGGATGACAGCAGGAATCTGACCTCAGAGAAAGGCACTCCCGAGTCCCCATTCCTGGCTTCTCTGAGCACTGACCGGCCACCTATGGGAAGTTCTACCTCATGTCTACCCTCAAGCCCTGCTGCGGCATCTGAATCTCACGTCCTGTGTTCCACCAATAATCAGTAAGAACAGTTGTTGAACCAGCAAATGTAATGCACACCTTGGACTGACAGGTGCTAAGGTGTGTGCTGCTTGCAGACTTAGAAAGTAGCCTTGGGCTGTCATCAGGATGAAGTGTTCCCTGAAGTAGGTGACTTCCTCACTCTGGGGCTCAAGGAGGGACAGGTTTAACTTCATAGGCAGGCTAGACACTATCTTCAGAATTACAGAGCTGAATGGGACCTAGAGATTGCTAACTGAGGCCAGCGGCAGAAATTACCAAGGTCACCATCTCCTTAGGAGCTGCGGCCAGGACCAGAGGCCAATGTCCCTCCCCTCTGGCACAGGCCTTCATTCACACCACGCTGCCCCGTTCACCCCAGCCTGCGATGAGTGAGGACCTTCAGAGGCTGGCTTTGTTATAAAACAGAGACTCTGCCACCTGGCTTTCAGAGATAGGGGAATGTGGAGCCATGTCAAAGGTTTTCAAAAAATTCTAAGCAGAGCAAAATCCAGACACTTCTTGGGGGTAAGGACCTAGCACTCATGTAGTGCCAGGGATATAGGGGACACTCAGGAAATATTGAAGGAAGGAAGGAAGGGGAAGGAGAGATGGAGGGAGGAAAGGAGGGAGGGAGGAAGGAAAGGAGGGAGGGAGGGGCAGTGGGAATCTCCCCTGCCTGGGGCCTGGTAACCAGCAAAAGACACAGAATCAGGAGTCCTGGGCCCTGGCAGTGCCCTCACCCCTGGGCAACTTGGGGCTTATCTCTGGGGTTGAGCTTTCTTTTTTTATTTTTATTTATTTATTTATTTTTGAGACAGGATTTCACTCTGTCGCCTAGACTGGAGTGCAGTGGCATCATCATAGCTCACAGCAACCTCAAACTCCTGAGCTCAAGCTTCCTGCCTCAGCCTCCCAAGTAGCTGGGACTACAGGTGTGCACCACCTCACCTGGCTAATTTTTCTATTTTTTGTAGAGACAGGGATCTCACTCTTGCTCAGGCTAGTCTTGAATTCCTGGGCTCAAATGATCCTCACACCTCGGCCTCCCAAAGTTCTAGGATTACAGGCATGAACCACTGCACCTTTTTAAAATGAGGGAGCCAGACTTCACTCATGGCCCTAAAGTGACTTCCGGTTCTGAAGGGAGAAGAGGGAAGCATCTCTACTGACAATGTCTCGTCAGTGTCCCCAAACCGGCAAGAATTCAGTAGGCAAAACCTGTTTCTTTCTTCTTCTTCAGAGCAGAGGAATGTGCTGCATTTAAGCAGTGGAGACTGCAGGCTGGGACAGAGGGGCTGCAGGGCATCTCCTAGGCGACAGGGACATGTGCTGGCCAGGGGCCATCTGTGGGGTTCCACAGCCCTCTCGGCTTTAATCCTGGTGTGTTAAGGAATCCCCTATTAGATGTAAATCAGCTTGTTCCCAACAACCTAATGAGACAGCAGCTGTTACCATCCCCGTTTTACGCATGGAGAAACTACGGATGCGCAGGGGTGACAGTTCTGTGCCTGGCGACGAGTATTGTCCTTGGTTTCATTCCTCCTTCACACACTCCCTGCCTCAACTAAATAGGACCGAAGTTAGCGTGAGGGCTTCAGGTGGGATCAGCAACAGATTCTGGGGAGCAGAATGTCCTCCCCAAAGATGTCCCAGAAGAGTGGCCTCAGTCTTTTTGCAGTGGTTTAGGTAGCCAGGGTGACCAACTGTCTTGCTTTGCTGGGGACTGAAGGGTTGCCCAGGACAGGGGACTTTCAGTGCTAAAACTGGGACAGTTCCCAGCAAAGCAGGACTGTTGGCCCCTGCAAGCATCCAGATCAACAAGGAGTCTCTGAGATGCCTCCTGGCCCTACCTGCAGGCGGTCGGCCACGCAGGCTGTCCCTGGTCCGTGCATTCAGCACTTCTCACACCTCTCACTTGTCAAGGTCAACCATTAAGTCTACTGATCCTAAAGAATGTGGCATAAAAACTAAGCCTGGTTTGACCCCGTTAGGCAAGGCAAGTGGACCAGAAGTTTATTGGAGGTCTAAATATTTATGGAGAGCAATGATGGCTAATTTTAGAAACTATTAGGTTGCTATTTTTAAACTTGTGCTATACGGATTTGCTAATTTAAGGAGTGTTAATGAGCCCCCAACTCCCAGACACGAGCTCCCCACCCCTTTTCCCTGTGGTTACCAGCAGCTGCTACTGGCGTTAGGTAATAATTCAACCTCCGAACAACCACTTTTCACTTTGGGGCCATTTGTTGGAAAAACAACTTTAACTGAACGCATCTCCCTGGAAACCACAGAAAACTCTTCCCTGATGCTCTGGAAGGGCCCCACCCTGCAGGGCTGTTTGTATAGGAAGGAATTCGTCCCAGCCTGACCTCCTAGGAGGATGAGCGTGTGCCAGGCTGAAGTGGCCGTTCACCTAAGAGCTACCCTTTTCCTGCAGATGCGTGTGGAAACATCTGCTTGAGAGATACAGGTCCAAAACAAATATGATTCCAGGCATCAAGTTCCAAAAAGTCCTTGACCGGCTGGGTGGGCGGGGCAGAGTCTAACAAGATGACATGTTCCAGGAATAAATATTGGGTCTTGCATTTGGGTTCACCAAGCCCAAAAAGCACAACGCTGGGTGGGTAGCACGTGGCTTAGCAGCACGCGTGAGCCAGATTGAGGGCAGGGTTTCCCAGTGCCCAGATTGAGGGCAGCGTCTTGGAATGCTGCATTTGTAGGATGTCTTGTATTGAGGACGTAAATGTCAAGTATGTTTGAGAACAGCTGGGTGACTAGGACTTCTCAAAGCTGGTAATATGCAAATGTGCATCGTGACCCTCCCAGAAAAGGTCTCATGTGCAGCATTTGCTAAACTTATTTGACTAGAGACATCTCCCCACCCCTTTTCCCAAAGAAGAACAACTTGCAGTAACCTCACTTTGGCAAAATCACTTGGACTTAGAGTCCCTTGAAAGTTTAATGGAGGCCATGGTGAGACAGCGTTGCCAAACAAAAAGAAGAAGCTAATTTGATTTTCGGGAGGGGTAGCAGGAAGCCTTGCTCAGTCCCCAGCAGAGAGTACCAGCAACGTGGGGCTGTAAAGGGCTGTGGAAATCTGCGAAGGGCAGTTGTGGAGACACCCGGGCCGCGGTCAGCCCCTCGCACCGGCTCTGGGCTTGGGAGCAGCAGCCCTGAAGGGTGAGGGTTTTCATTTTCTCTGTATGAACTTTTATGTCTCCTTCCTCTGTTGTCTGTGAGCTACATTTTCTTTTAAATAAATTTTTTTAAAAAAAACAAAAGCAGGAACCTACAGCACACACTGGGGTTCCCTCGACTTGCTCATCTCCCAGCCTGCCTGCACCCCAGCTGTGTCAGCGTTGGAGTTTTGGCTCCAATTTAAACGCCATTTCAACAGCGGTGGCCAGTGGGGAAGCCTGGCCGGGACTAAGGGACAGAGGTGTCGTCTGCCAGTCCCGGCTCCTGCGTCTTGCCCGGCTGGTGTCCTTCCCTGGGCGTGTCTGTTTCATCCTTCGTCCCGTCCATCTCCTGAAACCCTTTCTAGACCCTGCAGGGCCCGTGCTTGGGCCTCCTCCACCCAGGCTTCTTGGAGGGCTGCAGGGGTGGGTGGTAGATGTTCGAGTCCCAGGCTCTCCTCGTCCCTCCGCAGTCTCACCTTTGGCTACCTGCGGCTGTCACTTCACCCCTCGCAAAGTCGGCCTGTGCTATGAAGGCTTTCCTGCGGGCACGCAGCGCTGCGTGGGCCTTTCCCACCCACACTGGGGAAGGAAATGTCAGGCCCAGACGGGCGCCGTGCCGGCCGCAGGCGGGGAGGTGGGCCGGAGCCAGGCGTGGTGGAAGTTTCTTTACCCGGAACCACCCGGGCTCTGCTGTCCAAGTGGAGAGATGGAGGATTTGGCCATTTGTGCCTCATCTCAGCTTTTCCTGCCGCGTGGTCTGAGTGGATGTAGAGCTGTCTGGGAGAGAACCATCGCACACGTGTCTGCCCCAGATGCTCCTGGCACGGTGTTGGGTCCGTTATAGAGACAGCTCACACCTTGATTTGCCTCCGGTAACTTTATTAGAGAAAAATGAAGGGCTGCCTTTAAACGAACTCAGTCATTGGCCTTTGAACGTTGCTTCAACTTTGATGTTCAACAATTTCAGGAAATGTCTGGTTCGAAACCCTGTGTGTCCTCCCTGTGCCCTCAACCGAATGGCCGCTTCGGTATTGTTTAGCTATCCCAAAGTGCTCGAATTTGGGAGGTAAGAATAGACTCGAGGGAGATTTGGATTCATCTAATGAGATGTATTAGCAAAACTACCCAACACGAAAACAGAAAATAACTTTTGTGTTACTATATATCTAAATGAAATAACTTCAATTAGTATTTCCTAAGGACATGTTGGACACTGTGTTTCTTATTAATACACATAGCAAATGAACCTCTTTCCTAGAAGCTTAGGTATACTTCCGAGGTGCTATTTTAGCGCGTCTTCTTACGCAAATATATAAGAATTATGAGAAAGTAATCAAGTAATACCTTAGAAAAACCATTTGATATTCATTTAGGATGGGCCGTACTGTGGGTGTTTTGGCTTTAAAAATGAAGTTTCCTTCCTTGTTATTCCAAACTCTGTAACTTTCCTTGGGTTATTTTTCAAACTGGCAGGCTGCTATATTTTAAATTTATGAGGACTTTCTATGCCATCCACACACAGCTTTTCATGCAGTCTTCCCAGAAGAGACAGAGACAGGAAAATTATATGACTAGAACTTATTACTATCATGCTAATTAGTGCTTGCTATTATTATTGAGGAAAACCAGTGTGAAATATGTTACCAAAATCGTACAGAAATGACAAGTTCTAGATTAAATTCCCCCCCCCCTTTTGGATGAATAAAGAAAAATCTATTTTTCATAACAAGAATTGATTTTGGTCAAAGTTCATGTTAACACAAATGAAAACCATGGTATGTGGTTAAATGTTTGCAGAGGTCATTTTCAACTCAGTGAGACTGAGCCATCTATTAATATACTGAATATTACAAACTTAGGTCACCATGACCACAAAAATTCTAGACCCTTTCCCAGGAGGCATTATCTCTCAGCTCACCAAATTTCATTAGAATTCATTAAAAATGAAATAGATCAACATTTTAAAATGAAATGACTGAATTTCATTTGGTAAAATACATCGCTGCCTTTTCATGACTGTTTTTCCCTGACAAGATAGTGTGTAGGTTTGCTGTGTTATACCCGTCTAAAAACCTGCCATGTAAGAAAAAATATTAGAAAGGCAAAACCCCCCCAGGAGGACATAAGGATATTTTCGAAAGACTTAAATGGTTATGAGATGACTAACTGTTAAGTGTTCTGTGCAAAAGCTTTATATATGGGATGCCATGGATTGAATTGTGTCCCCAAAAGAGATAGGTTGAAGTCCTCACCCAGAGGACCTCAGAGTGTGAGCTTATTTGGAAACAGTGTCACTGCAGATGTGATTAGTTAAGATGAAGTCACGCTGGAGTGGGGTGGCCCCTAAACCAATAATCCTGGTGTCCTTACAAGACGGTTGAGGGAAGACAGAGATACGGTGAGAGCGCACGTGAAGATGGAGGCAGGGGTGGAGTGACGCGTCTATAAGCCAAGAAACGCCAAGGATGCCGGCAGCCACCGGGAGCTGGGAGAGGCCTAGAACAGAGTCTCCCTCGGCCCTCAGAAGAAGCCAACCCTGCTGACACCTTGATTTCAGGCCTCCAGAACTGTGACAGATTAAATTTCTGTTGTTTTGAGCCACCCAGTTTGTGGGCACTTTGCTATGGCAGCCCTGGGAACCTTCGACAGTGACCTAGCTGAACACAGCACAGAGTTTTAGAGAAAACCACTCATGTCTGCATAGGAGAAGTGGAGCCCCTTCCAGAGCAGGCATTGAGCATGATCTGGTGGCTTCACCTTTGTCACCGAAAAAAATAAAGCAGTGGTTAGCTTCAGGCTCCAAAGTGTGGAGGACAAAATTCAAGGAGCAGATGGAGGACATGGAGAAGGAAGAATCTGGAAAGCCCCCTGTAGATCTGAAAAGTCAAGAGCAAACACTGTCCATGGTAAGTAACCCCAACAGTAATCAAATGACCCAGCTTCTCCAGATTTAAAAAGCCTGTGACTGCACTTAGCCTGCAAAGAGTGTGGGGACTCATTTCTCTAGTTTGCGAGCAGTGGGCTGGGCAGCACCCACACTGGTGACTGAGCCTTTCAGGCTGCTTGTTTGATTTTCTTAAATCAACATGCCTTGGTTTCATAGACCATAAAAACCCAAATTTGGGGTGCAGGCCAGGTTTGGATAAGGTGACTCCGAAGGCCAGTGAGGCTTTACCTTGGAAATTCAGTGGAGCTCAGCGGGGCCTCACTTTAGTGAGGACTTACATCAACCAGAAAAAAAGAAAACCCCAAAACAAGCAATAGGACATTGTCACAGCTGGGTGGGAAAGCTCCATGGATAAGACAACTATTCTGTGAATTTTGTAAGCCTCTGAAAATTATATATTTGAGCATTGAACTGGGAATATATTGCAGTGGTTAAAATGTGGTGTCAAATGAAAACATAAGGCTAAGATTTACTAATGCCAAACAAAATACTATGAAACATGATGTCTAAAGGTCATTCATTCCTGGTGCTGGGACAACTGGATGGCTACATGCAGAAGAATGAAACAGGATCTATATCTCTCACCACTCACAAAAATTAATTCAAGATGAATAAAAGACATAAATATCAGGCATGAAACCATAAGAATTCTAGAATAAAATGCTGGAAAAACTCTTCTAGATATCAGTCTAGGCAAAGAATTTATGAAGAAGATTCCAGTGACAATCGTGGCAACAACAATAAATAAATGGAACTTAATTAAATTAAAAAGCTCTGGACAGCCAAGGAAATAATCAAGAAAGCAAATAGACAACCTACAGAATGGGAGAAAATATTTATAAGCTGTACATCTGATAAAGGGCTAATAACCAGAATCTACAAAGAACCCAAGCAAAACAGCAAGAAAAAAAATTAAACAACCTTGTTAAAAAGTGGGCAAAAGACATGAACAGAAGCTTTTCAAAAGAAGATAGACTAATGGCCAACAAACATATGAAAAACCGGTCAAAGTCAGTAACCAACAGGGAAATGCAAATTAAAATCATAATGTGATATCACTTTACCCCAGTTAGAATGACTTTTATTAAAAAGTCCAAAAACAGGCCGGGCACGGTGGCTCACGCCTGTAATCCTAGCACTCTGGGAGGCCGAGGCGGGCGGATTGTTTGAGCTCAGGAGTTCTAAACCAGCCTGAGCAAGAGCGAGACCCCGTCTCTACTAAAAATAGAAAGAAATTATATGGACAGCTAAAAATATATGTATAGAAAAATTAGCCGGGCATGGTGGCGCATGCCTGTAGTCCCAGCTACTCGGAATGCTGAGGCAGAAGGATTGCTTGAGCCCAGGAGTTTGAGGTTGCTGTGAGCTAGGCTGACGCCACGGCACTCACTCTAGCCCGGGCAACAGAGTAAGACTCTGTCTCAAAATTAAAAAAAAGTCCAAAAACAATAGATGCTGGCATGGATGCAGAGAGAAAGGGAATTTTTAATTTTTTATAAATGCAGGGTCTCACCATATTGCCCAGGCTGGTCCGAGCATTTATTTAATTCTTAAACAAATCTCAATTTCATGCTGTTAACCTTATTTACAGATGGGGAAATTGAGGCTTAGAGAGATTAATTAGTGTGTCCAAGGTTACATCCAGGCTGAATCAGGGAGACCAACTAGGAGGCTCCTGTGATCATCCAGGTCCGAGATGCTGGGAGACTGGACAGGGTGGTGATAAAGGTGGGTGCTGATAAGAGGTCAGTTTCTAGATACATTTGGAAGATGAGGCTGGCAGGATTTGCTAATGGTTTAGCTGTAGGGTGTGACAGACAGGTGCCCAAGGTTATTGTCTTGGGCAACTGGAAGAATGGAGTTGCCATTTACTGAAAGAGTTAAGAGGATGGGAGGTGTGAGAGTCTGGGTTTGGAGGGTGTGATGGTCAATTTTATGTGTCAACTTGGCTGGGCTATAGGCTGCCCAGATATGTGGTCAAACATTATTCATTGTGTTTCTATGAGGTTAGTTTTTGGGTAAGATTAATATTTAAATCAGTAGACTTTGAGTAAAGCAGATTGCCCTCCCTAATGTGGGTGGGCCTCCCCCAATCAGTTGAAGGCCTGAATAGAACAAAAAGGCTTAGTCTTAGCTCAGGTTGCCATCACAAAATACCATGGCCTTGGTGGCTTAAGCTACAGAATGTATTTTGTCAAAATTCTGGAGGCTGGAAAGTCCAAGATCAAGGTTCTGGCTGATTTGGATCCTGGTAAGGACGCATGTGACCTCATCTTTGTGTGTGCGCAGACAGAAATCTTTCTTTTTTCCTTTTCTTACAAGGCCACTAATCCCATCATGAAAGCCTCACCCTCATGACCTCATCTAACCCTAATTACATCCCAAAGGCCCCGTCTACAAATACTATTAATATTATACTGGGGGCTAGGGCTTCCATATATGAATTTTGGGAGGATACAAACATTCAGTCCGTAACATTCGTCCTCCCCTAGCAAGAAAGATTTCTCTAGCGGATTGTCTTTGGGCTTTATTTGCAGCATCAGCCCTCCCTGGTGCTACAGCAGACTGCCTTCCCACTAGGGCCGCAGCATCGTGTCTCCTGGGTCTCCAGCCTGCTGGCCCACCCTGCAGATTTTGGACTTGCCAGTCCCCACAATCATGTGAGCCAATTCCTCATAACAAGTCTCTTTCTCTGTATATGCACAGCCTATTGGTTCTGTTGCTCTGGAGGACCCTGACGAATGCAGAGGTTGCAGGGCAGATACGGGGAGTTTTGTTCTGGACGTGTTGGTTTGGAGGTGACTGTGCCCAACCAGCTGGGGATGACCATGGTTGGAAAAGTAAGTGCAGAGTTCAGGGACTCCACAGCCCAGAGATGGGGTTGGAAGCCGTGAGACTGGATGAAGGCCCCTAGGGAGTGAGTGGGGACAGAGAAGAGCAGGGGCCCGGGGGCTGACCCAGGAGCCCTCCCGCACCACAGATGTGGCCTGAGGAGGAGGCAGCCATGGGGTACAAGGCATGGCCGGGAGTTAGGAATCAACCCAGAGGAGACTGGTGGGTGAGGACGGGGCTCCAAGTTGGAGACAGCAAGTGATCAGGTGAATCAAGTCATCTGAGCATTGAGCAATGGTCATTGGATTTAGCCACGTGAAGGAAACCGGAGACTTGGGTGAGTGAGGTTTAATGGAGTGACTGGAGTGGGCTCAAGAGAGAATAGGGACAGAGGGACGGGAGAGAATGAGCCCAGGGAACTCTTTCAAGGGCCTGGACCCTCAAAGGGAACCAGGAAATGAGGCAACAGTTGTAGGACAGGGTCCAGGGCCTGTAGAATTCAGGGTATCTGTCAACTCAGATAGGAAAAAGCAACATCTTTTATTTCACTGACAACTAGCACTTCCTTCAACCGTGAGCGGAGGCAGCCACCTCCAGCAGTTTGATTCGTGCCCATGACTTAACCAGCAATAGAAATCACCGATGGTTTACATCACATGGCAGGTGCCGCAGATACCCGGAAAGAGCATTTGCCATTGTCACTATTTCAAATGGTGGCTATAAGACCCCTGCTAGATCTCGTCATTAATATGGAAGCCCACGCATTCCTATGGACAGAATTGCTTTAAACTAGTTTGGGGACTGTATTTCAATATAATGGGCTTCCTTTATCATCCTGTATATTGTTTTATACATTTGAAAGCATTGAGCTGAGAAGAGATACACAGACTTCACCAGATTTGCCAAAGGAATCCAAGGCAGAACAAATAACTCCCCAAACAACGAAACCAAAATAGTTAGGACCCTCTGTCAGTTGGTGTGTTTTGTTTTGTTGTTGTTTTGAAGATGCCCTTGGAGCATGTTTGTATGCCTCTGGAAATCATCTGGCGAGAAGGGAAACATCAGTGATGTTGAAGAGATGTCCCTGAGTAGGGCAGCAGGGGCCTGGTGCCCACGTGGTGAGACCAGCCCAGACTGTAGGGCACACAGCTCATTCCAAAATGGCGGCAGGTGGGTGCAGGGGCCTGGGGACGTGGGCATTAGTGGATGTTCTCAGATTGCTCAATTTTCTCAGAGAAATAGGAAGCAAGACGATGTCTTGAGGAGGAAGATGGGGAGGAGGTGCTGGAGGTTTGAGTGCAGGGGAGCGGGCCACGGTCATCCAGGAAAATAAGGGCAGGACCGGACGAGGACAAGTGGGCTGGGGCTGGTCAGCACCCAGTGCCATGTGGGCAAGTGGTCCTGCCAGTGACCCGATGCCACCTGGCCACACAGCCTTCTCCAGTGCTGGTGGCTGCTTTGCACGGGTTCCCCGAGGGACAGAGGGCTGGACTGGACTCAGTGGGGGTTTTTCTAAAGGAAAATGAAGGCAGAGGGGGCAAGGGAGATGAGCATTTGCACAAAGGAGTGAGTGCAAAGCTGGGAAGGAGGGAAATGAGGACACAAAGGGGGCGAGGACGGTGCTCAGGTGGTGGGATCAGGGATGGGAGGTTCCAGGAGGCTGGGGGACAATGGGCCACTCCCCAGGAGGAGTGAGCTTCAGGACAGGAGATGGTGTGGCCGGGAGGCTGATGGCAAGTGTAGAGTGAGATACGGGTGGGCAGGACCCCAGGAGATGGAAGAAAGGCAGGGAGGAGAGGAATGGAAGCGCTCCGGACAACTCGCCACCCAGCCGTTTCACCCATTGCGGGAGAGCTCACGTTTCCCTGCTTATCAGTGGGGGCAAGAGAACTAGTGCTAGAGAGAGAAACAGAGGCGTGCATGCCCCCCAGGTCCTCTTGCTGCTTATGCGGGAATAATGATCTCAACTCCCGGCCTGAGTCTTTGTTCTGCCTTTGTGTCTTTGCTCACAGGACTGCCACGTGGAACACATCTTGTTCCTAGAACTTAGCCTTCAACGTCTATTGTCACAGGCCATCCGCGTTCCAGCCATCCAACACCCTAATGAAGAACGGCAGCTTTCCACTGTGAGGACAGGGTTTAAGACAGTCCTGGGGGTGGGGAGGTTATACCTGCGCGGAGCAGAGAAAGGCACATACTGCATAACTCACACGTGCGACCCCAGAAAGCTGGACAGAGGAAATCAGTTGCGGTTCGGTTTCCTTACTTTTCTGTTCTCCTCTTTCACTCACCCTTGTGGGGCACGTCCTGCGTGGGAAGGGCCCTCCCAGCCTGGGGTCTCCTCTGCTCTGGTGTCACCCCTCAGCTTCCCCAGCTCTGTGTATTCCAGAAACGTAACCTGAATCACGGGCTTCACTGAGCATCCCTGGGGCGCTTCAAACAGATCCCGATGTGCCGGCCACCCCCAGAGAGTCAGATTCATTGATTGGGGTGGGGTCCTCGAGTGGGAACTTCTGAGCCCCCCTCCCCCACCAGGTGACTGGGATGTGCAGACAGGGTTGAGAAGCACGGTCTTAACTGACGGGACGTTTAAAGGTCCTATCAGGAGATTTAGAGTTTAGAGTTTAGAGAAACTGTTTAGCAAAGAGTTACAGTACAAATAAAAGTCTTTACTCTGGGTCGGCTCTCTCTGGGCTCTCCTGAGATGGGGACAATTGTGCCCCACCTGTTGCCTGGAAATTGATCTACCCAGCTTTGGCTCTCGCATTTCCTCCCTCGGAGACCCTCTTCTCTGCCTACAGTCTTACCTGTGCTCTTCCCCTTCCTGGACTCTGCACCCCCAGCTACCCCAGCTAGAAAGAGCTCATTTCCTCATTACCTCGCTGCCGTCCCGCTCCCACCCTCCTAGCGCCCCGTGGAAACCTGTTCTTGCCACCTGCTCCTGGTCCTGGGACCCCGGGCCCTCGTGGGCACACCGCCTCCCTCATGTGTTAATTAATCTTGGCTGGGAGGTTACCCACAGACATTTACATTTTCACAAATGACTCCCGAAAAGAAAACTCCTCCTGGCCCTGTCACCAAAGAACAATCACAGTGGTAAGAATGTGACCGGATCAGTCCTCGGGGAAGCCAGGGATACTTTTTTTTTTTTGAGACAGAGTTTCGCTTTGTTGCCTGGGCAAGAGTGCTGTGGCGTCAGCCTAGCTCACAGCAACCTCAAACTCCTGGGCTCAAGCAATCCTCCTGCCTCAGCCTCCCGAGTAGCTGGACTACAGGCATGTGCCACCATGCCCGGCTAATTTTTTTCTATATATATTTTTATTTGTCCAGATCATTTCTTTATATTTTTTTAGTAGAGATGGAGTCTCGCTCTTGCTCAGGCTGGTCTCGAACTCCTGACCTCGAGCGATCCTCCCGCCTCGCCTCCCAGAGTGCTAGGATTACAGGCGTGAGCCACCGTGCCCGGCCCAGGGATACTTTGATGTCTGTATTTTTAAAATGTTTAAGAAGTTTAGAATTAATTAGAATTTATTAGGAGGGTCAGGTATTAGATTTCAGATTGCAGAAGTCCTCCTGAAAGCAAAGGCTTTGCCAGTACAGTGGCGCATTGCAGTTGCTACTTAGCCTTCAGACACAGGTACACGGTGACCAGGTTATGCGCGTACTCTGCAGAGCGCTGGGCGCTGTGGGCTACCTTTGCCTGCTCTCAGGGCTGGCTACATAATTTGCAGAACCCAGTGCAAAGTGAAAATGCGGGGCCCCTTGTTCAAAAATTATGAAGAATTTCACGATGGTGGCTGCAGCGAAATAACCAAGTGCCGAGTCCCTCGGAACGCGGGGCCCCGTGTGAAGCTGGCCCTAGCTGTTATGGTGTACCAGGAACTGGACACTGGGGTTTACCTGCCTCATACTGATGAGTACGTCTAGTTAGACTGTGGAAAGGAACAGGAGACACTCTCGCAGTGTTCAGTAGAATGCAAAAATACGATTTCCTATGTTATTTTTTCTTCATTTGAGTGTAGCCCAGATGCCTCTGTGAATACCTGCCAAGGAGGAGCCTTTGGGACACAAAGCCCTTGCTGGTCTCCCATGCACAGGAGTGGCTGCCAGTGGGAACAGACCTGGTGTCCTACACCTTGGGGCTCCTTTCTCTCTTGCTCCAGGGGGCCTGTAGGCGCGCGTGTGCACTTCCAAGTCTAGAGGGGGACAGCCGCCTCTGGGTGGCTGCTTCTCTGCCCAAGAGACTCAGATCAAAGCCTCCCCAACCCTGGCCGACCCCCTGACTGCCCTGGGAGTGAAGCAGATGAGGCAAGTGAATGAGTCTCAGCTTCTCCTTTGTTTTCAGAGTCACCCAACTGGGAGTGATGAGGGGGCTCTCTGGGCTCAGGCCCTGGGGCCCTCCCAGCAAATGGCCCACAGTGGCAAATGCCCTGTGCGATGTTGCTGTTGGCCACCCAGCAGAAAACCCGTGGCCCTGGCAGCTGCTTGTCCCGCAGACAGTGTGAGTGAGGATAACGCAGATCAGCTGGAAAGAGGAGTGTTTGAGTGTGAAAGCGCCAGGAATCTCGCCTGCACTGGCAAAGCAGCCATCTGCACTTTCCAAAGGCACTGGTACAAGCCTTAAAAACAGACCTTTAGACTCCTTATTCTGTGTAATGGAAGATCTTTTCTGATATAAGCAAGAAAATGATTTTTTTTTTTTTTTAGAGACAGGGTCTTGCTCTGTTGTCCAGGCTGGAGTGCAGTAGCATGATCATAGCTCACTGCAGCCTCAAACTCCTGGGCTCAAGGGCTCCTCCTGCCTCTCAAGTAGCTGCTATTACAGGCACACACCACCACACTCAGATAATTTTTAAATATTTTTGTAGAGACAAGGTCTTGCCATGTTGCCCGGGCTGGTCTTGAACTCCTGGCTTCAAGCAATCCTCCCACCTCGGCTTCCCAAAGTGCTGGGATTAACAGGTGTGAGCCACCTCACCCAGCCAGAAAATAATTTTTTAAAAACATAAATGGACATACTCAATCTTTATCTAAAAAAACTGGAAAACAGAGGAAACATTTATTAGTGATATTTTTATAGCACTGAAGAATCTGTTTCTCCCTTTTTATAGATATCGCTACAACTGCCTTAAGCATTGAGCCCATTATACAGATGAGTAAACAAAGCACAGTAAGCTAGAGATTTGCGAGTCAGATGGAGCCAGATAAGGACGGAGGCTGCCACTGACTAATCGTGGATACGTGACTCATCTCGCTATCCACATCGGAACAGCTTCCTTCCAGAGCCGTCTGGAAGATGTTAAGACGCTGTATGTAAAAAGCTACAAGCCCTTACAGGACAGCGGCAAATGCAAGGTGTGTGCTACTGTTTTATCGTCTTTACAGATAAGTCTGCCCCGACTCCGGTGAATGGACCAGAGACACAGGCTTGAGTGCTGCGCTGGGAGAATGCCACGATGGGGCTGTCCTCCGGTGTCCCAAGACTCCAAAACTCAGCCCAGGGATTAAGAGATTTTTGGCCTTGGGCTGGGCGCCGTGGCTCACGCCTGTAATCCTGGCACTCTGGGAGGCCGAGGCGGGTGGATCGCTCGAGGTCAGGAGTTCGAGACCAGCCTGAGCAAGAGTGAGACTCCGTCTCTACTAAAAATAGAAAGAAATTATCTGGCCAACTAAAAATATATATAGAAAAAAAAAATTAGCCGGGCATGGTGGCGCATGCCTGTAGTCCCAGCTACTCGGGAGGCTGAGACAGAAGGATTGCTTAAGCCCAGGAGTTTGAGGTTGCTGTGAGCTAGGCTGACACCATGGCACTCATTCTAGCCCGGGCAACAGAGCGAGACTCTGTCTCAAAAAAAAAAAAAAAAAAGAGATTTTTTTTTTTTTTTGCCTTGAAAACTGCAGGAATTAAATCCTTTGGTGGGAATGTACAGCCCAAAGCCAGCACCCCGAGTGGCTCCAGGGTTTGGGGGCCCTCTCGGGGCACTAATCCAGGTTCCCTTTCTACTTTGCCGGGGCCCTCCCAGCAGGCGGGGGCCGTCCTGCTCATCCTGGGAAAACCTCAGCAGCTGTTGGGACGTGGGGCTCAAGGTTGTCAGGGATTAACGCACGTATCAGATTGCATGGGATTTCCCCTCTTCGGTTCGTTCTTCACCCTTATTAAGAAAGATCTATAACGTTCCCGCCCCTCCTCCCAAGCCAATGCGTGCACGTTGGCCGCAGGGCCAGGGGATCTCGGGTGGGGGTTGGGGAGGATAATGCTCCTAGGTCTGAAACTGAACAGTCCATCTGGACCTCTTTGCAGAAAAGTGAGCGTCACACAGACAGAAGGGGGTGGTGAGGATGGGCTCCCCAAGCCGACGCAGTCTCAAAACACTCAACAGATTCAGTCCTTACTCCCAAGCTGAGGCCCAGTGGGCATGGAAGAGTTCTGCCCAAACACTCGGAACCGGATTCCTGTCCTTCCTGTCTCGTTAGGCACCTGGCCGCCCTTGCACCAGCTGCTGATGGTCCCCTAGGGCCACCCAGGCCCAGCCCACAGCTGCCTTTCCTACAGGGGCCACAATGAGCCCTTCACCTGGAGCATGCTCTGGCCTCCCCGGCCGCCCCCACACTTGACCCAAAGGGGCCTCCCAGCTTCAAGACAAATGACTGTCAACCCCAGCCCCTGCCCCCCCACACCCATAGCTTCACCCCAAACTCACATGCAGAGCACCTTGAGTCCCATCCGTCTGGCCAGGTCCCTTGCCAGCCTGGGCTGCTCTGGAGCCTGGCTGGGTGCCAACTCCTGTGTGCACCAGGGACCTAGCAGGGCCGCTGTCACCCTCCTGTCTTCCCTCTTCCACCAACTGGAAGCCTCAAGCCCAGAGCACTTGAGAAGAAATTGTCCAGACAATTACGGTGCTCTTTGGCGGTGGCCTGCGTGGGCACACGGGCTATTTGGTTGGAAGGTAATTCGCCCGTGGACGAGATGAGGTGGCTTGGCAGAGGCAGACATTCAAGACCAACCAGAAATGTCATGTCTGCACTTTGGGAAAAGAGTACATGGTACCTCTGCACACGGTCATCTTCCTAAAATGTCCTCCAGCGACTCTCCAAGGCTGGCAGGATCAAGCCTTCTGTCCCCAGCCTGGCACTGAGGGCTGTCGCAGTCCGGCCAGCACCTGCCTGGGCTACCGGGCCTGTTGGCTGTTCACACTCACTTCTCTGCTCCTTGTTCACGGCTTCCCCACGAGCTGCCCAATCCCTGTTGATCACTGGAAACCCACGGCTCATCCCCTCCTGCTCCCTGATCACCCGGCCACAGCAACTGTGTCCTCCTCTGAACTGTTCACCTGGCAGTTGTCCCCACCCGGCTTTGGACTTTTCTCCTATTGAGCAACTCAGTGTCTCAACCTTCCGGCTGCCTTGGGCCCTAGATGCATGCTGGCAGATTCTCGTCAGTGAATTTTGTTTTGTTTTGTTTTGTGCTACAACTGCAGCGGTGGGAAGTCAGGTGATGTCTGCTGGGTGGAACTGGGTGGGTCAAGGGGCACCATGAGGAACAGGGACGATTTGCTACAAGTTGGAGATAAGAGACACAGCAAAGTGTGAATCTGGCACTGACGGAGGAAGGTGGCTTTCTCAGGAGGTCCAAGACGTTTGCGTCGAGGGCGGGTGAGAGGTCTGCTGGCAGTTAGGACAGCACCCAAGGGTGCAGGGAACTGGGCCATGCTACTGTCACTTCTAGCCCCTTCAGGCGTGCCGCGGGCGGTTCTGGAATTCAGAAGTGTGCTGAGAACACCCATTTCTAGCCCCTCCTCACTGATCCCATTGCAGCTGCTCAGGGCCCGGGCTGTGGCATGTCATCCACGGCATGTGTCCGTCTGCGGGGCAAAAAAGTCGCAGCGAAGGAACTGTGGTGTGGACAGGTGCCCTGGGCGTGGACCAGAAGCCTGGTCCCAGCGTCCCTGGCAATGGGATGGTGATGGACAGAGAGGGGGAGCATCTGGTGGCAGTGCCAGGCTCGTGGAGCAGGAGTTCAGGGTGTCTGTTAAATAGTATTGATCGAGGGTTTGTCCACAGCCCACGTCTGCACAGCTTTTATGGTCTCTTTTCCAGAAGTCACAGTCAAATGAAAACATCTTTGGTTCAGGGTCATTCATAGGCCCAGATCCTCTTATATTTAGAGATTTCCCACCTCTAAATATACTATGTCACTATCTATGCCAGGACACTTAAACAAAACCACAACAGAATTTTACCTGACAGCACTCTCTACCCCACCTAGAGAATGTGTACAGCAGAAATGAGGCTGTTGAAGGAATGAACCAACCTGGAGATAGAAGAATTGCCTTTGCTGAGCAGCAGTATTTTAGGAATATTGGGATATGCTGGGGATACTAGCATATAGCATAAGATGCAGCCATAGTATCTATAATTCTATGCCAGAATTTTTTTTTAATTTTTAAAAAATAAATTTGCCTTTGGGATGATTTGGCTCCAAGTACTACTCCATTTAGCTTACAACTGGCTTCAATTTCTTGGCACTAGTGGGTTCGTGGGAAATCCTGCAGAGAGGGAAAATGTAACCTCCAAATTGTTTTAAAATACTGTGATATTTTAAGGAACACTGTGTTTAACAATGAATGGACATAAATGTTACGTTTTGTAGGCATTTCATTAAACTTTTATTAGTCTTGATTTTCTTTGGAACAATTCGTTCCTGTTCTGGGCTGAAGTATGACAGTCCCAGGCCTGTGACCCTGGCTCCACAGGGATGAAACAGCTTTTCCTGGGCCAGAGGGCAAAGTCACCAGGACATTATGTGATGGAAATCTAAATATAAAAGTATTGATTTGTTTTTCATTCATCAAATAGTGACTGAGCTGCAGTGTGTGAGCACCGGGCGCTTGGCGAGAGAGACAGATACCTCCCCTGCCTCTGAGAGAGGGGCGGTCACAGGCGCACACAGAGCCAGGCTGAGTCTGGGAGATTAGGGGGCCAGGAAGGCTAGTCTTGGGAGCTCCAGCCCTTCTTTCCCAAACCTCTTTCCCAAACCTCCCCGAGAGTGCACAGCACTCTCCCAACCAGGACCCTCCTCCTGGCTCCTCCCATCTGCCATCTACGTCTGCCCTAGGATCTTAGTTTAAATTCTAAAATGCTAAGGAGGTGTAAATGACTCATGATAGCTGCTCCTATTAACCTCATTGTGTGGATGGGAAAACAGAGACTATAGGAAGTTCAATAACTTCCAAGGTCACATAGCTGTAAATGGGAGAGGCAGGGTTTGAGCCCAGGCAGGTTGGCCTTGCTGTCTGGGCTCATATCACTGCACTGTATCACATCTCCAAAATGAGCTGACACCACAAGTTCTCCCCACCCATTGCTACAGCCTCCCATCTCGGCATTGGCTTCTTGCCTCGTCCACACCACGGCCAGGTGGTGGTGTTTCTGACTGGGGGTCTGTGTCTCCCTCAGCTGGGTCCAGAGGCCCCGAGGAGGAGGAGGGAGCCTGGTCCAGTGCCGGCTTTGCATCTCATAGTCCCCGGGCAAGTGTCAAAACCAAAGGGCTGCCCAGGAGCGCAGGTGTGTCACTCACTTTGAAACCGTGGGTCTGTCTGAGCAGGGGCTGCCAGGCTGGGCCTTGGAAAGTTCTCCAACCTTTGTCTGGAGTCACAGGGTCTGTCTGTGTCCAGCGAGGTCTAGAGGTCACGTGAGGTCCAGAGAGCAAAGCTGCTTCCTCCAAGGCCTCACTGGAGCCACACAGTGAAGGGAACAGGGTTTCTTCTCTGTCCATGGTGACTGGCAGCACAGGTCAGCCTTAGAAAGGGATCCTCCCTCTTTGGTGGAAAGAACAGCGAGCTCCGGGACAGTAAGGGCGTCGTCGTCGTATGAGCTGATGGATGCAAAGTGCCTGGCTTGGTCCCTTGTCCACTGTAGGCATCTCTGAAAGGGAGCTCTCATCACTCCTTCAAGGGGAGGGGTGTCCTGGGCGCCAGGTTGCCAAGGTGCTGGTTTGAGGGCTTGGGACCTTTTGGATTCCTGGTATTGATGGTGGCATTGTTCGGGGCGGGGCCGTGTGGTGGAGGAGTCTCCTTCCCTGCCTGTTGGTGACTCGGGCAGGACAGGAGCCAGGACGGGGAACCAGGACCAGGCCAATCACAGTAAATGAGGAAAACCGACCTCAGAGCCACCCTCTCCCTGTCATGGGCCCAGGGGGATGGGGCAGGTATGTATCTGTTGCAGGGGTGGGTAGTCTCGTTTCTTCACTGAGGAGGACTCGGGACTTATGGCCCCACTAGAGTGGAGGCAGCTGGGCCCTAGACCATCCACGCTCAGACTCAGTCTGGGTTCAGAACTGCAGTTCCTGGGCTGTCGTGACTGGCAGACACCTTGGTAAGGAAAATCCCATGGCACTGCCTCCAAAACAAGGGCGGTAGGAAGAGGGTGCAAATCAGATTCTGCTTAGGCGTGAATGTCCGTTAGATTCTGGATTCGAGAGCCTCATATTCTTGGGTTTAAGCTTGTCCTTTCTGACATAAAGAATGAATTGCAAATTCAGACGTTTTCACCAAGTAAACAGCCCTGACACTTGGCCAGTGCCTGTGTGTCCTGTGCTGCCCAAACTGGGAGCCCTGGGACAACAGACATTTATTGTCTCAGTGCCGGAGGCCAGAGTCCAAAGTCACAGTGGTCTCGGGGCCGTGCTCCCTCGGAGACTCGGGGTGGCTCCTCCTCTCCTCTCCCAAGCGTCCGTGTGGCCTCCCTCCTTGGCGTTCCTTGGTTTGCAGCCGCGTGGCTCCGGTCTCTGCCTCTTTCACCTAACGGTGCTCCCGTGTGTCTCTCTCTTCACATGGCTCCTCTCGTAAGGACACTCCTCACGTTAGATTAGGGCTCACCCTAATGACCTCATCTTGGCTGGATGACATCAGCAAAGACCCTATTTCCAAAGAAGGTCACATTCACGGGTGCCAGGGGTTAGGGCTTCAACATATCTTTCAGGGAACAGCATTCAACCCCTAACAGTCATATCTGTGGCTCACCAGTTACTGCTATTTCTATGACATATAGTGAGACGGTGATTTTCATTAGGAGCAGAAAGTTTTCGTATGTCACCAGTGACACCTGAATGCAGGTTAATCAATAGAGCAAAAGATGCTATACTAGTGATTGCAGCAGTCAAGTTCATTTCCAAATACAAAGCAAAAGCAAGATGGCTTCCCTTGTTTTGTTTTCTGAAGCTGCTCCTTTGACTGCCTCTGGACACCTTCTCATCCTGAGATAAGTGACAACGAAGTGACAATAAAGGTAAACCAAGTCACTGTCCAGAAATCACACAGCCTACTGTGGAGAACCTATTTCCCATCAAATATGAATTAGGACATTTGCCCATATCTTGAAATAATCCTTCATAAATAACTTGGTCAATAGTGCCTCATAGTCTACTTGAGAGTCAGAATTTGTTTAATAAGGAAATTTCCAAATAGAGAATAGAAAGTTAATTGATGGGCAAACGTATTTAATAGGGAAGACTAGTGGGAAAATGAAGCACATAGGTTCTTATTTATGCTTTTATTCTCAAAGGCAAGGTACATCTTAGCTCAGGTTGCAGCTTCTTTGGTTCTGTCAGAGCATAAATGTGTTGGCTATGCTGGGCAGTTGGTCTGACATGGGAAGTTTCGGAAATTCACACAACACATTTGTGAAAGGCAACCTCACTTTTATTCACCTGCTGCCCATAATTTAGCCGACAACAGTCTCAGCAGCAGACATTTCAACATGGTCCTGTATTTGCTCATTGCTCATCGGTACTCTGGACACTGGAAGGTTTCACCTTTTGGATGAGACAGACACCAGTAACTTCCCAGCTGAGGTTCCCAGGGACCACTTGATGAGAAGTGACATTCAAAAAATTGTGTCTTAAAATATAAAGAGATCAAAAGAATTGAAAGTAAGGACTTAGATGTTTGCATAGTCATGTTCATAGCAGCATTGTTCAAATAGCCAAAAGATGGAAACCACTCAAATGTCCATCCCTGGATGAAGGGACAAACAAAATGTGGTGTATGTGTACAATGGAATATTCAGCCTTAAAAAGGAAGGAAATTCCGACACGTGCTACGACACGGATGCAGCTTGAGGACATTGTGCTAAGTGCAATAAGCCAGTCACAAAAAGACAAATGCTTTATGACTCCACTACTATGAGGTCCCCACAGTAGGCAAATCCGTGAGGACAGAAGGTAGAATGGCGGTTGCCAGGGCTGGGATAGGGGCATGGGGAGTTATTGTTTAATGGGGCAGAGTTTCAGTTCGGAAAGACGAGAAAGTTCTGGAGATGAGTGGTGGTGATGGTTGCACAATACGAATATACTTAATGCCACAGAGCTGTATACTTAAAACTATTAAAATGGTAAATTTTATGCTATGTGTAAAAAATATTAATATATACAGAGAACATACTGGTCTGATATTAGTGATTCCAAATCGGACTGTCCCACCAAATGCGGACTTGCAGCAGTCCATTAGTTTAGAGTCAGGCGTTTTGTTGGAATAAATGTTCTCAGATATTAATCAAAGCAACACTTTCCTCCCATCTCTATTCCAGCTAATGCTGAGAGCCAAGTGGCAAATCCAGATCCTGCCCCCACCCCTGGGGAGCTGGGCAACTGTCAGGCCACAACACACTGAATGTCCCGCAGTGTCCTCACAGGGAAGGGCGGCGGGGAGCTGGCAGCAGGGCCTGGAGGGCAGTGTTGGCGTCAGGTGGCCAGGGCGACTGCAGAGTCATCCACCTGTCGTGCTGGACAGAGGCCACACCTGTCCTAGGCGCCACCTAATTGCTGCCCCCTTAACACAAGCCTCTGGTGTGCCTTATAATTTGCTAAGCATTTTACATGGGCTGGTATTTAATCTCGCTGAGGACTCTACAAGGGGCTGTTATCGTTGCCTGGCACCTTGTCCAGTCCGCCCAGCCGGTCACAGGAAGATCTGGGCCTCACCCTCGGCCTTGGATCCAAGACCTAAGTTCTTTCCCCCACCCGTGGCCAGCCAGAGTCACCAACCCTCCCGCCAGAGGAGGAGTTGTTTCAGGAAAGCAGGCTAGAGGCGGAGCTGTGTGCAGACTATTTTCTAAGGGTCTTTTTCTCCACTCCCAGGCCAGCTTGTGTCCCCTAGGGCTGAGGGGCGGGGTGACTTTGCTGAGGCCTCGCTGGAAACTCTTCAAAATACCGCGGTTGTCGCGGATCAGGCAGTACAGGGATGAGGAAGTCAGAGGCTCTAGGGACACTGGACACAAGCGGGTCCTTTTCCAAAAGGAGAGGGATGCGCTGACCACATGGAACCACGTTAGTTTGCGCCTTCCCTTCCCTCTGCTTCCTTCCCCAAACACATGCACACACACGAGCACATTTGGATATGCAGACACATGTGCACATGCATGAACACGTGGGCATGCACAGGCACACATGCACAGGCACACACACAGACACACACACACACATACACAGCCGGACACACATTTTTTTTTCCTTGAAATGACTTTTGGCAGCAGTGAAGCCAAATCTTTCGAAATTCTCTGTAAACAGTTAAAAGGGAGGGTACCCTCGAGGCAGGGAAAAGCCTTCCTTTGCATTAAGTTAAATTTGGACGCAGCATATCCATCATCTTCAGTACAAAACACTGGCCAATAGTTTCCCTAAACCCTGACTCCAGTGAACTAGTTAGGGTCACATGTGGCTGCAGGGCACAGATCTGGTGCATGAACGAGGGTCCCCAGATACCCCTATGAGTTTCACTCACAGAGTTTCTTTTCTAAGGTTGGTGCCCTAAAACAAGGCACTTAACTCACTCTTCAGCTCTTAATAATCAGGAATCTCCCTTCTCAGCAAAGGGCCTCTTCCACAGAACATACCAGAAAACAGGGAGCACTGCACGAAGCTTTCAAAGGCAGAACAGCAAGGGACATAATGCATTTCGGTAGACAACAAAATTAAGTAAAGGAGCCCAATGTCAAACTTAACACCATCATTTTAATTTCCAAGTGCTTTGGGGTCTTTTCATGTTGACTTCTTGGAAATGTATGCTTGCAGGGACGACTGTGTTTGCTACAGGGTCTCGCTGTGTTCATTTAGCCTGGTAATAAAAACCATCTGCCTGAAATCCATTTTGGAACAAGGAGGGGTATAAACAAATAAGCAAGTGATCATAAACGATCTGTGGGAGGCCTGGGCTGCTTCAGGAAGGGGTGGGGTGGGGGAGCCCGGGGCAGGCGCCGTGGGCCAGTGTCTGCAGGAGGCTGGTGACGTCTGAAGGTCGTGCGTGAGGCTGTCATGAAAACACAGCACCACCCTCCTCTTGAGCACTCGCTCTGTGCTGGGTCTCTCCACTGGCATAAGAACAGCACAGGAAGCAGGACTGCTGAGTCCTTGAAGTGGGTTTAATAGTGTCCCCCCAAAACTCATGTCCACCCAGAACCTCAGAACATGACCTTATTTGGAAATAGGGTGTTTATAGATGTAACGAAGTTAAGATGAGGTCACACTGGCCCGAAATCCAATGGCTGGTGTCCTTGTAAGAGGAGGAGAAGAGACCCACGAGAGAGAGGACAGTGATGTGAGACGGAGGCAGGGATTGGGGTGCTGTGGCTGCCAGCCAGGGAGGCCGCGGGGTGCCGGGAGCCGGCAGAGGCTGGAAGAGGTGAGGACAGATCCTTCTCTGGAGACTGTGGGGTGCTCAGCCCTGCCGACACCTTGATTTTGGATTTCTTGCCGCCAGACCATGAGAGAATAAAGTTCTGCATATGAGGAAATTCACACAGTCCCCTCTTCCGGCTCAGGGCTCTGAGGCACGGTGTCTCCATGGGGAGGGACAGGTCAGATCAGACCCAAGAAGAACTCTGTCAAGTTCCTGGCCTCTAAGTTGGGAGCTGAGGATGGACTGGTCTTGAGAGAATACTTAGCCTGTTTTTTGTTTGCTGGTTTACTTTCCTGCCACCTGAGAGGAGATTAAGAGGAACCTCCAAGTAAGGGCTGGGCAGGGGCATCATCCTGTCCTAGCCTCGGGGTCAGCTCTGCAGGTGGGGGACGGTCCCCTGAGCCGAGGGCCTGTGAGTAGAGAGGGCTGCTCTTCTGGCTGCCCTGGGAGGCGGAGCAGGGAAGAGAAATGGCAGGAAAGACTAGGTTTTCGGCTTCTGATATCCAATGTAGATTTTTATGTTCTCAGCAAGAGAGTGTTCTTGTAAGCTGGGCAAATTGCCAAGAGATGATTTTCAAAATCCTTTTGGCTCCTGTTACCATAATAAAGATCTATGCCTGGAGATTTGACCTTTGAGGTTCTTATAATCTAGCAAACTCAGGACATCGCATACAAGTGTCTGCCTCGAGGAAGAGGGGAAGCTCCATCCTCCCGTTCTGGTGCATGAGGAGGAGAGAGAGCAGGAAAGGTGACCCGGCATCCATACATTTGCCCCAATGTCCCAATGTCCCCCAATGTCTAACACCTTCGAGTGGGAGCCCAGAGAAAGTGGGCTGTTCTTCTGCTCCATGTTTGGAATCCTTGGAGGAGGCCCCATCTCAACACGGGGGTGTGGGCAGGTACTGGGGTGCACCACATGGTTGAAGGAAGTGGGATGGATGAGCTCAAGTCAGGAGTCCCAACTGCCTTCATCCCCTCTGTGATTGGGGGGCACCCAGGGATTCTCACATGTTCCCAAAGTGGGAAGAATCTGGCTGCAAAGAGCCCTCCTTGACCAGAGATGGAATGGGAATCCCACCAGACCTTGGGGGGCTCACACAGTGGTCCTGGTCACATGTGAGAGCCCCCCAGGCTCAACCCCCCAGTCCCTGGTCTTCAGCAGGGACACCTGTGCTGGGGGGATACCTGCCAGCACCCGCACAAGGGGCAGCACAGCTGCCTGGCACAGACCAGGAGACGACTGTCCCCTTCCCTGTGGGCTTTCCCATGCACTGGTCCCCATTTGGGATATGGCGGCAGGGAAGAGAGAAACAGCACTGATGAGAGTTGAATCTACGAATAAATATTTACCTAATGGAGCCTGTTTCAGTCAAGGGAAATAGTTTCAACCAGAGGGGTCAAGAGAGTATTGATGACAAATTAAAGTCCCCTCCGCTACCCACAGGAGAAGGTCTCATGGAGAAGAGAACTGAAGAAGCAGCGTGGCCCCTGCACACCTGGACGCTTCAAGTGAACCTGAGCTCCTGCTGCCTTGGCGTGGTGGGATGATTGTTTGGGGCTGAACTGTCCCCCAGCAACCCCCAGGGACTTAGAATGTGCCTGCCTTTGGGCTAGGGCCTGAAGGAGGTAATTAAGTTAAATGAGGTCACTAGAGTGGGCCCTGTCCAGTCTGACCGGTGTCCTTATAAGAAGAGGAGAGTAGGACACAGACACACACGGAGGGGTGACCATGTGAGGACACAGGGAGAAGGCGGCATCTGCAAGCCAAAGAGAGAAACCACAGAAGAAACCAACCCTGCCGATACCTTGACCTTGGACTTCCAGCCTCCAGAACTGTGAGAAAACGATTTTCTGTTGTTTAATCCCCCCATCTATGGCACTTGGCTACAGCATTCCTGGCAAACTAACACAACAGTTATGCTCCAAGACACAGGAGGCAGAAATCCCTGCCCACATCTGGGTCCCAACGAGGACCACGCAGGAGGCCCGGGTGCTGCCTCCACTTCCCTCGGACGCCTGCTGTTCCATGGGTGCCCAGGGCTGAGAATTAATCCCCACGCACAGAAAGGGAACCGGAAAGTCTGATTGGGTCAATTTGATCCTGAATCAACTCAGTTTTGTCGAATTGTCTGGTTTAAGAATTCCATTACAGGGTGGGATGAAGGCCTGAGAGAGAAATTGTGTTTAGTTATAGAAAAGGGAATTTACAATTTTTTGCCTACCTGAGTTTGTAGCCTGAGGAAATCATACCGAAAATGCAAACATGATCTGACTTAATCAAAGAAGCGGGTGCTACTGTGCACATTTTATACATGCAAATGCCAACGCTTTACAATGAGGAGTTGAAGAAGCAGCTTCAGTATTGACAGCTTGGAGCTTGGAGCTAACCCCCCGACCCACAGGTTAAGAGGCAAAGGTGATGTGTAACCCACGTGCACTGGGTTGAATAGTGTCCTCCCAAAGTTCTTGTCTACCTGGAATCCCAGCATGTATTTGGAAGTAGCATTGTTGCAGATGTAATTAGTTAAGATGAGGCTGCACTGGGGTAGGGTGGGCTCCTCATCCAACATGACTGGAGTGCTTACAAGAAGAGTGGAGGAGTCACCGAGGAGACACAGAGGGCAGATGGCCACAGGAAGACAAGGCAGAGATCGTGGTTACACTGCCATAAGTCAAGGCGTGATGCAGATGGCTGGCAACGGCCGGAAGCTGGAGGAAGTCAGGAAGGATTCTTCCCTTGAGCCTTCAGGAAGAGCGTGGCCCTCCTGACCACTTGATTCCAGACTTTTAGCTTCCAGAAATGTGAGAGAGTAAATTTCAGCTGTTTTAAGCCACCCTGTTTGTGGAAGTTTGTTACGGCAGCCCTAGGAAGCTGATACCCCGTGTAATAAAAATGGGAGTCTCTGAAGGACTGTGCTCTATCTTAGATGACTTAGAAGCCTTTCTCCTGGGGCAAATTCCTTCAAATTTAGAACCAGTCAGGGGGGTTAGGGCACAAGCTCTTCCCAAGGCGTCTCCATGGAGCCTCCCTCCCTGGTGCCCCCTTCCTAGTTTAAATCAGCTGGCGTGGACCCCCGAGAGCAAGTGCTCCCAAATCATTCAGGGCTCCCCCAGCCAAGGGGGAAGAAGGCTAAGGAAGGAAGGAAGGAAGAGAGACGGCAGGGAACACAGGTTTTCTTTGCTTTCCAACATGAAGCAGCTGAGAGTCTGTTTTCTTTTCTTTCCCCTTCCTTTCAAATTGATCTTTCATATCTCCAATAACTCTTATCTTTCAGCAAACTCAAGGAGGCCCCGCGTGAGCTGTGAAAATATTGAACTTCAAAGGTTTTGCACAAATCATCTTAAAGGCCTGACCTAAGCCCAGGAAAGCCGGAACGAGGTCCAGAAATCAGTCCTTATTTTATCGCCGTTTAAGTGAGACGTTGTTCCCCTCTGAGGTCACATCTGTCACCTTCACTGCCCCCACCCGGGTCCCAGTCGCCCTAAGACACCTGCAGGATCCAGCCTCACCGGGGTGAGTTACGAGCCGGGCTCCGTCTGCTGCCAGTGGCTTAGGTGTCGTTCCGGTGGGAGGTGAGTGGGGCTGTCTCGAGAGGGCTGTGGTTTCATTTCCTTGCTGCTTTCAGGGCAGTCTCGAGGCACATGGATGGAAGTGGTGGTTTCAGTGGCAGTAACTCTTCAGTCTCAGCCACTGGTGGTGACAGCACAGAGTGACAATACTCACAGGGAGGAGGTGGCTGCTTTTGTGAGCCAGGAGAATTGTGAGTGGAGAGAGAAGAAAAAAAAAGTAAAATAACAGTAATAATAATTCTTTTTCTCTGGTCCTGGGAGATCTACACAGAATTGTATTTTGCATCTCTTGTCTGGCTTTAGCCATTAAAGACCAGTAGGACAACTGCTGGGAAAAATACTTGTACGCTGGTGGGTTTACTGAGTAAAACAAGAGATTTCCAGTCCCAGATTGGATATGCGCACCGAACCTGTGAGCCTGTGTCTATAACTGAGCGCTGTTGCAGGCGCTGGGGACGTGCAAACGGACAAGACCGATGGCAGACTCTTCCCGTCCACCCCGGGAAAGACGCGCACGCAGGAACTGGTGGTGGCACACAGCCGCCCATGGAAAGGTGGGGGCACCTCCTAGCCGGGTCCTCCAGCTCCAATAAAGGCAGGAGAAAAGGCGTCTCAGTTCTGAACTGGGGCCAGTGTGCTTCGTTCACCTGTGCAACGTCAGCCCTGCACGAAGGTGGTCTCTGAGGGGCCCTTGTGGGAGCTGAAATCCAGCCAGGGCTGGCTGGCCCAGCCTTGATCCCTGCCCGAGGGGTTGAGTCCTGCCCTTTTCTTCTGGGTAATTCACTCAGAACCACTGTTTGTAATTCAGCCACCCAGGTGAGGGCATCTTTTTGCAATCCATCCACCTGGATGATGCGCCTTTTTTTCTTTTTCTTTCTTTCTTTTTTATTTTTCTAATTTAGCCAGTCTCAGGGCACGTGAGAAAGGAGGGGAACCGTTCTGTAGTTGCATCTTAGGAAATTTCATCCAGAAGTGGTAGAGAGACGATACCAATGTCGGCCAGCCTCGAGAAGTAAGCCGCATAGCACACATCAGTTTGGGGGGCATGAACCCCACCCTGCATGGGAAACTGGCCGTTAGTGTTTTCACATGGGTAGGACCATTCTGCATCAGCTTTCTCCAATTTTAAATTGGTAGGGGAAGTTCAAGGGCATAATCCAGTGAAGAAAATGGGGGCATTGTAATTTTCTCTTTGAAATGACCCAATACCTAAGTGGGAAACAAGGCCAGCTCTTAACAATCATCTGGTGCACATGTAATGACCAGAAGGCTCAGAAGCCTTTGCCACGTATGTGGCTCCTGTGAAATCTGCTTAGGAAACACGTGGAAGAAGGAGTAGGAAGATGAGCAGGGAGAGACCAGGCGGCTGTGCCCACCGGCTTCCTCCTCCCAGGCCTTGCCCCCAGCCCCGTCACCCAGTAGACGCTGTCAGAGGGAGATCTGGACTCCTGCTGGGCTCTCTGGGCCTCAAGGACTCCTTGCCTCTGCCCTGCCATCCTTCTCTGCCTGGAGACCTGTCCTCAACCTTCTTTCCTTCCTAAAGCCCCTGTATTGGTTTCCTGTGGCCGCTGTAACAAGTGAGCGGTCACATTGGCTTGGGGGCCACCGCCTTCCAGGATGGCCCCCTTTTAATCCCACTGATTACACTTGCTGTGACCCTATTTCCAAATAAGTCACATTCTGAGGTTCTGGGAAGGACATGAATTTGGGGGGACACTATTCAACTTAGTCTCCACTGACACTGAAATCATTCCCCAGCCTTGCAGCCCAGCTATCTCTGTGCCTGCCCCAGTGGCTTCCTCTCTGTTCCAGAAGAAGCCCTTCTCTTAGTCTTATGTTCCTGTTAAGAAACCCATTCACCCTCTGCCTGTCTGATCAAGTCTGAGCCACTGCACCTGAATTCTCCAGAGCCTTCCCCACCCTGTCTCCGGCCACCGCCCTGCTCTGCCCTTCCGGCCCGTGTCCTGGTCCCTCCGTCTCCTCCTCCTCCCTTCCCGCCAGGCCCGGGTCACACTATTGCCTTGAACACACTTCCCTGAGGTCTTTCCAGAGTACCCCAGGCTGCCCCATGTCCTTTGTTTCCAGGGCCCGACAGCGATGAGATGGCAGGAGACTTCATCCCTGAATTACTCGTCACCTCTCTGGTTCACTGGTGTCCCTAACAAGCCATTTCCTCAATGAGATTTTAGGCTTATTGCAGGCAGGACTGTGACATATCTGTGCTTCTGCCTGCATGGCACAGGGCAGAGGCCGAGCACCGTTTCCACTGGAAACTTGCACAGACACAGCCGTTTGGTTTTATGGGCTGGGTCCCTACAGAGAATTTCTTCAGAGGGATTGAGTGAGTTTAGGTTAGTAATAAAAAATGATTGGGGTTATAACAGAGTGGTTTACCTGTGTTTAGGGTCTACAGGAGTGCCCGAGGCCTGCCTGCCCCATCTTGTTGAAATGCATGTTCCAGGGCCTCCACCAAGACGCCGGATCAGAATTTCAGGAGCCGAGGTTGGGACTCTGGGCTGTTACGTCGGCCCCATCCCAATCCCGGTGATTCTTACTCGGGGTAAAGCTGAGATTCACTGATCTAGACATGTAGACAACAGATACTGATTCCTGGGCTACAGCACCAAAGACAAAACTAGTGACTGACTACAGCTCATTGAGCCAGCTGGGCAAAGCCAACAGTGAGTTATTGCGTCCTAGGTGATCAATCACTTCAAGGGCTGCAGGCGTCTCCCAGTGCAGAGCGACATTCTCACAGAATCAGGGGCTGGTGGGGAAAATCCGGGGGTGTTCAGAGCAACCGCGTGGGCAGCGCTGAGCCCAGAAGCCTGCCCCAGCCGCAAACACAGTCTACCTGTCTTCCCATGCTGGTTCCCCGGAGGCAGAGAATTAGAGCATGGTGTTCATTTATAATGTTTGCTTTGCTTTTGGAAACACCCTGCGGCAGCTCAGGCTAGGTTTTCACAGCGATGTTTGACTTGGCTTAGCTGCAAAGTTCCCTCCTTTCAGTCTGTTCACTGCAAGTTAGCACACGGCCCCACATCCAGGAGCCTAACACCAGATCTAGCAGAAATCGGGGGTGGGCAAACAAAATGAAACATGGGGAGGGCTGGATGGCGCCTCCCTGCACCTGCCCTCTCAGCTGGAGCTCACCTGAGGTCAGCCTGGACATGAGGCCACCTTAGACTTTGCAGCCTCGGACCTGATATTGCAACCTGTGATGCCTCAGACTGTGACGCATCCAGCCGACCAACCGCAGGGTCTGAAGGACAATTTCCCTGGAAGGAGACAGATCTCATTCTTTAGCTCCTGTGTTGCTTACATATTTTCTTTTCTTTTAAAGAATCAATGAACCTTCCATAGTAAGTTGCTGATCCTTCTTCAAGTTTACTCTCAAGTTTCAAATAGGTGCCACATTACACTTTAATAATAGTTACCATCACTGTGCCATCTTCTCCATTTACATTGTTTCATTTCATCTGCACAGAACTCTACGCAGTGGGTAGGATTAGATCCCATTTAGTGATGAGAAAATAAACTCAGAGAGGTTGAGTAAGTGGCCCCAGGTGGCCCAGCTAACAAATGGGGAGCAGCTCAGGAGAGCGTCTTCTCGGCGATGTGATTTGTCTTCTCAGCGATGTGATCTCTCCCTGCTTGGTGGAGGACCTGCCACATCCTGGACCCTTCAATGTCACTCCCAATTTTCTTTCTTTGCTTTGGAGAAGGAAAGGATGAAAGATTTCACCGAAGTCAAGCCCCTATTTGCACTAGGTGTATCTGCCCAGTTTATATCAGCAACATGAAAAATGAAGAAAGCTACCTGTTCACAGTGACACATCCATAGGGCATTAAAATACATTATGTCCAATTAATAATGTCCAGCAAAAACAAATAGAATACATTACTGATAGGAGTTTCTGTCCACATCATGCTTCTTTTTTTGTAAAAGTGAAAGCATGATTGGGGTCACTAGTGTGGGTGGTAGAAACAGGTTAAAATCAAGCAAGGCCTTTGGGATATGGCCACTGTCATCTGACTCAGGGAGGGTCACGCCCAAAGGCATGGGTGTTGGGTTGACTCTGATAGCACAGTCAGGGTGCCCCTGAAGTCACTGGGGGGCTGAGACTATGAGATTGAACTGGAATTTATGGGCTTTAGGGAATGGGCCAAGAACTCCCAAAATTCCAACTGCGTATCTCCTTCCTGCTTCTTCCATTCTACAGCTCTGTCACATTGACATGGGCGAGGCCCCCTGCCCCATGCCCACAGGGTCACCCCTGTGATGGGTGACTGTGAGCCTCCACTAATCTCTCTTTTCTGCAGCCTGGGCTTAAATTAAAGGCTCCATGGTTCTTTCTATCTGAAGAGACACACCCCAGGCTCCCAGCCAGCCCCTGGCCCTTGGTAGGGGTTGTTTTCGATGGAGGGAGGGAGATCAAAGTGAATGTATTTTAGGATTTTGTTATTCTGCCATGAGAGAACATTGGACAGAAAGAAAGTCTTATGAATTTTTAAAAAGCCATTTATTGACCAAATCCAAGGAACCCCAAAGGGACTGAACCCTGCAGGCCAGATTATAGAGACTGAACCAAAGAGACTGGAAGGAGTTAACGGTGCTATTCCGCCTTGAATATGCTGGAAAACACTGCAGTGAGCTAAAAGCAGAAGAAATCACCATGAGTACACATTTACCTATGTTAACTCTAACATCCACAATAGCTGACCTTGGAATTATCACCCTAATTTTGCATATTGGAGAACAAGAGACTTGATAAGTTCAGTAACTTGTCCAAGATTACAAAGTTAGCGAGAGGTAGGAACCAGAAATGAATGGGGTCCTTTCTTCTGCAAGCTGGCCCCATGAAATGCTGCTCTCATCCTTGCTGAGGTCTGCTGTGGTATCACATTATGCTGCCACACTAGCTAGGCCAGGAGCAATTATGCCATTCCTGCAGTATGCTTAGGGGTCAGTCCTGGAATTAGCAGAGTTCACTCTCAGCCACAAAAAGAGTATTTCAAGGATGTGATATCTTAGATTTTTTTTTCTCTGAGTACATAGGCATTACTTGAGAGGGTTTATGGTATGTTGAAGATACATTGCTGTGATATCTCGTAAATTTTATAGCTACTGTTTTACACTTCATCAGCATTCCTGATCTTATATAATATGGAGTGTGTAAGAATCAAATGCAAGTTGTATAATGCATTACTTGACACGGATGTCTTTAGGAACAAATATTTCCTTGAATATTGTGGTTTCAGTGTTACCCACTACTGCTTTAATAGACAGAGTTTCTTTGCATTCATAAATAGGATGGTATTAATAAGAAAAATGAATTGTCTACTGTAAAACAATACGCTGAATATTTCCCATCTATTAAAACATTTACATCATCTTGAATGCATCTGACCTAAATAAAGGAAAAAGTTCTCAACCCAGGCTACACATTAGACCATCTGGGAAGCTCTGAAAATGCCTTAATGCACAGGCCCCACCCCTAGACCAATTAATTCAGATCTCTGAGAACAGGTGGTTCTAAAGGCAGCCAGTGTTGAGAACTACTGGGTGTAGGCAATAATGGATTTTCAAATTCATGGAGTTAGGTCTGATTAGTATTGATGCATTAATGTGTCATAAAGGGGAAAGATCTACATTATACATTACAGTCAAGAGCTGTGAATATAATGCAACTAAAATATATGCAATGGATATAACACATACAATAAATCATTAAGTTCCAGATACAAACTAGATGCTCAATAAATATTACTGAATGACCGTCTACAAAGTTTCATATGAAAAACTGTATTTTGTTGAAACTAAGATGTCATCAATTGTCAGATCAGTTACCAGTGTTAAAAAAATTTCATTAAACTATGAAATGCCATATATTATAAGCCACACCCCAACTTGACAAATGTCAAAAACTGTAAAAATATAAGTTAGATAATCAATGAAATACAATACAGTATTTAAAATTATTTTATTTTCTTTTTCTGCCTAAGCTACTCCAACTGTTATGCCACAAATTTCCACTAGATGCTGCTGTGATCTGCTACTTGAGGTTCCAAATAAAATTAGAAAACTAATTTTCTCAAAGTATTTAAAAGTGAAAGAGTCTGCCCCCTTTAGAGACAAAAGACTTAACAATCTCATATATTGGGAAGTTGCGAATCATTATTTCTCTGTGCTAAGACCTGTACGAAGTATCTCACAAAGTGTAAAATTATATAAAAAGGGAATTGAAAAGTTTTAATGGCTTAATAGAAAACTACTGCTTCCTTTTTATCCACGTCCCAGATTTCACATCTCATGACTCATGACTAGTCTGCGGCGGGTTAGAGAGAAGAGACGGTAACGCTGACAGGCTCTTTGATGTTTGACTTAAATGAAGTAAAAAGTAAAACTTGAAGGAAAGAATATGATATCTTCTAATTTGCAGACGGCAGATCATGGTACCCTGCACACATGAGTCACTGCTCGCCAGGGCAGGAAAAACTGGGTGGACGAGGGAGCCGGGGTTATGGGACAGGGCCCTGAGCTTAAACCCAACCCTAACGTTAGCCCTAGGCATTGCCCCAGGGCCTCCCTGGCTGAAAACCTGAAAGACTCTCCCTGTTGGGTGAGAATCACTCTTCCAGCAAAATGATACAAGCTTTAGAGCCACGAGGAAGCCCACAAAGCTTGCAGAGACGTGCTAAGAGCACTGCTCAAAGTCTCACCCATCTCCACGGAGATGAGAACAGAAATTGAGAATAACCATTTCAAAACTTGTATAGCAAATTAACAAAGTAATTTTATGTCTGTTAAATCTAATGGAAAGAAACTAGGCTTGTATTTTACAAATGTCTTTATCTTATATTTCATTTTTCCAGTAATTCGATTTTTCTAGTATTTTACAAAAGCATTGGCTCATAACAGATTGGAATTTTAGAAAATGGCCCTTCACCCTAGATAGCTTTTGAAGCACTGCAGAGAACCCACTCCAAGTTCCCAGGAAAGGGAACCCCAGAACCATGACCCTGTCACTGCCCTGGATAATTTTCTGGTAGACAGCAGAAGTAGGGAAGGGTGAAAAAGCAGGGCACCTTAATTGTGAAGGGCAGGATGACTGAAGAGGCAAAAAGAAATCCTAAAAACAGAACACCTTGGGCAGCCCCAGTCTCTGAGCCTGCAGTCAGCAGCTCGCTGGCCCCACCAGTTCTGCAAAGGCCCAGAGACTCCCCTGGCCCAATGCACACACACAACGGCAAGCCTGCAACGGACCGACCGCAGGACAAGAGGAACTCAGGTAGTTGCAGTGAAAAGAAAATGCAAACCCACTCAGAATTGCCCAAGTCTTATATACTTAGCTTCAGAAAAGAAATACATAGTTAACCCCTTCCTGGCTTGATCCAACCAAGATCAGCTGGCTTTGATGGAAGGGAAGCTTAAGGCACTGTGAATTCCATTTATGGAGAACTGTGGGCAGGCCCTTTGCGTCTCTGAAAAATACCCTGTTGCACCGTCATACTGTCAGTGCCTTTTTGGGAAAATAATTCAGTAGTATCTATCAAATTGTAAATTGCGAATACTTGTTAGCTGAGTAGTTTCTCTGCTAGAAATAGATCTTACAGTTGTACATCTAAAGTAAACAAAGACATGCTTAATACAATATCCAATACTCATTTCATCGGCTCTTTCTACGAGAACAAAACTGGATAAAATCTAAATGTTTAATAAGAGATTAGTTAAATAACTTATGGTACATCCACACAATGGAATTGTATGTGCCATTAAAAGATTAAATGCTTCTTTAGGTACTAATATGAAAAGAGTTCCAAGACACAGTTTTAAGTAAAGGAAGTGAGTTGAAGTACAAGGACTACAGCATGATCCTGTTTGTGTAAAAAAGCAGCCTATGCACTTTGGTCACGTGGAGAAATCTTCTGAACACTGTACAAGGAGCTGTTTCCAGCTGTCACCTTTGGGAAGTAGAGCTAAGGGTCACGGTTGTGGAGAAGAATTTTTATTTTTAACATCACACCCTTTTATGTGGTTTGATTTCTTTTTAAAGTAAAATATACATTAATTTAATAGGGAACAAGGTGTCCATTACAGAGTATCAAGGATTATAAGAAATGGCAACAAATATCCATCAGCCAAAGACATAACCTGGCATAAGCTGTCACAAAAAATGGTAGTGCCCTCAAGTTCAAGAGGCATCGACAAAGAAAAAGCACACAACTTCTGGTCTGCTCTCACCCATGGCTGGTGAATATCTTTTAGTAACAAGCATTACCAGCCTCCGGGGACACCATAAAACCCAGTGGAACATGTGGCAGAGGACCCAAGGCTTCCAGGGACCACAGCCACCACCAGGTGAGAAAGCCCAGAGACAACTGCCTGAGTGTTTAATTACTACATGGAAAGGAATGAGAGGGAAGGAGATTGGGTTTGGTTACTTAAATAAAAAATGTTGCCTGGCCCTGCTTCATAAATACAGAGAGTGTCTTGGCAGCCAGCAGAGCTGTGAACCTTTACAAATGGGACACTCACGTTTTCTGTTTAATTCTACCCTGCACAGTGATTATGATACCATTGGTCTCAAAACTATTTTTCTTAAAAGTTGTATATAATTATCACACATATAGATACACATATAAATAAATAAAGCTATACACACATACATATGTGTATACACACATACCACACTCTGTACTCTCAGCCAATGAGAGCTGAGGAAGGAGCCCTTAGCTCAGCACACTGCACTACACACACTCTTAGCCAACGAGTATTTCCAGTGCTGTCCTGAGCTGAGTATGTTCTGCAAAACCCATTGTTTACTTTACCTTGGTCTTTCTTCTGACACTTATTTCTTGTTCTAGGGAATGGTTCTGACCCACAGTTATGGGTAAGAGGTGTTTGAGTGATCGTCCTGGGCTTGCCCTAAAGAGACCAAGGAAGAGTATTACACTCAGTGTCAAATGCCAGTTTCTACTCAGCTCAAGTCGCCTTTGTGGAAATCGTGGAGGAAACAGAGGGTGAAGTTCAGGGAGCCATGGGGAGAGGTGGAAAAGTCCTTTGCAATCCTGATGAGCATTGTAATTGGCATTGCAAGGCTGGGAGAGAGAACGGAGGGGATTTGAAAGGGGAATCATGGTAGGAAGCCAGAATTAAGCTTACAAAGCCCTACGAAGCAAGCAGTCTTTCCTAACTCCTGTGCACCACCTGTGTCACGGCCTATCCCACAGATACATTGAGGGTCCCCAGGGAGCCAGGAGTGGTGGGCAAGGGGCATGTTGGCACAGAGCCACTTCCTGTAGTAACACTAAAGCACTCAGGCCTCCCAGTGCACGTGGAAAGAAGCCACATCTCCTTTTCATCAGGGTGGACCAGCTGAATGGTTGCACCGTCACTGAAAACGATAGCAAGATGCACAGAGGATAGCCTTTTCCAGAACTCTCCTTGGAAGAGGCAGTGTGGGAGATGAAACGTTCTGGAGTGAGGGGTTAGACCTCGAGGGGTCTTCCCCTGGGCATTGCCTAGTGGGACAGGTAGGTACCCTTAATTACTGGGCTTTTGTTTTGCTGAAAAGAGGCTGCAAATTTGAGGCCAGAAATGAATTCTCTAGAGGGAAGGAAGAGGCTCACACTCACCCCTAATTCTCCCTCACCCCTCTGCTTCTGCTGGGCCCTTCCTTTATTTATTTAGAGCACTCAGCCTTTCCTCTAAGTAAATATTGAACCAATATTTTAAAACCACCCGTTTAAGCAGTGTCAAATTATTATTCTGTTTCAACCTGGCCCTGGGCATGGCTGGGGTGGTATGGTGTTGCGTTCTAACTTTCTTTGGTTGAGCGGAAGGAGGCCCTGGCACTACAGACAGTTGGGAATGCCTGCCTGGCTATCCCCCTATTCTTGGAGATGCCACTTCCGATGTCGGGCACTTCCGGTGTCAGCCATTTTGGGAGGAGCTCAGACCGGAAACCACAGGCACGCCGAATGCGCCTTGGAGACGGAAAACCAGAGCAGCTGTTTGTCCTACTTTGGGCTAAATTAGGAGCAGCCTAGATGTTTGGGGTTGGGATCAGATGGAATCTTTTAGCCCAGAGAAGGGGAGCTGTGGTAGCTGGCTGAGGCATCTATTGAGGGACTCGTATGAAGAAGATAAATATGGCGGGGGCAGAGTCACTGTTGAGAGGAAGTGCTGCCCCCGACATGCAGAAATTCTTTCTCCCTGACAATCTCGGACGTCTCAGAGGCATCGCTTTTAGACTAACCCTTTAGAAACCAAAAGTTTGCGTACTGACCGCCTGCTCGACCTGTCAATCCCCAGAGAACTTAAAGGTTTAGGGCTCTACTGTAGACGTGCTGTGTCCCCCAGTCACAGGCAATGTCCAGCTTTTGCTACAGTAAATAGCGTAACACCCTCAGCCTGAGTATGTCCAGGGCTTAGTTGGAGTCTTGGCCTCCTCATCCTCAAATGTGGCAGGCACACAGCTTTGGGCCAATCAAGCGCTGAGCTTGCCTGGGACATTCTTCCACCGGCCGGACTGGAAATTCCAGAAAAGCAGTGGCAGCTGCCCTCAAAGGCAGTGTCAGGATTTTCTTTCCTTTTGGCCAGTTCAGTTTTGACTAGAAACTGGAATAATAATTATAATGATACATGTTTACAGGTTTTAACTAATTAATCCCTTGGAGTCCTCTTTTTGGGGGAAAAGCATTCTACCCACCTCATACATCAGGAAAACAAGAGGCCATATGGTTTCCCTGGGCTGGGTGGTCTCTGGTGTCAGTAGGAGAATGGAGACTGTGGCTTCAACAGTTCTTGACTTCTTGGCCTGTGTCCAGATCGCTGGGCCTTGCAGCCCCTAGAAAGGTGACACATGAGAAATTGAGTGGACCAGACCATAAACTATTAGGAGCAGTTGCCTCTAGTTAGGAGGGCAGGCCTCAGGGCCCTGCCTGCGCCTGTTTCTCTTGGAGGGACAGGCTTGGAGAGGAGGAAAACCCACTACTACAGGAATGTTTTGCCCACCTTTAATTACCAATTAAAACAAAATATTCTGTAAAGAAAATTCCCCTTGAAAGAAAACTCCAAGTTGCTGTGAAGGTTTCATCTTTCCATTTTGAATCCCAGAGTCTGAAGCCACATAATCCAATGTTGGTCTGGAAAAATATTTGTCTACGGAAACACCCACATGAGGTGTTGGGGACACTGGCAACAGGGCAGTGAGGGGTGGAGCCTGTATGGTAACCCTGAGCCAAATCCTTCAAGTCATGCCCCAACCTACTTATTAAGAACCCTGGTAAGGTGCAGTGGTTCACACCTGTAATCCCAGCCGTTTGGGGGGCCAACACAGGAGGATCGCTTGAGGCCAGGAGTTCAAGAACAGCCTGGACAACATAGCAAGACCCCTGTCTCTACCAAAACTAAAAAAAGTTAGCCAGATGTGGCACACACCTGTAGTCCCAGCTACTCAGGAATAAGTGAGAAGGTGTGGTCAAGCATTCTCTTTCTATGTTGTGTCAAAGCAGATTACCAGCCCTGTTTGGAAGCACAGCATTGTCATCTCAATGGGTTCTCCCTCTGAACCCATAATAGGCATTTACCTAGACCTAATCCCACATCACCTTGTGTCATTGTCCAACTTTTCATATGTGGCTATCCCATTTTCCCAATTCAGTTGTAGACTTCTTTGGAGTAAGGACCAGAGTTTTCATAGGCAATAGTAATTAAAGTGATTGAGCAGAAAGTTGTCCCTGTGTGTTATCAGCTGGGGAACATAAACTAATTTCAGTCTCATTCCTATTGCTTGATTTCCTTTCATAGTTCCAGATTTCCTGTCCAGGCTCAAACTTTGAGAGTCCTCCCTGTGACAGGGAGCACATCTGCGAGCCACGTGTTTCTTTTCTTTGCCCCTGCACAATGGTAATTTTTTCAGCTACTACAGGAAGCTCAGCAGATTCAGGAGTCTGAGGAGCCACACCAAGACCTGAGATGATATTCATTGATGTTATCAGCAGGTCTGAACACCAACATCTGCTTAGAGAGTGGTTGCCCTGAGAAGTCTATCCTAGTCCTAAATTTGATTAGTCTGTTTTGAGGTGATAGTCTCATACTGAAGTAATTTCTCCCCACCAAAGGGTATAGAATAGGTTCAGTTGTAATCTGTTTTCTGTAGTTATGACTGCCTCAAGAAACCTGGAAAGGGTTAAGAGCATGTGTCTGTGCATATGGATAGCTGTTGCAGTGCAACAGTCTGTGAACACCATTAGTAGCCCTTGAAACGGTTCTCCAGGAAGTGCTGGCTGTTAATGACTCTGCCCCGATGCTCCTGTGTGAGCTGAGCAAAGAGATAATGTATAACTTTTTAAGTGGCCAAGTGCTCTTGTTCTTGCCTGGGAGATGGAGACGGCGTGCCATTCCAAACCTGGAAAACACTGCCACAGGAACGGTGGGAAATTAACAACTCTCCCAGGCTATTAGATTGACTTGCCACTCTGAGGATAGACAAGAGAGTGACAAACTGATAGGCTATGGTGCTGCATTCCTTCTACTGGCTGAGAGGAGGCTTCTGCCTGCAATCGGAAGTGCCAAGAGAATTTTTATTGGGTAAGAGAGAGAGACTCTTTCCATCAATAACTCTTAATTGACTTTCATTTTTTAAGAGAATATTGTATTAAGTGTTCTGAGATAGAAAAACACTGTATGCTTTCAGGATGTTTATAATCTACCTAAGGGGCTAAGGCACAAGGTTGAAAAGTTCGTTAAAATGCAAGACAATGGAATATCCACCATGTGGAATAATGGTCTGTCATTACAGTGAATGAAGTGGATTCACATGTACTGAGAGTTAAATGGAAAAAAGCCAGTAGCAGAACAAGATATCTTCTAAGTAAAACTTAAAGCAAAGCACACACATGTGTGCATGAAGGGACCGGAGGAAGACATACCACAAAAGAGCCAGAGGTTCATTCTGGGGACAGAAGTAAAACTGGGGAGGGCAGTGAAGGGTGCCTTTCATATTTTCACTCCACAGACTTTTGTATTGAATGCATTATTTAGAACAAGAAAATATTTATACATTTCTTATGTGAAAAAGGAAAGGAGCTCACACCTGCACTCTGGGAGGCCAAGGCAGGAGGATTGTTTGAGCTCAGGAGTTCTAGACCAGCCTGAGTAAGAGCGAGACACCGTCTCTACTAAAAATAGAAAAAATTAGCCCAGTGTGTTGGTGCGTGCCTGTAGTCCCAGTACTCAGGAGGCTGAGGCAGGAGGATCGCTTGAGCCCAGGAGTTGGAGGTTGAAGTGAGCTATAATGATGCCACTGCACTCTAGCCTGGGTGACACAGCAAGACTCTATCTCAAAAAAAAAAAAAAAAAAAAAAAAGGAAAGAATGAAAAACATAATAATGAAGCAAGTATATGACAGATTCCAAGGGATGACTCCAAAGATAAGCCTGGTAGCTCACTCTGCCTATCACCTCACAGACTCTGAAACGTCTCCTCTTCCTCCTTGTTTACAGAATCCCAAATTTGTTCAGGAGCTATATGCATGTGTCTCAGGAGACATCTGGAAAAACATAGTCATGGTGGTCCCATCCCTCTGCCATGATTTGTCAGGCTTGGTCATGTGATACAATCAGGGCCAATGAGATTTGAGGAAATGTCCAGGGAGCTGCTGGGTAAAACTTCTTTACTCTTGAAAGAAAAGTGAAGAAGATAAAGCATCTCCTCCTCTTTCTACCAGACAGTGCAGTTTCTGGATGTGATGACTGGCAACTGGCAGCCATCTCATGCTGTGGGAGCTGCTCTGGGCACCGAGCCCAGCTCTGGGCGTGTTGGTGGAGAGCTGGATAAACCTGAGTCCTTGAAGACACGGGGCTGCGGAGTCAGCCCACCTGGGAGTTGCCCTGCCTCAGGACTTCGGCTCCAGCGAGACAACACATTTTTCTTTTTGCTTAAGCCAGTGAGGTGGGAATATCTGTCACTTGCATCCCAACAGATCCCAACTGAAATGTCAGTCACCAGGAGCCCTGTTTGGTTGTGAGACCTCAATCCCCTGGCTCACATCTGAGGAGAAATTTGGGTCCTCAGGGACATGACCCCAGCTGAACTAGAACATATTCCAGAATGAAGAAGGGGTCATGACCCCTCTGCGGCTAGGAAGGAAGAGGGAACCCTGAGGAGGCTGAGAAGTCATTTGGAACTGGGCGCACTCTTTGCCCTGGCATCTCAGAGGGTGAGAGGGACAGTGAGTGTGAGCTAGAAAGATGGACAAGTGGCTGCTCAGTCTGGCCCTGGGCGTATTTGATATGAGTTCTTAAACGAGGTGGGACCTGCCTATGGAAGACCAAAAGAGCCATCACAACTTAGGCTATTTGGAGAGAATTTTCTTTCCCTCAGAGAAGAAAGTGCCACAGCTCTCATGGCGGAGCAGGAAAGGAGAGCATTAGCAGCCTCGAGGAGCTGGAGTGAGTCTGAGGCCGGGGCAGTGGGCCCTGCAGAGCCTGGGGAAGGGCAGAGCCCAGGGCCCTGCTGCAGGGGGAAGAGACTGGCAGGGAAGAGAGCCCTCTGCAGGTGTCCTAGGATCCACTTCAATAGAAGCAATGATGGCCTCCATTGGTTTGTAGATTAGTCTACCTGGATGAAACTCCACTGATCCCAAACTGCTATTGATTTGAGACATTTTAAACTGGAATCATCTCCTACAGCATAATGGTGCTGGATCCTGGCAGGGAGGACAGGGAAATGGTCTTATTGTGCTTGCTTAGGGAGAAGGCGGTGGGGAGAGAGAGAGAGAAAGAGGAGAAGGAAGGAGAGGAGAGGGGAGGAAGGGGCAGAGGGAGAGGGACAAGCCCTCATTCAACTTGGTCCTCAGGAGAGGGGTGACTGGTTTCTGAGCTCTGGTCCTTGCACTGAGATAGCTGTTTGCTTCACTGTCTCGCCTCCAGCTTGAAATCAACCACCTCCCTCACTTGTTGGAATGAAGTCAAGGAAGACCTTGCTCCTACAGGGCAAACCCTGAGAGGGGGTAAAAAACCCAGCTCCGCCATTTCACAATGATCTATGGAACCCTAAAGGGACTTAGAGAGACTTAAAGGTGCTTCAGGGGCTACAAATGCTCAACTCAAATCTCATTCAAAGATATTCCCGCTTCTTTTTTTTTTTTGAGACAGAGTCTCACTCTGTTGCCCGGGCTAGAGTGCCATGGTGTCAGCCTAGCTCACAGCAACCTCAAACAACTGGGCTCAAGTGATCCTCCTGCCTCAGCCTCCGGAGTAGCTGGGACTACAGGCATGCGCCACCATGCCCGGCTAATTTTTTCTATATATATTTTTAGCTTTCCATGTAATTTCTTTCTATTTTTAGTAGAGACAGGGTCTCGCTCCTAGCACTCAAACGATCCCAGAGTGCCAGGATTACAGGCATGAGCCACCGCTCCCAGCCGATATTCCCACTTCTTATATATTAGCATGGCCCTTACCAAAAAACAAAACAAAACAAGACCCCTAGAAAACAACAAGTGTTAGTGATGATGCAGAGAAATGGAAATCCTTTTGCACTGTTGGTGGGAATGTAAGACAATGCAGCTGTGAAAACAGTGTGGAAGTTCTCCCAAAAATTAAGTACAGAACTACCATGTGGTCCAGCAATTCCACTCTGAGATATATGCCTAAAAGGCTGAAAGGTGGACTCAAACAGCTATCTGTACACCAGTGTTCACAGCAGCATTATTCATAATAGCCCAAAAGTGGAAACAATCCAAGTGCCCATCCATGGATGAATGGGTAAATAAGAGGTAGTATATCTATATGAGGGGATTTTATTCAGCCTTTAAAAGTGATGACGTTTTGATACACACTACGATGTGGATGAACACTGACCACACCATGCTAAGTGAAATAAGGCAGACACAGAAATAGTGTCTGATTCCACCTGCATGAGGAATCTAGAATAGGCGAATTCACAGAGTCAGAAGGTAGAGTGGTGGTTACCAGGGGCTGTGGGGAGGGGGAAAGGGGGGTTAATGTTTAATGGTACAGAGCTTCTGTTTGGTATGATGAAAAAGTCCTAGAAATGGATAGTGGTAATGGTTGCACAACAATGTCAGTGTACTTAATGCCACCAAATTGCACACTTAAAAATGTTTAAAATGGTAAATTGTATGATATGTATGTTTTAACCCAATTTTGAAAATTTTAAAATTTTTCTAACTATTAAAAACACTGTAGTAAGAACAGGAAAAACACTAATATACTCAAAAATACACACAGAGACCATTTGCGTGCAAAACTGGCCTTCTGTTTTTCTTCTCTTTGTGCCCACTTGGGAAGTAAACTTCTTCCAGCGTTTCTGCCAGGAAGTTTGCCTTTATTGCAAATATGCCAGTTGCTAGGAAGTTTGTGTCTCCTGCATTGATCTTTGAAAAATTCAGACTTGCTTTTAGCCACTCACGTAAAATTGTGGGAGGGTAGCTTTAATATACTATTGTCACGGCTACAAGAAACAGCTTGTAAAAAACAGCTTGTAATATGCTGAATCATGGCATTATATTTGTCATTTATTGTAAAGTTTTGATACTTCTCGTCTGACGTTTATAGTTGTGAATAAGAATATAAACTGCTGTTAGATGTTTTCAATGATTCTGCTTTAGGACACAAACTTCTCACTCTCCTCTCTCAGCTTCTGGATCAGTTTAATCAAAGGGCATCTTGACACAGCCACCTGGAACTTGATTTTTATATTCATCAAAATATACAAATACTATAAATTCAAACTTGTAAAATAAACATTTACTAATAAAATACTAATTTGTTTCAAACATTGGGGTTTCTGTCAGATTTGAATTCCAAAAAGTTTCTGCGAATAAAAAAGTTTGAAGAGCACTGTATTTGCTCAATTCTCATTTGGTTCAACTAACATTTATTGAAGATTTTTTTCAATTTTTAGCTGGACACAAAGTCAATTTGTGAGGGATGAGACATAGGAAAGATAAATTCTGATAGCCCATGAGCTAAGATTGTAGTTTTACATCATAAATGGTTAAAAAGAATCAAAAGAAGAATATTTCATGGCATGAAGATTATATGAGATTCAAATTCCAGCATCCATAAATTAAAGTTTTATTGGAACCCATCCATGTTCATTCATTTATGTGTTGTCTATGACTGTCTTCATCCAAACACTGTAGTGCTGAGTAGTTCTAACACGGTCCATACAGTTCCAAAGCCTAAAATAGTCACTATCTGGCTGTTTACTAAAAAGGTTTGCCACCACCTGGATTAGCCAATGGTCATACCCCTGTGACATCTGAACATCAAGACGCGAGAAGCCCACTGTTCATCTCCATGTTGCCAACATTCTGGCAACATTACTGCAGAGTCAGACAGCCTAGACCAGTGGTTCCCAACTTGGGCAGAAGCAGTCCCCAAGAGGGCATTGAGAAATGTGTGGGCCCAATCTTCGTTGTCGCAATGACAAGGATCACCGTGGGTATTTAGTAAGCAGGGACTAAAAATGTTAAGTGTTGGACAATGCTGGGGTAGAGAAGTGCCCAGTAGAGAAGTGCTGTGCCCCAAATGACAATGGTGCACCCATTGCGAAACAGTGATCTGGAGAATTACTGTGATGTTTTTTATGTGTTAACCTGGCTAGGCTCTGGGGCCCAGATATTTGGCCAAATATTATTGTGGTTATTCTGTGAGGGTGTGTTTTGGATGAGATTAACATTTAAATCCGCAGACTTTTAGTAAAGCCCTCCCTAATGTGGGTGGGCCTCATCCAATCGGTTGAAGGCCAGAACAGAACAAAGTCTAACCTCCCTGAGCAAGAAGGGATTCTGGCAGCAGACTTAAGCCTTTGGACTAAAATCACAACTCTCCCCTAAGTCTCCAGGATTCTGCCTCCCCCATCAGATTCTGGATTTGCCAAGCCTCCACAATCACATGAGTCAATTCTTAAAATAAATCTCTCTCCATACGTACATATATACACACACACATATATTCATACATGTATGTATTTATACACACATACATACATATATATGTATATTTATACATACACACACACACTCACATACCCTGTTGGTCCTGTTACTTTGGAGAATCTTTATTAATATAATTACCCAAATTTTTAGTTTCTGGTCTGAAAGTGGTTTTCAGTCTACTCATTCCTGTGCTTTGCAAATTCTATCTCTTTTTCAAGTTTCAAAATTTTGAGAATTTCAAAAATGAGATGAAATTACAAGTTTCATCTCATCAAATAAAAAAAAAAAACTTTCACACTGCTGCACCTAGGACTTTAATTCAACAAATGTAGCATTCAGTTGAATAAAGGTGTGTTGAACTCTAGTGACCCATTTGGTAGATGCTGCCAGGGAGTTATGCAAGGATGTATGCAAAGATGTAATCTCAGTCCCAAATTACCCAGAATGAAGAGAAGGAGACGATCAGTCTCAGTTAGTGGGACCACCAGGCCGGTTTGAAGAAGCCCATTACAGAAGTAATATCAGGACCTGAAGGAGGTCTTCCCATAGGGAGAAACCATAACTCCAAACAGTGCAGCCTTTGCACTAGCAAAACCTATTTTTTCTTTTCCTTTTCCTTTTCCTTTCTGAACTTTTTCTCTCCCAATTGGTACTAATAAAAGCCATGTGTCTCCGGTTTCCCACTCAAGCCCAGTAACAAACAAGCCCTGGGTCCAGATTCGGATCTTTCAAATTCTCCACCTTCGCGCCAGGAGGACCTCACCCATTGCAGCCGCTGAACAGGAAGCCACATCCACATTGGTCACACACTTCCTAACTTCGGTGGTTTCTGGAAATCCTTGGCATTCTTTGGCTAGTAGCTGCTTCATCCCAATCTCTGCCTTTGCCTTCACATGGTTGTCTTCCCTCTGTGTGTCTGTGTGTCCAAATTCCCCTCCTCTTACAAGGACATGGGTCCATGGATTGCAGACCTACCCTACTCCAGCATGAGCTTATCTTAACTCGATCACATCTGTAAAGACCCTATTTCCAAATAAGGTCACAACCACACGTATGGGGGTTAAGACTTGAACACATTCTTTGTGGGAACACAATTCAACCCACAACAGCAGGAGACGCCATAAATAATACACCAGGAGCCACGACGACCCCAAGCAAAAGATAATCTCCCTCCAACGCCAGTCCAGCTCCACCGTCCATCCACCTGGGCAGAGAATAGAAACAGGTCAGGCCCTGTTTCTATTCAGATGTTTAACGGGAGTCAGCCAGCGTGTCTCTTGAAACACTGCCTCCTGCAACGCTCCCGTGGAGTGGGCGCTGCTCTGCAGAGCGACTCCCATGGGGATCTGAACCAGGTCGGATGCTGCAGCCCAAGCATCTGCTTGCTTCAATTTGCAAGCTGTGCAGAGCAGACATCCCGAAATGGCAGTGGTTTGAGGGGAAGCCAGATTTTCTTGAAAAGCTGTCATTTCAGAAAGGAAGAAAAAAATCCACTTTTGGGGGGATAGGCACTGTGTATCACAGATTTAAAAAGTTGGCTATCATCACAACATATCTAAAAGTGGAGGCTGTTTTGTAAAGATCAGCTCCTTCTTAAACCACCAGGCTGTCCAGCTGGCTCCTGGCAGCACATCGAAGTGACCAGAGGATTGTCCCGAGAGAAGCATAAGGGTATCACGTGGCTGCTTCTGGTAACCACTTGGACAGGGGTGGACAGGAGGCGGGAGAATGAAGGCAGGGAACGCGTGGGAACGTGTTGTGAAGGTGGTTTCCCGCCTTGCCCAGGCTCGCTGACACCCAGGAGACGAGACCAGTGGCTGCGGAATATCCATTTAGTTCAGAAACAGGGCCCCAGACATACCGTCTTGTAACTGGAGCCCCCAGACCTCTTCTGAATGTTCCCATGGTAAAAACACAGATTTTCACAACATTCCAAGAAAATCCTGAAACTGAGTCCTGTAGATGGCTTGGGATTTTTTTTGCCAAGGAAATCTTATTCCACACATTGGAGGTGCATCTGTGTGGGCAGATGTCTTGGCAACGACAGAGCAAGGCCCAAGGCTGGTGGTCGCTGCTGGGGGTGGGGGATGCAGACAGAGAGGACAAGTGGTCCCCAGTGCAGACGCTGGGTGGGGGTCCCCATGTTAGCTGAGCGGATCGGGGGCCGTAGGACCGTAGGAAAAGGATTCAGGGATGCATCTATTGTTCCAATTTCCCCCCCGCTCCTTTCCAAGGAAAATGGTAGCACTGTCGCGGTTTCCCAAATACAAATCATGTTGGAAAATATTTGGAGTTTTATACAAGAAGGCCAGAGGCTGATATGATGCCTTAGACCTTAGAATATTCTATCAGTGGCAATATGTCAGCTAAAAAAATCCCTATCAAGTTATTATATGACATTTATCTATGCCTTCACTCTGAAAATAAAGGCCTATATCTCCCAGCAAAAATCTCTGGACTCTTCTCTGTCAGTTAAACTGATTCCCACACTGCGATAATAGTAGGCTCCCTGCCGCCTCTGCTTATTATAAAATCCATCTTCTTTTCACGTCCAGTGTAATCAAGGCAGCCACACTCCGTGCCCAACAGTCTGGTCCCTCCTTCCCCAAATTCAGACCCCACTTCATGCGAAAAATACATGCTATTTCCCCTGGCCGGCTCAGAGCCTGTCTTGAAATAAAGAGAAAAAGAACCACAGGGGAGTGACTCAAACCCAAATTGCGCATCCTGACTTGGAGCAAACCTTCTTCGTTGTCCTCACTTACTAACTTGGGGAGACGCTGAGAGCTCCCCAGGAGGGGCTGGGGGTTTGCAAACATTCCTTCCCAAAGCCCCGCAAAGCCCGGAGTACCCCAGCAGCCTAGAATTCCCTCTGCTCCCACCCCAGCCTGTTCGGCTGCCCTCGGTTTCCCAGAGCCCGCACGACCCACGGCGCTGGGAGGAGCCTGTGATATATGGCGCCGTCCAGAGAACAGGATACAGATGCGCGGGGGCGGTAACCCGAGAGCAGCCCGAGAAGATGCGGCTGTCCCGGAGTTCAACACATAAATTAAAAACCACAATTTAGAATTTGAAGGAAAGTATTGACATTTTTCTCTTTCCCAAAATGAGAGGGGTGGGCGGTGTGGCCACCACGTGAGAGGTAGGACCATATATCCAGAACCTGTTGGACCTGGGCCGGCCAGGGCACACGCTGCCACCCGGTATTCAAATGTTACATTCAGAGACGGCCACGGGCCGCAGGGCTGGTCAGCACTTGTGAGGACAGGATGCAGGGCCCGGGCGACGTCCTGCCCAACGTCCTCTGCCAGGCTAGGACACACAGAGGGACTCAGACCATGGGCCTAGGTGATGCGAGGTCCAGGGGTGCACATCTTTTCTCAGACCATTCTGGAATATACCATAGGCAAAATGCATGGATACAAGGTGCTTCCTACTTCGGCTCTGCCTCGGCTGCTGGGCCCCCTGGGCTCGTGTCCTTGGAGTTCTGGCCTTAGAGAGCCTTCTCCCTCCCCTGCTGCCGCGGAAGCTGCTCTGACACCCACACGTGGTGCTCTGTGAAGTGTGCCAGCCAGAGCGCTCTCGTGGAGAACAGATGCCAAGGCCCTCCTCGGTGGGGTTGGCCAAACCACCCCGTAAGCAATCAAACCTGACTTCCCACGCAAGGCCCAACCCTGAGACCCCAAGAGAAGCATAAATCAGAGACTCAGAAGTCAAGAAAGCGTGGTGGCACCTGCAGCCAGAACGGAAGTGCACAGAACCTGGGGGTGTCAGTCTGCTGGCACCTGGGGGACTGTGGGGCAGAGAGACCAGCGGGCTTCATAGAGGAGGTGAACACCAAGCTGAGTCTTGAAGGATGAAAAGGATAGAAACTGGCCATGCGGGGCCAAGGGAGCAGCGTGGTAGCCAGGGCAGGCAAGGGGGACAGAGGATGGTCAGGAGCCCGCCTGGCTGAAGTGGGGGAAGCGGTGATGACAGAGGAGCTGGAATGGGCTGGAGAGATGGGGAGCCCAGGCAGAGGGGACTCTTCGGAAACGCCGCAGAGGTTTAGACTGGTGACTGCCTGAGCTGGTGAGCAGCAGGCTGGTAAGGGTGGGCGATTTGCATGGTAGCCATGTGTAGAGGGCCGGTCGGTGCCTTCTGAGTGCAGCTGACCCTCCCTGATGAGGACAAAGTGCCACCGACCACATCTGACCTCTCCAGCTGCACAGCTATCTGCTTGTACTGGGGAGCCACTTGTGTCATCGACTCCTTACTGGGAATCGTCTGCTACCCAAGGGTTATAGCTCGTCTTTAAAGCCTGAGCTGAACCTCTCCCTGCTCACCACACTTCCCGCTGGGACCCCCAAAGCACAGCCCTGGGCCAGAGGGAAGCCACACGATGCCAGCTCACAGGTGTGCCTTGTGGGCCCATCCAGCCTCCCTGTTCTGACCCTTTCCCCTCAGGGCTGTCCCTTCACTCAGGTACCCAAAGGCCCCACGCTCTTTCCTTCTTCCCAGAGTCACAGATGGAAATCTGGAGGGAACCCAGATGCAGATCACTTAGTCCAGGGGGCCCAGACTTTTCCTGTAAAAGGCCAGTGAAAGTTTCCTGCTTTGCCAGCCATGGGGTCTTTTGCTACTGCTCAGCCCTGCTGTCATAGCCCCAAAGCAGCCACAGATAGTAGCAAGTGAGTGGGTGTGGCTGTGTCCCAATAAAGCTTTATTTACAAAAACAAGCAGTGGGCCAGGTTCCCATTTTGTCTGATGCTCCCATTTTGCAGACTACGAAATTGTGCCCCAGAAAGACCAACTGGCTTGACCAGTGCTGCACAGCTACTAGGACCAGTCTAGGACTCAGGGGACCAGCTCCTCAATCTTAAATCCTCCTTGTACTGCCCACTGAGCTCCTTCCTCCTGGCAAAGCTGGGTCCCAGAAAAGACTATGAATCTTATTGACTCAGAGATCTGAAAGTCCAGTAGAACTTGCTGGGATGTTTGTAACGTTCACTGAGGTAGAGAAAATAAAAGCAGATGAAGGACTTTAGTGTTTTTTTTTTTTTTTAAAGGTGTGTTCATTCAAATAAACTTTCAATCCCAGCGGTCAGCTACTGGCACTTCACCCTGGTGAGGTTCGCCTGGGCAATAGGGCCTGAGACTACTTAATTACAATTAATCTTTCCTCTGGGCCTTACCTTCACCTGCTAATGGCCCAATCCATCTTACTACTGAAGTCAGCTGCTCGGCGAGGCCATGAGGAATCCCGTCAGCGCAGACCTGCTTCTCTGCGTGGTGGACGCCGACCTCCTGAGACCGGGATGTTGATGGACAAAACCCCGGTGCTGAGGACCACAGAAGCACGGGGATCCCCAAAGTTTTGTTCCTGCTCAGTAGTAAGAGCCTCTTATAATTGTCACTGTCAACTACAGGTACCGTGCCACGCACTAGGAAGGAAGCAAACACCTTAAAATGGAAAACGTGGGGGTTTGTGATAAACAGGTAATGCACGAAGGGTCCAACGCTACGAAGCTTAACTGTCCTTCCTCCTGGATGTGATCATTTCACGTATTTTGACCACCCTGTCAGCGTGTCAGATTTAAAATATTACACGTGGAAAAATGAAAAATTGCCAACATCTCACCACCATCTTTTGATTAATGGGTAGTTCCTTAGAGATTGATCGGTTTGTTTGATTTTGTTACTGGGAGTGACTGATGACTATTTTAAAAAATACTTAGCTTAGAGTTACCCTACATGAGATAATTTTCACATGCCTTGTGTAGCCGCGTTCGGAATAATTGGACTTTATTACCTTCCTTCCATGCATGAACTGACGTTCCCTGGAGAAGCAAAACAGCTTCAGACTTTGTTGCTCTAATATTTCCACGTAGATCAGCTGCCGTATTCATAGAGAGGCTGCGACCAGATGGCCAGCCCACCTCATAGTGACATTTCCCATTTCCCGTCGATTACTCACTGACGGAAAATAATGTGACATGAATTCCCCATTTTGGGTAATATGTGGTTATATCCGTGTTGTACCTGCACTGAAGATAAATGACTTATCAGCAATGATTTCTCAACTCTCCAGGGAGAAAACAGGAGAAACAACAGGTCACCGGTGTTTGGCAGGAAAAGGGGATCGTCACTGTTAAGGCATTCAATAAAACATTTAAATTTCATTTCCTCATTTCCTTTTTTTTTTCCTTATTGCTTATTTTCTGTTACTCAGGAAAAAAAAAAAGCCTTATTTTGGCTGCTTAAAACTTTTAAACTATGGTTTTAGGAAGAGTCCCTGGACACCCTGGTTTCAGCCGCATTGTCCCTGAACATCCGTTTCCAAAGCAGCAGTTGTGACACAGAGCTGAGGTGGCATTGGTTTAAAAAAAAAAAAAAAGTCTACTTTTATCTTCTGAATGGGCTCAATCACAATTAATTCTCATTCAAAGTCATTTTAGAAATTTTACTTTTTAAAATATTGGTTATGATTCTTCAATGTTTGGTACAATGTTGCCAATGCTCTAAGATCACCCTTGTTTTTCAATTTCTCTGTTTGGTCTCAGCCTTGGAGGTAAATTGTTTTAGCTATCCACTCTCTTTAATTACTGTTAAATAAAGTATGAATAATGACAACTGGCATTTATTCAACCCTTAACATGTACCAGGCAGCGTGGTGGTAAGAGTAGTCCATGCTTTAAGTCACGTCATTGTCACCGCTGTCCAGTGGGGCCGGTACTATTATTGTTGTCATCTTCTGGTGGAGGAAAGTGAGGCTGTCCAGGTCCCACAGCCTGAGCAGGATTTGAACTCGAAAATCTGATTCCAAGGTTTTAACCTCTGTGCATTAGGGAAGCCAAGTTTTAGAAAGCTCTTCCTTCTGGAATGTTCCAACGTTTCCCTTCTCAGAAAGAAGGCAGCCAACTTACTTCTCAGTTTCTGCTCTTCCCGCAGGGCTCCAGGTCTCTGCCCACCCCGTTCTCGCTAAGGAGCTGGGCTGGGGTCCCTTCCCCGGGCAGCAGGTCTTGAGGAATGTGGGTCCCCTGAGCCTTCTATCCACTCAGGGGGCATCTGTCCCTGTCCTGGAGACGGTGATTCACCGTGGGTCCCACACTGGCTGGTGGCAGGTTGCTTTTGCTCAGTGAAGGAATCTGCACTTGGAGATTGTTGGGGGCAGCAGAGGGCTCTGGAAGCTGCCGAAGATTCTGGAAATAGTGGAAGGTTCTGGAAACAGCTTCCTGCCTCCTCCACCACAGGCAGAGTCTGCTGTAGAGCGAGCTGCAGCCTTGCCTGGCTCTCCACCAAGCCCGAGGAGAACGCCAGCCAGGCGGACGCTGACAGCGTTCAGCACAGAGCCCAAACCAAGGAGGTCACCTGCCCAGGAGTTTGTCCCATTAGTAACGCAAACCTTTTATAAACTCATTTGTATTCATCCAGACGGCTGTTTTGGCTAGAAAGAAATGCTTCCTCCTCACTAGAATTACAAATAATTTGAGCAGAAAGCTACAGGCAAGACATATTAATCATGTTTGAAAGGACGTACCTTTCCATGCAAAGGGTTTTCTTAATCTGAGAACACTTTCCCAGACGGACACTTCTCTCGGGCGGCGGTGGTTTCCAGCACAGAGAGGGTATGGCTTGCTGTGCTGCTTCCTCGCACACCCGCCTCCCCTGCAGGTGAAAATGTCAGTCTTTATCCCATATATGTGTACTTTGAATCACTGTCCTCCTTCGTAACGTGTGCGAGATTCCGAGGAATCGATAATAATTCTATAAGGATTCTATAAAAATTTCCCTTAACCTTTATTTGTATTTGTTAGTCTAAAAAGTTACCCTCATCTGACGTAGGAAATATGAGATGTGGACATTTTCTCATAATCTTTTCCTTATTCCTTATTTACATTTGTCAGCCTAAAAATCGGCATTCCCTGACGTGTGAAATATTAATAACTGTAGTGACAGCAATGAAACAACGTACTGCTGTGTGGTTGTCACATCATGTCAACGTCAGAGTCAGCATTCCTGCTCACGGCTCCATCCTCCTCTTGTGGACCCCAAATAAGAGACACCTGGGTGGGCACCCCCTGGGGAGGTGGGTTTTGATAGGACAATTAAAAAGGTTAGCGTTTCCATGATTAGTTTATGCTTCACCCTGCATTTCAGTTAAAGATTAAGTCTTTGCATCAGATTTTAGCTCAGAGGCAGGTTTGGGAGGGAGGTGGGATATTTTCTTTATTTTAAACAAAACAAACCCTTGTGGATAGAGTTGGTTTATTTTTAACAGGGACAGAAGCACTGTGGGAAGCTGGTTTCCAGATTCAATTTCAGCTGCAAATGAAAGATGCAGCCCGGATTCTCCGTAATGAAAACAGTGTCGGGTGGGGAGGCTCCGAGGGGGCAGCTCCCCTGCACACAACCCCGGCCGCAGGCGGGTCTGCAGCCCCTGCCTTCTCTCTGGCCTCACCTCTATGCAGCGGGGTGCAGGGGAGACCAAATCACATACAGTGGTCCCTGTCTCCACAGAGGGCATCTGGTAGAAGAGACAGAGGCAGAAACAACTAAGAGAAGGCCAGGCGGCAATAAACACAATAAGTGACATCCAGGGATGACAGGTACAAGCTTAGGTTAAGGCAGTCGTGGAGGGAATGACCGATTCCCGCAGAAGCAGAGAGGCGGGCAGGGCTTTGAGGAACGAACAGGTGGAAAAGGGGCGATGTTCCCACCAGCGAGAGGAGGTTACGTTTCAGATGCACCTGGGGTAGTTGAGGAGGGAGACAGGAGACCTAGAGCAAATCTTCCAACAGCCCAAGTAAAAGAAATAAGGAGCATGTCTGTGTAAACCAATGTGGAAAAATCTCCAGGACAGCCTGTTGGCCAGAAAAAACAAGATGCAAATCAGGTTGTGTTAAAACCAAGTTTAGGAAACAAATTATGTATAACAATACCATAAAAATTTGGGGGAAATACATATATATATATATATATATATATAGTCTGTAAATGTATTGTTAAAAGGCCTCTACATACATACTCAAAGCAATAATAGTCTTTAGGGTGGGACAGGAGGGATCTGGGTTTGGGGTTGGAGGTCAGAGTGGTCTTCAGTCTTTTTCTGTAATTTTTTTCATTAAGGAGAATATATTCTGTATTACCTATGTAATTAAAAATATATTTAAAAATCTAATCAGTTATCGATTGACTTTTCATTATAACACGTGGCACTCGAGGATATTACGTGTTACATGTCCAGGTTTGGTATTTCAAAGCCAAGTGGATTTTGGAGAAACAGAATTACTGATCCGTAAAACCTACAGTTCACCTCGTCTCATTCCTATTTTACAAACAAAGAAATGTGGGTTTCCCGTGGTCTTGTTGATAGGCACAGGATGAAGCATGTAAAATAATTCATGGCAAAGTCACTGTGGCCTTTAAATTTTCCAGATAACTATAAAAAACTAAATTAAAGTGATATTTTTCACTCACATTCATTGGCCCAGCCACAAAACAGATCTCCGACGAGGGTCCACTCCCTGGCAAACGACCTTGGAGTGTGACACCAGCCAGGGCCCTGGGTTGGGAGTTAAGAGATTTAAATCCCACCCAGAGGTCACCCCGTGACCTTGGCATAAGCCAATCTCTAGGGACCTCAGCATCCTCCTCGGGGCACCAGGGATTTTCCAAGCCCTCAGGAAATCTGATTATTCGCAACACAAGAGGAAGACTTGTGAGAGAGGTCAGAATTCGAGTCCTAAAAAATGTGCTTCACCTAAGTGAAGTCTCTCGCAGGATGTAATTAGAAACCCAGTTTGGTGGGGCTGAACGACAAAAGGACAGTAAGGCCTTCTATGGAGAATACGGGTTGAAAGGGAAATGGATATTTTGACTAAAGAAAATATTTGAGTTATGAAATAAATATATTTGTCTAGAAATTTAAAAAAAGGTTTTTTTTCCTTCCTTTAAATATTCACAGCTGGTCATCCGGCCCCGTAAAGTTACTATGCTACCAAATGACTCAACTTGCAACATCTGCATTGGTGATTGACACACTGTACCAAGGGCTATCTAACTCTTGGAGTCCCGACACCCCTGTTTGATTCAGGTTTATTTTACTAGCACCGAGAGACTCCAGCGTGTAACATCCGCGGTGCTGCTCCTGAAATTCCTGGCCATAAAACAAGTAAATTCAGCACGGTCTGAAATTCCAGAGCGTAGCAAGGACCGACAGAGAACACACAGTCAGAGGAGCTGGTGGATAACGGGCAGGGCTGACTCGGGGTGGGGGCAGGGTGGGGGCACAGCACATCTGGCCCACCTTCCCTCAGCAAGTGTGGGAAGAGGAACAGGAGCACCAGGGTCCAGCTGGACAGAGGGCGGCGGGACTGTCCACACGGGCAGGGGCTGCTCTGCCGCCACCAGGTTGATGAGACTGAGCACAGCTGACTGTTAACCCGCCAAACCCCCTCGCTGAGGCCCTCTGCAAGCCAAACACTCCACGTGCTTGAAGATGTTCCCCGCTTTCAATCACGGACTCAGCCCCCGTGTCCAGCACCAAGAGATAAAGTAAGGCCACCCATGCTCTGGGTGGACACAGAGCTATTAAGACGATGGTTATGCAGACTTTGTACCAATGTGGGAAAATGGTGCTGATGAGACTACACGAGGGAAAATGAGCAAATGGACCGCAGGGCAGCAGCGACACCTCGGCAATCGTTGGTGTGACCCAACCCCCCACGCAGCTGGGAGCCAGAGCCGAGCATGGAAAAATACCAATAGCTCAGCTCACCGGAGTGAAGTGGTTCTTAAAAAAGGTTTTTCATGCAATGAATGGAAATTAATAATGTCAAAGACATAATCCCTGCTTTTTAGGGGAGTCCCAGCAGAGATGTGGGGGTGACACCTGCACACAACACAAGGTTCCGTGAACAGGGAGGACGGAGGCCTGGGACAGCCCCTGTGGGAGCTGGAGTGAGGTCGTGAACTTCAAAGCTCTTTGACAAGGCAGGATGATGAAAACATGTGGCTTTAGGACAACTCCCAGGGCCACATCATCAGTGTGGCTGACACCCAGAGACGCTTCAAGTTGCTCTTCCACATCAGCATGCCTTGGGCTTTGGGTGAAAATGCATCAGAGAGAGGCTGGGGTGAAAACCGCCATGGCACCCTCCCACCAAGATGACGCACAGACTCCTCAGCAGAGCACAGGCCTGGCCGCAGCTACGCGTCCGACATTCTACACCAGGAGCAAGAGCCTCTAAATTATTTGCCACCGCCAGCCTTGCTGTCCCAGCCAGCTCTGGGTTCGTTCCCGCGCTCGCTCACGTGCCCGGGGCAGGTGTTAGTGTCAGGCTGTGTAAAGAGGCCGTGTCCTTGCCTCTTATATTTCAATAACGTGACACAACTTTCCCATGAGCTGGATGCGTCTCCCCCAGCCATACCAAGAGGAAACTCGATCACCCTCCTCCCTGGTGACGGCATAATTTAACTGTCGCAAGGCAGGAAGGGAGCAGCAAGCCATGGATCTTACTGTCCACTTAGGGCTGCAGAAATGCGATTGATGTAGGATGAAAAGGAGAGGTGGAAACAACAGACTGTGTCCAAAACTGGGACAACAGTTAAATTACAGCGCATTGATTCAATGGACAATCACTTATCTGTGTTTGAAAATGAGTATTTTAAAAAAGACCACATGGTAATGGAGAAAAGTATATGCTACAACCTTAAGTGAGAAAAAATACTGTACAAAATGGTAAATTAGTGATGATCATAAATGTGAAAAGATACATCTAAAGACTGAAGAGAATACAAATACATATGCGTGCTTACACATACACATCTAAATTATAAATCTATGTACATTCTCGAGCTTTATTCCAGAAAGGAAACGAACAGGTGCCCTGACAGAGAAAAGGGGGTCTGCGGAGTCTCTCTGAGCAGCTGACTTAGTTGATTTTCAGGCCCGGTGGGATCACGGGGAATTTTTTTCTCTATTGCCAACAATTTCTATAACATCATAGATGATAATTAATTGAAAATTATTATCTGAAAGCCCATGAATTTTGTCTTTCTTAGCAGACACTTTCTGCAGTTCAAATGGACATACTAAGCCACACAGGGTTTGCAGCTAACCTGCCCCGAGGGCCTGGCTGGAGGCGAACCTGCGTGGAAGGAGCAAGACAGGGACCCCTCTCCTCACCGTCACAGCTTCTCTACATGTTCTCCGGGGCAGGGGGAGGGCAGCCCTGCTGTGCTGGTCAGAACCCCGGTTCTGCACTTAAGCAGACAAAAACATTTATCAGAAAATGTTGGCAGAGTTGTGAGTTCAGGGTCCAGTGGCATCTGCCGCACCTGAGGACCTGCCCAGGTGAGGCCAGGGGAGACAGCGGGGGCGCTGAGGACGAGAGTCAGGGCTGGGCGGTCCACCCGACCTCACGGTATGCCATGTTCTCTCCTTGTATCAGGTGAGGAGTGGAAATCAACTTAACCTTCGTTTTCAAAACGACTTCACTGCACTACATTTCAGTGTTGTGTTCCTGGCTTTACTTTGTGCACTGAAGAGGCAGCTCGGTGAGGAATGTTCCTAAATCATCTGTGAGCTGTTAAAGAAGCTGCTCCTTATTTTGTTTGATGCCATTTGTCCATGGGAAAAATTATTTTTATAATTCTGGTGCGAGTAAAGCTCATATTTCCTAACAATGATTTTTTTAAATTTTTTTCTTAGGCAGCCAGAAAGCTCTGAATTAAATTTTGTGTTTACTTATACTAAGCACGTTAATATATGTTTATAGCATATTTGTTCCTCCCTCCCACCAGCCATCCTTCTTCTACATGTTAAAAAATGTTTTCTCTTTTATTCAACAGACTTTCCATTTTATCGTAAACTGCCTCAAGTTCTTTTTAGGAGTAGACAAGATACACGTGAACCTGCATATCTTGCGGATGTTGACCATTGGCAGAGACACACTCGCTCACCTTAAACCAGACTGTAACTTTGCATAACTAAAAACAAATCTGCAGCCAGAAAAATCCAGGACCTGAGGCTTTCTGTAAGACCACTGCACTGAGTTCTCCACAAAGTCAAAGTCATAACAAAAAAGGACTGGGAGACTGTTCTAGATTAAAAGAGATAAAAAGACATAACAACCAACATACTGATCTTTGATTGGAAAGTTATAAAAGA
>CM052436.1:6446534-6464501 GCA_028533085.1 Varecia variegata | reverse complement strand
GGAAAATAATTTTTTTTGAGACAGAGTCTCACTCTTTCACTCTGGCTAGAGTGTAGTGGCATAATCATAGCTCACTGCAACCTCAAACTCCTGCGTTCAAGCGATCCTCCTGCCTCAGCCTCCCAAGCAACTGGGACTATAGGTGCGCACCACCACGTCCAGCTAATTTTTCCTTTTTTTTTTTTTTTTTTTGGAGTGATGGGGGTCTTACTCTTGCTCAGGCTGGTCTCAAACTCCTGGCCTCAAGCGATCCTCCTGCCCCATCCTCCCAGAGTGCTAGGATTACAGGCTTGAGCCACCGCGCCTGTCCTGTATTATCTTCTTAAAGAATTCCCTTTTCCTTATTTCCTTTTCACAGAATTGAAGTTTCTACTTTTGCAAATGAGTCCAAATTATCCGTGCCGGTCATGCTGTTTGTTGTCTCATCTGTGCAGCATGAGAAGCACCTAGACTTTCTCCTGGCTTCTCCCTCAGGTCTGTCAGCTCTGACTCCTCTGCTGCTCACTGATTGGCCAATAATAATTGATAGATGAATTGAGCCCTTACTGTATGCCAGGTTCTGGTCTGTGCAATTTACTCATATTAACTAATTTTTTTCTCCACAACTACCCTGTGATGAAGGACCATCATTATCCCCATTGTACAGATGAGGAAACTGAGGCAGAGAAAGGTTAAGTAAGTTACATCCAGTAAGTGGCAGGACTGGAGTCTGAATCCAGACAGTTTGTCTCAGAATCCATGTTCTTAGTCACGGCCTCATGCCACCTCACTAATGCGTCAGCAGAAGGGAGCAAATAAAACCTTAGCAGGTGCAGTTTGTGTGTCATGCAGTATGGTGGAGACAATCTTGGGAATGGGCACATCACTCACAGAAACACAAACAGTGTTCATAAGCACAGGGAGACACTCTCAAATACAATTCTTGTGGTTTCCTAGCCGCTTGTGGTGTTGAATTTTATATCGTTGCAGCTGTTGGTGACATTCCTCTGGATCCGTACCCAGTTTCACTTAACTACCTAGAGGAAGGAGCCAACTTGCTTTTGGGGCATAAATAAGAATATCGCCCACCTTTCCAGTGAGATGGACTCAGAGACCCCGGGAATAGTGTCTTCCGAGTCCCTTAATGGAGAATATAACGACATTTCTGCAGTAACTCCCGGAGACCCTCGCACCGTCCAGAAACATATTGAATTTTATCTTTCCTTTGGAAACCGATCTTGCCATTATTCTACGTGAAGGCAAAGTCTGTGTAACCCCACATCATTATCCCATTTCCATACACTCAATGATTAAAAAAACAAACCAGCCATCCCTTCTTACCAAAGTGAGGTAAGACTAGAAGTATGTTTTGCTGACATCCTCTCAAGCCCAGATATATAAATCTGTCTCAATTCGAGGCAGACAGAGTCACTTAATAAACAAGCTGGTGAATCAATCACTGGCCACCTCATGTCCTCATTAAGGCGCACAGAAGTTTCTCTGTCTTTCCTTCCTTCCGTCCTTCTTTCCTTCCTGGACCTACTTGCCCGTCCTACTCCCGACTCACCTGCCTGCTCTAATTATTTTAACTTTCCATGGTTGGCAGAGACTCAAACCTCAAAATAAAATTAAGCAGAAACATAATTTACAAACTGTTAAGTGCCACTCACCGGCGTGCTGTGTCTCCAGCCACGTCCAGTCCTACATCTGAATGTTCTTCCGGGGCGTCCCTCGAACATCTTACTCACCCTCTTGGGCAGGTGCCCCAGCTCCTGACTTCTGCCCGGCAGGGTTGTGTGTCCTCGTTCCGTAGCGTCCCCAGCTTCGCCCTCACTGCCAATCAGATCTCCAGCTTTCAGCTGCGTCTCGGGGTGCCCGTCCTTCCGGGGCTGCTGGGCGCTGGGCTGGTGCCCCGGCCGCTCCTGGACGGGTCACCCCTCGGCCTCCCCACGCTCCCAGGCTGGCGGCACACCTAGTTTCGGCTGCCAGCACTGCCCTTTTGGTACCCGCTGTGCCTACTCTGCCCACTCTAGAAAGGGGCCAGTGTCTCTCTCCGCCTGGCTCACAGAGTCACTGTTCTCTTAACAAAAGGCCAATCAAATACCAAGATGGTTTCACTGACGTCTCCCCCGGCTCAAATGACCTGTTTTCTTAGGCCTCATTGTTGCTGGTCACCGCTGGTGCCTCTTGGTGTCCAAATTCAGAAGAAAGCCCGCACTGAGAGTGGCGTTAGGAAACAGGAAAACGCCCAGAGGGGAGGCAAGGGTGTCAAGGGGCCGTGGGTGACAAGGGCAGAAGGACCAGCGTGAAGGCCCAGGGGAGAGCGAGCAGGGAGGAGGCAGACAGTGACGGAGCCCACCCGGGAGGACTGCACATAGGACGTGGCTTCTTCAGCAAAGAGAAGGGCCAAGAAAAGACAACAGTTTGTTTAAAAAGAGAGGGAGAGGGTGGAGCTCAAAGATTCGGGTTGAAACCGTTTTGTTATCTGAGAAAGGTGACGGGAAAAGAAACTTCTTCCCTCCGCGTGTTTTCTGCCCAGGTAACTTTCCAAAGCACATCCACCTCCGTTTTCCCTGGTGGGCCTCAGCCCCGGGCCCCAGACCAGGCAGGCGTCACGGCCTCTGCTGTTCAGTGAAGCCTGGGCCTGGGGAGGTTCGCTGTCTTGTCCACTGGGAGAGCCCACGTCGGTTTAGAGCTGGACTCACGCTCCATGTGTCATCCTTGTTCCTTGTTTGTTCTTCCCTAGCAGAGTCTGTCCTCCCATTCAAGTTCAGTCGACCATGGAGCGTGTCCTGGGCACTCTGCTATGCAAGACTCTGTCCTGGGCACTAGCACAGTTCAGCACCGCGGACTGGGAGGCAAACTGGTCTCGGAGGTCAGCAGGCCCAGGTGTGAGTTCCGGCTCTACTGCTTACTAAGCGCATGGCCTTGGATGAGTGACATATGCTCTTTGAGTTTCTGTTTTGATTTTGTAAATGAGGTTGGAGATACTTGCAGTTGACAGTGCCTAGCACAGTGCCTTGCACTCAGTGATTGTAAATGGCCCTAAATCCCCCTGCTCCCTATGTCCACTGCCTCGCAACATGACGTGGCAGGTCTCCCAACTGAAGCTGGGGTTTACCCTCCAGCCTCTGATCGGCCTTGGCCAGGGGACTTGCTTTGGCCAATGAGTCATTAGAAAATGTGACATGAGCAGAGACCTGACGGGTGTGGGTGCCGGGCTGGCCTTCTCCTGCTGCTGGGCATCCTTTAGCCTCCTGGGGGATGGGAGACCACGTGGAGAGAGGCTCTACCTGAGGTCTCAATTCGAGAGAGAGGCCATCTGGGACCACCCAGCCCCAGCCAGGCTGGCTCAGACCAGAACTGACCACTCAACTCACGGAATCATAAGATGTAATCAATGTTTATTATTTTAAGCCATTAAGTTTGGAGGTCTCTGGTGTTTGTAGCAACTGCTAACTGCTACAGCAACTAATAGCTAGTAGTAATAACCAGCATTTATTGAGACTTTTAACACCAGGTACTCCCTAGGCACGTCTTCGTCCTCCCTTCTGCATCACCTGGTACCCAGGATAGAGTCTTCTGGGTTGTTTTTTTTTTTTTCAACTTTTTATTTTATTTATTTATTTATTTATTTTAGAGATAGAGTCCTACTCTGTCGCCCAGGCTGGAGTGCAGTGGCGTGATCATAGTTCATTATAACCTTGAATTCCTGGGCTCAAGTGATCCTCCTGCCTCAGCCTTCAGAGTAGCTAGGACTATAGGTATGTGCCACAACACCCAGCTAATTTTTAAATTTTTTGCAGAGACGGGATCTTGCCTTGTTGCCCAGGCTGGTCTTGAACTCCTGGCCTCAAGCGCTCCTCCCACCGTGGCCTCCCAAAGTGCTGGGATTACAGATGTGAGTCACTGAGTCCAGCTCCAGGACAGAGTCTTGTACACCAGAGGTGCCCAGTAGAAATCATTTTAAAAATTAAAAAAATTGTTTCTATTGCACCTGAATCCAGAAAGCTTAAAAGAATACTAAAAAACAATCAAAGAGCAAACAAAAAAAAATTAGGTGTACAGGAAGAAAATGCAAGCGTGGGAGACATAAAATGAAACTAAGCACCAAGCAAAAAACAAAAGCAGACCTAACTATCTACATGAGGGTTGTGGGCAGGCGTGTTAGTTTGCTAGGGCTATTGTAACACAGTAGCCCAGACGGGGGCACGAGCAACAGACATTAATTTTCTGGAAGTCCAAGATCAAGGTGTCAGCAGGGCTGGCTCCTTCTGGAGCCTCTCTCTTTGGCTCGTAGATGGCTGTCTCCTCCCTCCCGTGTCTTCACACAGCCGCTCCTCTGTGTGTTTATGTTCTAATCTCCACTTCTTATAAGGACACCAGTCAGACTGGCTTAGATCCCACCTCAATGACCTCATTTTAACTTTAGTACCTCTTTAAAGATCCTTTCTCCAAATACAATCACATTCTGAGGGACTGGTGGTTAGGACTTCAATATGAATTTGAGAGGAGGACACAATTCAGTCCATAACCGTAGGAAACCAATTTGCTTCAAGCTTTCCACAGCCAACACCCAAAGGGAGACCTAGACGGTTACACATGTTCATGTCCATAAACTCAGGAAGGCCACATCGCCCAACAGCTAGCGCTCAGCCCAGACAGGATCTCCACGAGCATCTCATAAAAAGAACCTTCTGGATGCAGCGGCATCCGCAATACTTCTCTTATAGCAGAAATGACTTCAAAAGGCACCTCTGACCTCCCTTCTCGGTGTTGGCCAGTGTTACAGGCGGGGAGAGAGTACAGCTTGGATCCAGTTTCTCCTCCGCCTTGTTAAATGATGGAGCAGCCACCTTCACCAGCCAGCGAAGGTGAGGATGGCCTGGGCGTGGCCTGCCAAAGGACCTGGGAGAGAGAGAAGCTTCTAGACAAGAGATGACATGTACCAAGGGCTAGTTTCCTTTATTTCACATTTTAAGTGTGATGCAGCCTCACTCAGCACCTTTCCCCTCGGACAGTGCACAGTTTTCTGGTGACTTGCTCCCGTGGCCCCTCCTAAGGGAAGATACCCTCAGAGAGGTCATCTGTGGAGAGCCATGCCATATTCTTCAGCAAGTGACCACTTCTTCCTGGTCTTAGCTGATAACCGACTGACCCGAGGGCTATCCACTTACAGATTGGCCAGCAACCTGTGACCTGTGGCCTGGCACACTCAGATGCGTTTGGCCAATCAAATTCCCACTGTCTCCAAGGACATGCAGAGATGGCAGCTGGTGGGAGGTGCAGGTGCGGGCAGAGGCAGCCGTAAGGCTCTGACAGTAACCGCACCCTCACACCATCAGGAGCTGTGACCAAAAGAACAGAAGAGGATGTTTGCAAGGGTATGGGGAGACTGAAACCCTTATGCACTGCTGGTGGGACTGTAAAATGGTGCAGCTGCTGTAGCAAATGGTGTGGAGGGTTTGCAAAAAATTAAACACAGAATTACCCTATGATCCAGCAATTCCACTGCTCGGTACACACCCCAAAGAAATGAAAGCCAGGACTCAAACGGATACTTGTATATTCATGTTCGCAGCATCATCATTCGCAATAGCCAAAAGGGGGAAGCAACTCAGTGTCCACCCCCAGATGAGTGGATGAACACAATGTGGTCTATCCACACAGAGAATGTTACTCACCCTCGGAAAGCGAGGAGATTCTGACACGTGCTGCAACATGGGTGAATCTTGAAGCCATCGTGCTAAGTAAGAGAAGCCAGACGCAAAAGGACAGATATCCAGTGCTACTTACGTGAGATTCCTGGAGCAGTCACACTCATAAAGACAGAGAGTAGAATACTGGTTTCAGGGTTGGAGAGAGGGGGTGTGGGGAGTTTGTGTTTAATGGGTTTAGAATTTTAGTTTGGGGAAGATAAAGAGTTCTGGAGATGGATAGTGGTGAAGGCTGCAGAATGGCATGGGTATACTTAACGCCACTGAATTGTACACTTTAGAATGGCTAAAATGGTATATTTTTTGTTATATATATTTTACCATACCTCCCCACACCGAAAACCAACCAACTAAACAAACACCCAGAGCAGCCCAGCTGGACAGGAGCACATTCTAGCCTCCGTGACATGAAAACCACGTGCTTTCCCTGGGTCTCTAGTCAAGGGCACATATTTGAAACAAGAATCACATAAAATAAGAATGATCTCTGCAGACAGTCTTTTTAAAAGTATTAGGCAAATCAGCAGTTTCACCATCGCACCTCTCGTTGAATCTGCAACGGGTGTGCCCTGTTATTGAAGACCATTCAATTCTGCTAGAGAAAAGGAGAAATAAATAAGAAGAGTAGATGGAACCAGGCAGAGGAACAATTAGCAGATGAGAGCCGTTAGTCACAGCTAAAGCGAGCAGAGGGTCTGTGCACTGCAGGGTCGGAGGGTTGGAAGGACGACGTAGAAGCAACGTTCTCGAGGTCTCAACTCAGCGCCCATTGCTGCTGTTTTCCCTTGACGCCAGAAGTTGTGAAATAGAAAAATGAACATCATCTTTGAGCAGAGAAAAGACATTTTCGAAGGCAACATATTTCGATGAGAACAATAGACTCTCCTGGGCAAAGGGAGGGAGAGAGAGGGGGGACACACGTTGGGCGCCCCTGGGCCCCCCAGGCGAGGTGGCTGCCGACGGAAGTGGTGGGAATGAGAGAGGCACGCAGTTTGAAGAGAAGGACGGGCATGTATGTAAGTTATAAATCAGAGAAAAAGATTAGGAGTGAGAAATGGAAAGGCTGGGAGGTGTTATCTGAACGAACACATTGAATGAATGAAAAAACTTCACAGCAGGATTAAGTAGAAAAATGCAATTTTTCCTTTTTAACCGAAAGAGTCAAGAACTCACAAAGGAAATGTATTGTGCTTGAGATCAGCCGTGGTAATTTTTCAGCAATAGAATCAGACATTTGGGGGGAAAACCTAACAAGCGGCTTCGATCTCAGTGGTCGGGAAATAGGATGGAGAACAGACGCCAAAGGCTGCCGCTGATCCCCCCGAGGAGAACAGAGAAAGCTGAGATGAGAATGGACCAGAACCGGGGCAAGAATGCGAGTGCCCAGGGTCAAGTGCAGTCCGCGAATTCCTGCCTGGCTGGGCACAGGGCTGCGTGCCATGAGCCCCCACGCGTGCAGTTTCCACCCGTTGTTCACCCAACAGGCACCACGTCGCTTCAGACCCGATTTGACACCAGTTCTACCCACAACAAACTGGCTGTCGGAACAGTATCTTAAATCCCCAAAAACAGAAGCTTCTCTTGATCATACATTCCATGACCTTGAAAATTCATCTTGGCAATGACATGGCAAGAACCTCAGTGCGGGTCCCCTATGCCCAGCCCTCCACAATTCCACAATCCCAGGAGCGATGGCAGAGCCGCCGAGGCCTCAAATACGCTGTCAGCTCCACAGCTTCTGGAAGGACAGGAGAGCATCCTACAATGACTGTCCAATGATCACAAAAACCCACTCAGTCCCCACAAGCCCTTCCCAGGCCCTCCTGGGATGTGCGGTTAAACTAACAAAGGTAGGTAGTTTTTCCTTCCTGCTAAAAGCTAAGCCTGGGAAGAGAGTGGAGACGCTGGGCTGGAGGGCAGGGTGGAAGAAACCCCAAAGGCAGAGAGTGGCTTCCAGGGTCCTGAGCAGCCTTTGGGGGCCTTCCTGGTGACTCGTCACGGCAGCTGGGAGGATTCCGGCACTTTCACAGACAAATCGCTCCAAGCAGGGATGTGGTTGGCCAGCTGGGGAGGGCGGTGAGTGTCCAGGCACTGTGAGGCCTCAGTGGAGGCTGAGCTACAGAATACCCCAGCCCCCACCATCACCCTGCACAGACCCAATCACAGCCCGAATGATGCCTGCCTTGTGCCATCCCTCTGTCATCTCTTCCCTCCTCCTGCCTCAAAGGGTCCGCGTGGGTAGCCACCTGTGGGATGTTCTGAAGGTTCTGGGGAAAAATCCCTCCTTGCCTCTTCCAGCTCCTGGTGTTTGTTGGCAATTCTTGGTGTTCCTTGGCTCATGGTAGCATAATTCCAAACTCCACCTTCTTCGTCACATGGTATTCTCCCTGTGTCTGCGTCTCTGTGTCCAAATTTTCCTCTTGTTATACTGGATTTAGGGCCATTCATATTAGATTTAGGGCCCACCGTAATCTAGTGTGACCTTACCCAACTTCATTACATCTGTAAAGACCCTAGTTCCAAATCAAGTCACCTTCTGAGGTTGCAGGTGGACATGAATTTTGGAAGGATGCTAACAACCAAGTGCAGTACCTTAAGGGTAAAGAATGCCAGAACTTTTGACTTTGTAGGTGTAACCAACTTTAATTACACTATCCTGTTTTCTTCCCAAAAGCACTCGGAAATGGGTGTCTTTCCATTCCATAAACTTGATCTAATACAGGCAGAGCTCAGCTTTGAAATAAAGGAGTTTTCCTGAGCTGCTACAGGTATGGTCACATGTTCTCAGGGTCTGCTGGGCAGGCCAGGTGGCGGGTGTCCATGGGGAAGTTGGAAGCCCCTAAGGACCCCTTCCAGGGAAGGAACACGTTAACTTACCTCCCGGCTGCCTCTGCCCATCACGCACTCCCCCGTCCTGATTGGAGGTTTGGAAGGGGAGCCCACTGTCACATCCTGCATCCCCATTCGCTCCTGGGAGTGAGTGGCACTTCCAGGGCTGGGCTTGTCCCTGCAGGGTGGAGTGGGCACCTCCCAGGTCTACCACCCCTCCCTGATGGAATTTGGACTACAGCATTAGGGAGCTTATTTGCTCAAAGATATAAGCCACATTCTCTGACCTAGACTTTATTGGTTATAAAGATTATCTTTGGGATTCCATTGGCCTTATTCCTTTATTTCATTCCTCATTTGGTTCCAGACTAGGGCAGGGAAGAGCATGCCATTTATTGGACACCCCCAAAGACCTCGGCAGCACACAGGGCTTGCTTGGAACACCAGTTAACTTCTAGGCGCTTTACACACAATCCGTTCACGGGAGCCTGATTCCCTTAATATGCCAAAAAATATACCTGAAGCTGAAAAGGAAAGTGCCCAACCCAAGGCAAGCTTGAACCTTCCGTAAAAGGCCAGTGAGGGCATTGATTTCACCTCCGGGATTAATGCCTGGTGACAGCTGGCATGCATTCCAAATACTGCAACAAAGGAGCAAGGCCAAGTGTGGAAAGGAGTTTAAGTGAAAATCTTCTATACACCAAAATCTCAAAGGAGAGGAAGTAGCCGGCCACCCCCTTGGTTACGGTTCATCATAATAGAGGCTGTTTCTATACAATAGGCTTCCACGATTATCTATTTGCAGAAATGTACAAACACAGCCAGCGTACTCTGTGCCTGTGGAAAGACCTGGATCAATACAAGTAACAGAAGAACGAAGAAAAGAGAGAAGAAAAGATTTTATCAAGCCTATTTACTTTAAAGATACCTTAAAGACCTGCACAAACACACCTGCTGCTTCAGCGCCAGGGGAGAGCAGAGCAAACATGTCTCTCCTTTAAAAGAAACTGGAGAAAGAGACATTGTAGCCACAAAACCAGTCACCCCAGGAGGTGCTGGATCTTGGCAAGTGAAAGCACAGAAACCTAATCTTTAGCTCAAAATTTTTAAAAATGAGCCCATGATCACTCTTCTGAATTAACCCTTCATCACACACGGGGGACAGCAATGTTCTATGGAATGTTTAACAATTAACTGGATCACTGGGGTTGGGGGAAGCCTGATTTGCAGCATCTGCCAATTTCTGTGGTGTAAATACTCCCACAATAGCTGATTCCAGGCTACCAATGTGTCACTGGATGGGGAGTTGGGAAAAGATGGGAAGTACCACACCATTATATAATATTTCCACCCTACAGATGCAATAATTGTAACAACTTCTAGAAGATAAGTAATAGTAACATGTACTAAAACAATTAGGAAGTAAAAAATACCAAAACAATTTAGAAGTAGGATGTACTAAAAACAATTAAGAAGTGATGAGTTTTGAATATTTATTACCTTTGGTGTAATATAATTTATTTAATTATAAATTTGTATATTTTAATTTTTAATAATAACTCTTATAGCAACCAGCTCACAAAATTCCTGCAAATCTTCAAGTTGGCTCAGGTTGGTGCAAGCCCACTTCAGCACACCACCGCTGGGGGAGCTTTTTGCAAATTGCCTGAGGCTGCCTGGGACAGAATCCCCCAGAGACGACGGGGCACATTCTATTTTAGAGAGCTCGCCAGGGAGATTCTAACGGACAGCCTAGGTGAGAGCCTCTGATGTGTTCCATTCACCCCTCCATTTTACAGAAAGGTTTAAAAGCTTAAATGTCCTGTCTATTGGTTGACAGATGACTGAGCTGGGGACAAGTTCTCTTCCCCCAGCTCTTCTCACCCTGATATTGCACAACTTTGGCTCTATTTTTGAAATATTGTGCCTTATATTAGCAATATAGGATGTATAGCATGGCCTCATTACTCTTTATTTATTTTAACAAGGGCTAAAGTTTACCTTTATATTATCTATTTTTTAAAAAGGGTTTAATAAGGAAATTAATAAGTAAGGCAGACTCTAAAGGAAACATCAAGTCTTCAAGAAACTTTGTAAACAATTTGTGTGTTAATAACAAATGATTCTCCTCTCTCAGTGAAGAGAGGGCTGACTGAACTGGCCACGCTGACTAGTAGGTAAGTTGTTCTTTTTACTCAAAGTTATTCCAGGTAGCAAGATTAGGGGCGATCTTAATACACTTTGATTTACTCTTTATGTATTTTCTAAATTTTCTTCTGCAAGCATAAGGCTGTAGTACTGTCATATATATTTTAAATGTTTTTATTAATGTAATCAGGGAAAAGTTGACATTATTTAAAAACAAAATTGAAATCAGTTGCATTCCCTTCTGCACCCAGACTTTTCCCAAATTCAGTTTGGCTTCTCTCCGAAATGTTCTCAAGAGAGCAGGGAGAAGCTGTCCCGCTAAGCTTTCCTTTTAGGACATTTTACTCCCTCCAGGTATTTGAAGATCGCCTCCTCCCGAATTCTCCACCCCTTTCTGGGGCAACAGGGTCCCCACCAAACAGGACCCGGTGGGGACCGAAGCTGCTATCAGTGGCAGAGCTCAGGGACCAAAACCCTGAAAGAGGCAACTTTTCACCAGGTCCCGGAGCTTCTCCCTCGGTCTTCACAGCCAGGCACGTCACCACGGCGTCTCGTGATGCCGTCTTTGCCAAGTCCCCATCCCTGTAGGTGGTGACAAGGCCAGGAAACCGAGCACGCGGGACTGTGGTGCTGGGTTTGGCTGGTGGCACTTGCCAAGGGGAGTCCCACGTCGGACTCCTTGGTGCAAGACAGCGTTAAAACAGTTTTCTTTCCACACTCCTGGTAGTTCCTGGCCTTTGCAGCCACACAGACTTTTACCTCTTTCCAAGCCCACACTCTTTGAGCCCCAGTCCTAAACCAAGCTCTCCGACCACGTCCAGAGAAGGCAAGTGTGCCCGCCCTTCCCTGCTTACCCTGGCCACCCCCGGGGTGTGGGGGCTCAGCTGGCCGTCCCAGGAGAGTTATATCAGCACCCCTCCCCTGCCCTGGCACGTGTGTGTTGGGGGGAGTCACATGAACTCTTAGCACCTCCGTCGCCTCGTTGGCGAGCTGGGGATAATGACATCACCTCACGGAAGAATGTGGCATTCAGGAGCCACTGCGTGTGTAAAATTCTGCATTTGGCAAAGGCCACCTCCAAGCCACAAAGTCTCCAAGTGTCCTTCCTGCAGACCCCTCCTCTGAGAGCCCTTGGTCCCTACGCAGGCACCAGCCATCACGTCCCCACGGTCTCTGTGTTGTCAGTAGGGTTGCCAGAGGAAACGCAGGGCACCAGGTTAAATTTGAATTTCGGAGCAACAAATAACATCGGGTGTAAGTATGTCCCCTGCATTATTTTTATCTGCTAAATCTAGTGAGAATACGCGTTTCATGGGGTTGGACAGTAAGGGTGATTCATTTGTGCTCCCCCAGAACCCCCACCCCCCAGCCTGGCACAGTGCCAGGCACATAGAGTAGGTGTCCAATAGGTCAGTGGCTCTCGGCAGGGCCGGGACTGCCCCCTAGAGGCTGTTTTGGAAATTGGAGGAGGCAGTTCTAATTGGCACAATTACAGGGGGTGACTTCCTGGCATCTAGTGGACAGGAGCCAGAGGTCCTCAGGGACCTGCCGGAACAGCACTCTCCATAGACGATTGTCCCTTATCCCACAGGCCATTCAGGTAAGTGGAAAACCTGCTTAGGAGTGTCTGAGCCTGCAAACCCACTCCATATGCAGGTAAAGTGAATTTTGTATTGTATTTTCAGGAATGCGACTACTGCATTATCAAGGAAAGACTGTATTTTGTTCTGTTCAAATGATTAAATAAGTGCGTCTGTGGTTTATTTTTGTTTTTGTTTTTTTAGAGACAGGGTCTCTCTCTGTTGCCCAAGGCTGGAGTGCAGTGGTGTGATCATAGCTCCCTGCAACCTCCAACTCCTGGGCTCAAGTGATCTTCCTGCCTCAGCCTCCCAAGTAGCTGGGACTATAAGCGCGCACCACTATGCCTGGCTAATTAAGAAATTTTTTTGTAAAGACAGAGTCTCAATATGTTGCCCAGGCTGGCCTTAGACTCTTGGCCTTAAACAATCCTTTCACCTCAGTCTTCCAAAGTGCTGGGGTTACAGGCTGCGACACCACGCCCAGCTGCATCTGTGATTTGGAGAGCTCAGTAGCACACACCTGCGTCAGCTTCTTCTTGTAGCCGTGGATTCAGCCCAAATGCTTCTCTCTGACTTCATTTTGTTTTCTAGTGTAGTATGCCCAAGCACGTTTGGTATTGAATATATTTTATTTTATTACACTCTTACTTTCCTTGTATTTCTCTTTCATATTACACTTAACACATACACTTAATACATATATATTATTTCAAATTATGCGCAGTAATATTTATATGTAATATGAGGTCACACTATTGTCTGGGTTTTTTTTTTTTTCAGGATAGTAAAGAGACTGTTACAAAAGATTTGTTATAAAAGAGGTCACCCTTGGAACAGTTCCATGTCTTGACTGTGGTGGCTGTTACATGAATCCAGACATTTGATAAAAATGGCATAGACTGATGCACACGCTTATACCAATGACAAGTTTCTGGGTTTGCTACTGTACCACAGTTAGTTACAGAAGATGGAACCATTGGGGGAAACTGAGGCAAAGATGCACAGGAGGGCGCTGATTATCTTTGCAACTTCTTGTGCATCAATAATTGTTTCAAAATTTAAAAAAAAAATTTAAAGGAAGGTTGTCACTGTGTCCTGACTTCAGATTGAGACCCACACAGCAGGCAAATCCAGTGGTGTCTCTCCGGGCCATGCTGCTAGGAGAATCAAGATTCTTCCTCAGAAGGAAAGCTTGCCCCAGGGAAGGTGTGAAGGGGGAGGTGGGCTGCCACCTTCGGGTCACACGTCAGGCACCCTGGCCTTGGCAGGTGGCCCCCTCTGCACTGGTTGAGGCTCACCCGATTCCAGCCCCAGGCCACATTCCCGCCCCCACATGGGTGGCCTTCTTGCCAGCACCGGGCTGGCTCTATCACTTTACCCTCCAACTCAACTCACAGACCTGGGTCACATCTTCTAGAAAATACGGAAATGCCTTGAAAGTGAACTAATTTTATTTTAGAAAAAAAGGGGGTTGGTGGAGAATGCGCACGTACATGCTACAGAATGCGTGAAGCTCCTCTGTCCCTGGCTCCGTGCTAGGCGCCAAACAGACAAATAATCCCTAATTCTCCCGTCTGCCCTCCAGGTGCCCGGGCAGACTGACAAGCAGGCAGGGCGTCCTCCTCCCACGCGCCTCCGTACACACAGAGCTGGGAGAACGCTGGTCGCCCCCAGGAAATTAAAGCAGAGAAGCAAATGGTCCCCTCTCAGCTGGTGTTAGACAGTGAGATGGGGAAACAGTTAAAATTTGGGAAAGAAGAAAAAAGGAGGAAAGAGGGGTGATTTTAAAGATGGATGATTATTTCCTAGACAACATTTGCAAATGAAATACAACTTGGGCTCTGCAGGCTGAAGGCCAGAGTGCTTGTCCTGTTGCTCATGTGTTGAGTGGGCTCCCCCTGCCCGTCCTCTCTCCTCTCTTCCGCTCTGCCTTCCTCCCTACACAACTCTCTTTCCCACCCCCTCTCTCTTATCTCCTCCCTCCTCCTCCCGCTTTTCTGTCCGTGTTATCTGAGATTGCCTCTGTATGTAATCACAGCGTCCTCCTGCCACTTGGACGTCTCATGGCTCCTCCATTCTGCAGGGAGAGAGGGCACTGACAGCCGCCCTTCATGGAAAAGCAGTTTTTTTCCCCCTTTCCTTTAAGATCTTTGTTTCTCTGACTTTTCCCTCTCTCCTTCCTCCTCTTCACCTCCTGTCTTCCCTTTCTCTTTCTCCTCCTTTGCCTCCCACGCTTCCCTCCCTGCATTGCCATGTGCTCACATACTACTTCTCCTCTCTGGCAGGTGACATTTTCCAGCCTCCCTTGCAGCTAGAAGGACACATGCTGCTCCAGGCCTGCCCTAGAAGCCCTGCACGCCCGGCCACCTGGTACACCTGTAGCAATCTTAGATGCATGGGCTGGAAGGGTGGCGAGCCCATACCCCCTCTGCAGTCAACTTTTGTCATGCTAGGCCACTGAGACTGGGGGCTATTTGTTACTACAACCAACCCCAGCTCATCCTGACTAATGCACTCCTCCACTTTGTGGGTAAGCCCTGGCTGCCTGAGTTCCCAGTGCATGTCTTCCAGCTGGGCTTTCTCAACTCTCCCTCCCCTGGCTGGCCAGGCTTGCCTGCCCCTCAGGCCTCCCAGCCCACGTCCTTGCAGGCCCAGGGGATGAGCAACCATCAGCAGCAAGGATTCGGTGCCCAGCCTGCCTCCATTCACTCCACTCCTTCACCTTGGTGGGACAAGGCTGGGAGCTGGAGCCACAGCACAAGACCCATGGTGACAATCCTCCAGGACCCAGAGGGCTCTCTCTTCTGGGGCCCTAATAAGCTCCTCCCAGGGAAAGCCCCAGGCTGCCGGGGAAGTGCTGGCAGCTGAGCAGGAAGCTCTCCGGGACTCAGACAGCTGGGGCTCTGCGGGTGAGGTCTGTGGCATCTCCTCCAGGGCCCTGGCCTTGTGCTCCGAACCTCCCAGCCCCAGGCCTGCGCCAGTGGGAGGGGGCAGAGGGCAGAGGGCAGAGGAGAGAGGAGGAAATGGGCACCGTGAAGGTTCTTTTCCTGTGTCAACTTGGCTGGGCCTTGTGCCCAGTCATTTGACCAAATACCAGTCTAGATGTTGCTGTGAAAGTAGTTTTTGGATGTGATTAACATTGAAGTCAGTGGACTTTAAGTAAAATAGATTATACGCCATAGTGGGGGTGGGCCTTGTCCAATCAGTTGAAGGCCTTACGAGAAAAAACTGAAGTCGTCCAGAAGGAAGTAATTTTGCCCCCAGACTGAAGCATAGAAATTCTTCCAGAGTTTCCAGCCTTCATTGTCAAGACCGCAGCATCAACTCTTGCCAGAATTCCCAGCCTGCCAGACTGCCCTGCCAATACTGGCCTTGCCAGCCTCCATAATCGTGTGACCAGTTCCTTTAAATAAATCCCTCTCTCTATAAAATCTCTATATGAAATATCTCTCTCTCTCTCTCTCTCTGAGAGAGAGATTTATCTATCTATCCAGCTATCTATTTATCTATATTCATCCTGTTGGTTCTGTGTCTCTGGGGGCCAAGACCCCGCCTTGTGGAGAGGGTTGATTTGCAGAAGGAGAGAGTGAGGAGGAGAGAAGCGGAGAAAAGGCAGAGGGTGAGAGGCAGACGGACAGACAGCCTGTCTACACCCTCCAGCTCTTCTGTCCTGAGGGACCTGCAGCCTTAGCCGCTGGGTGACTCTACACATCGCCTTGGCCGAATCACACGTGAGATGAATCTCTATTGTGACTGGTGCAGAAACCTACTACTTCATTTAGATAGACATTTTCAGGCCTCTTTTATTTAACTGTTGGAATGAATGGAATTAAATTTCCTAATAATTTGACTTAAGTGGCTAGACTAGACTTAAAAGTCATTTTCCATTTCTGGATCCCAAATAGAAGGGGGAAAGCTTAGCAGCTTTTAAAAATTGCTACAGTCATCTAATCTGGAGAATAGACAAAGACACCCACCACCAAACTCTCAAACATGTTTCCATCAACAGCAACATGGACATCTGCAAGGGTAGATGTATTTTTTCAAATTGCCTTGAATTTTCCTTAGGCCTTTGCTGAAGGATCTAACTCTCTTTCATGAAATATTCAGTGCTGCACAGCTTCCTGCTATGGTGGTAATGAAATGTTAAATCTATCAAAACATTATCCCAAGTGCCATTTAATTTGGTTTCAACTGCTTAATAAAGAAGAAAATACAGAATATATTGAATCAATTTTCAAAGAATTCACGCAACCTAAACCAGTAGAATAGCTCCTACAGTATTGACCATATCTGGCTGGCCTGAGCCAGGGTTTCTAGCTACCTTCTCAGTCTATGTGCTGTTTTCCTTCCTTGCTAACACAACTGGATTTCATATATGGCAGCAAAGTGCTCGAACTAAAAGACTACATTTCCCTCCCTCTCTTGCATATTAAGGAGACCAATAACATCAAAATAGAATGCTTTAAATGAGAAAAGAATACCTCTTTTGCCCTCTGCCCTTTCCTGGCTCCCTAGCTGGAATGTGGATGTGATAGCAGGAGCACCAGCAGCCATTTTGGGACAATGAACCCATCTCGAGAATGGGAGCTGAGGATAGCCAAGCAGAAAAATTGAGAAAACCTGGATCCTGGAGGGATACTGTAAGAGCCCTGCACTGGACACCTCCAGAGTACTTTCACATAAGCAAACAAGCACCTAATTAATGTAGGCTATTAGTTAAATTGCTGTTACTAATGTTCAAACACAGTTACTAACAGAATCAGATTGGAAAACCCATTTTCTGACATGTGTTGTAACTCAAAAATTATATATATTACAATTGAAAAGAATATCAACATTTTGTAACCTTGTCCTGCACTTCGTTTCCTGATATCAAAGCTTCTAGACCAGGCATGGTGGCTCATGCCTGGAACCCTAGCACATTGGGAGGCTGAGGCAGGAGGATTTTTTGAGGCCAGGAGTTTGAGGCTACAGTGAGAAATGATGATGCCACTACACTCTAGATCAGGTGACAAAGCAAGATTCTTTCTAAAAAAAAAAAAAATCTTCTAATGACAACCTTCAGAGTAGGAGGAAGGGATAGAGGAGGAAGAGGAAGAGATGATTCTTCTCTAGAAAAACTGAACAATCTGCCTGAGTGCAACCCAGAGTAGATGATAGCACCTAAGAATATCCCCCACCCATGGCATTTGATGGTCCCCAAGTCAAAAGACGCTGGTCCCTGTCTGCCCATCTCGCAAGAAGCTGGCCAGCCCCGCTCCTGTGTGTGGAGCTCCCATCAGCTCTCCTGCGCAGGGAAGAGGCCTAACCACAAGGTGATTTAGATGTGCAACTAAAACTATGCCAATTGGACACCTAGAAAAATCACCCTAATCTCTCATTCTTAAATATGATTAGGCAACGGAAGTCACAAGATGTACGAAGTGAAAAGCGAAGCTGGAAAGACAGAACTATTGCTCCTGGAGGAAACAGAAAGAACTCAAGGGCAGAGAGGGCACTCTGAAGAGTGTGCCTAAAGAGACTTGAGAAAATGCTGTGCCCTGCACCAAGAGTAGGTGCTGTACAAAAGGCAACTGTAGAAAAAGAAAGAACTCTCAAATAGTAAAAAAAAGGATTGTCAAAAAAAAATTGAAAGGAGGACTGGAAATTTAAGTCAAAGAAATATCCTAGGGTAAAAAAAAAAGAGCAAAAAGGTTTTTAAATGTGTGGAG
>CM052436.1:6411104-6446434 GCA_028533085.1 Varecia variegata | reverse complement strand
TGTCAGTGGAATGGACATACTTGAAGATCTGACTCGGGGTGTTGGGGGTGGGGGAGGGGACGGGTGTTTACCTACATGATGAGTGCGATGTGCACTGTTGGGGGAATGAACACCCTTGAAGCTCAGTCTCGGGGGGTTGGGAGGGGCATGGGCAATATACTTAACCAGAACGGTTGTACCCCCATAATAAGCTATAATAAATAAATAAATAAAAATAAAAAAAAAATAAAAATATAAAAAAAAATAATAATGTGAAAAAATTCCTGGAGATGTAAAGAGGACATGAGTCTTCAGATTAAAAGGGATTTTTAGCAGCAGAAAGGGTGAAACACACACACTCGCACACACGCACGCAGCCCTACACAAATTCCCGTGGAAGTTCAGAACACCGAGAATAGAGAGAAAGATTCTGAAAATACCCAGAGACAAGTTATGGGCTTCTACCCAAGAACAAGAGATTGCCATCAGCAGTAGCAGAGGCTAAAAGACAATGTGACGATACCTTCTGAGTTTGGAGGGGAAATAATGGTTGATGTTGAATTCTATAGTTAGTGAATCTACATATCAAATGGAAGAACAAACCAGTTGATTCTTGTTTATTCGAGTTAGTTACCATCTGTAAAGTTGCCACAAACACTGAATTACCAAATACTGAACCTTTGCTCCTAGGGGAAACGCAGGGTTGGGTTCCCGAGAGCCTCTGGTCACGATGTTTATGTCAACCCATCTACACAGAACCGTCCTTCGTGTGTGTTTCTGTTTGAAGACACTTTATTTAATATATATTACTGATTCATTAACACTGAGCTGGCGGCCGTCGTCCGTGGGAGATGACCTGCCGTATCTCTCTTTGTCCTGTGCTCCTCGGGTAACTTCACAGCCCAGGAAAATGCCTCCGGTCTTTCCCTCACAGGAGACGCCCCTCTTCACTGCCTCCGTCAGAGGCCGGCAAACTTCTTCTGTAAAGGGCCAGATAGCATCAGTAAAGATTTTTCGCTTTGAGAGCCACGTGGCCTCTGTGCAAGAGGCGCCATGGAGAACGCGAAAGGGAAAGGCGTGGCCGTGTTCCAATAAAACTTTATGCGAACGGCTGGTGGGCCGGGTTTGGCGGCCAGTTGTACTTTGCCAAGCCCTGGCCCGTGAGGTTGGGACCTGAGATTGCAGAAGCTTTGCTGTTGGAGTCCCCGAAAAGCCACATGGGCTTCCTTTCCATTTTCCCAGTCAGGTTCCTGGGGAGGGGTCATGTTCAAGCTTCTGTACCCCAAGGAAGGCGTCAGATGCTTCCACTGCTCTGCCGGTCACCACGGCCCCCAGGTCTCAGCTGCGGTCACCACGGCCCCCAGGTCTCAGCTGCGGTCACCACGGCCCCCAGGTCTCAGCTGCGGTCACCACGGCCCCCAGGTCTCAGCTGCGGTCACCACGGCCCCCCAGGTCTCAGCTGCTGCCGAGCCCGGCTGGTCTCCGCTCCTTCCAGGCCCTCAGAGCGCGCTGCTGCTCATTAAAAGTCCAGAATCTCTCTGAGGAAATTTGCTCTGCTCTGATGTGCCGTCTCCACAACTCCCAGCAACTGGCCCCGGTTTCGAGACAGTTTTATTGCTACCTCCTGCTGAGCCTGTGCCAAGCCTCTGGAGACGAAAGGAGGGCAGAGTCTGCTCGTTTCGATTTACAGAGAACGATCTCTCGCCCGATGGCTCTGGTGCCGCCCTCCGTTCTGGCACGTTCTTCAGTGGCCCAAATGGTACCAGCTTCCGTGGCTGACACCCCTGACCCAAGACGCCATCCCCTTCCGGACGGGAAGGAAACGGGGCATCCAGGATGTCGTTTTGACACAGGCAAAACCAAACGTCAGGGATCCCTCGAGCTTTATTAATGTGCTTTCTGGCTGTCAGACAAAACAGCAGTGTTTCCAAGCCAAAGAAACGCAGGGTCTCTTCCTACATGATAGATCACATTTTCAGGAATGAGAATTTAGGTCTCATTTTAATTTATCCAATGAACAAAGGTATGGAGTTAATGTTTTTCCCTCAGAGCGAGGGTTGTTCAGAACAGGATTTTGAAGTTCCTTCACGTGGCTTGGAGAGAGAATGTTCTGAGCTGGAGAGCAGATTAGACAGTTACGAAACACGCTGGGCTTCCCGAGTGGGTGATCTGCAGCCCTGCTGGCGAGTGTGACGCGCCTGTAAGTGACGCTCTCTGAAGGAACCCAGAACACATCTGTAAGAAAGGAAGGAAGGAAGGAGAGCAGGAGGGGAGGACAGGAAGATGGGCTGGGGCCCCAAGGGTTTTCACCCCCACCTTGTTGAATTCCTTTGATTTTTGAACCACGGGAATGTACTACCGGGCAAAACAATTTTTAAATTTAATTTAAATATAGAATATGAATGATGCTGTTTATTGCATCTTTAGAACTTGTCAAAATTCCCAATCCGGCTAGGCTGCTTGGCCGTGTACTTGAACTTCCTCCTCTGCCCTGGCAAGGGGGAGACTCCAGTCCTGACAAGCCCCACAGCCCTCGCTGGGCGTCACAGTGGATGGCAGTGTCCCCTGGCAGACAAGGTGGGTCCTCGCTCTGGTTCTGAGTCACACCTGGCCCCTGGTTACCTGGAAGGGTGACATGAAATCTGAAACATTCGAGCTTCCTAATTTATTTTTGAAGTGACTTAAATAGCACACCTAGAGTCAGCAGAAGTACCAGCGGTGACATGTGAGTGACAAGGGAGCCTTAGAGCCCAAGTTGGAGTCTTGACTCCAACCCATCCTGCCATGAGGACTCAGGCAAGGAACTTAGAGTGCTGGGGTGGAGGTTTGCTCATATGTGAAATGAGGGAAGATCAGCTGCTTCGAGGTGCTGTGGACATGTGAGCTAATATATGAGAGGCTCGTTCTGGGTGGGAGACAGCGCTAGCAACATCTCCCGCTTCCCTCGCCCTTCCTGCTCACTCTTTCCTCCCGCACTCCCAGGCCACCCCAGCGCAGGGGACGTGCTCCCACCCCTGCACTGCACCCCCAGCATCGCCCTCCACAGCACTTGGGGTGTTTCTCCTGAGACCCCCTCTCCACCTTTGCACGTGGCCTTGGTTACTGATCAAGGGACGCCCCTGGGCCAAGAGCGGGACCAGAGCAGACCTAAGCTGGTTTATAGGCATCTCTCCTGGAAATTTGAACTTGGAGTGGTGGGACTGGAAGATGGAACATGGTCCCTGCTTGTCCCTGGTCTTCACCCAGCCCACATGGCTCCAGGCACCCACTCTCCCTTTCCCACCCCCATGTAATCCCTCCTCTGAGAACAGCCCCTTCTTTGTGCAGAAGGTGCATCCCCTCTGTCCTGGCACCGCCCATGGGTTGCCCTCTTGGGGCACCAGCTCTGCCCCCCCAGGCAGGCAATGCCCAGTGGCACCGTGAGGCTCTCACCAACTGTCTGCCCATCTGTCTCTACTCAGCCACGCTCTGGGAGGACGAGGGCTGTGTTTCATCCGGCTTCATGCCCCAGCCTCCAGGGCATCATCTGATGCATGGACCCTAAAAACTGTGCTTTGAAGGCGGAGGATTTCGTGAGCTGGCCCATTTGCTCACAGGACGGCAGCCTTACAGAGCAGACACCACCAAGACCCCCTGACTCGGAGAGCGTTGCCTCTCTGTGTGGCTCTGCAGGAACCACCCAACCCTGAGGATGGGACTGAGCCGGCGTGGGGTTGGTGGCCCCAGCCGGAGCCCACGCTGCTCAGATCGCAGCTGGAGAGCAGGCAGAGAGGCGGGTCAGGGACCCCATGTCTCCCCTGGAAATCACCTCCTCTAGAGAGTCGGGCACCACACACTCCCGACCTGCTGCACAGCGCTGGGTGTCAGAGGAAGCGGGGTCATCACGCTGAGCTCCTGGGGAGCCCTGTGCAAGCAGGGGCGAGAGGCAGATACCAGAGTCGACCCCACTTGTCTCTGGGTAACTCCAAGGGTCAGAGAAGGGACCCAGCCCGGCTCTTGCCACCCTAGCACTTGAGGGTCCCAGGGCACAGGGGAGGCACCTTGTAAATGTGCCCCCAGATGACACCTGGATGCGGACCTGCCTTCAAGGCTGCCTGCCAACCTCCCCCCTGCAAGATGCCCTGGGAGGCACCTCCTTTGCCTCCCCAGAGCCAGGAGGGACCGAGTGGGCCTGGGGCCCCCCAAACCCCCATCCACAGCCCCACCCTGAGGGGCCTGCAGAGCTCCAGATGATTCCGGCAGAAACTCAGCCACAGCCAACTGGTGCTCAGGAAACAGAGGGGCTTTTGACCTAATTATTCCCAATTGGTTGTCTCCATCGATCACGTTCTCTTGGTAATTGCCCGACTCCCCACTCTGGGCGGGTGTGCGGTTCTCAAGTGGCTGCCGTCGCGTGGGATAAATGGGGTGTGACTCTGAGAAACGTGCAGGCCCCCTGCTTTCCACACACTGCGGCCTTTGTGGATGTGTTTTGTTTACTGCCATTAAAACGCAGGGACACAACCAGGGAGTATGTGGGGGCCCTTGGCAGGGCCTGGCTCCTCGGAGAGGGGCCATGAAAGGCGAGCTGGGCACCCCCGTGGGAATCCCCGCCATCTGGCCCAGACCCCTCGCTCGGTCACCGCTGCTGGCAAACGCTCCACTCTGCACAGAAGCCCATCCTGGCTCCCTCCCGGACGTTCACGTTGGGACCCTGTCCTCCTGGGCTGGCACCCGCAGCCCCTGCGCACTACCCGGGCCCCACCGTTCCCATTTCACCTCCCACTGCTCCCCTAAACTGACGTCCTGCTCACTCTGAAGGGGACCTCAAGAATGAGTGCCTCAGCCCTTGGCCCCACCTTTACCTGGGCCAGTGTCCCCCGAGAGGACCCAGCCTCCGGATGTCTGCAGTCAACTCACGTTCTCTCCAGCTCCCTCCAGCCGCCAGGGTTCATCTCAGTGCTCACCTCCTCTGGGGACCCAGGGGCTGCGCTCCCTGGTTGAGTTTAGAGGACACTGACTTCCCCTCACTTCTGTACCCAGCTCCCCAGCCAGCCTGTGAACTCCCGGGTGGCTTCCTGGTTTGGTCTAGGTCCCAGCACCTGAAGTCACCTTCTACCCGTGCAGAGCTCGGTACAGGTTGGATGGTTGTAACTTCATTGGGCAGCAGGTGCATCCCATTAATCCCACTGGGCTCCCTTCCCTTTGAAAGGCCAGGCCAGGCCTCCACAGTTCCCTCCCCAGCCCACCCATGTGGCCCCAGTACTGTGGAGACGGGGACCCAGGGGTGGCTCCCAAAGTCAGCCTATCAGGAAGCCTCAGTCAACTTGAGCCTCCCCACTCCTGGTGTCTGAATCCCTGTCCCAACAATTATGTGGACAGTTGGCTCAGAAGGACTTTTTGAAAATCAAATGCAAACTAGATGGGTTGAGACTTGTGGGGACATTTTCACTGAACCCTGTGGAGGACTTACAAACTGACCTTTCCTTTTCTCTGCTTTTTCTCTACATCCACCAGAAAATTGAACCGATTGGATATCCATTTCTCTCACTAATGGTAACCTCTCCTAAGTGAGCATCCCACCCTAGTATTGGAGCCAGTGAACTTCAATGAACCTCATAACTTCTGTGTAATAACTTCCATGTTCCCCTAAATCTGTGGTTATTAACCAGGGGTGATTTGCCCACCAGAGACATTTGGCAGTGTCTGGAAACATTTTGTTTTTTCTTGAGACAGGGTCTTGCTCTGTTACTCAGGCTGGAGTACAGTGGCACCATCATAGCTCACTGTAGCCTCAGACTCCTGGACTAAAGCGATCCTCCTGCCTGAGCCTCCTAAGTAGCTGTGACTACAGGCAAGTGCCATCACACCCAGCTAACTTTTTTTTTCTTTTTTAGAGATGGGGTCTTGCTATGTTGCCCAGGCTGGTCTTGAATTCCTGGCCTCAAGCCATCCTCCTGCCTTGGCCTCCCAATGTGCTGGGATTACAGATACGAGCCACCGCACCCAGCCTGGAAGGAAACCTTTTTAATCACACGACTTGAAGGAGGAGTGTTCCTGGCATTTAGTGGGTAGAAGCCAAGGATGAAGATAAACATCTTACAATGGACTGAATAATCCCCCACAAGAAAAAATTATCTGACCAAAAATATTAATAGTACTGAAAATGAGAACTATGCCCTAAATGTATTACAAAGTACATCTTCTAGATAATCAGTCTATTTTATTTGTCATCTTTTGCAGGTCCTCCTTGCCCAGGGTAGACTCCAAGGCCACCCCAGAGGTGTGAGGAGCTGGAGGAAGTAGCAATGTTCGTACATGACACCCGCAGCAAGGCAGGGAAGGGAAGACAGGGACCCCGTGTGATTCTGGGAGCCAGTGTGCAGTGAGGCTTCCCTTTGAAATTCCGAGCACTCTGTCAATGCAACCCACAGGAAGGGCTCGGATGAAAGGCCGATGAGAGATGTGGAAAGAGAGCACTTTTGTTTCTAAGCTCACAGAGGAGGGTGGAGGATTTTTTGACGGAGCCAAACCACACACACCTACTTCTCCTGGGGCATGAAAAATGTACACATCCACAAAACACAATAGCGCGTGTGACGCGGCCTTTCATGCCCGTTGCACACGTGGCTCACCAAGTGGACCGTGAAGGCTTATTTGTTTAGGGGAAATTCTCACACAATGGCTCTGCCTGTTGCAGCAGGTAAAACTTGCAGTTGAATTGTGCTAGATTTTTTCAACCCAGGATTTCTCTGTTTGAAAATATTTGAACAGATGGTGCGTGGGGCAGTGCGGCAAGATGTGCAAGTAGTTTCCAGCCCGAGACCCAGATCCCGATGTCTCCCGTCGCTGGCTGGCACCCACTGTGCGTGGAACCAGAAGGCTCAAAGGTCTTGCATTCTGCAGTGCTTGCACTGCACGGGGTCTTATTCCACTTATTTTCTCTGAGTTTGTTCCCCCTGCAGTTTGTTGAGTCTCTCAGGGTTGCTTTCAGCTGCAAGGAATGGCAAACCCAGCTAAGAGTGGCTTAAGCCCTAAAGACAAGCAATTAATTATGTCATGTAACTAGAGTCAGAAGTAGAAAATTCCAGGGTTGCCGCCGTGTGGTTCAATGATGCCACGGAGAGCTCTGTTTCTGCTTGGGTATTCTCAATACGTTGGATTTTCATCTTTAAACTCTTCACCTCATGGTCAAACAGGAAAGGGTGGGCAACACCTAGGGTGACCAAAAAAACCCCTTTGCCCGAGACTAAGAGGTGATCCTGGGAAGTCCCAGGCAAACAGGGACAAGTTGGTCACCTCTTGGCCATTTTTTTTTTATTATTATTATTAAGGAAGCCCACCTTCCCCAGAAGCTCCAGGACATTATCCTGTGTTTTGAACCAGAACTAGGTCACATGGTCACCACCAGATCAACGGCTGAGGAAGAGGCCTGGGATCCCCTGTTGGGACTTATGCCCTGGGGATGGGAAAGACCCTGCCCTGGGCTTGCCCAACACTTGGATGTAATGTGAGTTTTATCAGCCAGGAAGAACATGAGGAACCAAAACATCTGTCAGAGTGCTCGTGAAAAAAGTTAGCTTTCCAGTTAACCAAATATTAGCAACTGAGCAAAATCTTCTGGATTACGTGTTGGATATATTATTCATTCCTTTATTCCTTCATTGAACAAATATGCATGCAAGCTCTAGCCCAAGTGCTGGGAATATAGTCCCTGCTCTCCTGAAGCTTCCAGCCAACTGAGGAGGTAACTATACTGACTGCGTAATTTCAAGTGTAATGAGTAGTTCCAGGAAGTCAGAGTTCGAGGGCCAGAGTAACAGGGGAATTAACTAGTCAGGAGCATCCTGGAAGTCTTCCTGGAGGAAGTGATCCTAAAATGGAGACCTCAAGCATGGGTAGAATTAGCAGGAGGTGGGCAGGGGAGAAAGGAGTAAAGAGAAGGCGACCATCCTCTGCAGGGGAAGGGCCGTTCCCAGATCTGTGGTGGAAGGGGCTCAGTGGGTGGGCTTATGCTAGAGGTGCCTGAAGTTCAGCCTTGCTCAGTTTCCCTGGAACCCTGGGAAGATGGCTGCCTCCATTTTGTTGCAAAGCATCATTGCAACAATGGGAAAGTGTCGAAGGGTTTTAAGCAGGAGTGTGAGGGAATCAGATATGTGTTTTTAAACTCATTCAGGCCTCAGTGGTATCTTGCTTTCATGTACCTCTCCATGCTCTTTATAAAGCCACCTTAAATCCCCTTCACAACAAGGTGGCTACAAAAACACATTTGTAAGGGCTTTCACACATTACCTTTTACTGATTTCAAAATAACCTTATAAGGGCTCAAATCCTTGAACTGTTGCTTACAAGTTGTGTGACTGGAAAGTCAATTAACTTCTCTGTTCAGTTTTTTCATCAATAAAATGGGGATTATTATACCTATTTTATAGGATTGTTGTAAGAATTAAGTAATTTAATGCAAACAAAGTTCACAGAGATTGCCTGTCACATAGGAAGTGCTCAATAAATATTAGCCATTACTACTTGTGGTAGTTTTAAAAATGGGCTGTGAATCTTTTTTCATTCCTCTCTTTCCAGACTGGGGGAGGGAAGGAAGAGTAAGTCTATGTTCCTTCCCCATGAATCTGGCTCTCTGACTGCTTTCTTTCACTGCTAGGATACAGGAAGGGTGTGACTTCTGAGGCTGGGTCATAAAAGGCCATGCCTCTTCTTTCTTATTCATGGAAACACTTGCTCTTGGAGCTCTATGTGAAGGTAGACTACCCTGAGACTGCCATGCTGAGGGGCACAGTGGTCCACAGTCCCAGCTGAGCCCAGCCTTCCAGCTACCCCCATCAAGGTGCCAGACATGATAGTCCTTCCAGATCAGCCATGTGCCAACTGAGTGCTACTAAGGACTTCTGTCCATCAACACTGTGTGCAGCAGAAGAACCACCCATCTGAGCCCTGCTTACTTTCATGACTCTCTAAATGGAGCACTATAATAAAATAATGGCTGTTTTAAGGCATGAAGTGTTAGTTTGTTACATGTCAATAAATAAGTGGGACACAACTACTGCAGTTACTTATTATTACTATTACTATTATTATCATTGTTCTTATCAATATTAAAAGATCTTACCACTTGAATCTTGCACCAACCACTTCTGGCTGATAAACTGCCCTTTAGGAAGCTGCAGAAATATTCCTGTGAACTGTTTCTTTCGGACTCTTCCAGGAAAATTACTCATCTTATGTGATCTGGCCCCCAAAAATCTATCAAGCTCTGTATATAGTAAACACTACCAAACCAATATTTGTCTTTTAGAACTCAGCAAAATTCAAAGGCCAACCAAATGCCAAACTAACAAGCATACCCCCCTTTTTGAATAAAAATAATATAAAATCTAAATTACTGGTTTCTCCTGAATATAGCAGAGGTGCCTTGGAGAATCTGATCTCTGTAATAGGCCAGCCAAGAAGGAAAGTCGCTGATGGTCTTATGTTCTTTCTACCTGTCAAAGTGAAGGGAAACAACATGTTGCTTTTAATCAATATTTATGTAAAACTCCCCCAAAGTGGAGTCAAATATAACCTTTCTCTCTTTAAACACCTTTTACTTGTTACTTGAATAGGAAGTTATTCTTTCAGAATTAGCTACATCTGTCAACCCAGCATTCCTGACTGCCCCATAGAACGTTCTTACCATGTCCCACCTTCTCAATAACTTTCTTTTGAGCTCAATTTTCCCTTAGATTTTATTTATTTTTGTCAACTCCCTGGAGTTTCCCAACAGAAGAAACCTTTAGGACTGGGGTAATGTGGTCTGTACAGTTAGGACTACATTATTTTTTTATTAGTGTTTGCAACTCAGAATAAGACAGTGGGACAAATCCACATTAAAGGCAGTTAGTTTTTTATTAATGGTTCCACAGACTCGACGTTTATTATAAGACTTACTGTACCAACTTTCTCATCTCCTTCATCGGTTTAAAGGTACCAGTGTGTTCTCAGATGTGTTTTTGTTGGATTGGCATAGGTTATAGCTCTTTGGCAAGAGAGCATGGGTTAAGTAGGTGAAAATTCACTGGATTCTATCTGTGCAAAACTCCATGCACTCCCTTCCATTGTTTCCTTATTATAAGTGCCATAAATTGATCAGGACAAAGGGGTCCCTTTTCCACCATTGATCATTGTTTATAATTATTTATCAGTGGGTGGGCTTTCCAGTTTCAGCCTTGCCCGAAAAACATGCAGATTATTTCATTCTGTGTTCTGCCTGTGGCTAAGCCTGTCTGCACGGCTCTCCGTCTGCCACGGACGCTCCTTCCTGTAAGACTCTTTAATGCCGTCATCCAAGCGATACAGAATTAGTTGGGTGAGTCTTGGCTACTTTCCAACAGAATTTCACCCGTAAGGCAATGGCAAAGCAGAGATGCTCCTTATTCACCTGGGGAGAATATTACAGAGGTGGCCACAGTGGGGTCATGGTGGAGGGTGGCCCAAGGGAGAGGAGGGTACTCTGTTTGCAAGAGAATGGATGTGACCAGTTTGGCCTCAGGACCCCATAGCTGTAACCCTGAGGCATTCTTATCAACAGACTCGACTGCCTTTGGGGTTTTCTGGACATCTGCTCTGAGTGGAAACCAGAGAGGTAGAATCAGGGCATTCAGAATACTGAAAACAAATGATGGATTGGGTGTGTTCATCTTAACTCTGCTTTTTCCTTTTTATAAAAAATTTGCAAGCCCCTTTTTGCATGCCACCAGACACAACCACTACCAGGTTCTCTCTTGAATATCTTTGGTGGCCCAGGCCCTACCTAGCAGGCTTACTGTAATATTTTCCAGATTTAACTTCAAAATATATAGTATTTATTATGCCCTGCCTTGTTCCAGAAAGAGTTGAAGGCAGCTAACTTAAATATATAATCATGAAAAGCTGATTCAACTTCTTATTTGGTTAAAGATGTTCTGCTGGAAATGGAAAAAAAAATTTTTTAAATCCTCCTTCTCATTATAAGTGACCTTTCAAGATGATTACCTTATTTTACAATAAACAGACATTTCTAGTAATTGGATACAGTTAAATATCTGTCCAAAAATTTCCTTTTGACCTTGAAATTACAGCTAATATATAGTGTTTTCATTTCTTCCTAACCACAAGGAAATCTGATGTCATTGTGCAAATTATGCAGAAGAAATGTTTTGCACGGGCAAGGCTGAGCAATCCCAGTGATTTGGGTGAACTTTTATGTCATTGTCCTTGCCTGTGGTACAGCAGTCCCCTGCTCTGACCCCTCCCAAGATGCTTTCCTTTATTATTTTATTTGGTTTTCTTTCTTTCAATATTGAGGCATATTGCCTTTTAATTTTTTCCTTCTGCCAGCCACTTGAACTCCCATGAGCCCATAATTTATTCAAATATTCAAATGTCACTCTTTTACTTCAATTTTATAAATAAACTGTTGGCTGTATCTGAATTTACGCATTCTCTGGCCAGGTCAGGCTTTGGGGGTACATAATGGCAGTTTGCGGCCACAGGTCAATTCTGCTGGACCGGTCACTGCTGCCATCTGACGTGTCCACCACTCCCTTCCCAAACAACCCTCAGCCACTGACACATAACTCTGGAGAAAGGAGGAGACAAATGCTTTGCCCGCTGATGTGGAAACACCGGCCTTCCTGTCCTGTTCCAGGTGTAGACAGTGAGAACTGTCCCCACCCAGTCATTCATGCCAGCACTAGGGCGACGTCCTCCAGGGCAGAAGTATTAATAGCTCATGTCAGTTCCAATTATTTCTACTCCGGGCATTTCACACACCTTGACTTCTCTTAAGAAAGGTGAGCAGAGACGCCCCGTGCCTCGAGGAGCCCGGAAACTGGCATCTGCCCTGGGTCTTCCCTGCCTGGCAGTGTCTTCTGGCCCGAACGTGGGGAAGGACGCATGATGGCCCCCTAATCACGCGGGGGTGCTGGAGGATCACGCCGTGCAACCGCTGCGGAGATGCGTGTTTGGATTACGTGTTCCCGTTTAGCTGCCGCCTGTTTGACAGGATGTGCCGCGCACCAGCCCTCCTGTTGACTTAGTTCCTGCGCCGGCAAAGCCAAATAAACCGAGTTTGAGGAAGAGTGTGACTCAGGGAAAGAAGATCGTGCCACTTGGTAGGCGTCGGGCTGATGGGTGCAGAGGACAAATGGGGGGCTTGGAAACTGGTTTCCCTCCTGTGGGGGTGAAGGGGAGTCGGGTGGAGCCGCAGCTGTGGCTGAGACAGAGGCGGGTGTGCCCACCTCCAACCGCACAGGGGCCGTCCCGTCCCCCAAGACTGCTGGAGCCCGGAATCTGGAGACCCTCGATCTCCCCGGGGTGAGGGGCTTTTTCTTTTGTTGTTAGCGTAATAAAAGACATAATAGTATATCATGAAACAAAACTGAAAAAGATAGGCCGGGCACGGTGGCTCAGGCCTGTAATCCTAGCACTCTGGGAGGCCGAGGCGGGTGGATCGCTCAAGGTCAGGAGTTCGAGACCAGCCTGAGCAAGAGCGAGACCCCCGTCTCTACTAAAAATAGAAAGAAATTATCTGGCCAACTAAAAATATGTAGAAAAAATTAGCCGACCATGGTGGCGCATGCCTGTAGTCCCAGCTACTTGGGAGGCTGAGGCAGAAGGATTGCTTAAGCCCAGGAGTTTGAGGTTGCTGTGAGCTAGGCTGATGCCACGGCACTTACTCTAGCCCGGGCAACAGAGTGAGACTCTGTCTCAAAAAAAAAAAAAAAAAAAAAAAGACGATAAAATCGTATGGGGTGGCTTTCTTCTAAAAATGGCTCTCCATGTTTTGAGCTCTGTGGGGCAGGGCACCGTGCTGTGACCTTAACACACGGGTCTCCCTGTGCAGGTGTCTTGGTCCATTGGGGCTGTTATAACCAAATACCACAGAGCAATTCATAATCAATAGAAACTTATTACTCACAGCTCTGGAGGCCAGGAAGTCCAAGATCAAGTGCCAGCAGATTCAGGCTCTGGTGAGGTCTCATTCCTCATAGATGGTGTCTTCTCTGTATCCTCATGTGGCAGAAAGGATGAACAAGCCCCCTCAGGCCTCCTTTGTAGGGTTGCTGCTGTGGTTTGAATGTGTCTCCCCAGGTTCGCGTGTTGGAAACTTAATTCCCAATGCAATAGTGAAGAGAAATGGAATCTTTAAGATGTGATTGGGCCAGGGGCCTCTGCCCTCAGGAATGAATTAATGTCATTATTAAGGGAGTAGGTTCATTACTGTGAGCATGGGTTTGTCATAACAGCAAGTTCAGCCCTCTCTTGCTGTCCCTCTTGCCATGTGATGCCTTCCTCCATGGGATGACCAGCAAGAAGGCCCTTACCAGGTTCGCTGCCTCAATCTTGGACTTCCCAGCCTCCAGAACCATGAGTCAAGAAATTTCCGTTCTTTATGTATTACCCAGTTTCGAGTATTCTGTTATAGCAGCACAAGAAGGACTAAGACAATTGCTAATCCCGTCCCTAGGGGCTCTGTTCTCATAACCTAACCACCCTCTAAAGGCCCCACCTGTTAGTAATATTGCATTGGGGATTAAGTTTCAACATATGAATTTTGAGCAGACATAAACATTCTCACCATAGCATTCTGACCATAGCATTCTGCCCCTGACTGCCCCCAAATTCATGTCCTTCTCACATACAAAATACGTTCATTCCATCCCAATAGCCCCAAAAGTCTTAACTCATTCCAGCCTCAACTTGAAAGTCTAAAGTCCAAAGTCTCATCTGCGTATCACCTGAATCAGACATGGGCAAGACTCCAGGTATGGTTCAGGCTCTAGCTGCGAAATCGAACAAGGTGCATTCTTCTAAAATACAATGGTGGGACAGACATCTCCCACCCATATTCCATATCCCTCCATCTCCCTCCCATATTCCAAAAGGGAGAAATGGGAAGGAAGAACGGGGTAATAGATCTCAAGTCCAAACCACATTAAATCTTGAGGCTTGAGACTAATCTTCTTTGACTCCATGTCCTGCCTTCTGAGCACACTGGGGTAGGGGTGGGGCCTCCAAGGCTTCAGGTGGTCTCAGCCCTACAGCTTCGCTGATGAAGCTCATGCTGTAGTTCTCCTGGACTGGGGTCTCATGGCTGTGGCTCTCCCAGACTAGAGTCATGTGTCAGTGGTTCTACCAGTCTGGGGTCTCGCCTGCAGCCCCACTCCCAGGCTCCACTAGGCACCCCCCAGACCACCCGAGATATCCTTCAAAATCTAGGTGAAGGCAGCCACACCCCCACAGCACATCCACTCTGAGGGCAGGTGGACACCAAAGTCTACTGCCTGTGCCCTCTGGAGGGGCAGTCACTGTGACCACACCACACCTGGGCCACCGTACTAGGCAGCACAGAAACAAATACAGATAAACAAATACGAGGCCATTTATTCTCTGTTTTTATTAGGAAGAGAAGGGAAGAATTGCTGTTCATTTGGACATAAAGAACTTTTGGAAAAAGACTGAGCTGACTATGAGTGTTAGGACAAAAGTGAGGCAGAAGAACAAACTGTATTAAACAGGGGGGAAAAAAGCAGGAAGGAGAAGCACGGAAAAAGAAATAAGACGCAGAGCGACCCATGTATTGCGCTTGTTTCTGCGTAAGCACACTGCCCGCTCGCCACCCGTCACCGTGGGAACCGCTCACAGCCGTGGCGGGGCGCAGGGGATTGTGCTTCTCTCTTTGTCATCAGAGGTACAGCTCAAAGCCAGGACGTCACGGTCACAGGATTCAAACCCTGCGTCTGTGTGACTGCGCAGCCAGCGCCCCGAACACTCTGCAGTTTTGCCCCAGAGTTTCAGGAACGTGCCTCGCGGATCAATTACGTTTGTGCCAAGGTGGAAAATTTTCTGCTGGAAAGAGTTATGAGTAAGTTACCACGGATCCAAAAGTAACTTGCTTTGCGTGGTTTTCACCCCAATATCAATCGGAAAAATAAAGCAGGAAAACCTCCCTGTCGTAACGGAGGTTGAGAAGCCAGGGCGCCGGTCACAAGCAACTTCAGCCATTTTGAGGGGGAAATAGCACTTTTTTTTTTCAGAATGGAAATACCTTTATTGTTGTTGTTGTTTTCCCTAAAAGAAGTACCTGCTCCTTATAGAATGTCCAAAAGCATAAATGTGTAAAAGCAGAAAAAGAAGAGCCTCTTCGACGTCTCTCCTTCCTGCTCAGCAAGAACCACTGCAGATGGTTTGGCCTAATTAGAAGGAGGCCCCTCACCACGGGAAGCGATGCGTGTGAACACGTGTTTCCACGGCAACACCTTCCGATGCAGCTCGTGCTGCGGGATATTATAAACAACCCACAATGAGCATTTCCCGAATGCTTGTACATCTTCACCCGTCTTGAATTATTTCCTCAGGAAAGATTCGTAAAGCAGTTTTTAAAAGGCAGGTGTCCCCATGCATGCTATTCTTGCCCCCCGACCCCAGCGTAAACATCCGTATCATGGTCACGATACAACCCACATTCTTGGCTTTGCCTGTGCCTGATATTGGAGGACCCCAAGCCTGCTTGAAGCATCCTCCCTAAATTCTGTGTCTGGTGGTGGGACACGGGCCCCTAAGCCACCCTTGCAGCATCCTCTACCTTCTCCTTTTCACGTTCCCTGTGCTGATATTACGAGATGTCCATGGCTCTGTTTCCACACTCAGCCCGACAGTGGCCTCACCCACACCAGCGAGCCCTGCCCGGGGCTGGAGCGGCCAGGGCCCTGACAGCATCCATGCAGAGGACCCGACTGCCACCACGGTGCTGCAAGCCACTGAGCTGTCAGATGAATGACAAAGTTGTTCCCCAGCTCCATCACACACAGTCCAAACTCAGTATTCCCCTGGCTCCTTCTGTCCTTGTCCTAGAAGATCCCAGAACCCTCATGCCAGGACAGTATTATGCTAAGGTGGACTGAAAGATCTATTGGCTCTTACCTTTGGATGGGTTCTTTCCTCGGGGGCTTCTCAGGCCTCCAGATCACTAGACTCCTGGCTCAGGCTCCCACCAGATTCAGAAAAGCACAAATCCTCCAAACCCTAGAGGGAGCAGACCCATGTTCTTGCTGTGCCCACACCACAAGGTTGTTAAACTTCCTTCTGTAGGGGGTGAAAGGGGCTGCCTGGAGATTTTCAGAGGTGAAGTGTCATGGGAGTCTTTGTGGGCAGGAGGCTGACGAGGATGGAAGACTGGGAGCTGGAATATCAGAGCTGGGGGTCCTGAGCTGGTGTGTCAGTCAGCATTGCTGCAGTAACAAACAGCCCCAAATTCTCAGGGCTACAACAGCAAACGCATCTTTCTCACTATGTTACAGGGTCACTGCCGTGGCTCTGCTCCACACATCTTCCCATTCTGGGACCCAGGCTCATGAAGCAACCGTGCTCTGGTTCTCCAGGCAGAGCAACGTGAAGAGAGCTGGCCGAAGCTCCCACGGTTCCTCTCAAGACCTTCACAAGCACCAGGCTCAAGTCCCATGTGCTCACATTCCACCGGCTAATGCAGGCCCCACGGCTAAGCCCGAAGTCAAGGAGCAGGGATGTATAAACCCTTAACAGGGAAGGGGAGAGTGAGTAATTGTGGATACCAACCCTAACTACCGCAGATGGCACATCCTAACTCTGTATGCACCCGGAGAAACCGAGGCACAGAAAGGGGAAGTGGCTGGCCCAAGGCCCACACACCAGTTAGTAGCAGAACCGGCACTAGCACCAAATTTCCTGACGATCAATCCGGTGTTCTTAACCCTATTCCCAGAGTTTCCCAGAATGTCTTCCAAGAGATATTAACAGATGGGAGGCCGGAGTGGGGGCTTTATTATAAGACATCTCAGAGCCTTTATATGCCATGGAAATTTATCACTCTCCAAGTCAGGGAAGTGGGCTTGAGCTTTTCCCAACTGTTTTGACCACAAACCCCAGGGAACCATCTGAGGAGCAGCTTGGAGGGTTGGTGCTCCCGGGAACACACTTTGGGAAACCCAGCAGCACCACACCAGCTACTCAAGTTGACGCTAATGCACCTCCAGGAACATGAGACCCAAGTTTTATGCTGCTATAAGGAATGTTTTAAAATAACATGACTTTAATATAAATTCTTCACAGCTTAGAAATAGACACAGCTTTCATTTTTAGAAAGTTCCTATTACTTTGTAAGGCCATCATTAATTTTGATTATTTTTTCCACTTTCATTTCTTTTCAGTTGCAGCCGAAAATGTAATAAATGTAATGAAACAGATATTCACAAAGTCGTTGGTGGATGAATCATGGGTATCTGGAAAATGTTTTTGCCTCTCTGCTACAAAAGCCCTTTTTTTTTCTTTAATAAAAACAACCCATACAACCCACAACAAATCGCTTCTTAACAATACAAATAGGTTTTAACAAAACAAAAACCCAGGTTTTTTTTGCTGTGATAATGGCAGCCCATCCTGTCATTGTCACTACATCTTAAAGAATCGTAAATGGCCTCTGGTTGGGGCCAAGGAACTGTTCTGAAAAAGGCTACAGGAATTAGATCATCTCAAATCATTAGGGGATTTTTTTCCATGATGATTCTTTTGATCTGTAACATATGTGAAATTAAAATAAACTTTATATGGTTTTGGATTTCTCCAAACCCTTCACAAAGTAAAATCCTATTCAAAAGGTTCAAAAATAAAACTGTGAAATATACTCCAATCACCCCATAAGAGAATTTTCAGACGAGTTGGAACGGACATAAAACCGACGCTGGGGGTTGGGTTGGCCGCCTTGCCTGTCTCTAAGGCGGCTCCACAGCTCACAGGCTTCGGGTGGAAGGAGGCCTGAAGACCACTGACCCACTCCCCAGGAGCCTGAGTCCTTTCCACTGTGTCCCTCCAGGTTACCGTGTAGGCCCTGAGGACAGACTCCTCCCTTGGGACAGATTGGGTGGTACAAAGTTGTCCTTTATGTGCAACCAAACACAGTTCCCCTGCAATCTTTATCTCTTGAGGAAGGAGAAGTGAGTCTAATTCATCTGTCCCATGACTGTCCCTTCAAATGATTCAAAATTGTCATCTTCCTGCCACGTCTACTCTTCTACAGGTCAAACGTTCTGCAGATCCTGTGTGGCCGCTGGTGTGAATGTCTCTGGGGCCCTGCTGCCATAGGAGGTGGACATCGGCAGGAAGGAGCCCATGGATCCTGACTCCAAGACTGGGCACAGATGTCCAGGAGCTGCTTCGCCCCCAGGAACAGGCACAAGTGGGAGACCAGTGGCGTCAGAGCCTCACAGGGCTGGAGGGCCTGTTTTCCCTCATTGGCTTGACTGTGTCCCCATGACTGTGTCCCCACACTGCCACAGAGATGGCACAAGACACCAGGCCAGCCTCTGTGTCTGTGTACTCAGAGCTAAACAAACTGATGTGTGTGGGTGATTAGCATAATTTGGACACATCCTGAGTTACACATATAAAGCCCTATAACGTAATGAGAAAGGCGTGTTTGTCATTGTAACCACTGATCCTTTCCAGAAATATTAAGATGTAGAGTCATGTGTCACTTAATGATGGGGTTGCATTCTGAGTTATGCGTTGTGAGGTGATTTCGTTGTACAAACATCCTAGAGTGCACTTACACAAAACTAGTGGCACAGCCTGCTACGCACCGAGGCTGCATGGTGTGGCCTATGGCTCCCAGGCTACGAACCTGTACGGCACAGTACTGTACTGACACTGTAGACAACTGAAACACAATGGTATTCGTGTCTTTAAACATATCTAAACATAGGAAAGGTACAGTAAATTACAGCATTATAGTCTTATGGGACCACCGTCATATATGTGGTCCATCATTGACTGAACCATTGGTTATGTAGCACATGGTAGATACACACAAACACACACACACAACCCGTTTAGCTCACATACTTGGATTTGCATACTATTGCTTTCTATTACTGTTCAGGATGAAGTGCTTTGCCATTTTTATTAGTAGTCTATACTAAGTCCAAATTTCAATTTGTTTTTCAGATAAGATTGAAAATATATTTAAAGCATTAGAAATCGTTTAGATTTGTCAAAAGAAAAGTCTGGCCAAATTCCCGTCTTGCCAGATCACAAACATCTTCACATAATACAGGGGCCTCTTTTTCTCCCCAGCGTCCCTTCCCCAGCCCATCCCACCCTTCTTCAGCGGCGGGTCAAGAGAAAGGATAAATATAGTTTGGAGAGGCTGGGCACGGTGGCTCACACCTGTAATCCCAGCAGTTTGGGAGACCAAGATGGGAGGATCACTTGTGACCAGGAGTTCAAGACCAGCCTAGGCAACATATTGAGATGCCTGCTCTACAAAAAATTAAAAAATTAGCCAGGTGTGGTGGCACATGGCTGTAGTCCCAGCTACCTGGGAGGCTGAGGCAGGAGGATCACTTGAGCCCAGGAGTTTGAGGCTGCAGTGAGCTATGGCTGTGTCCCTGCACTCCAGCCTGGGTGACAGAGCCAGACCCTGTCTCCAAAAAAAAAAAAAGTTGGAGAAAAGGGTCTGGTCAGTCCTTCTCCATTTGTGTCTGGGGCCTGCCAGGGAACCTGGCAGGTTTTTCTTCTTTCCTGTGAGCCAAGGCCTGGCGTTCCCACACTCCACACCTGAACGAGCCAGGGGCCTCTGCTAATTGCTTGGGTCCGAACGCCTCCTGGCCTCATTGGTGAACAGTAAGCCATTGTTTTGGGAAGGAGAAAAGAACATTTAATGAGTGCATGTACATCCCCCTACCCCGGGGTTTCATCCTAGAGGACACACTCCAGGGAACGAAGGGGGACTGTGCTGCGTGGCCCCACAGAGCCTCCCACCCTGCAAGTGTCCTCCTGAAATTAGACTCCACGGGCCAGGACTTCAAGGTGTATTAAAAGCAGCAAGCACAAGCCACTTGCCTTTTCTCTGCTTGAGGGGAAGCCAACCACAGAGTCAATTAGCCACTTAACGGATTTAACTGGATAGCACGATATACTGAAGTACATACGGAATATTATCATTGTTGCAGTGTCTGCTTTGTCAGGAAAACAGTGAACTCCCCAGAGCAATGCCCAGGGTGTCATCCGCACCTCCACCCCTGCACAGCCATTATGTTTTTGTAATGGCAAAGGGTGCAAAAAGCAAACGGTGTGTGCTTGGCGCATGTTTTTCTAACAGGGCAGTAAGAAAATACTTGCTACCTGAGATATTTCTGTAAGTCAGTGAAGCAAGCAGTTCAACATGTGGGTTGCATTATCCTCAGAGTCGAGCCCGGCTCTCTAACACACACTACACAGGCGTCTGCAGGAGGGTGAGTTTAATAAAAACTGCAACTTTCGATAGTTAGTGCATATAGGCAATAAAAATTCAGGCATCTCAAGTGCTTAAACACAGGCTAATTGCTGTGTGCTATGTTTTTACTTGAGGGTTGCCCCCAAAGACCAAGAGAGACAATCACCCTGCAAGTGTCACTTGGACCAGCCCTGTGATGCAAGCTTTTGAAGCAATGGACGCATGATGGGCATGGAGGTTCTGAAGCTGCGCTCCCAAGGAATGCTTTGTGCAGCTCAGGACTTCCCCACCATCTGCTAACCATGCCTGGCCATGGTTTCCAGGCCCAAATGGATTTATGTTCCATCCCTTCATGACGCTCACTTATGAAGAAGACGCCTATCTGGACCCTATTAGTTTGGTCCTAGAAGAGTTGCTTCAATATGTCCATGTGTATGGTTACACCCTTCAATTTAATTGAGGTCATTACAAGACACAGCCAGATGAAGATTATTAAGATTGCTTCTGTACTGGGGCTGAAATTGTTATCAACAGTGGGGCTTGTTTTGTCACCCAGGAATCCAAATAGAAGCTCCCACAAAAGACTTTCCCCCACCAGGAGGAAAAGGCCTTTTAAAAAATTACTGGGCTCCTATCTTTCTAATAATGGATATTATGCAATCCAGTGGCTACTAGGAAGTTCGGGGCCAAATTCAGTGATGAGTCTCCGTAACGGCACTGGGTTCTGCTTCCTCTTCCTTTGCACAGTCTTGATTTGTTGTTGCATTAACGTTGTCATATATGTGTGGTTTCTTTGCAGCCGCTTCCAAGCCTTTCTGGATTGAGTATAAATAAGCAACGCTAAATATCGCTAGCTCCATAAACAAGCTCTGTTCTGCACATCTGCGTGAATCACTCGCACTTTCAGATCTGGAGACATCCCCAAGGCACCGGTGGGTGGGTCCCACTACTAGCAAAGTCTCGAAGACATTTGCAAATCCTAAAAGTTTAGGGAGGAGGAATCCCTGGAGGCTTGAAAATGCTTAGTCTCTGGTTTTGTGACTGGAAGACAAGCACCCACAAGTCTCTTGAAAGCAGCAACTTCCTTATACAAGCCTGGGAAACGCTGGGACAGGCTGCTCTGCTTCTGTAAGAAATTTTTTCTATTACAGCACACTCTCACCCCATCCCTCCTCCAGAATATTCATGCTTTAAAAATTCCTAGTTAGAAACTCCACATTGTCACTGATTAAAAAGAAAAACAGTTTCTAGAAGGTAAATAGCGCACTACAGCAGACATCTTTCAAAAGGTAATTAAAATGTGGTGGTTCCCCTATTTTCTACCTAATGACTAACCTGTCGCCAGGAGCTGGAGAGAGGTTAAAATTCATCACACCTAATTGAAGATTTTTCTGATTAAAGACACGATGAGGTGGAAAAGACCAAGTTCGTGGTGATGTTAAGCGATGCTGGGACCGGGCACGGTGGCTCACGCCTGTAATCCTAGCACTCAGGGAGGCCGAGGCAGGAGGATCACTCGAGGTCAGGAGTTCAAGACCAGCCTGAGCAAGAGTGAGACCCCCATCTCTACTAAAAAATAGAAAGAAATTATCTAGACAACTAAAAATATATACAAAAAATTAGCTGGGCATGGTGGCGCATGCCTGTAGTCCCAGCTACTCGGGAGGCTGAGGCAGTGGGATCGCTTAAGCCCAGGAGTGTGAGGTTGCTGTGAGCTAGGCTGACACCACGGCACTCACTCTAGCCTGGGCAACAGAGCAAGACTCTGTCTCAAAAAAAAAAAAAAAAAAAAAAAAAGCCATGCTGGGCGTGAGGTAGACTGGCCAAGGATTCTAATCCCGATCTGCCCTTGGTGGCTCTGCAACCATGGCGATGTCACTTACTGTCGTGGACTCCATTTTCTTATCTTTGGAGCCAGCGATGTGTCTTAGATGATCTCAATGTCTCCTTTTTTTCTGAAGCCTATTGCATCCTTGTGGAACCGACCCTTCCTGGAATTGCCTGCACTGCCTTCCCTGAGGGGAGTCTTCAAAAATACCCACCAGGGGGCGACACAGGGCAAACGCGGGACAGGTGAGGGGACCCCGGTTTTCCCAGCCAGTCCTGGAAGGATTCCAGATGTCCAAGCATGTGAGCTTCTCCCAGGGATTAGGCTGGAATCGCACCCTCTCCTCTACCAACCTGTCTGGCAATATATCCACACCTCTGAGCAGCTGTTCCGGATAGCCCTGTATTTCTGAAATTTCTGGCATTTGGTAGTTTGGGGCCAGCTGTCTGTCTGCGAAACATCTTTTCAGTCCGTGCGCTTATGATTCCAGTTGCAGGCAAGAATCTGGGAGCTTGCTGAGGTTGAAGAAAAAGTCTCTGATTCTTGCCCTCAATCCCTGGCCACTGAGAACTGGGGCTGTGGCCAGCGTGACTGCTGCCTGGTCACAGGGGTGCTCAGGGAGGCCCCCGGGTGGGAGGAGGTGGGGCAGCGTGTGGATGCTGTTCTCTGAGGGTGTCCTGAGTGCACCCTCCTCTCATCCAAGCTGGTGTCAATCACAGATGACATACATACCCTGTTTTGGCCACTGCTGTTTATGGCCAGAGTCCCGTGGCACCAAACAGGAGTCTCTGGGTGTGACTATGCTCAGGGCTGAGCGAGGAGCCCACGTGGACACTGAATTGCTCTGTGATTCCAAGGAAGCTTCCTGGGTTCCTTAAGGTGCTGTGTCTAAGACTTTTGGGAAAAAAGACTCTGGAGCTCTGTAAACCGTGTTTGTTATGAACTGTGTGTCCCTCAAAAAGACATGAAATTTTTAACCCCCGGTATCTAAGAATGTGGCCTTATTTGGAAATAGGGTCATTGCAGATGTGATTAGTGGACACGAGGGCATACTGGAGTGGGGTGGACCGTAAGCCAATGAGAATAGGAGAAGAGACACAGACACAGAGGAAGAAGGTTGTGTGACCACAGAGGCAGAGATCAGAGTGATGTGTCGACCAGCCCAGCAGTGCCGCGGAGTGCCGACAGCACCAGAAGCCAGGAGAGGCAAGGAAGGATTCTCCCCCACAGTTTCAGGTGCTGACACCTTGATTTGGGACTTCTGGCCTCCAGAACTGTGAGACAATAAATTCCCGTTGTTGTAAGCCACCTGGTTTGTGGTTGCTATGGCAGCCCCAGAAAACTAAAGTGAGCTGGAGTTAGAATGTTTGCATATGGCATGATGAGACACTCTGTGTCCCAACTTTGCAAATAAATAAATAAAATCAGAAAATTTGTTGTTTTCCTTTTCTGGTCACTATTCCTTTGCTTTTGCCAAAACTGAACATAGGAGTAGGTCGTGAGGGTTGAGGTGGCCCCCCTAAAAGATATGTCCACCAGCAACCTCAGAACAAGACCGTATTTGGAACAGGGTCTTTGCAGATATAATTAAGGTACAGACCCTGAGATGAAGTCATCCTGGATTAGGATGGGCCTAAACCCAAGGACTAGTGACCTTACAAGGGTCAGACAGGAAAGGACACCTGGAGAGACGCAGGGAAGAAGGCCATGTGAAGACAGAGGCAGAGTGGAGTGACACTGCCACAGCCAAGGGCTACCTGGCACCACCAGAGGCTGGAAGAGGCAAGGAAGAGCCTTTGGAAGGTGCTGACACCTTGATTTTGGACTTCTGGCCTCCAGAACTGCGAGAGAATAAATTTCTGTTGTTTTAAGCCACCCAGTCGGTGGCCCTTTGCTGTGGCAGGTCTAGGACACCAATACAATGGGGTACACGTGCTGCTTCAGGGTTGATCACTGTCTTCCTAAAATCCCCTTCAAGCTTGGCTGTGGGAGCTCTATACCAATTTTCCTTCCTTCACTGAATTAGTATTTACTAAGCACCTACTATGTGCCAGGTGCTCTGCTGGGCCCCGGGCTGTGGCTGCAGGGACAGAGATGGTCCCTACTCCAGGGGGTTTGCAATCCTCTGCTAACTGGTCTCCCTCCTTCCTTCCTTGTCCCACCCACTGAGCGTGGGGTCTCCCAGGGTTCTATCACTGTCCCTCTGCCAGCTGAAGCTCTGTCACAGGAAAACTCCCAAATCCCCACGTCCTCCCTGGCCATGTGTCTCCTCACCTTCCGCACCTGTTCTGTGAGTCCTCCAGGGCCTCCCGCTATGTCAGAGGCTTCCTGTCCCGTCAGCAGACGTGCATTCTCCTGGGGAGAGCGCCAGACATGAGGACACCTTGACGGCTCCCTCTGTCCACCGGGCCAGGCTGCCCCTGGCCGGTCTCTTGTCACCCCAAGCTGTCTGCACTCTGATGCCCATTGGTCATCCGAAAACACCACTTGCACCCACACGCCTCGCGGGGAAAAGCCCTGACAGTACCGGACAGACCCCAGAGGGTCTGGCTCCTTAGCAGGGCGGGCACAGCTCTACCGTGCCCGTGTCACTGTGCAGGACTCCTTCACTGCTGACAAACGGGGCCACACGCTAGTCCATAAGCACATCACGGCCCCAACCTCCCGGAGCTGCTTCCTGCCTTCCCCACACCCTCGGGCTCCCCCAACCCAACCCCTCCAGCCATCGGCCCAGCTGAAATTTCCCTTTCCTGGGAAATGTGTTCTCTCCTTCTCTGAAATTCTTAAGGGGTTCTGGAGCAGGCTCTTCCTGGCTGCCACATCGTGCCACTGTGGCCATATGACCTGCCCATGTAACATGGTACGTGCTGTGCTAGAGGAATGGGCCCAGCACAGGCCTCACGGTGGGCTGGAATCCCACTGGGAATGTGGACTTCAGCTCTTGAGGCAGATTTTAACCTCCTTCCAGCCAGACACGAATTCCCCTAAGAAACAGATGGAAATGAGGTGACAGGTTCAGTGTGAAGATAAGTGGCTGTCCCCGGAACTGCCCTCGCTCCAGTGTTTGTGCAGGTTCTCAAGGCTCGAAGACCCCCGAAACCTCCTACTATGGGTTGAAGTGTATCCCCCAAATCCATATGTTGACGTTCTAAGCCCCAGGACCTCAGAATGTGACCTTATTTTGGAACAGGGTCGCTGCAGATGTAATTAGTTAAATAAAGTCCTACTGGAGTAGGGTTTGCCGTAATCCAAAATGACTGGTGTCCTTATAAAAGGGGCAAATGTGGACACAGACACACACAGAGGGACATCCGTGTGAGGACACAAATGGAAGACAGCCACCTACAAGCCAAGGGAGCAGCCTGAGAAGAAACCAACCCAGCCAGACCTGATCTCAGACTTGCAGCTTCCAGAACTGTGAGACACTAAATTCCTGTTTTCTAAGCCAACCAGCTGGTGACACTTTGTGATAGCAGCTAACTCGCACCCCCACCAATTCCTGTCCCTGCAAGCCAGAGGACAGGCCGGGGGTAGGGGGGCGGGGGACAGGGTGGGGCCGTGGTGGAGAGCACAGGTAGGGAGTAAAGGGGCCTCGATTTGGTGGGAGCAGAAGATTCCTGAACGGAGTAAGAGATCAGTTTGAGGAGTTACGAGGGTCGTTTACCAGATGCTTTCAGAAATGCCCAAGTCCCTTCCCCTAAAGACGGGAGCACCTTCCCTGGAGATGCGATCACTTGCTAACAGCAGTCCTCAGCTCCAGGGAGGCTCGTGGTTCTGCCTTCCTGTGTGTTGGGGGAGGCAGGTGTGGAAAAGCCCCTCCCTTCTTACCTCCCTCTTTTCTCCTTGGGCATCTTCTCTTCATTCAACCAACACTCGGGTAAGGCCTGCCAAGGGCACATGTGGTGCTGGTAGCCGGCCCGTGTGTCCGCCCTGATGTGCAAAGACCGGTGACGATGGACATCAGGACAACTTCTCAGCCTCCTCGTGGTGTCCATCTGTCTGGCTGGGCGGGTGAGAGCTCTGGAGCCTGAGGTCAGCCCCAGAGCAGCAGTTGCCTGGGGGAACACAGATCTTCCTGGGCACAGAATCTGCAGGAAGGCTCTAGCTTCATGTTGTTCAGATGAAAAGAGGAGACCCCTTCCCCTGGGAAATCCTAACCCACTGAGCAAAAAGCGTGTACTGTTTCCCCAAAGGGTGGGCTTGGCGGCCCATCCTGGGAGGTCACCAGGCCACAGACTCAGATGTGTCCAAGGCTGGAAGCAGGATGCCCTGTGAGCACAGCTGGCAGGAGGGGAGCCCAGGCAAGCAGTCAGAGGCCCAGCATGCGGCTGTGCTGTACTGGGGAGTCCCGGCCTGGGGACCCTGGAGGAGAGAGTCAGGGATTGGACGGGGCAGGGGCTGCTGAGGAGAAGGCCGTGGCAGGGAGCAGGCAGTGGGCCAGCAGGCTGCCGTCCATGCCTGGGGAGGGGTGAGCAGCAGAGAGCAAGGCCCAGGCTCCCAAGGGCAGATTGGGAAGCTTGTCCAATGTCCACACAGGGGTGGCTGCAGAGGAAGGAGGCCTGGGGACAAGGCAACAGAGCCACTGAAATGCCCAGACACTTCGTGTCTAAACATCATCCCCCAGACAACCCCTTCCAGCTGGACATGGAACAACAACCTCGAGCTGTGGGGTTTAGGAAACACACTCTAGTGCCCACGGGTCTCAGGGTGGAGAAGGGTCTGCGGCCAGCCCCCGTCACGCAGGGCCGGGCTGGAGAGTAGTTGGCTCAGAGGACTCGGACGTCTTACTTGGTCTCCATCAGAGTTCTTGAGTGAGGCAGAAAGGAGGTGTGGTTGAGCAGCTACGTAGGGGGTTTGAGCTGCGAAAACCCACCCACACGAAGGCTGATGTTCAGCTTTCTGCCACCATGGATTAGGGCAGGTGCTTAAGAGAGTTGCACCTTTTACCATCTCCTGACCTGGAATAAAAATAACTTCTCTGTCTCCATCAGCGACAGACACATTTGGGGTTTTACTCTTTAGTGAGCTTGATCAGCCTGCAAATAGTCCGTCTTTCCCTGTAAGTCTGAAAAAAGCAGCATCCTAACCCGGAGAGGGAGAACATGTCATTGCAAAGTCTCCTTCTCCTCCCTCACCCTCCGCCCAGGATTTCGTGTTGGAGCCGTGCTGGCGGCGTGACTTCTCTGGATCGCAAATTCCCTGGCCTCACAGCTCCGAAGCTGCGCAGCCGGCACTGCCGGGGTGAGGGGAAGAACGGCGGCTGTCAGTGGACACTTACTGAGTCTGAGCACCGGAAACGTACAGAACGACGGCCCTGCTGCTTCTAGAACTGGTTGTTCAAAGAAGCGGTCAGCCAGGCCCGCGGCAGTCCTGCCAGCCTTCCCTCGGACACAGGCTGCCTGAGTGACGACAGCCACCTGGCGAGTCAGGGACACCGATGACCGAGGCTCCCATCATCCTCCGTCAGACTCGCGGAGCCCAGGAGACCAGCTCTGTTTCACCCACCGGGTACCGCAGGCAGAATGCTGCACGCGACAGACAAACCGGCGAGTGTCTGGTTTGGGAGCATCTGAGGAACGACAGCTTCTGCGATCTGGTTGTTTAGACTTTTTTTCCCCAAGAAGGACAAGGAAAAAGATCTAGGGACCTGACCTCTTGTCCCAGAAGACAAACCCAGCACAGAGCCTGTGAGAGGAGAATGGCATCGCTCTATTGGGCTGTTCTTGGGCTCCTCCTCACAGGGTGCCTGAGCCCGAGTGGATGGAACATTCTGGAATAGTGAGGACACTCTTTCCTTCCCCACCCAACCAGCTGACTCTATATGAGGCCTGCACAGAGCAGTGAGACCAGGGGCCTCCGTCCTTCCCCTTCCCGGGGGCCCTCGCAGCCATGAGGGTCTCAAATGAAACACGACCTACGGCAGGTTCATGGGGTCATGAAAATATGCCGTCATCCCAGAGGTGCCAGGGAAGGGGGGACCTCCTGATCCACTTCCTGACCACTTGTCAGGTCCCAAGCCTCAGTAGAAAATTCCAGGTTGGGGGAGCTGGGCATGAGTGGCCGCAGGTCTGAGCATGTGTACCCCAATGGCTGGGAGTGGCAGGAGACCCCGGCCATGCAGAAAAGGCACCCACTGCAACAAACCCTGTGGATGCCAGCTGGTAGGGGGAAGGAAAGGGACGCAGGTCCTTCTTGGTGGCAACTCAGTGACACTGGTCCCAGGAGGTGTGGAGAGGCTGCCTTGCAGGTTCTGAGTGATGGGGTGCAGGGCCTGGCCACACACCTGCCATCAGGGGAACGAGGCCCCACTGGCCCCTGGCGTATCCACTCCCACCCCAGACCTCCCGGGAGCTGCCCAGGGCCAGTCTCACCTGGCCAGCTCCCATCCTGGCCCAGGCCAGGCAAAGCAGAGGGCTATTCCCGAGGAAAGGAAAGACTGGGACAGGTCACTGAATCTCTCCCAGCTGTCCCTTCTCCTGCACAGCGCGAACATCAGAGCCACTTTCGTAATTGCAAAACATCAAATGCGTGAAGCATGTAAAAGCTCTTCCTGAAGTATGGTACAAGTGGGAGACTTGCCTGTTCAAAGCCTTCACCGCTTCCTAGAGCTGAGTCCCCCAGGTTTGCCCTCCAAGTGTCAAAGAAGGCGGTGACAAAGGCATCTGGAATATCTTCTCTCAAGCCAAAATCTAGCCCGTCTGCATTGTCTCTGTGACAACTCCAAGTATCCCTGCTGGCAAATGGATATTTGGGGCAGGCCAGAGGAAAAGTAGTCAACAAGGAAAGATGCTGAATTTTAAATTTTAAGTTAAGTTTCAAGTGTTAAAGCCCACCAGCCCCAGACCCCTGGGAACACACTTGCATTAGCTCGCAAGGGAGCACACACGGGAGACTGCAGCATTTCTCAAATGGGGAGGCAGGAAGAGTATCATTATAGGAGCTGGCTTGGGTTGTGGGATGAGTCTTAGAAGGGTCGGTCAACTTGTAAACTGGGCGAGTTGCCGGAACAGCATCCTCTCTTTAGAACACACGTCTGTGCAGGGTTACTGTGAGATCAGTGTGTCCGTGGTCTTGCCGAGAACATATCCCTCTGAGTCAGTGTTTTAGTTCATTCAGGCTGCTATAAGGAGATATAAACTGGGCAGTTTATAAACAACAGTTCTGGAGGCCAGGCAGTCCCAAATCAAGGTGCCGACAAATTTGGTGTGTGGTGAGGGCCCACTTTTGGGCTCATCTGTGGCACCGGCTCGCTGTGTCCTCACATGGTAGAGTGGACAGGCTAGCTCGGGGTGGTGGTGGGGGATGGCGCGGGTCCTCTTTTAAAAGGGCACTAATCTCGTTCACGAGAGCTCCCCCTTCCTGACTTCATCACCTCCTAATGCCCTCATCTTGGGGGCGAGGATTTTCACATGTGCATTTTTGATGGATGCAACATCCAGACATGAGCTTAGACGGTTTGTTTTGGTTTGCTTTGCATGTCACGGTTTGGTACAGTATATTGCTTGGGAGTCTTTTTAGCATAATTTTGCCAGTTGTAGCTTCTGTTTCAATTCTGTTTCCTCTTGCAGCCTAGCTGCCAGTAGGTTCATTTTTTTTTTACTTTATCACACATAATTTTCAAACCGTTACCACATTAAAATGATAGTGCCTCTTCAGATTTATCACTTTAGGCCAAAATCCATCAATGTACATCTATGAAAGAGGAGTGATTTACTCTTCTACAATACTCCTAGCACCTCCACCTTTACCCAGTTTGGTTCAATTTTATTTTATTTTCCATTCTTCTAATGACTACACTTAGAACTTAAACCAGTGGCTCCCAACTAAAGGCAACCTTCCTCTCCCCAGGGGAGCATTTGGCAATGCCGGGAGACATGTTTTGGTTGTTACAACTCGGGAGTGCTGCCAGCAACTAGCAAGTAAAGGCTGGCAGTGCCACTGAACACCCTACCACGCACAGGACCACTCTCACGACAAAGAATTATCCAGCCCTAATCTCATAGTGCCGAGGTTGAGAAGCTGGCTTTAAACAATATATTAAAATCTCTTGGCCCATCAACTTTAGATAATACTGACTTCGTATGTATGGTGAATAAATGTGTCTCCTCTCTCCCTTCCCAATCTTCCTTCTCTCTGCTTAGCCAAGTCAAGTTTTGAACATCTACATTCTATTTAGTAACAAGAACTAAGAGTTTGGTCCCAAGATTGGTTCTAAAAACCAAAACCCAATAAATAGTATTTATAATATCATGATTATGTAAATATTGATCTCTGTGAACCATGTGTTATACCCTAACCCACTGAGAAAGAAATGTGTCCCTTTGCCACCAACTTGGGGCCCTCAAAGGAGAGTGAACAAAAATGTGAAAGTCAACTGGATTCTCTTTTCTCACATTTTATCCATAGCTCAAATCATACCCCATTTAATTTTGCTTCATGTTTGAACCATGACATCCTTGTACAGTTTATTTTGATGAGGTTTTTACTATTGTCTGAAATGTTTGTTCACAAAAGAAACATATCCCTTCACCTCTTCATAAGACCTTCCAGCTTTTGAATCATACTATTCGTTAAGAGAATCTATTTTCACCTTAAAGCTGTACTTCCCGAAGGCTATTTTTGTTCTAACGTGGAATGCTTGCGTTCTAGTTCCACTGGGTGGCTCTCACCATTCCTGCAATTAAGTTCAGTTGTTCCTGCAGCCAAATTCCTTTCATTGGATCCTTTCTAGCTCCAAGAGGTCATGGTGGTCAAATGCCAGACTCTGGAGCCAGGCTTTCAGGTGCAACTTCCAGAGCCACCACAAAGTAGCTGCATGAATCTGGACAAGTTACCTGATCTCTCTATGCCTCAGTTTCCCTGTATGTAAAATGGGAATTATATGATAAAAATAGTAACCCAACTCCTAGGGTTTGTTGTGAGGGTGAAATTAGTTAATGCATACAAAAGTGCTTAAAACAGTGCCTGGCTTTTGACAAGCCCTCTAAAAGTACTGGTTATTGCTGTAATTGTTTTACTGGAGCATATCCTTAAGTAATTTTTTCCAGACAGAGTACAAGGAAGGTAAAGCTTTCTGGGTACTTTCACACATAAAATGTCTTTATTTTTGCCTCATCATTCGATTGGTAGGGTGCTAGATACAAAGTTCTATGTTTAAATCACTTTCCTTCAGAACTTTGAAGACATTGTCTCACTGTTTTCTAAAAATCCAGTATTGCTGACAAGAAGTCCAATGCAAATCTGATTCTTGCCCATTTGTAGATATCTGTCCTTCATATCTGTGGTTTTCAGGATCTTCTCATTGTGTTTTGTGTTCTGAAATTCCACAAAGATGCATCTAGGTGTGAAACTTAACCTATTCTACTCACCCAGCATCTGGTGAACACTTTCTAGCTGAGCCTTGTGCTTCTCTTTAGGTCTGGTAAATTTTTGAAACTCCAATAATTTCAATCTATTATTTTTTTCCTGAATATTTCCTCCTTTCAGTTTTCGTCTTTTGTAATTTTGGAACTGCCACCTGACAAAATGCTGGACTTACTCAGTTGGTCCTCCAGGTCATCTACATTTTCTTTGTTATTTTCCAACTTTTTATTCTGGAAGGTTTTTTACTTTACTTTACTTTACTTTATCTTCCAGTTCTTTTATTAGAGGTTTTATTTTGGTAGCAATATTTTTAATTTTCAATTCTCTAAGTGTTCCTTTATCAGAGGAACCATTCTCATTTTATGGATGTAATAACTCCAAAATTTTTTCTAAGATAGTTCTTAGATGTTTGGATAGGAATTTTGTTTTAAGTTCTCATCTGTTGCCTAATTTATCTAGGTTTTCTCTGGCATCATTTATTCTGTTTTATTTCTGTTTTCTGGCATCACCCCAGTCCTCCTATTTGGGGCTTTTTCCCTTTCATTGTATGTTGAACCTTGGTTGCCACTCATATCTATACACCAATGACAGGGTTGGTTAATACAGGTAGCTATTATCTCTGTTATCATGCAAGTGTGACCAACTGCTTGGACAGGCTAATTGGGAATTGTGAACCATTTGTTCTCTATCATCTCACCTTCTCCCCATATAGACCATTCACTCTTCTCCTCTGCTGGATTCTTCTCACAGGCAGTTAGTCCATCCAATAGCTCCAGCAAGTCCACACCTATAGTCTGGGCCAGCCTAAGATGTGTCTTCCACAGCTTCTTTAGCACTGGGGCAAATCCCCAAGCATGTCCCTTATTGCCAGATTATCACATTTCCCAGGTGTCCAGGAGATAACCTGTTTCCTGTCCAAATTGTGTACGAGCAGGGCTTCTAAGAAGCCCTGAAATTAAGGCACCCAAGTAGCTAAAGTAGCCAGTACAGTCTGCTGGTGTCTACACATATGATCTATCTGGATGTGCTACAGCCTAACTGACCAGGCAGAGGAGTCCATTTGATGCAATGAGTCCTGGTAAACCACTGTGGCACTGTCAGATTGCCCAGGGGTCACCCCCAGCCAATCAAAGCAGATCTTGGGTGTTGAGACTTAAGGCCCTGCCATGAGATTTAACAATACGCTATAGTCCTCAATTAATGTCTGAAGCATTAATGGTCTTTTCATTTTTTTCCTGCCTTTTGTATATAAAGGGATCTCAACAAACAGGGCTAGAGATGAACAGAATGACTCCCAGTACCCAGAAAGCTATTTCCAGCAGCCACCATGTTCCTGTGATTAACATGGAAGACAGTCGGGTACGTTTTCCTCCCTGAAGGGGCTGCAGAGGAGGGTGGCTGTTCACTATCAACTAGCAGCACCGGTAGGATCACGTTGAGGCTGAGCTGCGAGAAGCGAGAGAAAGGATGCCACTCCAGAGGAACCTTCCAGTGAAGAGGAAGGAACCAATCGGTTTCAATGGCAGTGGCAAATCAAGGACATTATGAACTCTGTGCAACCAGGAATTCAAAAGTGATCTGCACATCCTGTCCAGGTTAACCAGTTCTCCAGCTGAACTAGCAAACACCAGACACGGAGCCCGAGCAAAAGCTGCGTCTGAGTCTTGCTTCGTTCTTCATTTTGATTAAAAGTACAAATGCCCGTGTTCCACCCCCAGCCCCTTATTGACTAGTTCTTGAGATCCACTTGACAACTAGCATACATTTTCCCACTCATTAAAAAAAAGTCTCAATGTAATTACTCTGGGGTAAATACATTAGGCTCTCAGTTTCTCTTGGAATTAAAAGTTGAAGAATCTGTTTATAGTTCTTAGTGAACTAGTATAGTAGATTCCTAGGGCTGCCATGACAAAGTAGCACAAACTGGCTGGTTTCAAATAACAGAAACTTATTCTCTCACAGTTTTGGAGGTCAGAGATCCAAAACTGGGTGTTGGCAGCATTGGTTCCTTCCTGGGGACTGAGAGAAAGACTCTTCCATGCCTCTCTCCTATCTTCTGGTGGTTGCAACCCTTGGAGTTCTTGGCTTGCAGCTGCAAAACTCCAGTCTCTGACCCTGTTGTCACATGGCCGTCTTCCCTCTGCCCATCTGTGCCTTCCCATGGCAGTCTCCTCTGTGCGTGTGTCTCTGTATCTGTTCTCCTCGTCTTATAACTTATGTCTTTATTACATCTGCAAAGACCCTATTTCCAAATAAGGTCATATTCACAGGTACCAGGGGCTGGGACTTGAATTTACATTTTGGAAGGAGACAACTCAACCCACAGCCACTGCCTCCCAAGTCCTACAAACAGCGCTCTGGTTCTGTTGCAGGAAGTGGAGATCTGGGGCTATTATACCAAAAATCCTAGATCCCAGTTCCAAATTCTCAGCCCATGACGATGCACACTATTTCTAACAATGACATCAAAGGATCATAAAGGCTGGTTATGTTGAAATGCGCCAACAACAACCTCTAACCCCGAGGCCCCAAGAGCCCCAGGAGTCTAAGCTCTCAGTCCCGGCCCCACAGCAAGCCATCTTCTCCCTACTCTGACCGTCTCCTGGCCACAGAACAGTGCGTGTGGTCTCCTGCTGCCTGCACAGCCATCCACGCACACGGCACTGTCCCGAGCATCTGATACAGGGCAGGATATGGCTTTGCATGGTAGTTTGAAATGATCAAGAAAATATATATTTACCAAAATATAAGCTGAAATTAGGATATCCGGATGGCAAATGTTGACGTATCAAGAAAATATATATTTACCAAAATATAAGCTGAAATTAGGATATCCGGATGGCAAATGTTGACGTACAATGTTTCAATGTTTAACAACGGGGGCGACAGGCCACTGGTTTCACAGGACTCATTGCAATCATGTCTCCCACTGTGCAGACGGTCCAGGACAAGCAGCACAGGGATTGGCTTATAGGGAAACATACAAATGAAGGAAGGGGGGAGAAAACCATGGGGGGTGTGTAGGGGCGGGAGGGTGGCGGGTGGGGGGTGGAATAAAAGCTCAAAAGAAAAATAAATGTACATGTGTACCTCTCAAGTCTCACAAATCTGCAGGGATTTGTAACTCAGGAAAACCCTGAAGTGAAACACAAATCAAAAAGTGACCAAGAGCCATAACCCACATTCCTAAATAAGTTGTCTTTTCCGGTAATGAAAAAAGAATAAGACTGTAAATATACAATATCTCTCCCCGTCATTGCAGCTTCTTTCATTTCTTTCTTAAAATATTACAAAGCAAACAAATCCTGCGTTCTAATCCATTATGCGCCAGTTCCATATCTAATCAACTTGAAGCCAAAGCCATATGGGCAGCGCAAACATTAAAAAAGGTAATTCTAAGATAAGCAAAACAGGAAATTGGAGGTTGATGATGATGAAACTGATATCCGAATGGTAATCTGAGCAGTAAACTCACTAAACCCTTCCTGCATCATAAACAGAGTCTCCCGGCATGTGTTCCGTTGGGCTTCCCTGGTGATTTGGCCAGTTAGTGCAAATCATCATCTTTCTTTCTCTGACTCCCATGTCGGCAAACTGTGGCCAGGCTGCAGGATCCCAGGGCACCAGGCGCTCCCATCTGCTCCGTGAGCTCTGTGTGGTCCACCCTTCGGCCGAGCTGCCGGGGGGGAAGGAGCAGATGGAGCTGCCTTGGTTCCCAGTGTCTGTGGCAAAAGCAAGTCTGCACCTCCAGAACAGGTTCTCAACGCCTGTGAGATCTGTATTTTGAGCCAGGTCGTTCTTGGGGGCACTTTCCTGTGGGTTGGACATTCAGCCACACCGCTGGCTTTTACCCACTAGACACCCAGATGTGACAATCAAAAATGTCTCCGAACATTGCCA
>CM052436.1:6371260-6410604 GCA_028533085.1 Varecia variegata | reverse complement strand
AGCAAGACATTGAAAAGTTGAGTAAAAAAAGCTGGCTTCATTATCAAAGTGAGATAGAAATAATAAATGCCTTAAAAGTATTCCAAAGCGAGGGACCCTCCTTTCCAATGAAAGAGACGCTGTGTGAGTCCACCCCAGCGAGAGTTCCCTGGTGTGCTTTAGGAGCACACCCCAAGAACACTAACTGAATGACCTTTTGCCGAACCTGAAGGAACCCTGCACCAATTCTATTCCTCTGCTTACTCTTTGCTTAACCCTGCGGGGTCAAAACTCCATTCATAGCAACAAATACCCGGAAGTTCAAAATGCCTTTGCAATAAGCCTCACTAACAGCATAACTGTCCCCTTGTTCCTAACATGGCCTGTGTGTGCTACCGCAGGCGTCTCTTGGCAACCTTATTCTGCCTCGTGCAGTTCCGGGTGCAGGTGGAAGAGAGTTCATGTGCTTTTCAGTCACTTCCCTACCAGGAAGCCACCTTTCGCTGTGTGCATAAAACCAGGATTAAGACATAGCCAGCAAAGCATCAGACTTCCTGGTCACAGAAGACCAAGGTGACAGAGTCAAAGTAACTTCATAAAACCCACACACTCTATCTAATACAACAGAATCTTATTCAGCCATAAAAAGGAATGAAGTTCCAATTCATGCTACAGTGTGTGTGAACCTTGAAGCTGAGCTAAGAGTGAAGGAAGACGGACACAAAAGACCATGTGTTACACGATTGCATTTGCATGAAATACCCAGAAGAGGCAAATCCACAGAGACAGAAAGCAGACTGACAGTTTCCCGGGGCTGGTGGGAAGGAAAATGGGGAACAACTGCTTACTGGGTGGGGGGTTTCCTTTTGGGGCAATGAAAGTGTTTTGGAACTAGATAGAGAGGTGGTTACACAAAATTGTGTATCTGCTAAATGCCACTCCATTATTCACTTTAAAATGGTTGGTCTTACGTTCCATAAATTTCACCTCAATAAACGCACACACACACACACACACACACACACACATTATTTGTAACGGGAAAAGAGGCCATGATTTTAACCTTTTGATTTCACCTGGATACCTCTTGCAAGTTGTATTTATATTTTAAAAATAAAACTCCTTGCCAATAACCCAGACAGATTTCTGGATTTTGACAATAATTTTTTAAAGGAGGCAACACCTGATGTAGGGCCCCAATTTCCATTCTCCATCTGCAGTAGAGTCAGACATTGAAAAGCCTTGATAAGAATAATTTGCTTGAGCAGGGAAAGGCACAATTCCAGGATATTTGGATCTCTCCTCTCTCGGAGCAACACCACCGACTCAGACACGGAGGCAGTAAAGGTTGGACCTGTGACTTCCCACCGTGTTCCTGACACAGGGCTGATTTCCCTTTAGCAGAATGTGCCGATCACAGCAGCCTCCCTGGGAAGCCGCACTCGCCCATCCACTTCCACATCTGCCACCGGGCTTGGATGACAGAGAGTTTCTCATTTCAGTGCTTGAAGAGTGATATGGTATGTCAGATGTCACAGGATATTAAATAAAGCTGCACAGAGATGGAAATTGGTACCGTATTTATTTGGAAGTGCCAGCAGCCAGTTAATTGCAATTTGCAGAAACAAGCTATCAGCTGAGAGTTATTTTTATCAGTTTGTTCCACGTTGGATTATTTGTTTCTGCCATTTCCAGAGTGAGCCTCAAATACCACAGGCTGTCCTCGGAGGCTGGCATCGTTTTCCAGTTGGGTTTGGGGTCCGATGGTGTCTGGTGAGGCACTAAGCACAGGTCTTGCCCGGGGGACCTGCTTGTCTCACTGCTGCCGCACAGACACCTGCCTCAACCCACCCAAAGAGGCTCACAGCTCACACCCCTGTGTCAGATGAGGGCCTATCCTGAATGTCTACCCTGGATTACTCTAGAGCAGATTTCCCCATCTGGGGTAGGCTCAGGGCTCTGACTCCTTTACCCTTTCTCTCCAGCTACCCGCTTTTGGCTGGGCAGCACGGCAGCCAGAGGGTTAGGGTGAGAGACAAGGAGACAGGGCTGAGACCAGATGTGGAGCCTGGAAGATCAAGTACAGGTGTTAAAGTGAACAACCCACAAGCAGAAGCTAAGAGAGGGGCGGATAATTGCAGGCAAGAACCAGCATTGACCGGCTTGTCAGCTACCTCTGCCACCTTACATGAACTCTGGCAAACTACAATATCATTTACGTTGTGGTTTTAAAATGTCTCCTCCCTTGAACTCACCATGACAGTTCCGAAACAACCATATAAAGTATGAAAATGGGAGGGAACCCAATTCTAAGCATTACTAGCCAAATTTAGTAAAAGCCAACCCCTTGGTCTTATATATTCCTCCCTTCAATCAGTTAAGGCTACAAAACATCTCAAAGCACCTCCCACCAGCACAGCTGCCCGCTCCTTCCCTGAGCGTACTTTATCTTTCAGTAAAGCTTTCGCTTGCCTGGCTTATGTGCTACGTCCTGAAGTTCTTTTCTGTGATGAACACCAAGAACTTGGAAAAACCTCCACTCAGAGGCTGGTAACAAGAAGGTGCAGGCAAGTCAAAGAAAGGAAGAGAAAAACCAAGAGATCATTTTGCTGCTTCAAACAACCGCTCCCCCCCCCCCCGCCCCACCACCCACCCCAGGATCTGAAGAAAATTGGAAGAGGGAGGGAGGCTACATATTTTCAGGACCTGATACAAAGTGAAAATGCAGGGACCCTTCTTCAAAAATTATTAAGAATTTCAAGGTGGCAATAAAAGAGCTTTAATCCAAGTTCTGGGCCTTTCCATGCACAGAGCCCTGTGGGACAGCTCAGGTCTTGGGCTGGTGAGGGACTGAGGGGTGGCGGGAAAAAACTCTAGTTATCCAAGCACCACCCTGAGTTAAGGGGTACCACATTCTAGGAATAGGACCTAAAATTGGATAAATTCACCTGTCTATGTTTTGTTGGGTTTTTTAAACTTTTTTTTCCTTTTTTTTAAATTTATTGTCTTAATTCTTTGTGCTCCTGGGCTGCTGGAATTCTGTCTATGTTTTAAGCCTGGACTTCCAATGGTGAGAGAGAGCAGGTCTGGAGAGGCGCTGCTGAGTCCCGATGGGGACAGGCTGCGCTGGAGGCACCTGCGAGACCTCCCAGGGAAGAAGCCACTGTGTAAATGGCACTGAGCCCGACCTCCTGGTGCAGCGAGTCCAGCAGGAAGAGAGTGTCTCCCCGTTCTCTGAAGAACAAAGTTCCTAAGGGACACAAATGGACCCAGCTTCAGTCATGTGCCTGTCCCTGAACCAGTCTCTGCTCAGGGGGCAGGGGACACTGATCAGCCAGATCTGGGTCATGAGCTCCATCCACGTGGCCAGGAGAGGAGTGGCACCTTGGCAGACAGACAGCTCCACCAGAAGCCACAGAGAATGGGGATGGTCCCAGCGCAAGGCCAGTGCTGCCACTGCAAGGCCAGGGGAGAGGTGGGCTGGACAGACATCAAACAGAGCACAGAGCCAGCTGCAGCGGCTCAAGCTAAGTCATATGAAAAAAGGAAATTCGATGCATGGGATATTGGGATTTCCTAAAGTAGGGCTACTTTCCGGGATTGTGGGGTGCTATGGTCTTGATGTCCCCCAAAACTCATGTGTTAAACCATGATCCCCATCGTGGTGGTATTGAGGTGGGGTCTTCTGGGAAGTGATTCATTCCTGAGGGATCCACCCTTATGAAGGGGTTAGTGCCTTGTAACAGGGCAGGAGGGAGCCAGCTTAGGCCCTGTTTGCTCTTCTGCTCTTCTGCCATGTGAGGACAGAGCATTTGTCCCCTCGGTGCTGTCTTAGAAGCAGACACCAGGCCCTCACCAGACACCAAACCTGCCAGCACCTTGACCTTGGACTCCAGCCTCAAGACCTGTGAGAAATGAATTTCTGTTCTTTACCAATTACCCAGTCTCTGTGGCCATTTTCCACAACCCCCTCCCCAACTACTGCAAAGATAGAGCCTCCACAGACCTGCCCTCTCCCACCATTTGACAGGTGGAAGTCCAGGCTTAAAACACAGATAGATGACTTTATCCAATTTTAGGTCCTATTCCTAGAACAGGGGACCCCTTAACTCAGGGTGCTGTTTGGATAACTAGAGTTTCTTTTATATTTCAATGTCCCTGCCATCCCCCAGTCCCTCACCAGCCTCATGGGCCCAAGACCTGAGCTGTCCCACAGGGCCCCATGTCTGGAAAAACCCAGCACTTGGGTTAAAGATCTTTCATTGTCAGTCTCGGATATTGTTATAACAGCACAAACAGACTGAGATATCGGGACCCACGTGTTACCACCAGAACCTCTACCTGCCTATCTGGCTAACGGTTCATCCACCTGTCCACCTGTCCATCCGTCTCTCTCTGCTTCTCTCTGTGTATCTTCAAGGCTCACAGGCCCTGAAGCCAAATGATTGGGGTTCAGGTCTGGATTCCATAATTTATAGCTGTGTGGCATTTGGCAACTTACTTAACCTCTCTGTGCCTCTGTTTCTCTGTCTGCAAAATGGGGATAATTACCTGTCTCCTGAGACTGGTGTGAGGATTAATTGAGTGATTCCCATGAAGCACACCCAGAACAGCGTTTGGCCCCTGGTGTCTGCCCTGCACGTGTCGGCTGTCCCTGTCATGACTGCAGAGGGGTCTTGGCCTGGGTGGGGGCAGGAGGAAAACAGGCCCCGAGAGCTCCAGACCTGCGCTGTTCCATCGCAGCAGAGCTAACAGACACAGGGAGAGTCGCTCTCCCCAGCGTCCACACACAAAACCCCAGGAAAGGACGCTGGTGCCCTGACTTGGGTCACGGGCCCATCTCGGTGTCACTCCCTGTGGCCAGGGGGTGGGGTACCAGGATTGACCGACCAGGCGTCATGTGCCCGTAATTGTGCCTGGGAGTAGGGTATATGCCCGCCGTCTCGCCAGGGGGTGGCTGTGACCAGGAGGTGCAGAGTAGGAGAGAACGCTGGCTCCACAGAGGACGCAGAGGTGCCCCCCACCTACATGGCAAACTGGGGTGAGGGGGGTTCGGTGCCTTTTACGGAGCTTGTGTGTCAAAGGAGTCACAGTCAACCATCATCCTTTTGGTCAGAAAGAACATTCACGATATCTACAGGGTGGGCGGTGATGGGTCATATTTCAGACCCACCTCCCGCCATCCCCCCATGTTCCAGAGGCTTCTGTGCCCCCACAGCTCACATCCGCCCCGGCCCCCAGTGGCCCCCAGTGGCCCGCGAGGGGCCCTGATGTCGCTGGCTCTGCTCCTGGCATCTCCTCTCCCGCCTGTGTTGTTACTGCGAGCTCATCTGGGATTGTCTCTCCTGAGGGGACTCTGTGTGGCCCGGGCTGTGGACACAGCCCTGCAGGCGTCTCTGGGCAGTGCCTCACAGGTACACGAGCCAGACGACAATTTTAGGTAAGTTCTCAGATTAAGAATCGCTCACCACACAGCTGAGGTAAATTCGTGTTATAAATGGCGTCTGGTCTGTGCTTAAAGTTCCCATTTCTCACAGGATAACTTTCCCCCACTCAGAGTCTCAGAGGGAAAAAAACCGACCTTGTCTCCTGAGTCCCCTGTTCACAGAGGGTGCTGCCTCTGCGGGGAGGGTCTTAACTTTATGCAGGGGTCTGCGTCCAGGTCCCCTGTCCTCGCGGGGTGTTAAGCTGGGGACTAAGGCCTGCTTCGGGGGCTGCACCCGGCTGCTCGGGCTTGGTGATGGTTTGCTCCCTGCAGTCTGGCCTCTGGTTCTCTGTGTGTTTCCAGCACTGGGGCTTCCCCTTCCTCTCACTCACGACTTTCCCGTGCTTTAGTTACCCAGCTTTCACAGACATTCGTACCCATTCCATGTCAGCGTGGTCCACCATGTTGTCAAAGCCAGAAGCCCACTGTGGACACTCAGCAAAATACTGCCAAAATTCCCAACAGCGGAGAAATGCACCAGTGACCTGTCACCCCAGAGAGAATGAGGTTTCTCACGTGAGTGGCTGGGTTTCCCGTCAGCCCCACAGTTCCCAGCTGTTTGAAAGAAAAAGCAGAGAACGTGACAGGTGCTGCCCATCTTTTCCCATTTGACTCACGAGTTTGTCCCCATTAGCAGCCCTGTGTCACTGTGGTTAGCAAGGACTGACCGCCGTCCTGGACAGTGTTTACGCACCACACACCAGACTCTGCAGTGAGCACTTTACACACATTGTCCTCTTTGATTTTCATTACAGTTCTGGGGGGAACTGCAGTGTCATCATTCACACTTTGTAAATGCTGAACCTGGCCAGGTGCAGTGGCTCACGTCCATAATCCCAGCACTTTGGGAGGCCAAGGTGGGAGGATCACTTGAGACCAGGAGTTCGAGACCAGCCTAGACAACATAGCAAGACCCTGTCACTCTATAAATTTAAGTTAAAAAAAAATAAAATAAAATAAAAGCAGAACCTGTGTGATCCAGAGTTAAATATTAATGCATTGGCTACGTGAGCCCGTCTAGTAAGTAGGTGAGTTGGGACTGAACTCAGTTCATTCAAACTTCAAAGTCTGCTTATTTCCAGTAAAGAAAAAAGAAAGCAAGGTAACAAAGTGGTTGGAAAGTGCTGGACCTCTTCTGACTTAAATTTCCTTGGCATGCTCAGAATCAATGTTGTGAGAACACAGCAATCTGGCTCTCCAACTTCAGTCCACCCCAGCCCACCCCCACCTCCTCCTTTTGGCACAGAATTGCATTAACATTGTTGGAAGCTTTCCCTGGCTCACTCCCAGGCCACCCCCACTCCCACCATCAGCGTCTTTGCCCGGCCCTGGATTCAAATTGCTCTGGCCCACAAGTCAAAAGTGTGGCTACAAAGGGACACCTGAGGCTGGGTAATTTATAAAGAAAATTACTTGGCTCAGGGTGCTGCAGGGTGTCTAAGAAGCACGGTGCCAGCATGTGCTTCTGGTGAGGGCCTCAGGCTGCCCCCACTCCTGGCAGAAGGTGAAGGGGAGGTGATGTGTGCAGGCATTGCATGGAGGGAGAGGAGGCAAGAGAGAGAGAGAGACACACACACAGAGGAGGTGGTGTCAGGCTCTTCTTAACAGCCAGCTCTCTTGGGAACTACTAGAGTGAGAACTCAGCCATTACCATGGAGACAGCACCAAGCCACTCATGAGGGATCCTCCCCGCTAGCCCCACCTCCAGCATTGGAGATCCAGTTCCAACATGATGTCTGGAGGGTCAAATGTCCAAACGACAGCAGCTCCTCTCTAGAAACTTCCCCAAATGATGACTATCCATAAAGCTCCATCATCTCCCCCCGTCTCCCACCCCCTTCCCAAGCCCAGTCTAGCCAAGAGCAAACTGTGGGTTCTGTGTCTACACCAGCAGGTGCGCTGGGTCTTGGGTATGCCCTCGCCCTGTGTTCACACACAAGCACCTCTTCCCCGGCACAAACACAGAATTCAGTCTGCCTTTCAGAGATCGCAGTCCAGAGACAGCCTGATGTCAGGATCAGATTCCACCATCCTTCTGCCCTGGGAAAGGTGGGCTTTATATGATGCAAGTCTAGAGCCCAGTCGGATCAAGGGAGACCTCCAGGGTGCCTGTCCAGGAAATTTTAGGAACCTGGATGAAGGAGGGGAGAAAGGAGACCCAAAAAGGCATGGTGAAGATTGGCGAGTGCACCAGAGAATTCAACCTTGACTGCAATGTGTGGGTGCTATTGGCCTTTGTCACTCAGCCCTCTCATTTCCAATAACTTTCACCTTTTCTGGCTTTTTTCCCCCTCCAAAGCTTTATGCCTCCCCTCACTGATGTCCCAGATCTGAATGTGAAAGAAAGACAGGTGGACATTTCTCCTCCACCTTCCCCGAGGCAGAGGCCACTGTACCTCCCCACACGGCTGACAACTGACAAAGGCAGACGTCTTTGCTGGTCGGCTGGTGGAGACCAATGGCATTTGAAAAGGTTATTTCTCTTACAGTAAACTGTATAGCCCAGGGACAGTTGCCTTGTGAGCGTCTTTATTCATGAATCCTCTCTCTTCTTCCCGGGATTGATGGGTGACAGCTCTGGCTCTGGGCCTTTCTTCTATATATTTACAGTAGTCTCCCAAGTACATCCTTAATCAAAGGGGCCATGACTCGTCGACACATCTTTGGAATATTACTGAGTAACTCATTAAAATGTTAATAGCTTCTGTCCAGATGTATTGATCTTGATGTCAACTATTCTTGGAATAATAAATAAAGTTGATTTTAAAATTTTTATCTTTCAACTATGCTGAGTGATAAGTGAGCCAAGGAGTGTCTGAGGGGAAATAAGTGACCCTGGAAGCCTCCAGCTAAACAGGGATCAAATAAAGGGGGTTCTATTAAGCTCTGTGATGAAAAAAAATGTTACAGCAGGCAGAGTTAAGATCAAACTCGATAAAGAGTAGGGGGAAACACCCAAAATCCATAGGCCGTGTTTTTTTTTACCAGGATGTTTTTAAGTCAATCAATCAACAATGGCCACTTTGAATCAATAACTTGCAAACATCTCCAGGCTCCCCCAAGTGTTCCTAGCAGTGGGAGCATCGGAACCCCAGACTGTGAGGACCCAGCGCTCCAGGAGCCATTTGCGGACAATGTCCATGGTGGGCTTCTTGTGGCTTCCTGCCACCTGCCCCTTGCTTGCTGGCTTCTGCCACACTCACCTTTCTATCTTCCTGAGCCTTGAAGATGTTAAGGCCACATGTCACTGGCCTCTTGCCCTGGCTGCTCCCTCTGCCTGGAAGTTTCGTCCAGCCTCAGCTGTCCGCAAGGCTGTGGCGAGCTGGCTCCTTCCTGCCCTTCAGCTCCCCACCCACCTGCACTGCTGGAGTGGCCCCTGGACATCCCACCCTGACACAGCCCCACCCGCCCCGACCCCACCCTCCCCAACTCGGACCTGCTGCATGTTTACACCACACGTCCCTCTCCGACGTCATCAGTGCTGTTTGTCAACCTGCATGTTTGTCTGTCTCCTCCCAGGAGGACAGGGAGGACCATGTGTCTATCTTCTTCTATCTCATTCTTCACGGCAGCCCCAGGACCTGGGTCCATGTTGGGCACAAAGCAAGCACTCAATAAATGTGGTTGACTAAGTGAATGAAAGGTCCCCCTAAAACAAGGAAGGGATCCTAGGATGCCCTGAGGGGTGAGGCTGGAAAGGTCCTACCAAGAAAAGCAGGGGTGAGGCTGGGAAGGGACTGATGCGGAAACCCCCCAGGAAATGTTTCTGCTCACAGACAGGGAGGAGGAAGCGGTTTAGTTGGGTCACATATCTAGATCTCGAATTACTACCTGGAGCTCAATTCCATGGGGAAAATCCTTTACCGGGCTCCATGACTCCAGGTCTGAGTGCCGTGGTTTCAGGACTCGCTCAAGCCCTAAGTCAACGTTTCCAGAACAAAGTCCCACAATCAGAAGCAGCGAGGGTCGCTGGCACACCACATCACTCTCAAGCCAGGGCCAAGTCCTGTTAGGAACATTATTATCATTCCTGACGATCCGCCATCCCAGCCCGGGCCGCTGTGATACCCGATCAATGGGCCTATTCAGATGGAGCCCGTTTTGCATATTATTCTTAATAAACTTTCATAGTACAAGCCATAATGGCCCTTTCAAGCTCCTGCTTTGAATGCGTGTCAACAACAGAGTGCCTTTGTGTACTTACATGTAAAAATACACTGGCCACCCTGTTGATATGCAGCATATATATTTATAAATATTTATCACCAAGTCATGGCTGACATTTTCAAAATGCTGCATTTGAACTAGACCTCATTTTTTTCTGTCTCCCAAGCTGAGAGGCCAGACGAGGTTAATTAATCCAATTTTGCCTAATAATGTGCGGCGTAATGATCTCCATGCCCTGGTTTATTTGTCAAGGGGGAGGGGGCTCCAAGGAAAGGCCTCAGTGGCTCAGAAAGGAGGGGTTTCCTGACTCCGGGCTTGATCTTGGGCCAGCCCGGGGCGATGGAGACGTGCCCACAGCACCTTCTGGGGAAGCAGGAAAGAAAAGAAGCCAGTCGAGAATGAGATCCAGGGTCTGGACTTGGTTATCCCCAGGGGAGAGGGTAACCCATCCCCTCTCCCTGCCCAGGCTCCTAGGAGACTCTCCGATTGCTCAGGGACAACATTGCAAACGCACTCCGGAGGACGGAGGGATGCCTTGCTCTCAGTGCTGAGGTCAGTACAAGAGCACTTGCAAAACAAGTATTGGACCTGATGAGGACTGGCCAAGAGAAATACCTGGTCTTTAAAAGTGATGAAGTCCATGATGCCAATGGTTTGATCTCTTGGTTGGTTGGTTTCACAAACCACCAGCCACTCAAGTTTCCTAGGCAAATCTGATCTCTCTCACTTACCCCAACAAGGGCCTCCCGTCTTGTACATTTTAACTCATATTCAGACTCATCTTCTAACTCTTGAAGATAAGAGGCATCTATACTGGACAACATTTCAAAGGAGGTCTTTAAGCCGTAGCTAAATGCCCTGAACTCTAACTCCCCAGCTTGGCTATACTCAACTCCAGTTTGCGTCTCAGCTTTGGTTCAGAATTATGGGTTTCACTCTCTTCCCTGCCACGGCTCTGCTGTGCTAGGAATCCTGTTCTCCATCCCCAGGGGCCTCCTGCGTCACAGAACAGGCCTCACAGATGACTGCTCAAAGCTCATCCTGCCTCGTCACCCCTGGGCTTGTCACTGCCCAGCTCCCTGGGGCCAGGAGCTTTTCCACCCCACACTGCTCTCAACCCTACACTCACGCCCACCCTCTTGTCTCTTTGTTAAGCAAAACTGGGCTGCCAAAGCCCAACATGCTAGTCCCGTTTAATGCCAAGTCAAACAAAACCTCAGTAACAAAATGAATCTACTTTTTAAAAAAAGTCAGGTACAGGCCAGAGCCAGTTTAGATTTTAACCTAATTTTCTTTGGATCACCTGTGTGCCACGGAGGCTTGTCAGCACCTGACACTTACTGCTAATGGCGTTTGAGTCACAACAGCATTACTCAATACACCCTCGCCACGTGGCCTGGTGCCCAGTGGACATTCATGGTCCCGTGATCACTTCCTCATACCATACGACCAGAAACCTAGGGAAAAATCCCAGCTTTGCTGCCTAAAAGCTGCATGACCTTGGGCAAGTTACCTAACCGTCTAAGCCATAATTTCTTCAACTATGAAGTAGGGATAATGAACTTACTCCCCAGGGTGGTGGTGAGTACTAAATAAGAAATTTGAGAAAGCATCTAGCACGTGGCCAGGCCATAGTAAGTTCTCAACAAATCTCTGTTGAATCAGTGACTGATGAAATGAAATCTAAAAATGTGTTAATTTCTATTATTTTTAAATGGGTTTAAATAATACCTAGATAGCTCCAGCAGCTAAGCGTTCAAGCCTCTAGAGCTAATGAGCTTGTGTGAACGCTGAATGTACCCAACATCATTTAAGCAAATGCTCCCCCTGGACCCCATGGTGCCTTATTTATGGTCTCAGGCATATACCTTATCCCTGGACCGTCCTGCCGGGCGGGATCACTGTGATTTCATGTGTAATTAATGCTTTACGTGTGATTCATCTTCATAAGCCCTCAGCACTTAATAAATATGTATTAATTGTGATTTGAGTGGGCTCATGTATTGGACACATGCAAGGTACCCCTCTGAATCTCTCAGCCTCCCTTTCCCTTCCCCTGGGCCCTCCACTGCTGGCTCTGCCTTCATTGCAGACCAACATCCTCGGGCCCGTATGGTTCTACTGCCTGAAACCAACCAGCTCCACGCCCGGAGTCTCTGGCTCCTCTTGGCCAGAGGATCTGGCTCCTACTGGCTGTAGAAGGAGCCAGATGAGGCCATCGATGGTACAGGAGAGTCGAGCTCCCAAGGGGTGAACTTGGGCCAATGGGAAGTAGGAGATTGGAGGAAGCCAGGCAGATAACAGTCTTCTCTCTTCCTCCCTCCCATGCCCTCCTCTTCAACACAGTTAGTCCATACAGCCTGTCTGGAGACATCCCATGGAGCAGACAGTCCACCTGCCACGCAGCTACCTCTGTCTGCCGGGCTGGCCGCATCGTCCATATCCTCCTTGCCTCGGCCCTGCTTGCCCTCACTCTCACTGCCCAGAGATTGCATCTCCCAATAAATCGCTGGCACTTAATCCTTGCCTCAGGATCTGTTTCTAGGGAATTTGGGCCAAGACAGGTCATTTGAAGGATACACAAGCCAAAGAACAGGGAGGAAATGGCTTTCTGAATTGAGACTATGTATGAGGCAGAGGCCAAGATTGTTAATAAGCCCATTCGGTGTATTTCCTTAAACTGCTTGATTAACATGATCATACCTCCCTGGAGCCTTAGTCATCAGAAAACAGGGGCACCAAGCTGTGGGCCCCATGTGCTAGCTCAGTGGCTCCCAGTGGTTTTGGTACCAGGGACTGGTTTCATGGAAGACGATTTTTTCATGGACCAGGAGAGGGGATGGTTTGGGGATGATTCAAGAGCATTACATTTATTGTGCAGTCAAATCTCTCTGCTAATGATAATCAGTATTTGCAGCTGCTCCCCAGTGCTAACATCATCGCCTCAGCTCCAGCTCAGATGATCAGGCACTAGATTCTTATAAGGAGTGTGCAATCTAGATCCCTCACATGTGCAGTTTCAGTAGGGTTCGCACTCCTACGAGAATCCAATGCTACCGCTGATCTGACATGAGGCTTATGCTGTGATGCTAGTGATGGGGAGTGGCTGTAAATACAGATAAAGCTCCTCTTGCTCACCCACCACTCACCTGCTGTATGGCCTGGTTCCTAATAGGCCACAGTACCAGTCTGTGGCCCAGGGGTTGGGGACCGCAGTGCTAGCTCACCTCCCTGAGCCCCGGTTCAGCCCAGCCTGATAGTCCTGCTCCCAGCACTGTTGTGCCTGGGGCTGTGTCCTCTTTAGCAGCTTGCAAACTGTAGCCAAGGAAACCCAAGCAAGGGCAGAGTATCAGAGCAGCCTCTCTCCTTTGCCTTGTGCTATATTTTAACAATTAGTGCAGATATGATCACGTAGGAAAGAGTTTGCTCTCCTGTAATGATGACAACATGCCAGCCCAACGCAGGTGAGCGAGGTGGACAGGCAGGAGACTTTGCCCTCAGGCACAGCTGCTCACTCTCAGGTCGGCTGATCCACGACAGGGAGCTCATCCTATTTCTGTCCATAGGAGAGAGTTCTCGAGGGCACAAGCCCAGCCCTGTCCTTCTTGACGAGGTCCCACTTACCACCCACAAAAAGAAGGAAGAACATGGCTCCTTTTGAAAGATCCTAACTGAGGGCTCTCATGAGTAAATCATCAATGAAATCCACAAACAGGTAGTTAATTTAATATTTAAAGCAGTAACACACACCTTAGATTTGTATAGCATCATGCTGTTTTCAAAATTCTTTTCCAGCTATCGCGCAGTTTGATTACGACTGCCAAAGCTACAAATCTCTGTGGCAGCCTTGAATTAAGTTGACCATATGAAATTGCCAAGTTTGTGAGTCAAAAATGATTGAATATCAGCAGTTTCATATGTTTCAATATATTAGACAGCTGATGTGCAAATCCCAGGGGAAAGGCAGCATGAGTAAGCCAGGGGCCTGGAGAAGGTGAGGATTGGGAGAAGAGCTGCAGAAAGAGGAGGAAAGGACAAGAAAGGAGCATTAGATCAAATTGTCCCAACAACGGCCACTTTTCCTAGTAAAAAGAATTTAGTGTGGTTTTGAGGTTTGGAATGTGACCTGTATTCTTTTAACAAAAGAATCTTATCTTACAATTAACACATTTAAAAGTAGGTATCTAACAAGTATTTGCTGACTGATGAATGAACACAGAAGTTAACAAAAGAGGGTTACCAGCACCCCAAAGTGAAAGAACAGAGAGTGAAAACGTGGCTTGTTTAAACAAGGGCAGAGCTTAAGCAACTGTGATTTCCAGTATGGAATAATTTGTCAGGTGACCTTGAATGAGAATGGTAACCCTTTTTTGTTGCTATGAAAAAGGAGGATAATATCTATTCCATACAGGGCAGGGCTAAAGGAGGGTAAATGTGATTGATCACTGTAACTTTGAGGAAGGAAGACAGTATAATAAATACTAATTATAATAACCATTTTTCTTAGAAAAATGCCTTTTAAAAAAGGAAGGAAGGAAAGAAAAATCCCTCCAAAAGAGAGGCTCTGGGGACAGCCTTGGTACATCATGCCTGTATGCTGGTCTGAATGAATCCACAGGGAAAGAGGTTTGGTGAGAGTTCACCACAGTGGGAGTAGGCAGACAACCTTGTATTTTTTCCACTGCTCTTATATAAATTCATTTCATGTTTCAATTGTCAAATTACCACAATTTTAGATTAAGATATGCGGGGCCAAGGCTTGCAGGTAATTACACATTTCTTCACTTTACGTAAATGCTAAATATAAACATTTAAAATGTAAAAGTCATAAATTAATTAGCCTCCTATAATAATGCTGTTGTATATACAATGCCGGATGTTTCATCAGCACCTCCGGCCCCCTAGCAGACGGCTGCACCCTTGAGTGAATGACTTCCGCTCCCTACGGCGTCATACTCCGATCTTATGTCCTATAACACTCCATAGTGTCCTCTGGAAACAAATGGGAAATCTTGGGAACACGTTGCCTGAAGTTTCAAGATGGATTTACCAACCCTTAGCCCTTCCCCTCTCGGTTCTCTGTTTCCTCCTTGCTTCTCCTGAACACGCACATGGTTTACAGTGTGGTTTATAGTGTTTCCAGCCCAAACAGAACACGGTCCGCGGGGAAGGAGCTGATTGGTTTAGTTTGCGGGCAGCCCCATGAGGGGTGGTAATTGACACTTGAACGATGACATGTTGCATTCCTTCATATCGCAGCAGTAATTGAACACACATGAAACCCCCCTGCACTGGTGACCCTGGAGTGTGCCACACACCTGGAAGTAGTGAGGTTCAATTAATGTGTCACCGCCACTAATAGCGGCTACCAGTGAGAACCAGCAGCCCAGCAGCCCGCGGAACAAAGCAGAGAACGTTGTGGCATGAACCCCAGCAGGGATGCCCTGGACCAGCCCTTAAAATCTGGGTTTTCCAGGAAAACTTATTTGCTTTTCATTACTGGAATTAATTTTACCCAATGGATTTATTCATCTCTCACTCAAAGTTTTTTTGCATTAAAATAGCAAAATAGTTGACTAAAAGGAGATGGCAAAGACCCAGCTAGGTTTTTGTGATAACACTTTTTTTTTATTTCAGCTTATTATAGGGGTACAAATGATAACACTTTTAATACAAAAAACAGATGAGAAATTGAATAGATGTGAATATGAAAATCAGGACTCAAACCGAGGAAATGCAAAATGACTGTGATGAATTCCACTTATTCATTCTTTCCTTCGTTCCCTGAGTATTTGTGCAGTGCGTATATTATACAACGGTGCGATGGTGCAGGGACATCATCAGGGGTTGCACCAGGGGTTAGTGCAAAATGGGTCATCACAGTTTCAGAGCTCACAGACTCAGGGGTGAAAGTCACCACATGACGTGGGACAAGTGTCCTGAGGCAGAGGTTGGGGCCGTACAGGGAGCCCAGAGCATCCTTGGCCATGTCCTCCCCTCCTCTGCAATCTCAGGAGGCTTCCTGGAGGAAGCGGTCTAAGCTCAAGGAGGAGCAGGTGTGAGCCAGAGAAAGCGAAGGGAGAAGGAGGAGTGCTCAGGCAGAGATCAGCACCGCAAAGGCCAGAGAGAAAGAGAAATAATTGGGGGGAGGGGTGCATGGGGAAAGGGGAGCCGGCTAGCCCGGGTCAGGAGCTGGAACTTCTGGTTCAGAGTTCAGTTCCACTTTTCCATAACCAATAGCTGTTCTCTTCCACACACACACACACACACACACACACACTATTAGAATTCAAAAAAGCTACAATTTTGGCATATTCCTGGAGGAAAGAAAGGAAAATTGATACTGCATTTTATACTTGAAAGATTTCAAAAATTAATTAATAAAACCTTGCAGCACTGACAGAAGGAGTGGAAATACACCACACCCGGAAGGCCAACAGTGCTGTTGCACGAAGTTAGAAGGCCTGGTTCTCCCTAGCCACGCCCAGACCTGGTTCTCCCTAACCACACCCCCGCTGTATCATTTTGTCCAGTCACTCTGTCCGAGCCATCGGCTGGCTGGGACGCAGGAGGTTGCTGTGGGTCTCTGGCCACGGGCTTCCCCTGTAAAGTGAGGGTCACAACAGGGACCGTGCACTTGAGTACTTTCTTGGCCTCCAGGGAGAGCAGGGGCCCTCCAGGACCCCAGTGGTCCCTCCGTGACCCACTCCTGCCTTTAAAGCCCGTAAGGAGGGAGGCCTCTTCTGTGTAGCGGGACCAATCTAGGCTTCCCTAGACATCAAGGTATTGTAGGGCACTTCTGGTTAAATCTAGCGGCTGGAATAGACACGTGTTTATCTCTGCACTCTCCTTAAATCCCATTAAAATAACAGTAAAAGCAGAAAAACCAAAGAATACACCTACAAGGACAAATAGTCAGGAGAAGAAGCCGTAGATAAGAAAACTAATAACATTTGGAAAGGGGAGGAGTGGACTAATAGTCTCTGACTTAGCAGGAGAAGAGGATCCCTACCTGGTGGAGTGAGGTGGAGGAGGTGAGTCCTTAAGAAACAGCATTATTCCTGCTACAGAACCACAGAAAGCCTCAGCAATTAGGGGCACCGGGTATTCAGTTTGGATGTCTGTCCCCTCCAAATCCCATGCTGAAGTCTGATCCCCAGTGTTGCTGGTGGGGTCTAGCGGAAGGCGTTTGGGTCATGGGGGCAGATCCCTCATGAATGGCAGTGCCCTCTCCAGGGTAATAGTTCTCGCTTTATTAGTTCACACGAGAGCTGGTTGTTTAAAACAGCCTGGCACCACCTCCTCCTGCTCCTGCTCCTTCTCTCGCCACGTGACACACCTGCCTTCGGCCTCAATTGGAAGCTCCTGAAACCCTCACCAGAAGCAGATGCTGGTACCATGCTTCTTGTACAGCCTGCAGAGCTGGGAGCCAATACACCTCTTTCTATATAAATTACCTGATCTCGGGTATTCCTTTACAGCCCTGCAAACGGACGAAGGCAGTGAGAGGAAGTGTCGAGCTGAATACAGGAGACTTGGTTGAAAGATTGTGCAGGAACAACCGGAACCTCAGGCCCCTCCTGCAACGCACATTTGTTCTTCTGCGTCCGGAGTGGGGTGCCAGTCACCTGCTCTCTGAACGTCTGCTCCTTGCCCACCCCTTCAGAATACTAGAAGTTTCCTCTCTCTCTAGTTGAACCAGAGAGACTTCGGGCACTGGATCCGGCTGAGGATGGAAAAATGGAAAGCATGCTCCTCGCTGAGCAGGGAGCTAATCCCCACGCCCTCTGATGGCATCGGCCAGTATGGTGCAGCCTTGGAGAACTGCGGAACATAACCTGTACCTAAACCAGTTTGACCCCTTTCAAAACCGGTGAACTGTCTGCTCTTCTCACATCTATCTCCACGTGCTGACACGCACCAGAGCCTTTTCTTAGCCTCTGAAGGAGACAGGCCTTCCGATTCGAAAGGAGGAACACAAGAGGGCTGAGGAGAGGGGAGGACCCAACGGAGACCTACCATCTCCCAGTCTTCTGGGCTGGTTGGAGCCACAGTAGAGACGTGTGTGGAGACTCCGTGAGACCCTGAGCACGGGCAGTGTGCCGTCAAGGCCTCGTGTTCTTAGTCAAAGGATTTGCTGTCCTTCCCTGTGGGAGGATCATCCTTCTTCCTCCCGTTGGCAATCGACTTGGCTGATTTACTTTCTTGGCCAATGAAATGTGGGTGGAAGTGATGACACTTCTGGGCAGACACTTTGGCAGCCTTTGCTTTGTTAGGCCATGGCCATTTGCTCCTTCTTTCGCCCCTGCCATGAAACCAGCTTGTCCTGGATGGAAGCTGGGTCCTAGATTTTCGGTTTGGGGCCCTGGAAGGGGACAACATGGGGCAGAGTGAAGATGGTGTGCACATGAAGGCAGCAGTGGCTACCATTTCAGGGGGTGTTTGTTACCACAGCAAACGCTGACTGATGCAGCCATAGTGACAGCTGCAGCCAGGATTGGTGGGAGATGCATTCTCTGTCTCCCGCACAGATGGGCACCCTGCCCGGCTTCTCAGAGACAGCTGTCCGGGCTGCTCCTGAACACGGCACCCTTGACCCAGGACCACCACCTTCACAGAGGACACAAGGAAGCACCTCCGTCTAGTGAACTGTGGGCCACAGATGAGTACAAGGAGGCCACAGTGGGAAGACACGAGCAGAGTATCTCCCTCGGGGAATCGGGGAACCCCAGCTGTGCCCCAGGACTTCGCAAGGCCTGGAGGTCCTGAGTAGGAAGGTGAACAATGAATGACCCAGTAGGAAATCGGTCACCGATTGTGCCAATTATTAAGCTTTATTCTCGACTCTAAACCTACCTTTACGCTGTGCTTTTTGATGCTGGGACAGGGCTCCATGGATGGCATTTCTCCTTTATCCTGTGACTCTGTCAGGCTCTGCCAACAGGAGAGTGCCAGGCTCGGAGAAGGGCCGGGACAGGCTCCTTCCTGTCTGCCACTCCTGTCGGCATCGCACGTGTCCTTCATCCCAGCTGCAGCAGCTGATTCCCGCGTCCTTGACACTCCCAGGACCAGCTTCATTGTGTCCCCTTAGAGGAACTGGCACCAGCCAGACAGGGACCCCTCCTCAGGGGTCTGGGCTCCTATTCCACAGGTCCCTCCTCCAAGCATCTGTCCTGGTGAGCCCTCCCTGTCCTGCTGTCCTGCCTGACCCTGCCTGGCACAGTAACACTGATCCTACCTGTGCCCACAGTGGGGGAGGGTGGGGACACCTCAGAAACATGGACAGCCAGCCCAGAAGGGGAGCACCGTGAGCCTAGAGTACTTGCCGAGCACCCGTTACAGGCTCCCAATTGTACTGAGGTGCAGAAGACACAGAGTGTTTAAAATACGGTCCAGCCCTCCAGGGTGCGGTTGGGAGGCAGGGCTCTAGGAGGCAGCATGCAGGTCCAGGGGAGGAACAGGTTAGGAAAGGACAACGGTCAGGAAGACCAAGGCTTCTTTCCCCGCAGACTGCCCAGGCCAACCCAGCAACCCCTGGCGTCCTCAGGGTAGACAGAGGTATCAAGCACAACCTACTCGATTTCCTGATAGAGAAGCAGGGCTACAGGGAGTTTATCCCTTTTCCAAGGTCACAGAGCAAATTAAAAATGGCCAGGGACTACATCGTATTTCCAGGACTGGCTAATTTGTTTTTTCAGTGAGAGCAACCAGAATGGCTAAAATGCATAGGATGGACAATCTCGAGTGTTGTCAAAGATTAGAGCAACCAGAATTCCCACATTGCTAGTAGGAGATCTAAACTGTTACAGCTATGTTGGAAATCGTGTGGCAGTATCTGCTAAAGCTGATCATTCCTCCACAGAAACCACTGGGATGACGCAGAAGGCTTTCGGGGACGATGCAATGAGTGCGGCTCAAATAAAAGTGTGGCACAAACGCTCCAAAGATGGTTGAGAATCTGTTGAAAGTGATCCATGTTCCAGAAGGCCTGCAACAAGTGGAACACCTGAGAATGCTGGACGTGTACAGTTAGGGTAAGAGACACTGGGAGAACTGTGTGAGGTCCCAACGTGCCTCCTTTGAAGGGCCCTGAGGCGTCATTGTCCTATGTACAATGTTTCTTGTATCTTGTATCTTCTTCAATAAATGTCTCTATTTTTCCTATTACATGCCTGGATACTTTCCAGACAGACCTCATATACCCAGAGGATATAAGTCTTGTGTGACCAAAATACACATACAGGGAGGTTTATAGCAGCTTTATTTGCAATAGCCTGAAACAGGAACAACCCAAATGTCTGTTCATGGTTGAAAGAATTTTTTAAATTGTCTTATATTCATACAATGGAATAGAACATAGCAGTGAAAAAGGACAAACTATTTCCATAGGCAATAACATCTCACAGACATGAAGTTGAGCAAAGGAAGTCATACCCTAAAGACTACATACTAGCTTTTTCCATTTACGTGAAGTTCAAAAACAGGCAAAACTGATCTATGGTGAGAGAGGTCAGAATAGTATAATAGTTACTTTTCAGGATGTTGTTGATAGTGAATGGGTGAGAGAACCTACTGGAATGCTAGAAATGCTCTATATCTTGATCAGAGTGGTATACAGAGAAATATACAAACAGATATTTGCCCAGTTGTGTGCTTAATATATGTGCACTTCACTGTGTGTAATACATACAACACCTCAAAGAAAAAAAGGGAGGGGGAAGAAATTACTTAGACATCTCCTGTCCTTGTTTGGGTTCTGCTAGAGGAAGACCCTGAGACCGGGATTGGAGGCACATGGTTTATTATTTGGAGGTATAAAAGCACTCATAGGTGAAGGGGTGAGATATGGGGAAGATAAAAGCTGCATTGTTAAACCAGCTACTGTGGCTGCTAACTGGACTTACCCTCACCCGGAAACTGAAAACTTGCAGAACAAATGCCTCAGAATTAGCAAGGGGTGAGGGAGCTGGGGTATTTATGCACCTGGAGAGTCAGAGGTTGAGGGCAGCTGGGGAGGGGCGCACATGTCCTGGCACTTGTGGCCTGAAGGCCACTGGGGCTGGGGAGCTCTCGGGAGCTGGAAGTCAGCCAGAGCACGTGGAAGGGACACAGAGCTGGGGCTGGGGGAGCGCTGACAGCGTCTGCCACATGCTCACATGACAGGAGTCACACTTGTGGCACCCATTGGTTAAGAGAATTTACAAGACACAAAATTAACTCTGAGTTCCGAAATCATCTTGAAATAAATGTGTATTTAACTCCATCAGCATCTACACACACTTGAAAACCAGAGATGCTGGTATGTTTGTAAGAAATATTCATTTGGATTCACAGAGCCGTGGAATAACCCCAGGACCTTGTGCGGGGCAGGATCTGTGGCCTCAGAGCTCAACGTATCAACCCCTAGCACTCTTCCCGTCCTGGAAGGGGCGGGCTGCCCTCCAGGCCAGAGCTGTTCGGGCTGGGGGTGGGGGTAGGGGAGCCCATTCGATGGTTTGAGAACTCTGTAAATCTGTCTTATGCTCCTGAAGGTAAAGTCCCATTTTGGTATCCTCAAAGTCTAAATTAAATGGTACCCAATATAATTAATGCTGGACTGAGGAGGAGAAAAAGTGCTCATTATATATTTGCTGCTGAAGCTCATTGGTACAGAACTGTTGCTTCCTGTTCCCAACAGAGTCAGGGCCATCATCCTTGACAACAGCTGTTGCCCTGTGCTCAGATTCTGCCATCTGGCCGTGTGGACATCGTAATCACGCTCCCCTGTGCTCTCTGCAGCACTGGAGAAACCTGAATCCTCGGTGCGTGGGAAGTTCTCAGACCCAATGCACTGATGACCTGCCCGAGCGCAGAAAGGCTGAATTTTGCAGGGCCAGGAAACACACTTGTGCAGTGAGTGTAAGATCCCCCTGACGCCCTGGGTTGGGGGCAAAGGTGGATTTTCTTTCTTCTATAACTGAAATTGGCTCTCAAGGCCCCACTTCTGCTGGTGGGAGCATATATCTGTGTTAATCTTGCCAAGTCAAGGAAAATTTCAGCGATTTGTTGTTAAAAGCACAATTCCTTTGAAGTGACTTTTCAGGTAATTCGTGGCTGTCAGGACAATTCCCGGAGTCTCCCCTCCCTGTCTGCCCCCTCTGGTCACCCCCTTTCTTGGGGTCGTTGATGCCCCACTGAGCCATTCTTGCAGGATCTGGCTTCCAATCCACCCCACAGCCTATGCCACAGGGTCCCCTCACCCCCAACTTAGGGACCCGATGGCTGACATTGTGAACACCCCCACTCCCAGGCACCCAGAGATGCTCACTCCCCACCGGTGTCCCACCGGGGCCACCTAGGACCCCATCCAGGGCCAGGTGCATGGTCCACTTTCTCTCTTGTCCTTCCCCACATCCTGGGGCTTCAGTGTTTCGTCTTAATGAAGAGGCCGTGCCCTAATGCCTGGCTTTGTGCACCTAACGTGACCCCAGAGGAGGGGCCCCACAGTCTGACCGTGTACACGTGGGTGACACATGCAAGGCCTGGATCCATCCATCATCCAACAAAATTCAATTTTAAAACTGCTTAGGTCTCTTCTCTCTAATAAGTCTTGTGCTCTGCTTGTCATGTCAAAGACAGCCGTGTCCCTGGTGCCTATTTTGTCTGTCAAGGAGTCTTTCTCCTTCTTCTTCCCGACTCTCCGCCCCTGCGCTGGAAAACTGAAGGGGATTTCTCTTTGCGGTGTCTAATCAGATGCAGAAATAGGAGAGAAATCTTGAACCCAGGGGAGAGCAAGGCTGGACATGCAAGTTAAATAAGGTGGGAGAGGATATCTACAAAAGGAAGGGACAAAAGGAAAACAGAAAAGGCCAGTCATGGGTGACAAGAAGAGAAGCTGAAGAAAGAACCAAAGGAGAGGGAAAGAGCTGGCACATGGGCACACAGGTGTGGCAGTGGGGATTCTGTGCCTGGGACAGATGAGCCTTCAGGTCCCCCATCTCTGGCCCTGACCACAGCTCAGAGGCTCAGGGATGCCTGGCCCAGCGTCTGTGGTCCCCGACTTGCTCAGCCCTGTCCCCTCCCAGCTGCTGTCACTGCCCTGCTTCCCAGCGGGAACAGCCCATGGAGGGTGCCCGCCATGCCACCCACACAGAGCCCCATCATGGCCCCTCAAAGGTGAGGACTGAGGACAACTCCCAAAGGTGAGAGCCATAGCGGCTCTGGCACCAGGCCTGGCCTGAGCCAGCCCAGACGTTTGCAGCCACCACTGGGGACTATAGTCTGGAAGGACAGGGCACACTCTGCCTAGGAGGGACAGAGGACGGAGCCAGAGGGAAACTGCCCACCCTGCCTTCCACCCACAGCTCCAAGCAGTGGTGGTTAAATGCGGCTTCCTCTGAGCTGTGCCAATGACCACGTGGCCCTGATGTCCTGAGAGGCCGTGGCCAGCTGAGTAGAACCCCACCTTGTAACCACTTCCCTCCTTTTTCATCTAACTTTCCTCCTTCCCTCGCTCTGGCTTCCCTGGGATTGCACCACCCCCGCCCCAAAAAGGACTAGCCCCTAAACCTTGCTGCAGGCTGTTTTCCGGAGCACCGGGCTAGCCTGGCCTCTGCACAGAGGCGCCCCTCCGCAGAGAGCTGAGAGCCTGCGTTCTGCAAATGAGTCTCATTAGTTTTCTGAAATGGGTGTTAGAGGCATAGTTATTTGTGTTAGCTTCCTGGGGCTGCTGCAACATATTACCATGAACTGGGTGGCTTAAAACAACAGAAAGGTATTCTCCCATACATGCTGGGAGGCCAGAAGTCTGGCAGCAAAGTGTTGGCAGGGACACTCGCCCTCCCAAAGCTCTGGGGGACAATCCTTCCTTGCCTCCTCTGGCTTCTAGTAGCCACTGGTGCTCCTTGGCGTTCCCTGGCTTGTGGCCACACCACTGCAGTCGTTGCCCCGTGGTTCACGCACATCACCTCTCACCTCCTCATCTGCCTAATCCCCTCAGTTTCCACTCATGAGGACACTTGTGATGCCATTCAGGGCACCCAGGTAATACAGGGTGACCTCCTCACCTCGGGATCCTGAACTTACGTCTCTCATGTCCTTTTTCTAAATAAGGTCACATGCACAGGCTCCAGGGATTAGGATGTGGACGTATCTTTTGGGGGCCCATTTTTCATCCTACCACACCATCCTCACACTCCTGGCTGAAATGTGCAGCAGACAAAGAGAAAGAAAAAAGATCAAGTGAAATCTGACTTCACCACCAAACCATTCTACGGAGAGAGGCGCGTGACCAGGGAAAAGTGCTAATGTTTCCATTCCTAGTGCCTCTTGAGGCACGGGGGATCTGACCTTCAATCTTCATATCAACCCGTGTTATTTCTTCCTCGACAGAAACAAAAACGAAGAATCCAACATTGCTGAGTGGAAGAGCGCACAAGCGGAAGAGCCAGGACTGGCTGTGTGTCCCTGTGGCACCCGCCCAGCCTGCCACTAGCTCATTCTGGCTCCTTTGGGCCAAAGGGCCCCCGACCCCCCCAAAGCTGGAGTGGAACTGTCAGTGCCCCCATTTAAAACCCATTTGTTAAAGGCTCATAAATCACACCCTTAGAAAACTCACTCCTCACTGTAACTTGGCAGAGAAAAACTCTGTTCAGCGATTTAAATAAATGTGAGTGTGGAGTAGGTTGCTTGTGTTTTCAGCAGGGGGTCCCATGAAGATGGTTTTGTACTGTATTTTTTTCAGTGTTAATAAAACCAGGAATAATTACAGGCATTTCTCCAAACATACAAGTCTCTATTGTCGGATTACACAAGTGGCCACTGAACACTAAGTGTGGTTTCAGGGGAGCCAGAAAGGTTCCTAATCCCCAAGGGCTCCCCTGCGGACCCTGCAAAGCAACTGGGTTAAAGTCCCCAGTTCCACAACTAGAGCACCCTTCCTTTGGGTCAGCACCTGGTCAAAACATTAATATTGCTGCAAGGAGTCACTTTTTTTCTTGAGACAGAGTCTTGCTCTGTTGCCCTGGGTAGAGTGCCATGGCGTCAGCCTAGCTCACTGCAACCTCAAACTCCTGGGCTCAAGTGATCCTCCTGCCTCAGCCTCCCAAGTAGCTGGGACTACAGGCATGCGCCACCATGCCCAGCTAATTTTTCCATTACCAGTAGAGACGGGGTCTTGCTCTTGCTCAGGCTGGTCTTGAACTCCTGAGCTCAAGCAATCCTCCCACCTTGGCTTCCCAAAGTGTTAGGATTACAGGCGTGAGCGACTGTGCCTGGCCGAAGAGTCACATTTTAAGCATGGTTTTATTTACACATTTATCCTAGCATTTTCTAACAGTGAGATGATTATGGTGCACAATGAGGGTGAAGATGAACAATCTAAGTCAAGGCTAAGGCTGAGTCCCGGGCTCTGCCTGGAAAAAATCAATGGCAGTGGTCTCCAACCTTTTTGGCCCAGGGCTCAGTTTAATGGAAGACAATTTTTCCATGAGTTGGGAGCCGGGGGGATGAGGGGGGTGGTGGGAGGTGGAGCTCAGGTGGTGATGCGAGCGATGGGGAACGGCTGTAAATACAGATGAAGCTTCGCTGGCTCACCCACTGCTCACCTCCTACTGTGCGGCCTGGTTCCTAACGGGCCACAGACCAGTACCAGTCCATGGCCTGGGGGTTGGAGACCGCAGGTCTATGCGATTCTAATTTTACAGAAAAAAACTAAAATATATCAGGTGCCTATTCCATGTCCAGAGATGTGCTCTCCACAATGACCATCTCATTTAACCCTCACATTGCCTGTGAGGTAGGTGCCAGAGCTCCTCCATGCATGAGCAGGGCAGGAGCTACAAGGCTGTGCATAGTCCCTTTGTTCTGGTTCAAAGGGACGCCAAACAAGTTAAGTGTATACGTCCACGTAAAGTTTACAAAAGAACTGTAGGTGATGACTTCTATTTCCAGACCACGAAAAACCAGGAGCGTGGGGGGCTGGCTTACTTCACAGCCACAAAATCTCAGACCTGATGTGTTCTAGGAGGTGGAGGAATGCCACGAAATAGACAGGGATCGGCAGGGATGCCACGAAATAGACAGACTCAGCAGAGGAAGGAAAGTTGAGCCCAAAGGAAAGCAGGGATGGTGCAGAGCAGGACAGGAGGTGGATGGTAGTTTCTGTGACCAGAAGCTGAGCAGGATTCACCAGTGACTAGGGCAGGGATGCCTGGGAGCTGGCCGAGAGACAGGGAGATGGGGCTGGAGTCACAGAGAATCTGTGCAGCAGGAACTGGCCTGAACCTGTGGCAACGAGGGCAGTTGGTTGTAGGCAGGTCCCATGGGGAGACCTGAATCTGAGACTCTTCACTTTATGAAAAAGTCCTTGAGGAATTCGGAGGGCATCTTGCATGGAAGAGAGGGGGCTTCCCCAGCTATTGGCATAAGCAGAGATAGATTCTCTTTGGAGGAAAGTTTCCCTCACTTTGGTTCTGCAGGAATCCCACAAATTGCAGTTAAGCATGACTTCACAAGCAACAATCAACAAATATTTGGGAAGCCAAGCCACTAAATAAAAGCTAACAGAAACAAGAAACAACAGCTTTGGATCTCCCAAGACTACAGATGATTCTATCATAGCCACAGCATGCAGAATAGTTAAGTATAAAATGCTTAGAGAAGAAAAGATACACTTATAAAGATGAATAAACAGCAGGAAATCACCAGGCATGAATTGATAGAATCAGGGGGGAAAAAAATGAAACTTTAAAAATTATTAAGATAACTATTGAATAAAAAAATTCAGTGAATAAGTTAAATAGTAGATTATAGTGTTAAGGAGAGAATTAATGAACCAGAAGATAAATTTGAAGAACTTATCCAGAATGCAGCAGAGACATTGAGATGAAAATATGAAAAAGTATAAACAATATGGAGACTAGAGTGAGAAGGTCTAGCACAGGGGTTGGCAAACTATGGCCCATGAGCCAAATCCAGCCGGTCATCTGTTTTTGTAAATCAATTTTTTGGAACACAGCCGCACTCCTTTGTTTACATACTGCCTATGGCTTCTTTCACACTATGACAGAGTTGAGTAGAGTTGAGTAGTTGCGATAGAGACTGTATGGACTTCAAAGCCTAAAATATTTACTCTCTGGCCTTTTACAGAAAAAATTTGCCCCTGCTCTAGTCTATATCTGACTGAGAACCCAGAGGGGAAAAATGGAGAGAAAGGAAAGGAGGCAATATTTTAAGAGATAATGACTAAATCTTCCAGAACTAATTTGAAACATGAAGCCAGAGAGTACAATATATTCTAAGCAGGCTAAATAAAAGAGAGCAATGCCTGCTACAGTGGGTTAAATTGTGTGTCCCTCAAAAGATGTTGAAGTCCTAACCCCCAGTACCTGTGAATATGAGCTTATTTGGAAATAGTGTCTTTGCAGATGTAATCAAGTTAAGGCTCTTGAGATGAAATCATTCTGGATGTAAGATGGGCCCTAAATTCGATGACTGGTATCTTTATAAGAAAAAAGGAAAGAGAGAGAAAGACAGTTGGGGGGGGGGAGATAGAGAGAGAGAGACCAGTGATAGAAAGACACATGGAAGATGGTCACGTGAAGACAGATGCTGCCCAAGCCAAGGAATACCTGGAGCCACCAGAAGCTGGAAGAGGCAAGAAAGATTCTCCTCTAGAGCCCGTGGAGGGAACACAGCTTTGCCAACAACTTGACTTTGGACTTGTGGCCTCTAGAACTGTGAAAGAATAAATTTCTGTATTCTTCAGCCACCTAGTTTTGGGTAATTTGTTATGGCAGCCCTGGGGAACAAACACAGATTTTGGTGTTAGCGAGGTAGAATAAAAATGATTCTGGCCAGGTGCAGTGGCTCACGCCTGTAATCCTAGCACTCTGGGAGGCCAAGGTGGGAGAATCGCTTGAGGTCAGGAGTTTGAGACCAGTCTGAGCAACAGTGAGACCCCATCTCTACTGAAAATAGAAAAAATTAGCTGGGCGTGGTAGCACACGCCTGTAGTCCCAGCTACTCGGGAGGCTGAGGCAGGAGGATTGCTTGAGCCCAGGAGTTGGAGGTTGCAGTGAGCTGTGATGATGTCACTGCACTGTAGCTCCGACAACAGAGTGAGACTCTGTCTCAAAAAAAATTCCAAGTTGTCATTCCCTGGGCTAAGAGATATTATTTCCCCTCCTCTTGAATCTGTGCTGGCTCATGACTGTTTTAACCAACAGAATACGCAGAAGTGATGCTATGCCAGTTCCAGGCCTTTGGAAGCCCTGGCAGAGTCTGCATTTACACTTCTGGGAGCTTGGAGCTGCCACAACCCTGCTGAAGAGAACACATGGAGAAGCCACAGGAGACAGAGAGAGAGAGAGGCGGTGGGACTATACGGAGAAAGAGAAAAAGGCCCAGCATTCCTGCTGAGCCCAGCCCTCTAGATGTCCCTGCCACTCAACATTTTGGAGCTGGCTTCCAGCTTTGCCTCACTCCTGCCCCATCCCAGGGCCTGGTTCTCAGGACTAGAATCCCTAATGCTTTCTGGATCCCAGAGTACTTCCTCAGAGGCAGTTCAGCCTCAACCAGTCCTGCTCCAGGGTTCCTGTAATATGTGGGTGAGCCTTCTTAGATGTCTCAGCCCAGTCAAGCCCCAGGATGACAGCAGCTCCAAACGATATTACCTGCAGCAGAAGAACCACCCAGCTGATCCCAGTCAACCCACTGAATCATGAGGCATTGACAAACTCGAGGAAGAAGAGACCCTCACAGATACAGGTATTGTAGGCAGAACCAGATAGAAAGAAATGGCTGGCTCTTGGTTCCTGTTCTCAGCAGATGAGCTGATAAGAGTGGATTCTTTAGACAGGTATGAGTAGGAGCTTCACATAGCATTGAGACAAAAGGTCTTAGTATCATATGATTCTACTATTGTGAACCGTACACAGGAGTGCTTTATTATTATTACTATTATTAATAATTAGCACCTGTTTTTACACCTAAGTAAATAAAACCAATCAAATAAAACAAAACATCAAATTAATGAATACTGAATCAAAAAATCATAAAAACAAACTCGTGGTTAAATGTGTGCCTTAGCACCGAAACTTGACCACTAGGTGGAACTGTAGGAGCAAAATGGTCCCTCATCTATGGGTAACCAAGCTCGCCTCATCCTGTAGTCAGAAACAAAACACACCGTACCTGAGACAAACAAACAAAACAGGTCACCAAAATAAAGAAAACCCTGTACCTCTCCTGTAAGTTGTTACCTCCCTAACAAAACCTTTACCCCAGACTTTTGCAGAGTTGCTGCTTGAAGATTTGCCAGGACTTTGTGGATGTGACATTCATGTGATAAATTTGCTGTTTCTCTGTCATGGACAGACTAAGTGTAATCTCAGTAGCCTTGATAATTTTGTGCATCTTTTTCCTTTAAATATGCTTTATTTTTATTTGATCATCCATGCTTTCTAATCCCTGAACACCCTTGCAGATCTTTTTCAAACAAGCCTTTTTTCTTAAATGCTTTTGTCTCAAAGTCTTCCATCTCCCCAGGCCCTAAACTCAGGGGGAGCAGACACAGCAGAGGGTAGGAGTGGGACACCGCATAGAAAAGAGGGGAATTAAGGGAATGTCCAGGCCAGGCACGGTGGCTCACGCCTGTAATCCTAGCACTCTGGGAGGCCGAGGTGGGAGGATCGCTCAAGGTCAGGAGTTCGAGACCAGCCTGAGCAAGAGCGAGACCCCGTCTCTACTAAAAATAGAAAAAAAATTATCTGGCCAACTAAAATATATATATAGAAAAAATTAGCCGGACTTGGTGGCGCATGCCTATAGTCCCAGCTACTTGGGAGGCTGAGGCAATAGGATCGCTTAAGCCCAGGAGTTTGAGGTTGCTGTGAGCTAGGCTGACGCCACAGCACTCACTCTAGCCGGGCAACAAAGTGAGACTCTGTCTCAAAAAAAAAAAAGGGAATGTCCACATACAGAATAGCAGAATAGCCATGTTCCCCCACTTAGCTCCCTGAACACCGAAAATGAGGTGTCTTCCCTCAGGCAAGAAATTAGACGATTTGTCCCTGGAGAAACTAACTGGCCCCAGCAAAAAGATTTAAGGATACTAACTGTTGGGGCCTCCAATAAAAAAAAAAAAAAAAAAAAACAGCAGCGTCTGGGCATGGTGGCTCACGCCTGTAATCCCAGTGCTTTGCAAAGCCGAGGTAGGAGGACTGCTTGAGGCCAGGAGTTTGAGACCAGTCTGGGCAACACAGTGAGACTCCATCTCTACAAAAAATAAGGAAAAAAAAAAACTTGCTGGGTTGGGTGGTGTGTGCCTGTAGTCCCAGCTACTTGGGAGGCTGAGGCAGGAGGATCCCTTAAGCCCAGGAATTTGAGGCTGCAGTGAGTTATGATCACACCACTGCACTCCAGTCCAGGTGACAGAGCAAGACCCTGTCTAAACAAACAAGCAAACAAACAAAATAAAAAAAAAAACCATAGCCTCCCAATCGCCCTACAGAGCAGCCCTCCACAGATCTTCCATTCGGGCTCCTGCTCTTACAGTTGTTTGTGGTGTTCTCTGTCATATTAGGCACCGTCCCCTAGTATCATGTTACAAACATTTTTTCTAGCATTCTAACATGAGAAGATCTGTAACATGATAGGCAAAAAACAAACAGACAAAAGACAAATGTGAGCAGCAGAATTTAAAAATCATAAGCCAACTTCTCAAAGAGAATGCAACACATCCATAAAACAGGAATAGGCTAACAGAGAAAGGGCATGATCAGAGAGCGCGAATGGTCTCGTGGAAAGCAATGATGCATTAACTAACATGAAAAATTCAACAACCCGGTTGGAAAATGGTGTTGAAAACTTATCCCAGAAAGCGGAACAAAATGACAGAGATAGGCCAGGTGCGGTGGCTCACGCCTGTAATCCTAGCACTCTGGGAGGCCGAGGTGGGAGGATCGCTCAAGGTCAGGAGTTCGAGAGCAGCCTGAGCAAGAGCGAGACCCCGTCTCTACTAAAAATAGAAAGAAATTATCTGGGCAAGTAAAAATATATATAGAAAAAAATTAGTCGGGCATGGTGGCACATGGCTGTAGTCCCAGCTACTCGGGAGGCTGAGGCAAAAGGATTGCTTGAGCCCAGGAGTTTGAGGTTGCTGTGAGATAGGCTGACACCACGGCACTCACTCTAGCCCAGGCAACAGAGCAAGACTCTATCTCAAAAAAAAAAAAAAAATGACAGAGATAAACTAGAGCAAGAAAATATGAAAAGAAAAGCAGAAAGTCAGCACCGAAACCAACACCCACCAATAAGAGGTCCGGAGAAGACAGATCATACATAGAGGGAGAAATTATTACAGGAAGAAAATCTAAAACAACTTCCACCACTGAGAAGCAGATTTTCCAGATGACTCGTCCAGTACCCAGCACAATGAGTGGGGGCAAAGCCCCTCACCAAAGGTTTTTTCAAAAAAAAAAAAATCTTAAAATCTTTCACAGAGGAAAAAATAGCTTATACTTTTAAGAATCAGAATATCAGCTTCACAACAGCAGCATGGGATGCTGTGAGACAGTAAAGAGATGGCTTCAAATAGAATTTCCAAGCTAGAATCCTATAACTAGTCCAACTAGCAATTCAAGGACGAGGGTAGAATGAAGACACAGATATGCAAAATCTCAAACACCGGTCGTCTCGTGAGGATATGCTTCATCTAATGAGAAATAAACCAAGTACGATAAAAAGATCGGGGGAGAGAGAGAGAGATTGCTTGAGAAAGAGAGAGAGCACGCTAACACATACATAGGAGGCACGAGGTGTCAGAGCCCCAGTAGGGTTTGATGGGGAATGATCTTTATATGGGCTCAAAGTCTCCCACAAAAAATCCTTATTAATTACAAAGGGAATTGGAGCAAATTTACCGTGGGGAAGCCTGACAGGTAACACCTTAATCGAATGATGAAATTTACCATCAACAGTAACAGGGCAAATGAAAATCACGTGCCATGTGACAGGACATGATGAGATGAGCACAGCGCGGGAGGAGGCCGCATCACCTGGATGTAATCACAAGGAGCACCGGACAGCGCGGCCCAGGCGCTGTTTCAGATTAAAGGGACCTAATGGGACATGACAACTAAATGCAATGCATGATCCTGGACTGGATCCTGGGTAGGGGGGAAAAGTTATAAAGGACATTATTGGGAAAAGTAATGAACTTGGAATATAAATTCTGGGTTAAATAATAGCAGTGTTTCAACAGTAAATCTTCCTATTTTAATAATTGTATTGCGGTTATGTTGAGAGTATTCCTGTTCTCAGAAAATACACACTAAAGTATTTGAGGGTAATAGGTAAGGGATATCTCCAACTTATTTTCAAATGAATCAGAGAGAGAGAGAGAAAATGAACAATCGAATGGGAACAAGTGTAAAGAATATGTGAATTTAGGTAAGGGGTATATGAGAGTTCCTTGTACTACTCTTGCAACACTTCTGTAACTTGGGAATTATATAAAAAGTTACAAAAAGGCTCATTCATTTTATTAAAAGTTCATTTTTTCAAAAGTTTGCAGTTTATGGCTGAAAATGTGGTTTTACTAAAGGAATGAATGAACTAAAAGGCAATATAACAGAGGTTAAAGAGTGCCTACCCAGGGGTAGACTGTAGGTTAATCAACTTCCCTATGCCTCGCCTTCTTCATCTGTAAAATGGACTAGTAATAGTACCTACACCATAGGTTTTGGGGACTGTATAAGGTAGTAGCATCCACACCATTTTATTAAAAAGTGTACTTTGAGAAACATACTCCTATAGACATAACTCCTCCCTTGCTCTGGTATCTCAGATCTCAGCAGGCAGAGGTAATATTGTGTGGCTTATTTGTGCAGTTTGTCCTTTTATATGCCTGTTACTCAGATTTTGTTAAGGATCCTATACAGGAAGAAGGTGACAAGAGCCCCCGTAGCTCTGCTGTGTCCCACTATTTCCCAAGATCTATCTCACCTTTTCTTTCTTTACATTTCAGAAGGATCCTCGCTCCAAGGGGTCATGTGGAGAGAAAAAAGGCAGACTTAGAGACACATTCCTCTCACTAAACACAGTAGGAAGGAGGGAAAAACCCTAAATGGCTCATCCCCCAATAACTGGGCTTCAAAAAGCAATGCACCTGAGGTGTTAACTGTGGTCTGGAGACATGATCCTAGAATAAAACAAATGCCATATTCGATTTCTATTTCTGTCTATGAAGAAGTATTGGAGAAAACTTTGTACTTGGCACAACTATAAAAGTTGGATAAAATACAAAAGACAACTGTCTGAGTGCATCCAAGAACAAACAACACATCGTGGATTTAATCCTGGTGAGATCCTGGGGTCCTGAGGGAAACACTGGGGTGAGCCCCACTCTAACCTCTGCTTTTCCCTTGAACCATTTGCCAGTTTGAAGCGCAAGCCGTGGATGGTGAATAAAAAGCAGCAGCCTGGAGCTTGCATCAGTCTGGGAAGGAAAAAAACTTAAATTTAGGACTACCAAAGCAGCCAGGATGTGAGGGACAAAAATTCTGGGGGTAGGGGATTGGGGACTGCAGAGATATGAGCTTCACCTTCCCTGTGGCTTCTGCCCAGAGCTGAAAAACAGGGAGTTGCTGTAAAGAAGTTACAAATCAGTGCAGCATTTTCGATAGTCTTGTTGAGTTGAATAGTGTCCCCCAACATTCACGTCTTCCCAGAACCTCAGGAAGTGATCTTAATTGGACATGTAGTAAGTAATTATCCTGAGATGAACTCATCCTAGTTTGAGGGTGGTCTCTGAATCCAGTCACTGATGGTCTTATAAGATGAGGTGATGACACAGACACACAGAGGGGAAGGCCACGTGACCATGGAGGCAGAGATGAGAGTGATGCAGCCACAAGCCAAGGAATTCCTGGGGTGCCAGGCTGGGGGCGGCAAGAAAGGATCCTCCCTAGCACCTTCAGGGGAGCGTGGCCCTGCCGACACCTCCATTTCAGATTTCCGGCCTCCAGAAATGTGAGACAATAAATTTCTTTTTCTTAACCACCCGGTTTGTGGTAGTTTGTTTATGTCACCCCAGGAAACTAATATAAATCCCACGATGTTGAAGACGTAAGAGTTATAACTCGAGCCTACCAGAGAGGAGAAACCCTGGTGCATACCCCAGACTTTCCTATACATTGTGAAATGATTACCACAGTCAAATTAACACATCTGTCATTGCAATCAGTTACCATTTGTGTATGTGTGTGTGTGTGTTTGTGTGTGTGGTGAGGATGCTTAAAATCTCTTTTCACAAATTTCAAGTAAACAATACAGTATTATTAACTACAATCGCCATGCTGTACCCAAAAATCTTAAAAATAGCTAAAGAAAAGAAACAAAAAAACCATTACATTCAAAGGAGCAAAAATAAAACTGACAACTGATTTTTCAACAGGAACAACAGAAGCCAGAAGATACTGGAATACAAAGGAAACCTCTTGATGGGGGTGGAGAGGAGGGAAGACATATCTACAAAAAAACCTGCTGCAAACATCACAGTTGATGGTGAGTACTGAAACCTTCCGCTTGAGACCGGGAATGAGGAAAGCATGTCTGCTGTTACCACTTCTACTCAAGATTGCAGTGGAAGTTCTAGTCAGGGCACAAAAACAATAAACAAATAAAATAAGAGATAGAAAGGATTATGAAGGATAAAATTAAACTGTAATTCTTTGCAGACAGCATGGCATGTTCTTTGGGCAACCGGGCAGAAGTGAGGCTCTCACCCATGCCTGATGCAAGTCCCGAGTGTGTCCTGGCACACGGTTGTAATCTTCTGGGGGAAGCCCATACACTGAGGGTTGAGAGAGCAAACTCGTGCGAAGGAGAGGGGCCTGGCTTGATTTAGCCGCCTCTGGCCAGGCACAGGGCATCAGGCTGGTGGCTGGCAGGAGGAGGAACCTGGCAGCTGGTGGGCTGCACGTGGACACACAGAGTTGCAAGGTGGGGCGCTTGGGCACCTGTGAGGGTCTGCATCTGCCATGAAAGCATCCTCATGCTGAAGGGAAAGTGACATTAAATAGTAAAAAAAAGAAATCACCAACCCCTACCCCGACCATGGCAAATCAAGAGAGAGACCACAGAAGAAAGAAGAAAGGAAAACATTTTAATTTTTTCAATTTTAACAACATCAATGTCACTTTTTCCCTGCTTTTTGAACAAGGGCTTCACATTTTTATTTTGCACTGAGCCCTACAAATGATGCAGATCACCCTGCTCCCCTTTGTGCCTCAAGGCATAGCTTGGATCAGGGAAGTCAGAGTTAACAAGGGCAGGGTGGGAGACACAGAAGACTGGCAGCTGAGGCTGTCCTCCTGAGGAGGCCAGAGGACACGGGGCTGGAGAAGTCCACCCTGCAGCGACGTCTCCTTTTGGCTATGATGCACTCCTAAAAGCGTGCAGCAGTGTCAGATGGGAGAAGGCTGAACAACAGACGCACATCTATCCAATTCAAGGGGTTATCCTTGGAGAACTAAAAATTCTTATAAGACCCTGACTTACACTTTCTATTTTAAATATATATTTTTTCATTTGTAAATAGTTTGGCATGTATTTCTAAAAGATAAGGACTCTTTTCTTAAAATACTTTATATACTACAACATAACTGTCCATCACACCTACAAAATTGACACTAATGCTTCGAGAGCATCAAATATCCAGTCAGTCTTCACGTCTCCCTGATTTTCTTATACCTGCACCTGAATTAAGAGGCAAACGAGGTCCCCACTTTGCATAAGGTTGATATGTTTCTCAACTGTCGTTTCATCTACAGGTGCCATTTATTTGTCAGAAAACCTGGGCTGTCTTTCCTACAGTTTCCCACATTCTAGATTTGCTGGTAGCAGCCCCTGATTCCCGTATTTCTCCAACCCTGGATTTCCTGGAAAATGGTAGTTAGAATGTCTAGTTAGAGACTGAATCAGATTCAGAGTTGATGTTTTCGGCAAGACTATTTTATAAGGGGTATAAAAGGCATGTGAGATCTCTGAATCACTCTAGAGACATCTCCTTCTCCCTCCTTCTCCATCCCTCTCCCTATTAGCAGCCATCAGTGATGAGCTGGTCATTGCTGAGGTCCATGATTTCACCAGAGGTTTACAGAATGCTTTATCCTAATTCTACTAGCCTGTCTTTTATACTTATATTCATCAGAATACTTGTATAGGAAGAAATTTTTCCTTGTTGACTATTTACCCTTAGACGTAATGCCAATGTTATATTTCCAGCATTTCATACATGTTCAACATGGAACTTCATTCCCTACTAGGATATAAAAAGGAAAGCTTGGAAAAGCATGGAAACCCCTGTGAATATACATTTCCTTAATTCCAGTAATTGGTATTCCACTTATGTATCTTTTAGCTCAGAATATCTAGGGCCATGCAAGAATTGTGTTTATTTTATGGTTACTGCTATAGCCTTTTAGAATTTCTGAGTCACAGTCATGTTTAATGCATGAGCTCTGGGGAAAGTTGATTGATAGGACAGATCACTAATATTTTTAAGAGTAGTTCCGAATTCTCAGACTAGGCTTAAACAGCAGAAATTCTCTCCGAGTCAATATGTAAGGAGCGAGTCTCTGCAGGAAAGGAAAGCTCTCTCAGTGCGTAACCGTTGGCTTTGGTTCATGCTCCACCTGACCCATTAAATTATACAAGGGCATCGGTCATTGAAAGCTAAAATTAACACTTCACAGGAGTTGCCAAGGAGTTCTGACATCTCCAGTGGAAAGTTTCCATGCTCTTATGACGGACCAACATCCATCAATGGTGCCATAGGGGGAAAAAAAATTGAGTTTCTTGCCTTGGTTTTTCCAGCAAATTGCCACTTAGGAAGCCTGCCTGGCCTTTGGTGATAACCCCACTCTGGTCACATTCAGTCAACACATACCTATTGGTCATCTACTGTGTGCCTGGTACACTGCTGGGTGCTGAGAGTAAAGAAGTGCACAAGACAGACAAAAGCACGTGCCTGAGCCAGGAGACCTGGCCTCCTAGACCAGCCCTAGTACTCACTGGCCACATGGGTTGGGGCCAAGTCTGGAAAATCACATAGATTCTAGGCATTGGAAAAGTTCCCAGTGAAAGCAGAACTCCACACCCAGTCAGTAAGAGCTAGATTAAATTCCCAGCTTTCTCCCTTTCTGTCTGTATGGTACGAGCCCATGGTTATTTAGAAATGGTCAGAAAGGAAGAAGTAGGTGGGATGGGAGGGTGAAAGGAAGATCTCAGGAAACCACATGGCTATCGTTTCTTCTTTTCATTAACAGGGTGTAACTTTTCTATAGTTAAATATAATAACATACACAAATCTTAAGTGTACAGCATGAGTTTTTCACATGAATCCCATGTAACCACCACCCAGGTCAAGACATAGAACATTCCCAGCACTCCAGTAGACAGACATTTTAATGTGAAAATACCAAAAGCCAAATCACACTTCTGTTAGGTTACTACAATCAGTCCTGCCTAGCTTCAGAGCTGTCTCCTAAGCCATGGAGATGGGCTTACAGTCTCTGGTTCCATCCTTCTGGTAACCAAGAGCACCACTTACAGACCCATCCATTGGTTGTGGGGTTACAGGTAGAGCCTGCAGATCTTGCTTGGACTTTCATGTACTGAGCTAATTGCCCAGTTGTGCATGGGTGAAATCTATAGTCTTGGCCTCCTCTTAAAGTACTGGCTATCCAGGCCAGATTTTCTTTATATTAGAAAATTTACTAAATATTTATCACAAAATTACTACATGGGCAATAAAAGTTTGGGGGATATAACTGCATCATTCATATTAGCCAAAAATGTTAAGACACCACCCAAATGTCTATCCACAGATGAATGGATAAACAAATGTGGTCTATCCACACAATAGAAGGTTAATCAGCCCAGAAAAAAGGAATGAAATTCTTATATATGCTACAGCAGGGATGGAGTTGAAAACATGATGCTGAGTGAAAGAAGCCAGACACAATAGACCACATACTATATGATTCTGTTTACATGAAAATCCAGAACAGGGAAATCTGTAGAGACAAAGTAGACAGATTAGTGATTGGTCTGGGCTTGTGATGAGAGTGAGGGATATGGGAGTTAATAGCTTTTTGAGTTGATGAAAATGTTCTGATGGTTGCACATATCTGTGAATATACTAAAAACCACTGAATTGTACATTTTAAATGGGTAAATTATTTAGTATGTGATTGCTGTCGTGTGAGTGTTTGCCTCCTCTGAAACTCGGTTGAAACTTAATCCCCAATGTAACAGTATGAAGAGGTGGGACTTTTAAGAGGTGATTGGGTCCTGAAGGCTCTGCCACCATGCATTAATGGGTTAATGGGTTATCACAGGAGTGGGTTAGTTATCACGAGAATAGGGCTGTTATAAAAGCCAGTTTGGCTCTTAGTGCTCCCCTCTGGCCCTGTGATGCCACCTTCCATGCTATGATACAGCACGAGGCCCTCACCAGAAGCTGCCCAGGTGCAGCCACCCGCTCTTGGGCTTCCCAGCCTCCAGAAGTATAAAAAACAAACCTCTTTTCTTTATAAGTTACCCGGTCTCAGGTATTCAGTTATAGCAACAGAAAATGGATTAAGACAGTGATTATATCTTGAGACAGCTGTATTTTTAAAAGAAAACAATAGGGACAATATCAAGTAAATTGAAAGATCATTCATAGTTTTACTACCCAAAGATGTTCATAATCAACATTTTGAGAAATACCCTTCTGGTACTTTTCTCTATATAGTATGTTGTTGTTTTACTTAATTATGATCATACAATATGCAGAGTTTTATAGGACTGGCATGATTTCCAATGTATATCATTCAGACTTTAATAGCCAATACCAGAAATTACCTGAGCTGTTTGAAGCAGAAAGAGATTTAACAGAGGGACTTCAGTACTTACAAAACTGTTGGAAGGACTGGGTAGTGAATTTAGACTGGTTCACCAGGAATGGGTAATAGAACTGGCTGGCCAGGGCAGCTGCTAGCACTGCCACAGCCAACAATAACAGGATCAGGAAGCTGCCACTGTGATAGTGAATGCAGCGATACCCTTGTTAGCTGTGATCCAGTGATCTGAAAAACACTACTAGAAGTGTTGGCTTCAGAGCAATGTCACTGGCACCTCTACTAATGCTGCCACACACACACACACACACACACACACACACACATCTAAAAAAGTATGGACTGATTGTGTCTACCAGCAGAAACTGCAGAGGCAGCAAAAGAGTGGCTTCTACCTCACTTCTTGAATAAGTGCATCCAATTGGTCACACTTAATTCATGTCAGGATCCCTAGCTGCAAGGGAGTCTGGGAAATATGATTGTATTAATATACAGAAAGGCATTTACCATACCATGTTGTTAGAAACTTAAAATTTTTTTTAAATAGCTGCATAATTTTTCATTGAAAAAAATATACATATCATTTAATCACCCCACACACCCATTTAGGATAGTTTGTTTCCAGAGTTTTAATATTATGAATGCTAAGATTTCAAAGCTTAATATTATAAATAATATTGTGATGATAATGCCAATAGTAACAACTATAATTTATTGAATACTTCCTTCTCCCAGGCAGTGTGCTAGGTCCTTTTATTTCCATTTATATTTGTCAATAATTTTTTAGGTAAAACTCACAACTCTTTATGAGGTAACCATTACCC
>CM052436.1:6285090-6370760 GCA_028533085.1 Varecia variegata | reverse complement strand
TTTCCAAGGTCCCACAGCAAGGGCAAGAGGAGGCCAGTCTCTGCCATGGCTGGCGGTGGATGGCCTGTTATCTCACTGTGCTAGTGAGGCTGCCAACCTCCGCTTCTTTACCCCAGGTTTCCTTGAATGGAAAGGCAGAAAAAGGAGCTCAGAGAGGTGGGGCAGAGGGAGGTGACCAGTACCAGGGTAAACACCCCAACCTGGTGGCCAGTTCGAGGGATCAGGGTACTTTCAATTTGTACAGCCAGGTTTTGAAGCTCTGTTGTCATGCTGCACCTTTAGGCCTTGGTTTTCTTGTCTGTAAAATGGGCCCATTAGCAAAGGGTGGCACCTGAACATGATTGCCCTGATAAAGTGTGAGGATGCACAAGCAGAACTGTGCTGTGCAGGTAGAAATCTAAGTGTTGTTCTTACTTCACTTTCTCCTTCCTGTGAGCTCCCGGTGTTTCCTGGGCCTAATGTCGGGGTGTGGGGGGGGGGGGCCTGGCTCCCTGCCCCCTGCCCAGAGTCTGAAGATCCCCTGCTTTCTGCATCCCTAATTTTTCTCCCCTTCAACAGTGAGCTAAGAAGTGGGAGGTAGGTAGATGGGGCAGGGAAGAGGAAAGGAGAGGAAGGCTGGCTTCAGAACTTGGGCTCCAAATTGAAAACTTAGTGAGTTTTAGGGGCTGGGACAGCGCTTGGGCCAATGGGCAGCCTGCCCTCCCCTTGGTGTGTGGCTCTCCCTTCCAGAGAGGGGACGATTTGGAAACTGCAGAAGCTCCCCTTGGCCATAACTGCTCCAGGACCACAAGCGGTAGAATACAGGGTAGTTTCTGCCCATCTGAGGGATGGCACTGGGGTACCAGCGGCCCAACTCAGAGCTGCAACAGTGCCAACCTCAAGGGCTCTGCTCCTCTCAAGGAGCCTGGATTCATACTCTGGTAGTGGGGCAAGGGGTAGCGTCTCCTCTGAGACCTTGCACACTGACGGCTGGCATGAGGGACTGGCCTCAGGTCCTGGGGTTGGAAACCGAGGCTGACTCTCCCTCCTTCCCCTTTCTCAGACCTGAAAGTCCCAAGACAGGTGTGGGGAAGGTGCTGCTACATAAGAAAACGTCCTCCACGCACATAAAGACATGGGATTCAAGGCCTGAGTTATTTCAATGGTCGATGCCTTTGGGTTTGAATTGAGCTGCAGGCACCACACACTTCTTGTGCGCTGCAAGAGGAGCCCGGCTGCCCCCCGTCCTAGGAATTGTTTCCCAGAATCAAAACGATTTGGTTTGGAGGGTTTGGCAAGGATAAACTCAACCCTACAGCGACATGGGGTCAGATTTCCGAGACCTTTCTCTACCGCCCCCGGAAATAATATAGATTTTTAAAAATTGACTTTGTTTTAGAACAATGTGGATGTTTACAACGCTCTCCCCAAGCCCGCCAGGCTGCAGCTCCGGGTCGGGAGGGAAAGCTCGCAGTCGCGGGAAGCTGACACTCAGAAAGGTGGGGAAGGGGACGCCCAGGACACAGGGCCTTGGCCTTCGAGGGGAGCGCAATGCGGATTCAGCCCCGGGGGGCCAGCGAAGGACCCGAGCCCGGGAGCTCCATGCGCGGGAAGGGGCCTCCCGGGCGGCGCTTGGCAGCTCTCGCAAGGTCCAGGCAGGCGGCGCTGGGGCGCGGAGGTCTTCCCGCAGTTGTCAGAGCAGGCACGACACCAGCCCGGCCACGCGCCCGGCCAGGCTGGAAGCCATCGGGCTACTTGGGGCATCCCTACCTCCTGAACACCGGCGGGTTGGTTTGGAAAAAGGCTCAAGGGGAGGACTTTTCAGGGACCCGAGAGAGAACGGGAGGGTTCGGATGCCGGAGAAGGACTGAAGTGCTCAGAGGAGCCCCCCGAATCGCGACAATTTACTGGGGTCTTACTGGGGTCCTGGTGTGGAGAAAAGGGCTTGTTAGAGGAGCAAGCTGTGGGCTCCCTTAGAGCAGCAAGAAGGGGACCTGGCCCCAAACTCCCCCATTACACCCTCGCCCAGGTTCTCGTCAGCCTCCCTCCCCCGGGGAGCCACCTGAGCTTGCAGAGCCCGCAGGTGGTCGTGCTCCTCCGGATTCCGGGTTGTAAAGGCCCACTAGGGTGACTTTAGACGCCGCCTCCGCAGCAGGCACCGGAGTTCCGCGACCTGCTTGGGTGAGGACCGACCCGGAGGCGCAGCCTTCCTTACCCCCCCCTCCCCCTAACCCCCGACACAGACCCTTCCTGACTTGGAGCGGTTTGCTGTCTGCAAGTGTGACCTTGCGTGCTCCGAGGGCCCGAGGTAGCGGTCTCCAGAGACACACCACTTCTCCTCCCCCAGCCCCACCCCCACAAGGGGATGATAATCCGGGGAGGGGAGGCTGGAGGCAGGGAAGGAGAGGGACAGGGAGAGGGGGCTGGACAAAGTGGTGGGAGCTGCGGCAAACGCCGAGGCCTCAGGCTCCCGCAGCAGTCCCATTTTCGAGGTGAGAAATAAAGGTTGTGCTGGTTGTGCCGGGGCAGTGCTGGAAGTCAGACCCTGGAGACTGGGCAAGATGAGGAGGGGGAGAAGGGAGGAGGTGAGACCCCTGTGTCAGGATGCGGACTCCGCAGCTGCCTGTCCTGGATTTTCACACTCGCAGATCCAATTTTCCTAGAGGGGTGGGGGCAGGGATAGGCACCTCCCTGTTATTAACCCCATTAGATTTTCACAAGATCCCAGTGAAGAGTCTTTTTGTCACCGTTTTTTAGATACCTGTAGGTTGCCCCAAGGGGAAGTGAGAGAATGGCACTAACCCAGGTATTCCTACCAAAGTCCGGGTCCCATCTCTGGGGCTGGAGCATGGGTGACAGCCACCGTCCAGAGGAAGGAGCAAAGCTGGCTGCCTCCTTAGGTGCCTTCTTTAGGTCTCAACTAGAATATCCCCTCATCTGAGAGGGGTGGCCAGCCTCCTAGTGCCACAGCCATCTCCCCTTCTACCCCAAATCATCTTATTTGTGTCGTCCCCTGTGTATGGTCTGCAATCTGCACCACATTTAGGTAGCATCTGTGGTAGGAGGATCAGACTCACAGCACACAGCAGGCAGAGCATGGGTACAACATGCACACATCCACACATGCTGGGAGGCCCAGGGGGAACCAGGTACCAGGAGGCTGACTGGCAAAATTGGGCTTGACTCCTGCCCCCACCCCTACCTAGCCTCTGTTTCTCCCTGGGGGCTCCCAGCAACCTGACCATCCCTGACTCCCAGTAGCACACCCCCCCTCTTGTGGGTCCTGCAAGGCACACAGAGTGCAGGGGAACCCACCCGAAATCAGAAATCACAGGCCGGGCTTGGGACCCCTGGCTGCCCTGGCAAGAGCAGTCAGTGCTGGGGGCTTCCACCACCAAGACTGCCAACGCTGGAGGAGCTTAGCCCAGTCTCTGCCCACCCATCATTTTTGAAATAAATCTCGTTAGGTCCAGATAAGGGACACATGCCCAGCACCTCACTTTTTTGGGAGTGTGTATCGCTTTGCAGTACCAAGACAATTTTTTTCGTTACAAACCTTCCTTTATTTAGTCTCTGCGTTCAGTGCAAAGTAGATTTTTATGATCTGAGTGAAAAGACCTCACCCACACTGGTTTCTAATGGAAGAGCTGGCAGCACCACCACCCCAGGGTGAGGTGGCCTGGAGGCAGGGGCTCTTGGGGGGAACAGCAGCACTTTCTCAGTCACCTCCTTGGAAAGGGGCATTTGCATTAAATCTCTGCTGGCAAAGTGGAGGTGTTGGGAAATTACAGAAAAAATTATGATATAAGAGAACAAGCTCTCTTGAAATATGTGGTATTTGAATTACACAGAAAATTGTGACTTTTGCATGTAGAGCCAGGGCCTTCGACAAGGCTTTTGGGAGAGCCTGGTAGGGGAGTCTGGTCTGGAGGTCATTCCCAAAGGCACAGGTTTCCCCCAGATCAATCAGCCACTGACCCCAAGCACCCAACGCTAGGAGGATGCATTTCCCCCGCAATGCCCCAGGCAGTGGCAGGGGAGAGTTTACCCTCCAGGGATGGCCCAAACTCAGGGAAAGACCTGGGGGCAGGGAAGAGGACAGCTTCCAGGGAGCATTTGTCAATTTTTGGAAATCAAAAGTTTCCTGGATCCTTGTTAAATACTTCACCCAAGCCCCTGGACTTTTAAATTTTGGTTATTTCCATTGCTGGTAAAATGGGGGTAAACACTGCCAGGTGGCCCCCGGCCTGGGTGCCGGGCAGAAGGAGCGGCACGTGAGAGCAAATGGCGCGCTGCTGTGATCACGGTGGGGCTGGAGTGATTTCTTGGGGTTAAAGAGACACCTCGGCTCACATGGTGGAGGCTGGGGGGGGGCGCATGAATAATGAGCCGCGATCATATTTGGGGGATCAGGGATATGTGTGAATTAGGCACTTCCTTATGGGGATACCAGGATAAGCCCCTTAATTCCTAGAGCCCAGGAGGAGAAATTAAAGGTCATCCCTTTTTTAGTTGCTGAACACTTTCTGGGGAAAGTTCTCCAACGCCTCTGCGCTGGGCCCCGAGGTGCGTTTTGCGCCTCCTGAGGTCGAGGCCTCCAGAAGCTTCGATGCACCAGGTACTCCCTGGGAGCAGCGGGGAGACCCAGGTGCCTAGAGTGACTGCGCGGCGACTCCCTAGGAAGCCACTCAGGGCTGCCCGCTAGGAGGGGCTTTGCGGCCCCAGGATCGCCGCAGCTGGCCAGTTCCTCGCCCCAGCAGGTCCCGCTCTGCGGGGTAGTTTGGCACTCCGCACGCAGGCTGGGCCGGCGGCGCCCGCAGCTCGCCCCGCAGGGGCGCAGGCGGGGCTGGACGCTGTGGAAGTGGACTGCGAGTCTGCAGGCGTTCTCTCTGCGGGGAAGGTTGGGGCGCAGGCCGAGAGGGCGGTTGCCGGCCTTTGCCACCTCTGGCGGGGACCGCAGCGCTAACTGGAGGGTCTGCAGGCCAGGCCCTCGGCGGAGATTCTGGGGAGCTGTGGGAGTTTTCCCCGCCCGCGCTCAGCGCCGCAAGCTCGCCCGGCTTTCCTGCTTCCTCCCGAATGTGCAGAGGGAAGCCGGGGTCTCCCGGGCACAGCAGCCGCGCGGACGACTCAGAGAGAAGGGAGCTCTCACGGGCAGGGTCCTCATTCCCCCGGTGCACTTTCTGCAACGCTGGTGGCTACCGGGAGGTGGTGAGGAAGGGCCGCCGGCCTTGGGGGACCCAGTGAAGAAGCGCCGATTATGTGCGGCGACTCCCCAGGAAGCCACTCGGGGCTGCCCGGGTTACCGCCTGTGGCCCACCCCTCGCCCTACGGCTTCCAGATTTAGAGTCTGCCCGCGGGAAACCTCCAGGTAAACCCTTCCCAGGCAGAAGCTCTCGGCATGGAAGGCGGACGGCGCTCCCGGGGGCCTTTTTAGGCTGGGGAGTCCGAAGGGATGATGTGGGGCGGAGGAGGGGGTCATTTTTATCCTGGAAAAGCTGCGTCTTGGACGGCGGGGTCGTCCGTCTGGGCGGGCCTCTCTGCCTTCGGGAAAATGAAGAGTTGCCGGCGACACAGGGAAAGAAAGGAGGGAGGAGGGAGGTCCTTGGGGGAATATTTGCGGGTCAAATCGATATCCCCGTTTGGCTACGAGGATGGCGATTTCAAAGCAGATTAGATTACTTTGTGGCATTTCAAATAAAATGGCAATTTCAGGGCCATGAGCACGTGGGCGACCCGCGGGAGCAGTGGGCCTGGCAGGCTCAGCGCGCGCAGGGACGCTGGGGCGGGCCGCCTCGGCGGGAATTTCTCCTCCGGTCTTTTCGTTTTCAGCCGAGGGCAAAGGTGCGCTGGCTGGGGCACAGGTGGCGGCCTGTTGGGCCCGGGAGGCGGTGGGGGGACACTCCGCAATCGCGGGCAGGGAGCCGCGGGGGACGGAGGTTCTGTACGCCCTGCTTGGCACCCCGGCCTCGCGCTGGGCACTGCCCATTAACTGGTTTGCTTTATTCCACCGTCCAGGTTTAGGAGAAGCGTGGGGACAGCCGAGCCGCGCCGGGCCCCTGGACAGCGTTGCCAAGGAGCTGGGATCGCACTTGCTGCAGGTAGAGCCGCGCGGGGCGAGGGGAGGCGCTCTGGGCAGATCCATAGGCTGCTCCCACGATGCAGAAGCCGCCCGGGGTGGGGGGTGTTCCCCGGAGAGACAGGACCCACGTGTGGACGCTTAGCACGTTGGGTGCAGCCTCGGGCCACCCTGCATTTCCCCCGCAATGCCCCAGGACTCTCTAGCCCTCCGGAGACCTAGGCCGACGTCGCCTCTGGGCGTGGTTAAGTCCTTTCTGACCTTACTTTGCTCAGCAACTTCGACCCAGCGAGCGCTCGCTCTGTGCCAGACGCTGGGCCAGGCGCTAGAGCCGGAGAAGGAGCGATCGGGACCTCCGAGCAGAGTGCTGCAGCTCTAAAGCGCTTGGCAGTTGTGTGTTTGCAGGGGTCTCAATGACGGAGAGACAGCATCAATAATGGAATATTAACAATTGGCACTTGTTGAGAGTTTATTACAGTCCAGATTCTGTTCAAAATCTAATTGTATCATCTCACTTCCCCACCCGCTATTTTTTTTAAAAATTTTGAGACAGAGTCTCACTGTCACCCCAGCTAAAGTGCCGTGGTATCATCATAGCTCACTGCAACCTCAAATTCCTGGGCTCAAGCTATCCTCCTGCCTCAGCCTCCCCAGTAGCTGGGACTACAAGCTCCCACCACCAACCACAGCTAATTTTTCTATTTTTTTTTTTTTTGTAGAGACGGGGGGGGGGGTCTCGTTCTTGCTCAGGCTGTTCTCGAACTCCTGACCTCGAGCGATCCGTCCGCCTCGGCCTCCCAGAGTGCTAGGATTACAGATGTGAGCAACCCACTCACTATTTTAACTCCATTTTTTTCGGAAGAGGAAGTTGAGGCGCAGAGAGGTTAAGTAACGTGTCTGAGGTCACACAGCAGGAGGTGGAGCGAAGTTAACCCATTAGTCCAGCTCAAGAGCAGTCGTCGATAAGCAAGGCTCCCAGGTCTCCTGGCTTGGAGTCCGTGCATGGTTTTGGGGTCAGCTGCTGAGCACCCCAGCCCGGAGCCATTCACCGGGCAGCTGCTACGCTGCCCCTGACCTCGGCTTCCCCTGGCAGCGTCTGGGCGGCGGCCGGGCTTTGCGGTTGGGGCCGGGTAGCTCTGCGCACATCCCGCCACTTCCAGGTCGGCGGCTGGCGCGAGGTGGGCACAAATTCCGATCTTTCAAATGCCCTTTACAGAGCCTCATCAACGACTCGATTCATTCCCCCCTCCTGTCATTTGTCTCTGCCACTGGAAAATGCCTACCGAGAGCTACTTCGCGTTTCCTCCCTCCTATTTTGTGTTTTCTTTAAAAGGTAAAAAATGTTGGCTGCCCGACGCTGTTTCTTAGGTCAGCGAGTCAGCCGCGAGCTCTGCTTTTCGAAAAAGCAGATCTTTTCAAAACTCTTTTGCCCCAAACGCCCTGGTGCGATTTAGTTTTAAAAATGCATGTGCTGGGGAAAGAGCAGAGCCCAGGGAATATTTGAAACCCGGAGCTTGTTGTAAAAGCGAACGCCGGGCCGCACCGCCCGCCGCTTCCAGCTCGCGCCCGCTCCGTGCACGTTTCGTGCGCCTCCGTTATTGTGAGTGACACTAATATCAGGGACAACTAAGTGCCGGGGAACTTCAGTGAAAACCTGGCGGGCAAAGTCAACACCCCCACATTTCTCCACGGTACATTTCTTTAATTAATTCCGGAGTGGTGTGCGGACGGGCGTCTCTGCAGTTATTATACGTGGAAGCGAATTAGGTAATTTGAAGCTGTGAAGGCATGCCCAACATTTTCCGTGAAGAATATTTTTTTAGCTACTGCTGGCAACTTTTAAAATTTAATTATGATAATTTTTGCTCTTTTACTCATTATCCTAGATACGGCTGGTTGCGGGATGCTATTTCATTAATCGTATCTCTTTTGTAATGATTTTGGAGTTAAGCAAGCATGCAAAATGTGCCCCAAAGTTTACAACTTTGGAAGTTGCTGTGTATTTTGTATTTTTGAAATGCTGCAGGCTTTGTTGGGAAAAAGTTTTGCAGCGGAGTTAGAAACCTGAAAGTAAGGCTTATTATAATGAAGACGCTGATCTTAACCTTGCGATGGGGAAAGGTAATGACAGTTTAGTCGGCAAAGAATTTTTGCAGCAAACTGTATTCGAGACAGTAGAATGTAAGGACGGCTTTCCAGTTTCACTTCTACTACATTCTTTTTAGCCCCCACCTCCAAAGGGGGGGCTTAGAAAAACCAAAGGTAATCTGGTTTCAATTACAGGCCATAAAAATAGAATTTGTGGCCAGAAATTAATTTGGAATATTTTTTATGGGGGCAGCATTGTGGGTTGTATGAGTCTTTCACCAACTTTATTGCTTTTCTTTGGTTCTGGATCTAAGATATGAATGAGTAAATAAAATGCAGTTTCCTTTTTCAAAAATAATTTAGTCTTTTTATCCCTGACACATATATATAATCATTACTTTTTTATTTGTCTTAATTACCTCTTATAATTTTGCTTTATTTTTGAGGGCCAGCCAACTTAGGCAAAATCAGAATTTCACTTGCATAGTGTTAATCTTTCAGAAGTTGATACTTTTTCTCCTTGACTTTTGCAAAGGTTATTTGATCTCTTACAAATTCTAAATAATTAATTCTGTAGACATAGTCTGGTAAAATAACTGGGTATTTTGTTTTATTTTCTGGGGAGTGGTAGTGTTTGGAATTTATTATTCAAATGGTACTTAGGGGTAACTAGAAAATTGTGGCAAATAAAGCATATGTCCTAGTGGTACAAATGACTGCCAATTATGACATAAAATGGTCTATATAGTGGTAGATTTTCCCCTAAGTACCATAGAACTCCGGATTTGTGCTAAGTGCTAAAATAACCCCAAACAATAAAGCTACTACATTTAAACTGAGCATTATAGGAATTCTGAAATGTTTTGCATGATTTTTGTGATGTGTACGTATGATTGTTTTTAAAGTGCTTTAAAAAGCATTTCAGAGGCTGGCATGGGAAGTAGACCTTGAGTGTTGTTACCTACATTCCTTCTTATGGTCCTGGGCTTCATTTTTTGTTTTGTTTTATTTTTGCATTTACCAAGTATGCATTGATAATATTTCATACATTCCTCCATCCCAGTGACAGTACAATTATTAGATTTAACTCGAATGTGGAACTATCAACTCATCCTGACACTTTCTCTTTTACAGACTTTGGATGGATTTGTTTTTGTGGTAGCATCTGATGGCAAAATCATGTATATATCCGAGACAGCTTCTGTGCATTTAGGCTTGTCCCAGGTAGGTATTGCCTAATGTTATGTATAACCAAAATATTAAATGAGGTATTAGCAGATCTTGACAGTCTTACTCAACTTGAAATAAATCGTCTGCTTTTGTGTAGGGACATAATCCCACATTGCAAAATCCTCTTCTTAGGACGTCCCACAGGGCTTTTCTTCTCCATGTTACGTTTTACTTTTTTACTTTCTTTTTCCTTTGGGGTTTGTGACCAGTGCAACTTCACCATGTCAGTCTTGTTCTGAGATTCTGTCCCATTCCCTGGACTATCTGCTGATGTAGTAATGTTAGATGCCACTGAAAACTGCTTCTTCATAAAAGGAGATGTTTCAGTCCACACTTGCTGGTCTGCATGTGGTATTGTGAATTGCTGTGAAGCAAGAGGTAAGCTGATGTAGAGCATGGATTTCATGCAGAATGTGCTGTGGGGAGAAAGAAAGGGGAGGGGTAGATTTATGAGTGTTCACATAGAATTCAGGGTCATTTTTCCTGAGTTTTTCCAGTTCAGTGGTCGTTTCAGTAAAGCATTTTATATGCTTGTGATAGAAACTCATAAAACTCAGTTTACTACTGTTTTGCACAGCAAGGTCTTGGTTCTTTACAGTATTTAAATATTACCAATTATTCTGGAAAAGTAGAATCATCTCCTTAAAAAGGATTCATCCTTTAGAGAAAAAGAGGTAGACTCAGCTCTATCCCTGTCAAGCCAAGGGTTTGGTGGAGGATCTTGCTGCTGTCTGGACCTGTGGCGTGTCCAGATGGGGAGCATCTAACTGATCAGTCCCATTCACATGTCTGACTTAAGTGGGGACCGTGATGATGAAAGTCACCTTTTTATACCTATAGGGACTAAAGGTTTCTTTACAATGTGAACTATCAGTGATTTTTAATCACAGCTGAAGACACACTGGAATTAATTGTAGATACAGCAAACTCCAGAGAGGCACAGGAGTAATCTGCATTGCACCAATCTCCTAATGTAGTTAAGCCACAATAAAACATGCCAGTTAATGTGGCTTCAGTTTTCTCATTGAAAAACAAGATACCACATTTGGAAACCTGCATCTGGTGTATTCCTTTTATTTTTCTGCCAATACTTTCTTTTTAAACTTGCCATTTGTTTACAACCTTCTCTTCCAATCCATGTCCAAGTGGGTTTATGTGCCTATGTATTTCTTCTGCAAAGCCCTTTAAAATGAATTGCATACTTAAATTGTTTGGAAGTTTCTTTTCTCTTCCTCTTCTCTTTCTTAATGAAACCAGGTCTCCCAGATACAGTTTACTAAGGCTTGGCTCTTGCACCTATATGACTCATGATCAGTGTACTTGTAGAAAGGGAAATACTGTTGAGAATATGAAATTTACTATTTCTACATTTTTCATAATTATTTTTCTCTAAATTTTTACCTTGCCCTTTTTAAAATAATTATTCAGGGCCCCTTAGATGTACCCCAACTGGTTTCTACTCCTGACTTGACCTGTGGCCAAGTGACCTTGATTAGATTACTTGCCTTTTTTGATTATAATTTAGAAAACTTTTGATAGTCTTACAATAATGTTACAATAAAACATTTCAAGTGCTTTTAAAATGCCTGTTCAAAAATCTTTTAAAATAGGTAAAGTCACTGGTATCAAATACTAAATTTAACTCTGAGCTCCCTAGCAGTCAAAGCAAAAAGGGAAATGCATTCAGTTATGTAGTTTTCATTGTCTGACAGGGCAAGTACTTAACCTCCTTGAATCATAACTATCCCTCTTTCAAGATTATGGTGAGAAACAGACCAAAGTGTCCATTTTATGTGATTTATAAACTATAGGGAGCTACACAAATGTTAAGCATACCCACAGTTTCATTAGAATAAAGTTGCTTCCAGTGGAATCCTTTGGTGGTCACCTTAATAGGACCCCTAATGGGCTGCTTGGTCTTAGGAATGTCCTGACACATCCTGAGGTGCTGTGCACATCCCAAGACAATCCAGTTCATTCAGTGAGGCTGCTCAAGCTAGCATCCTGCTTCTCTGTTTTCTCTTTTTATGTGGAAAATAGAATTGATTGGTTATGAACACAATAATTAAGAACGACCAAAATATTGGATAGATGACAAATATGCCTCCTGTTCATGATTAACTTCACAGAAGGAAATCTAGGCAGAATCACAAGTAAAAGTATTATATTTCCTTTAGACCATAATGTAGCAATAAAATTTCGTATCATAATTTTGAAAGAGGAGAGGGGCTGGACAGTACCATTTTCCAAGAAAGTCGTAGAGATACCTTTTGTCTCTGTGTTCCCAGCAGAAGTGACAAGTTTTTAAAAGATAAGTCAAACTGTGTAGAGCAAGTGACTTTTTCTGATTTCTCAGCAGGGCTGTGTTAGCATCAGTCTGCAGCTACAAAAACACTTTAATGCCGATGTGAGCCCTTGGCCAGTGTCTGGGGAGTTGTTCCACGGTGAACTGTTTAAATAAGCAGCAACAAACTTCTCTCTCCAATCTGCCTCCTGTTCATGATTAACTTCACAGAATGAAATCTAGGCAGAATCACAATGTGTATTTTTTTCTGTCTTCTTTACTTAAATAGTAAAACAAAGTATTGGATAAGATGTCAAATACCCAACTGTTCTTTTTAAATTTCTTGCACTTTTTAGATGATTTTTATTATTGGTAAACAGGCAAATATATGAAACACAAAACTTTATTAAAATAGGCTTGAGTATTTTTTAAATCGCGAGAGATAAAAGTGTTAATAAAATTTTACCCAGTAGTCAGAGTAACCTTTTAAACAGGTTTTCTGATAAATAATGATAGTACTAATAGCTAATATTTACATGTGCTCTTCTGTGTTCCAAGAACTTTCAATTACTCTCAGTGACATTATCTCGCTAAATAAAGACATCGTTCATGTTAATTCAGGGCTAAACTCTATGTTAAAAGATCATCCAGGAACATAAGCCCCAAGGTCTGCTATAGTTGTGTGAAAATTAATAGCAAGGTAGTATTTTTTGTTTTGTTTTTGGTCTAAACCTCTAAATAACTATTTGAATCATCTATTTGAAGGTGTAAAAATGATTCTTTATCTGTTATAAGCCCATTTCCATTTAAAACATTTTATTAAACTTTTAAAACATGTGTTAGAATAAGAAATCTACTTCATATGGCAAAGTTTATTAGTTTATTTGCACTTTTAAACTAGTAAACATGTGATCGTTGCTGTCAAACTGTGGCACTAAAAAAATAACAGAGACATCCATGAAATGCAAGTTGTTTCCTCAGCCCAGGATCCAAGTGTTGGGAAACAGAGGCGAGCTTCTGGCCTGACAGTTTCATTTGGTATGTGCATACACACATATGCACACATAAAACATAGAGGCAGATTTAAATCTATTTGGATGAGGTAGAGTTGGGGAAGTAATCTTTTCCCATGCACATTTATTAAATGATTTAGTTCCATTTTTTTTTTTTTGGTTAATGCAATTATTTTTCTTGTATTTGAAGAAGAAAAAAAAGCCCTGTATAGCTGCTATATGCATTTTAAAGTATCTTTGTGTTAAATTTCCTCACCAAAGTTGCATATGTTATGTAGCATCTAGGTAACTAATATACATATTCAAATAAATATAGATGTGTATGAAATAGCTGTTTTAGACATATTAAAAAATGTCATAGTCGAGATTGCTGCCAGAAGCAACCATAAAAATATCAATGGTGGTGTTTGGAGGGACGAGACCTAATCCTTTCACTTTTGAGATGAAGAGGAAAGACAGCGTATTATGTTTGTTGACATAATTTGAACCCTGAAACCCAAACCATCTTATTTTAAAACGCTTAATTTACCATACTCAGCAAAACCCCCCAAACAGAGTGACGTGCGTTTTCGGAGTGCCAGTGACTCTGCCCTTCCACACAGAATATAGCCATTTAGTGCTGTATTTATCATATGTAGTTTTCTTGGCAGGAAGAAAAGCTATTCAGCAAAACATAAAAAAGCTCTTAGTAGGAAAGTCATCCATTTTGTAGTTAGCAGGGTTTTACAAATACTAAAATATCACATTGAGGGTCTGTTTTAATAAGGCTGATGTATGAGACCTGGGGAGTTTTATAGCGACAACTATAATTTTTTTTTTTTTTTTTTTTTTTAGTGAGGTAGTCGGATTTCTTTCAGCGTTCAAAAGCACGAACAGATATGTAAATACAGGAAACACCATGTCAACCATAATTTTGAGTTAAGGTCAGCACTGGTTTATCATTCCAAAATTTGTTCTTTAAAAACATTTCCGTTATTTGAAGACTGTTTTACTTCCTAGACAGCATGAGAGTTGTCCCGTTCTTTTTATAAAGGACCCAAGTCTTCAGAAAACCCCGCCTTCCATCCATGCATCCTCACTCATGGTCTTCAACACGTGATGAGAGCGTGAACTTTGAAAACAGAGGAAGCTACTTTGGGATTAAAACGCAAATCTAATCCTTAATAAGCACAGATGGAAGTCTCTCTGCAAGTATATGAAGACATTCCTCTCAAAAGGCACCAGTTACTTTTTCCTATAAAAGAACTTTGAGCAAATCAGAATTATCGTTTTCCCCTAAAAATGTGGGGAAGGGAGAAATGAGAGGCCAATACAAAAATTTCCTATTTTGTTATTTTTTTGTCTTTAGAATAAGCCATTGAAATTGCGAGTCGATAAAAAAAAATGTTTTAAACAGCTAGTTCCCTTGTTTATCAGCCGAAATCACTCCCCACCTGGACAGGGCGTCACAGCAAATCCCCATGCTGCCCTCAGGAAAACGAGATTGTCCTGTCCCAAGTGGCTGGCTTAAATGTGCCTGTTTAAACTTTTTAAGGATTAACAGGAATGACTTGAAAGAAGAAATGTTTAGTTTTTACTCTTTTTTTCTTTTTTTAATGAAATCGTACAATAACTTTTCACAGAGGCAAGTCTCCATTTGGGTCCGTAGAACAGCGCCAGGTTTGGGAGGCCGGTTTTGAACAGGAGGTAGGGAGATTTCTGTAATAGGATTCTCTTGGTTGCTCTGTTTGCATAATATTGGAAAGAAGCATTCCATGAATAATGCAGAAAATAGAACTGTGAAAGCCGTTTTAGGACAAGATTGCTTAGCAGGCCAGAAGCGTAATTTATTCTGAACAAAAAGGCAACTCACCCGTCGTCTTAACAAATTGGAAGAGCTGGCTTGGAGGAGTGGCGTAAATCACTTCACTGCTCCCCCCGCCTTGGTCCCAAGTAGAGAGCTGACGGCCTAGATGCTAATTTGGAATGGTGGCTCCCAGGAGAACTTCTCCATTAAGCCTCTGGCCGGGTTGCCCTGCTGTGTGAGATGGCACTGGCAGGGCTTTTTAGATGATCGTGTTGATGGAGAGCAATAAGCCTCCCAGTGAAATCTGCAACGAGACAGGCTTAAAAATAACAAGGGGGTGGCTCAGGACAAGACACTCCACAAGCCTCCTTTTGCTGTCTTAGGTTACCCTCCCTGCTTGGGGCAGGGCTGAGAAGGAACCTTTGGACCCACCCAAGGCTCTTTGCCACCCCAGGCAGTTTTTCCTGTGCTTTGGCTGGTTGTGGAAGAATTCCTATCACCGCCCCTGGGGCTCCCCTGAAAAACACCGGGGCATGCTGACTCACTGTCTTCGGCTGCCACCCCTGCACTATTGATTGTAGCTCTATAGCTGCGGTCCTCAACCCCTGGCCAAGGACCTGTACTGGTCTGGTCCCTGGCCTGTTAGGAACCAGGCTACACAGAAGGAGGTGAGCAGAGGTGAGCGCTAGAGAAGCTTCATCTGTATTTACAGCCGCTCCCCATCGCTCGCATCATCACATAAGCTCCGCCTCCTGTCAGATCAGCAGCCACATTAGATTCTCATAGGAGCGGGAACCGTACTGTAAACTGCACATGGAGGGATCTAGACTGCATATTCCTTACGAGAATCTGATGCCTGATGATCTGAGGTGGAGCTGAGGCGGTGATGCTAGTGCTGGGGAGCAGCTGCAAATACAGATTATCATTAGCAGAGAGGTTTGACTGCACAATAAATGAAATGTGATTGAATCATCCCGAAACCATCTCTTCCCCTCCCTTCCCCCCCAACCATCTGCAGAAAAATTGTCTTTCATGAAACTGGTCCCTGGTGCCAAAAAGGTTGGGGACGGCTGCTCTGTAGGATCCACCCACCATTGCTCAGAAGGCTGCTCTGATGATGGTAGTTTCTGGAACATTCTGTGTCACTGCCCCTCTTAAGGTGGTTGAGGGGGCCCAGGTCTTGAGACTCTGTGTCATCTCCTTTCCTGGCACTTATGTTTGGAGAACATTCGAAAGGTTCTCAAGGTTGGGAATCAGGCCACCGGGGACCTCTGTGTACAAACCATAACTAGGATGTTTTCCTGGAGCCACGCATTCCTGCAAACCAGTTCCTGTCCAACATGGACGTGGCGTCCTCCATGGGCTGCGTCTGGAAGTAGGTGCCTGAAGGTTGGGGCAGCAATGCCAGGAAATAATCCCCACATAGTGTGGCTATCTGGAGCAGGCCCAAACCCTCCTGCTGGTCACGCAGAGACCCAGCCACACCCCTGGGTGGGAGCCACAGAATTAGCACAGTCATCATGGACCAGGAAGGCCAGAGACACATTTCTGGCAACGTGAGAGAGGCCTGGCAGTGCCTGAGGGGCACAGCTCAGAGCTGACAAAGAAAGGGCCTTTGTCAGAGCTCACGGCCTCCCCAAGTGTGCGAGTGCCCTGGTTCCTGCCTGGTCAGCCTCTGTGTGGACAGAGCTCTTGCAGGGAGCACGGGCTGGCCCTGAGCTGGGCTCCTGGCTGGCAGTCCCCTCAGATAGCAAGTGAGGGAAGGGCAGAGCCGCTGGCACGGGCCTGCTTCGAGCCGCCTCCTGTATGAAGGACGTTGCCTGGGCCATTAGTGTCCCCATCTTCTCCATCCTTCACTTGCTAGCCCTTCCTGCTAAGGACTCCCTTGGCTCTAAGCTCAAGCCTCAGCTTTCTGGCCTATTTAGAAAGTGTGGAAGTCTGTTCAGATCTCTGCTGAAGAAGAAAAAAACTGTTTCTGCATTTGGCAAAGGTGTGGGCTGCAAGCAGAGATCAAAGTCCTGTCCCTGGCAGGGTGCATACCTGTGACACACCTTGCCCTTCCCCTTGCACCAGTCCCAGAGAGGCCGTTGGCATTTCTGACCCTTCCCTTCTGCCGCAGGTGGAGCTGACTGGCAATAGTATCTATGAATACATCCACCCTTCCGACCACGACGAGATGACTGCTGTCCTCACCGCCCACCAGCCTCTGCACCATCACCTGCTCCAAGGTATCTCTTCCAGACAAAAGAAACCAGAATAAAGACAAGACGCTGTTCTTGAATGTGACCCAAGGGCTTTGATTCCCACGCCTGCCCAGGGCCGGGGGTGTGACTAGGGCTGCCCAGGGCAGGTCCCCCCAGCAAACACAGGACACCCCCCAGTGGGGACTGGCATTCGTGCCTCTGTCTTTTAAACCAACAGTGATTGAGATTCTGGTACCTACCAGAGATGGTGTTTGGTGCTGGGTAGGAGACAAAAGTGGTGCCAGCCTGCCCCCCCAATATGCTCTTGGTTCAGAATTCTGGGGGTCACAGTGTCAGGGGTCTAGACTGTGGAGGCCGAGGATTGAGCTCACAGGGGTGGGAGTGTCCGAGAAACTGCGTGGGGAAAATTACATCTGTGTTTCCTCTAGTTGAAATTTAGCACTTCCTTTCCTTATGATGCAGACAATGAACCATCTTAGGATCGATCACTAGTACCTGTGGCTTTGCCAACAACAAAAATCACAGATATTTGCATATCACATTAAAGTTTTTGTGGATATTTAAACATATCACTTATGCTCATGCCTACTTCAAAATTCTTTGAGTTGTGAGACCTGCTACTTAATCTTGTTATTTATGTATTAATAAAGCAGCACATTTATATCCATATCACTATGTGTTTAAATATTTTGATAAATATTTTCCAATACAGTCACTTTTTTGGTAACCTTATGTATTTTATGCATTTAAAGACATTATTTCGAGTAGGGATCTGTAGGTTTTGTGCCATGGTTATTACACTGATGATGCCTTAAATTACAATTGTGATGAGTGCTAGGAAGATACAGAAGAACTCATTCCAGGGGCCCTGGCCTTTGAACTCCTGCCAGCAGTGCACTGAGGCCAACAGGCCTGCTGACTAATGGGTGCTGTGTGTGCTTTGGACCACACTACCCAACTTGGCCAAAATACCCCAGTGGAACAAAATGCAAAAGAGGAAACTTTAAGAGCGATGAGAATGGGGTAGCTAGCCACAGAAAAAAATGAGCTGCCTTTTTATTGCTCTTCTGGGAAGGGTCATTCTAAGGCTAGGAAGAGAGAATACAGAATTGCACACTCAGTTGCAAAACCCCTGCAGATACAGCTCTGTGGCTTTAGAAGTAGGCATTGGAGTCTATTCCTTCCCAAGGAGAGAGAAGGGCATGTTGGTTCCCGAGATGAGTTGGGGGCTTAGTTGCAGCTATGGTCTGTGACATCCTTGGAGATGCACACGGTGACATGAATAATGACTCTGAAGAAGTAATTTCTAACAAAGTGAGGACGAGGCTAGAACATCACATCTGAATCTAATTCTTTCACTGTGGGGTGGTTTTAAAGCTGGACAAAGACAACAAGAGTCTTAGAGAATTCCTCAGAACATCGTGTTGTAATTGTTTTTTAAAAATTGCTCAGTATACTGAGTGCATGGGAGTGGGCTTTCTCCCATTAGCCCAGGTTTCTTTCTACTCCTCCTGTGTCATGGCCTCTAAAAAAGCATTTCTAAAATGAGTTGGGAATGCCATGGGGGCCTTCTATCCTTGTTTTTGTGGGCTCCAAGATCTAAGGCATACACGAGGAGAAGCCACAGCCAGCCTGGGCTTGAGTTCCTCAGATGCTCGTTTGCAGAGTTGATTTTCTGTGTCTGAACTGTCCCCCATTGTTGTACGGTAAATGTGGGGGAAATGGGCTCTCTGGAGACCCAAATTGGGTAGTTCATTACCGGATGATGTTTTTTAGACCTGAACTTCCACACCTCCGTGTCAAAACCACACATCCAGAAGTGGTTTTGACAGGCGCCATGTTAGAGGGAAGCCTTATGCCCGTGGGTGCCAGCTGCAGGGGAATTATGGGTAAAATATGGCAGCCTCTCCAACTACGGCAGGGAGGGGGGCTTTTAGGTGATTCCCTGGCTTCCGTAAGGCAGTGCCCTCAGGGAGGGTGGAAGACTTGCTTCCATTCCTAGTGGTAACTCTCTCTTTAAAGATTAATTTATTAAGCTCCAGCAGATGGCTGTTTATTTAGAGTGGCGTGACCTGCCCTCACGGGGGTGGGCAGTTCTCTATTTGTGTCTCAGAGTGCTTGTGTCCCTTACTAACGCAGGGGGTGTTTCCTTAGGAGACTCATCTGCATCTACACTAGGGAGGTCAGAGGTGTGGCGGGGGGGCCTGAGAAAGAAAAGAGTCTGAGTGGGCAGGGGAGAGCTCTGGACAGACAGATAGGGCTGGAAATGAGGGCAAAGGCGTTGATCTGACCGAGCCAGGTCACACCCAGGATCTGCTACTCTGAGAGAGGTCAGACACTTCTGAGCCTTCCTGGTAGCTCGGACACCCACCTCTGGGCTGGCCAACACAGGTTCTCCTGGTGCCAAGCCACCCTGTGGCCTCTGGGACGGGCCATGGGCAGGTGGGACTCTATGGGGCCCACCCCTTGACTCGAGGGTGGCCTTGTTTCAGTGGCCTTCCTTTGCAGCCGTGGAGGCCACACCAGGACTGGGCTGGTCTCTTCCCTCCCCACACAGATCTTGGCCACAAGTGGCAGCTGTCTGGGTCAGGGGCTGGGCACACACAGAGGAGGCCTCCGACGGCTGGATCTGGCCCTGGGAATGTATTGATGATGTCGGGAGGAGCTGGTGGGACAGTTGCCAACCTAACCTCGCTCCTGCTTGCAGAGTACGAGATGGAGAGGTCATTCTTTCTTCGAATGAAGTGTGTCTTGGCGAAAAGAAATGCGGGCCTGACCTGCAGTGGATACAAGGTACGAGGAGCTGCAGGTGGGGGAAGGAGCTGGCGGTGGGTCTTCACTACGGGTTTTACACTTTGGTTCACCCTCAAGCGCATCCTCAGAAAGGAAGGCTCAGGAACTCAAAGGTGTCATTCCCACCGCTGTAGAACTCTCTAGCAACGTGGCAGATGGCCGCTTAGGAGGCAAGCGTCGGGGCTGGCATTTTGGAAGGATGTTCCAGGCTGACTGGAATTCATCGTGTAAGACCAGGAATCAGCGTCGCTTAGGGTCGATTTTACCTTGGCACTTAGCACGAGGGCCAGTCCCACTGCAGCAGCCGCCCCTGAAGCTTACAGACAATCCACATTCCAGGTTAGGATCCAGTGAGTATTCGCAGCATAGACATTTGCTCTGAGCCTCGGACGTTCCCAAAATCCAGTGCTGCCACTGAAGGTGTGCGTGGCAGTAATGACAGAACCCATCCTAGGGTACAAAGGAGAGCTTTCCTCTGCAGCACCTCATCCCGTCCATTGCTTGCTTGCTTTTTTTTGGTGGGGGTAGAGTGCCAGGGTGTCATCCTACTTCACATCAACCTCAGACTTCTGGGCTCAAGCAATTCTCCTGCTTCAGCATCCTGAATAGCTGGGACTACAGGCATGTGCCATGATGCCCAGCTAATTTTTTTCTATTTTTATTAGAGGCAGGTCTTGCTCTTGCTCAGGCTGGTCTCAAACTCCTGAGCTCAAGAGATTTCTCCCGCCTCAGCCTCTCAGAGTACTAGGATTACAGGTGTGAGCCACTGTGCCGGGCTCTGTCCATTTAATTAAGAGTCACACCAGCGCTTTGAAATGAGTAGCAGTGGCCACATTTTACAGTCAAGAACTGGAGCTGAGAGGGAGAAAGGCCAGCCAGGCTGAGTGGCTGAGCTGGGATCTCTGGGCCCAGCCCTGCGCTCCTCCCTGGCTACATTTCTCTGCCAGACACTGGTTAATTCCAGAATCTAGGAATAGGTCACCCACTGGGAGCTGGCTGGCAGTACTGTGCCTCTGCAGAGAGTTAGCTGTTCCCGCTGGAGGGACAGGTTGTGGGAGGTCCAGCTGAGCAGCCCCTCCACCCTCTGTCCACTCCCTGGGCCCCTCACCCTCCTCCCAGGGGGCTTTGCTGCTTCCTCTCCCTCTTCGGAGGACAGAGGTTATAACCGAGGCTGCTGGGAACCTTTTGCCAGGAGCATTTGCCCCTTAGAAAGGGAGGGAAAAGGGTGCAGTGAGAGAGAGGGGGCACTTGGCGCCTTTGTCCTGTCTTTCTAGAATGCCCCACCCCAGCCCCCATCCTAGGGTGTGCCTTCCCCTCACCCCCACATCCCCTCCTTACCTTCCCCTGGCTCTGTTTTTGTAGTTGGGGGCTATGTTTCTTATTTGCTGTCCCCTACTCTAAGCCTCTTTGGGCCAGGGCGGGGGGGTCCCCAGCACTGCCCCTGTACCCAGTAGACATTCTTCAGGGCACAGGGTCTTCACTTGTTGCTGCTACATATAAACTGTCCAACTGTTCATCTGAAGCAACACATATTACCTATCTTGTCCTCAGTTTCCTCATCAGTAAAATGGGAGAACAGACTAGAAAGATTTTGAGATTTGTTCCAGCTCTAAAGCCTGTGAATCTTGGAGGAAGGGTTTTTGCAAAAGAACTTTAAGGATAAGATTGTAGCTGTTCCTCACCACTGTCATGATGATTATGGTATTATGACAATTTTACTGACTGTAACTTGCATAAACCGCTTCCAGTCGTGGGCTTGAGGCTGCACCGATGTTGCTGTTTGGTGCTGGAACAGGGTGCATGTGCCCCTGTGTGATTTGGGGCTATAGTCATTGAAAGTGCTTCTATATGGCCACTCTGGCTTATTGTTTGTTAGGAGAGGTATAAAATCTTGACTTATAAATAAATAAATAAAAATACATTAAAAATGAAGATTTTAAACAATTCTACTGAAAGAGTTCTTAATTTACTGCAGTGATACAGCATGTCCGTGATACGGATATCAAATCCAATGCCCTGGGAAGGTGGTAAGTGTCATGGTCACTGCAGTGAGCATTAGGGAACAAATGGCTAGTGCTCCAGTGCCTTTGTTGTGTTGTCTAATCACAACCGAGTTAATTATGCATAAATCCATCACATATCAGAGAGCCCTAATTTATGGAGTTACTTATAGTCAATTAGATAAGACAACCCTTACACTTTATTGTGATACTGTTTCCTAAGAAAGAAGCACAGCTCTTCATTTCTCCTGAGCAATGACCCGGATGTCTACCAGCGCATCGGCCGCACAGCTGAGTACAGGCTGGGCTGGGGGAACTGACCCTGGCCTCCTCTCCCCCAGGTCATCCACTGCAGCGGCTACTTGAAGATCAGGCAGTATATGCTGGACATGTCCCTGTACGACTCCTGCTACCAGATCGTGGGGCTGGTGGCCGTGGGCCAGTCGCTGCCGCCCAGCGCCATCACCGAGATCAAGCTGCACAGTAACATGTTCATGTTCAGGGCCAGCCTCGACCTGAAGCTCATATTCCTGGACTCCAGGTGAGTTCGGCACCTGCTGCCCCTGCCGCCGTGGACTTCTGGGAGATAATGACAGTGGAAGTGGGCCCTGGAGAGCTGAGACAGAAAGCCAGATCATAGCAAGGAGTAAGTTGTACTGTGTGTTAATTAGAAAGGATTTAGTGAAGCCAAGAACTGAAAGAATTAATGTCAGCCTTAGGACTCAGGGACTTGTTTAATTTTATTTATTTTATTTATGTCTTTACATTTGAATCCACTCACTAGAGTCTGCAACGGAAGTATGTGTTGTGGGTACAAGTTAGCCGTTTTTGCAGGCCTGTGATTTCAGAATTCAGCCTCCTGCCTCTGTCAAGTCGGTAGGACTTCAGAACCAGCAGTTTCCGCGCCGGGTGGTGTGTGCGCGGAGAGGCCTTCCCACTCAGGCTGGTGTGAGGCCATCGGAGCTGTGACAGCCACCGCGGGGCTGAGGCTGGGCGCAGAGAGGTCACCTTCTCTGGGGGACGCTCTGACGGCAGCCCAGCCGGGCCCGTCTGTGTCCAGGCCGGGACAGGGGCGTCAGGGCAGGCCAGCTCTCCAGGCCTGTGCGGGAGGAGCCTTGGGTCTCCCCCGGGGCAGACTGCGCTCCTGACAAGTTTTTTTTTTAATTTAATTTTATTTTTAATGGACAAATAACTGCATATGTTTATGAGTCACAGTGTGATGTACATGTCTATGTCCTGGAATGATCAAAGCCCTCCCAAATCTTGAGGCCTCACGCCGGCCGGGCCTCTCCCATGTCCCCATCTATAAAACAGCAGAGCTGCCGCCCACTCGCTGCCCAGTGGGCTGCCAGGTGACACAAAATGACACGACAGGTGGGAAGCGTCACACACAGTGGAAACAGCCTCTGTCACCCGCCCGCCACTCCGTCGGCCCGCGGCCTCCTTGGCCGTACAGAGACCCCACTCCTGACGCCGGCTGTGCGCTGAGATTTCCGGGGCAAAAGATATGTGCGTTTCGTTTTCTGTGTGTCCTGAAGCCAAGATTTACCAATATTTTCCTTTTTTCTTTTTCTTTGTTGTGGCAAAATATATATCACATAAAATCGTTCATTTTAACCACTTAGTGATGCTTTACTGAGGAAAAAAACAAATCCACCTGGTTAGAGGTGAGAGGTGACGATATGAATTGGCTTAGTTCATCATTAATGCACCTCAGAGCCACGCGAAGGCTGCCAAATGACAACAGTGGGCATTACAGGGTCACCGTCATCTTCCCAAAACACCAGGCACGAATAGACATAACTCTTTGGGTAAAGCCGCCAGCACCTCTGCAACAGCCAAATGCCGACAACCTGTTTCCCTGCCATGCAGAGGGCGGGACCCGTGGGGACAGGAGGCCGAGCATGCTGCCTCAACACCAGGCCAGGTCTGTCCTTCCTGACTCAGGAGCTGCCTCTCAGAGGAGGCCGGAAGAAAATCGGCTAAGGTCATGATTGAAGACATCTGGGAGGATCCAACTGGTTTCTTACTTGTCTCCTAGTTTTCTCTGATAATTCTAAGAAAACCCCTGAGACCCAATAAATTTTCTCGAAGAGGAAAGAAGGGGGCCTCCCCAGAGGAGAGACTCAGGTCTTTTCAAGGGATTCAATCTGCATAGCTTTGAAATGCTGCAAAGTGTGGACAGGTTCCTTGGAAGCCAGACTGCTGACTGGGGGTTGGGGGGCCTCAGACCAGCTCCTGTGGGGGCTGCACCCCTGAAGTGAGTAGAAAAGAAGGGTGGCAATCTTGAAGGAGACTTCTGTTTTTCTTTTTTTTTTTTTTTTTGAGACAGAGTCTCACTCTGTTGCCCAGGCTAGAGTGCCGTGGTGTCAGCCCAGCTCACAGCAACCTCAAATTCCTGGGCTCAAGCGATCCTCCTGCCTCAGCCTCCCGAGTAGCTGGGACTATAGGCATGCGCCACCATGCCCAGCTAATTTTTTTCTATATAGATTTTTAGCTGTCCAAATCATTTCTTTCTATTTTTTAGTAGAGACGGGATCTCGCTCTTGCTCAGGCTGGTCTCGAACTCCTGACCTCGAGCTATCCTCCCGCCTCGGCCTCCCAGAGTGCTAGGATTACAGGCTTGAGCCACCACGCCCGGCCGAAGGAGACTTCTTATCTCCCCCAGAACCCTGCAGTTGTTCCTGCTAAGTATCAGGAAGCTTCTAGCAATGTCTTGGGGCCTTTTTGGAACTCCAGGCACGTGGGAGAGGCTTACCAGGTCAGAAGGGTGCTGGAAGAATCCCACCCAGTCACTAGGGTTGGTCAGGCTGTCACAGCTCAGGCGGGACGGTCCCCCTTCAACCAGGGGGCCGGGGCCTGGGCCGGTGCAGCACTGGGAGGACAGCAGAGTGGCAGATGGGGTGGAGATGTCACTGCTGTGTCCAAGCCCCAGGAGTCAAGCGAGGGCGTGGCCCGAGGCCCAGCAGCCCCCAGTCCCAGGAGCGAGGGCGGGGGGGCCCGTTGGCACCCCACGCGGCACAGCCCCAGACACAACTGAACTCGGCATAACCTGAAATTTGGTTCATAGGGGTTTTGTGGTATTTCGCTTTGAAACTGTAGCTGATGCTTTTGCTAAGGATGGGTGAACACAGCCGTGTTTGGGGTTTGGCAGATCCCTCTGACAGGTCTTCAGACACTAGAGGTTTGGGAAAAAAACGGGAGGGCGTCCTGCCAAACCCTTCAATTTCCCTTTAATTTTTAAAGCCGGTGTGTACTTTGATGAGAAATTTAATACACGTGTTTCTGATTCATTTACACGTTTGGGGCCGTTGTCCTGCAGCTTTGTATCCAAACGGTCTGGGAACCCTCTTTCATTCCCACCCCATAGAGATGCCCGTTTTTATGTTGGGGGGAAGGCAGACAGCTCGATTTTCCTGCCACACAGAGTTAGACTCCGATGGGGCTTGAAGTTCTAGGTGGCCCTTAGACAAGTCCCTTGAGCCCTGAATGGCCCTGGACTGTGCGGGGTCCCCCTTCCCCCTGCCTCGAGCCCTGTCTCCTTCCCACCCTAAAGGAGCACCATGGAAATGTGCACACCAAATAGCCAGCAACTCCAGGGAAACATGAGGCGCTCAGAGATTTACGACCCGAAGCCCCAGCAGAACTCAACAGAAAGGGGAGCGGGTTAAAGAATGAAAGTGAGGTCAAGTTTCCTGGTTTAACTTACAGCTAGCGTTTCCTACCCTGGCAAGCAGGGCCCCAGCCCCAGCCTTCCTCAGGTCCCCCAGCTCACAGGGACCCCAGGACTTTGCAGCATGCGTGCCTCCTCTGGAAGCCCTTCTCGTCCCTCTCTTTCCCTCTCTTTCCCTCTCTTTCATCTGTTCTTGAATATCTGTCACCAAGATGTTCAGGACCACCTCCTCCCAGGGCACAGTTCCCAGCTCAGTTGCCCAAAGCCTGGGAAACCATACCGTTGCCACATGCAATTTTCACCTACGGTCAGAGCAATCCCGATGTGAGTGACGATGTGGTCTTGGACGCTGAGAGCCACTTTTCTTCAAAGAGCTGAAGTGGAAAATTAATATGCCTGGGCTTGATGAGAATACAGAGGGGTCGTGTCGTGTAAGCACTGGGAAAAAGCTTCCATTTCTCCAGAGAGCTTATGGCTTTCCTTCCAGTCACAATATCTCAGGTCGTTAGACTATTTTCTGGGGGGTCTGTAACAATCCCCCACTGATAGGAGGCTTCGGTTATTCCATAATTCCTGTTAGCAGGAAGCAGCCAACCACAGCATCCTGCGACCACCTGTGCAGTGAACGGTGTCCACGCTCACACACGCAACAGCCAGGATGTGCACACAAGTGTCCATCAGCAGAGGAACGGATAAACGAAATATGTATCTGCATCAGTTAGAATATTATTCCGCCCTAAGAAGTACTGACACATGGGACAACATGGATGAGCCTTAAAAACATCATGCTCAGTGACACCAGACACCAAAGGCCACATATTATATCATTCCACTTACATGAAACATTCAGAAGATACAAATTCACAGAGACAGAAAGTAGAACAGAGGTTACCAGGGGCTGGGAGGGGGCAGTTAGTGTTTAATAAGGACGGAGTTTCTGTTTGGGGTGATGGAAAATCTCTGAAAACCTCTGGAAAGGGACAGTGGTGATGGTTACACAACAACGTGGGTGTACTTAGTGCCACTTAACTGTACGCTTAAAAATGGTAAAAGGTAAATTTTATATTATGTATGTTTTACCACAATTTAAAAAAAGGTTCACATGGGATTCTCCCCCAGAGGCCCCCAGAGAGTGTGTCCCTTCTCACCGTGGCAGCTTTTTCCCAGCGTCGGTGTCAAAGATCACTTGAAATATTCTCAGATAAGCTTCACCTTGAAAAAGGCTGCAATTTTAAGCCATCCCAAACATTCTCCTAGCCAGTGGTTTCAGAAGAACATTCCTGCCCATGAATAGTGCTACGTCCTGCACTGGCGCTAGAGTTCAAAGACTTTCTTCTTGTAAAAAAGATCATTCTCAGCTTCCAAAATCAACATTTCCCCCCTGAGCCTTTTAGCACTCGATTAGTTGGCAAAACCAATATTAGTTTAAATGAAAGGCGATCTGCAGAGCGGTGCAGCTCACGGAGCCACCGTCCTCCCCCAGGGTGACTGAGCTGACGGGGTACGAGCCACAGGACCTGATCGAGAAGACCCTGTACCACCACGTGCACGGCTGCGACGTGTTCCACCTCCGCTACGCACACCACCTCCGTGAGTAGCACGCCCACCCCCAGCCGTGGGAGGTAGCTCCTCAGGGGCAGGGGTTGGGGGGAATTGTCCCTTTGGTTTGGTGCAATAACCGTCCATGGTGTACACATGAACCCTAAACCTCAAGTGTAACTTCTCCACCCCTTGCTTAAGTACAGCTACCTGTGATCAGTGCTCAAGCATCCATGCGCACCTTTTCAGGGAAACTCTGGCAAGTGTGGGACGGTTCAGATGTCACCTGGGTTCTAGATTGTGGATTTGGAACCTACACTTTGCTGTGATGGCTGAACACCAGTTGCAAATAATAGCAACAATAGGAGAACTGATCCGTAATGGGGTCCTTACTACTGCCAGGCACTGGTTTAAGGGATTAAATAAATTAGCAACCCAGTGAGGGAGATTCTCATGACCATGATCCTTGTTTTACCGTTGAGGATGCTGAGGTCCAGAGAGGGCAAGCCACTTGCCCATGGTCACACAGCAGGGAAGTGGCAGAGCTGGGGAGGCTCAGGGGAGGCCACTGTTCTATGGTGTGAGGAGTCATCGTAGAAAGAGTGGACACACATTGATTTGATTCACCGACGGAGGCAGTTTGGGAACATCTGGGTTTAGGGGATGTGCTCTATAGTCACTGAAGTGTTTAAAGAAGTGACACTTTTCTTTTAAAATCCAAATTAAGCCAGGAAATAACTTGGATGGAGTGAAATACCCCATCCTCCTGCCAATACCCAATCCTCATGCCAATGGCCAGTCTAGGGGTGCTTTTTAATGGGGTGCAGATAGAGGAGCCAGGTCATCTGCAGTGTGGTCCAGATGGCATGTCCTCTGTTCTTGCTTTGCTTCGTGTTAGCTAAGAGACGTTGGAGGACAAGTTGCTGGTGCTGAGTTGAAGGTGGACAGCAGGTCTACAGGCTGCTCGATCAGCTGCTGTTGTGCGTTGCATGCCTGGCCATTCAGTGTGGACTGGGACCCTACGAACATGACTGTCACTAGGGTGTTGCTGTTGCCCTCCTCTCTCCAAGTCTCTACGGCAGAGACTCGTGACAACCAGGACTTCTGGCTGGGCAGATGCAGACGGCTTCTTCCTTGCTCCCTTGTGCAAGACAGAGACTTGGAAGTGTGAATGAACATTTTTATTTCTTCTTTTTTTAAAAAAATGACCAAATCATGGTCTCATATAAACATTCTTGTCATTCTTGAGACCAAGCTTGGTAGAAAAGCAACTGCTTAGTGCTTAGATGTCACTGACATGGGAGCTAGAAATTTTCCCTGTGCAAACCTGGTAGGATGTGTCCATTCTAGGATTAGGCACTGGGAGCTGAGTGGGCAGCTGTGAGGAGGGGGGCGGGGCAGGGTGTGCTCGGAAGTAGCAAGAGCAGCCGGGAGGCGGAAGAGGCATCTGCTTTGAGAACAGTCTGGAAGGGAGGACAGGGGGACTCGGAGAGCAAAGGTGAGGCTCACACCTCCACACGCTCCCCTGCCGACATCGGGATACAGGGGCAGGCTGACTGCTCTGACGGAGAGCCCCAGCCCGGAGGGTTCTGGAGCCCCCATCCATGGGGGCAGGGGGATGTTGGGGGGCTCGTAATCCAGCAAGGGAGTTTAAAGCAAACCCCTGAATTACAAGGTGGAAGAGTTGTTCTTCAAAGTGGCCTGAAAGGCAGGAAATTAGGCCTCTAAACACGGAGAAAGAAAACTTATGGAATTGGAAGTCTTTATTCTGAATACCGTTTCTTTTATCTCACACTGCCTGGCTCACTGGAGCAGGGATTTTTTTTTTTTTTTTTTTCCCTTCAGGAGAAGGAATAGAATTTGCATTTTGGAAAGGTACTGAAGGCCACGGTGATGCTAATCGGGTGATGCCAATCCAGTGGCTCCTCTGCCCCTGACGTGGACCGATGCTGTTCACTTATTGATTCTGGCCTGTGACAGGCAGTTTGGGGAGCTGGGGGCTCTTGTGTCCATTTCCCGGGTGAGCAAGGTGAGACTCCGAGGCCACCTGCACAGGGCAGGGCTGTAGGCTGCTTGGACCATAGGACTGGAGCCCAGGCCATTTGGCTCCCAGGCCGCCGGCGGTTTCCAGCACACAGCAGGTCTGGCACCGGACATGCGGGCCGGCCGCGGTTCCGTCGGGAGCCCTGACCTCCCGAGCTCAGCCGGCTTACCAGGCCTGCAGGGGATTTGGTTTGAGAGGCCTCCTGCGATTATCCGACAAATCCACTTTTTCTCCCTGGAAGTTTGTCATTCCTGGATATCGCGTCCTCTGAGGGAATGTGGAAGGGAAGCACGCAGGGCTCCCGAGAGTCACGCAGAAAGGCGGGAGTGTTTGGAAATTAGAGCACAGCTTTCCTTTCCAAGTAGGCTGGAATCTGCATATCAAAGAGAACAGAAAATAGCAAGATGGACAGTGGTTGCTACTGTTCTGTGACTTTGACCTACCGCAGGGACAAGAGGGACCATGTGCAGCCCAGCCAGGCCAGGGGGCAGGTGTGGCCTTGGGGTGCGCCTGCCCCAGATGGGAGAGGGAGTGGCCTCCGGGACAGGCTGGGGGGTGGGGGGGTTCTTAGCCCCGGCTCTTGCACAAGCCTGGGGGTGGGCATTAGCCTCCAGAACTCGTGCCTGGTTCCAGCATTGGAAGCACTGCTGGGCCTGAGCCTCAGCCTCCCCCAGAGCATTAAGCTGGGAAGTCACACCCCTCTAATGCCAGAACCTTCCAAGGGAAGACAGTCAACGCCAGAGCACAAGAAGCGGGTCTTTATGGAGTGGCACTTCCGCGATGGTGGAACCCCGCCTTGCGCGGTACTGGAGGCCTCGCTCTCCTTCCCAGGCCAGAGAGGCCAGCTCCGGGCTTCCTGTTCCTGACTCTCCACCCCCAGGGCTGGGTGGCATCTGTGTAATTTCCTTAAACTCCAAAGCTGCCCCTGAGCCTGGAGTTGCGTGCACTGGGTTATTCGGACTAAACATGGGCAGGGAGTGAGGAGTGAGAGCCACACAGGGGCGTCGTCCACTGGCTCCACTGTGGGCGGCTGGTGCTCGATGCCCCGGGGACTCCAGAGCCCCGCAGGGCCCAGGTGGAGGGGAGGGTGAGCTCAGGTATTTATACACCAAGTCCGTCAGCCACTGGCGGGGGCTGCTCTCGGGGGGCATCATTCCCTGGTCTACCCTCATCTGGCTGGAGTGGGCTCTGCCAAGGGCCCCAGGAAGGAGGGTGGGACGTGGCCGGCCAGGCAAGGTGGACCCCTGCACAGCCTGTCCTCAGCCTGCCCCCCGCCCAGGCCTCCACTCGGGCTGTGTGAGGACGTCCCTGTTCTAAAGCTTCACAGGTTTCTCCTCACTTGCCAGCCCCATCTGTCATCATTTCCTTGGACACATGGGTCACACTCTCTGGGGGCTGTTGGCCAACAGTGGTGTCCTACACCGAAGCCCCTGCTCTGCGAGGGCTGTGGACACCGAGCCCCCGTGCACTGCAGCTCTGCCGCCCCCCACCCCCCCAGCTTGGTGCCAGCGGTGGCCACCCCTCCTCTCGGGGACGTGCCCAGCTGCTGCTTGACCCGCAGAGCCCTATCCGAGGGACCTGCATTCTTATTTCTGGACAATGCTGTTGTCTCATGGTGTTTGGATCCTTGTGGGGACTGTGTTCGTGTCCCGTGGCTGCCATGACAAAGTGCCAGAGATGGAGGGGCTTAACTAACAGAAATTCGTTTCCTCACAGTTCTGGAAGTCTGACATCAAGGTGTCGGCAGGTTCGGTTTTTCCTGAGGTCTCTCTCTCTCCCTGTGTCCTCACAGGGTGTCCCTCTGTATATGTCTGTGTCCTGATCGCCTCTCCTTATAGGGACACCAGTTGTGTTGGACTAGGGCCCACTCATGTAACCTTATATTACCTCCGTCACCCCTTTAAAGATCCTGTCTCCAAATACAGCCACGTGCTGAGGGACCGGGGGTTGGAACTTCAACATATGAGTTCTGGGGAGACACGATTCATCCCATAACAGGGACATTCTCTGCTATCTCTGCGTCTCACCCACGTAGTGGCCACAGGCCCTTTCCCATATTTTAGCTGGACAAGCCAGCTGGGGGGGGGGGACAGGCGGGAAGACAGAGAAGGCGGATGCGTGACTGTGAAGTGTGGCTGTTTGGTCCTGTCACGCAGTGCTTTGGGGCTCGGGGCCTGGCCTGAGGGGAGGGCGGCGAGGCCCGGGCTTCTTATTCCAGCCTGGGCCCCCCCCCACCCCCTCCCCAGGCTCCACCTGGATCCCCACGGTGGCCGCTGCTGACCTGGGACTCAAGTCCTTCAGTTCAGCCAGCTAGACTGGCCTGGTGGCTGTCCCAGGGATGCAGGGACACGGGCAGCTTGTCTGCTTCCATCTGCCACACCCCCTGCAGCCGGAGGTGGCCCACCCACCTGGCCCCCCCGGGACTCCTTATAGAGAGACGTCACTGAGCGCAGGGACAAGGCACAGCTGCCAACACCCAGGACCAGAGGCAGGTCACCCCGTTTCCTAGGGCCACGCCTTCCCCACGCTGGTGCCCAGAAGCCGGGGATCTCCGGAGACAGGGCCGAGGGCTCGCGGAGGCCCGACAGGAGGGGCCTGGCGGTGGTGCTGGGGGCCCGTCAGTCCGATGGTTTTCACACATTCTTTACGATATTATCTTAACCGGGACACGGAGTCCACAGGGGCTGAAAGGAAAAGAATTCAAAGGCTGCAGAAAGTCAGGCTCTGTGGAAAAGCAGGGCCCAGCAGAGCTATCTTTGGGGAGCACAGGCTTCCGGGGGCCAGCGCGAAGGGCGTCTCGGCCCAGAGAGGGGCGCGTGTGGTCCTCCTGCCAGGGCAGGTCAGGGCGTCACCAGGACAGCTCTCCAGGTCTGAACTGGCAGGAAAGTGAACACGGGGTCCTCAAGAGAACTGCTTGGACCGCCCCCCCCAACTCCCCACCCACCGCCTGCCAAGGCTGAGTAGAGGCGTGATGTAGTCACATGGTCTCCAGGAAACCGGGGCCCCCCAACTGGGGTCTGCCTCCCTCGGCTCCCTGCTTTCTTTGTACTTAACTTTGGGAGGCTCCTTGTGTGGGGGGGAAGCTGGCAGAGGTCTGTGTTCTCTTGACCTGCGACCCTCGGGCCAGACGGAGGCTGCCTGGTGCACAGGCGGGGAGGGGGTCAGTGTCAGACCTGATGATTATGTCGAGGGACGCTGGGCTGTCCCTGTTTGGGAGAACGATGATGTCCACATGGCTGTTCTTCCACGGTAGTTGAGAATTTCACCTAGCTCTCTAGGTAGGCTCCTGATCAAGGTGGGCCAAGCCAAAGCCACAAAGAGAACATAGGCCACGTCCAACTATTAAAATATTTCAATGGGACAGAAAGACTATGAGGCCAGATAAACCAATATAACAAAATTATAGGCCATTGGAGTAGCTCGTATAAATCCAAGGAGAACACACTCTAAATGACAGATAATAGCCACACATTCAAATGCTGACGGGCCAGGCATTTAACATGAATGCAGGAATGGGCTCCTGTAGGGCAAGAGGGAATGGTGGGGCCTGTGGCTCGCTGGAGAACACATGACCCACCCACAGGAATCCTGAGTAACAATGACACTTGTGCCACCAACAAGCACATCTGTGGGCACATGTGGTACATGGGACACCAGTCTGTGACCACTCTACAGCACAGCTATGGAACAGGGGACAAAGCCTTGAAACAGAAAGTAAATAAACTTGAAAGGCATTTCCAGGCTGTTGTGCAGGGTCTGAGTGACGTTACAGGGGATGCCTGCTCTGGACCGGAAACAGATGCCAACGTTTCATTCCTACCCACCTCCTTTTGGGATGCTGCCCTCTGAGTGGAGTGTGGAGATGGAACTGGTTTTGTCCCGCGGAGGAAGGCTGGGGAAGCCTGTGCAAGGGACAGGAACCCTGACTGCATTTACCATTTTTTCCAATTTGGGTGGTGGATGAGTTTCCCAGGGCTGCCCTAACAAATTAATACAAACTGGGTGGCTTAAAACAACAAAAATCTATTTTTTCACAGTTCTGGAGGTCAGAAGTCTGAGGTCAATACGTCATCAGGGCCGCACTCCCTCCCAGGGGCTAAGGAAGGAGGCTTCCCTGCCTCCCCCAGCCCCCACGGCCCCAGGTGCCCCTTGGCCTCTGGCTGCATCACTCCAATCTGCCGTCTTCCTCACTTGGCCTTCTCCTCTGTGTTTGTGTCTTCTCTTCCGTCTTTTATAAGGACACTTGTCATTGGGTTTAGGGCCCATCTGGGTAAAGGATGATTTCATCTTGAAATCTTTAACTTGATTACGTCTGCAAAGATTCTTTTTTCAAATAAGAAGTTCCAAGGGTTAGGATGTGAAACATAACTTTTTGGGGGATACTATTCAACACATGACAGGCATTTTCTGTGTGCTTTTCAGCCTTTGAAATCCAAAACAGAAATAATAGTTATGCTCGAGGCCAAAGTTCACTTTCCTCCCAGAGGGTGGCTCCCAGGCAGGACCGTGCCTAGGGGAGAAATTCCGGAGGACCCAGGAAGGCCACTTAGTTTTCTGGAAAGTATATTTACAGAATTAGAATTTCCATCCCAAAGTGGCCTTGGAGAACCAGGACTACTGGCTTTCGTCCATGCATGAATCACCTTGGACCCAGAACCGTCTTAGACCATGATTTGGGAGGTACTATGGCTAGAGGTGCATGGGGCAGGGCTCTGCCCCCAAGAGCTCACAGCTTAGGGGACTTCTCTTCCCTGTCCCCATCCATCACCACCATAAGGAGGGCCTTAGTGCATAGCTCTCTAGCCTGGGATAATTTTAGGCAGGTAGTTAAGGATGCCAGACTTAACGGAGAACTGGAGCAAAGCAAAGAATGTTATGACTGAGTGTCTAGGATTTGAACTTGGATTGATACGTTGACTTTTGTCATGGGTCACAGAGCAGCAAAAAAGAAAAAAATTATATATATGTTTGTTTGGTCTCTGTATCTAAGCCTCGTGATGGCAGAGCTGGGGAGGGCCAGAGAGAATAAAATCTCCGCAATTTCTGCAATTTGATTCTTAATATGAAATATTTGGGATAAACTGGCTTCATTTTATCCAGCTCAAGATGAGGAATGTTGCAAGAAATAAAGGGGAAGGTATAAAGTACAAGACGAGAAAAATGAAAAGTATATGGTCATATTCCTTGGGGCTGCACAAACACTGCTAGGAGCTGGTTTCAAAGTTGAAGAGATTAATGAGCATTTCTGATGAAGAAAGGGTGACGTCTTGGGAAATCCAAGGGTGGGACCTCAGGTTGAGCATTTGCTTCTCTTGGTTACCTTGGGCCATAAACGAATTGGCCGTCTTTCTTAAAAGGTGAGCCCACCCCCACCCCCACCCCATAGGCAGCTAGAGAGAACCTTCTGGTGGCTGCTGCTCCGTCCTCCCACAGTGGCCGCTCTGAGAACACCTGGGTTAGGGCCCCAGTTTCCTAGCGATGCCCACCTCCCACAGTGGCAGAGGGTAGGACGAGGCCATGCACGTGCAACAGGGCAGACCCCCAGAGGAGAGCAAGGCTCCTCTCTTTCCCACTGCCTTTGTCTACAGTCTTCCGTCTTCCGCAGGGTTCTAGTTCCTGCCAGATGAGTCTGTTGAGATGCAGATGCTAAGCCTGGCCAGAAAAGGGCTGGTCTCTGCACTGTCCCAGAGAGGCCAATCGACCCCATCCCACCGCGCAACAAGACTGCTCGAGTGTCCCTAGCGCCGTGTGTAAGGGGCTGCGGGGCCTATTAGTGTATTTCCACTTCCCCACCCCACACAAACTGCTTTCCCAGGTAAAAAAAAAAAAAAAAAAAAGATTTTACATTCTGGTTATAAAACTCAAACCTCCTCCTTGTTCGAAATTTAGAAAAGCTGAAAAGAAGAAAATGAAAATCCCCTGTCATTTTCAGTTAATGAGAGTTAGTATGCGCTAACACAGAGCCCTTCATCTGTGTCTGCTGCCGCTCTAAATCTTCACACAGATCAACTCATCTTCCCAACAACCATATGATGTCAGGACTGCGATTATCCTCCTTCTATAAATGAGGATAAACAGGGGGGCTGGAAGCTCGTCCAAGATCGCAGTTGGTTGGGGTACGAGTGCGACGTGTGTGTACGTGTGCGCGTGCACGTGCCCACTATTTCATAATTAGGGTTACGCTTTGTGCATTTCTGAATCTTGTCTTTTCTTCATTTAACATCATATTGCACACATTCTTATCAATCATCATTTTAATGGCTGCATAGTATACCATAATTTATTTACTCTTTTCCCTCTTGTTGAACTGTTAAATCTCTCCCCCACTCCTTTTTCCTGAATTTTAAGTAAGACTGTGATGAACCTCTTTGTACGTAAGCCTCTGTTTGCATTGCTCGTAACTTCCAGAGGACCAGGGCCCAGGAGTGCAATGGGTGTGTCAGCGGGCACGAGCTCTCAGGAGGATCACACCGATTCACCTTCCATCACACAGGAAATCCCTCTCCCCATAATCAGCCGGCGTCACCTGTTGTCATTTCATTTTTGTGAGATAAAATTCACATCATATATAATTCATCTTTTTAGCCATTGTAAGTGGTTTTTAGTCTATTCACAATGTTGTGCAACTATCTTAATAATTCCAGAACATTTTTCATAATCCCCCAAAAGGAGCCCATCATTCCCAGGCCCCTCCTCCTCAGACCCTGCAACCACTCGTCTGCGTTCTCTCACTGTGGATTTGCCCGTTCTGCACATTTCGTATCAATGGACTCGTAACATTTGCTTCTTTTTTAATGTATGTTCATCTGATGGATGGTATCTACCTCTGAGTTAAACCAGTGAGATAAACTTTTGTTCACCCTTTTGCCCATTTATGTTTATTCTTTGGTGAATTACTTGTTCATGTCCTTTGCCCACATTACTTTTAGAGTCTTTGTTTTCTATTGATCTGTATGAACTCTTTACATGTTAAGGTGAATAACTCTTTGACTATCATATTTACAGCATTTTTTTTTCCGCAAAAATATTTTGATGTGGCTGATAAAGAGCCACCTATGAAGTGAAAAGCAGCCACACAAAGCAGTGGAGAGCCTGGGCAGTGTGTGGGCAGACGGGGGGTGGGAGGGCTTTGCTTGGTGGTGCGATAGGAAGGCTGAATTTTGTTGCATATGAGCCTCTGGGGGTTTCCTTCAGTGCCAGCTAATACAGTCACAGACTCGGCCCCTTGGGCCATCTCCTCAAATCTCTGCTCAGATAGCTGCTAGTTAGGGGCAGGGGCCAGCCCTGCCTTCGGAAGCAGGAGCACCCTGGAGCGGGGGACCTGGGCATCCAGGGGCGTCTTTCTAGACTTGTGCTGGCCTCCCCTTCCCTGGAGAAGGTTAACTTGCCTTCGTCCTCTCCACTGCCCACCCGCAGGTTCCGGCACTTTCCTCCCCCACCCTCCTACCTGCCTCCTGGAAGGCTGTGAGGTGGGACAGTGGTTTGTGGGCACACCGAGCTTTGTGTGAGCTCCCAGCAGCCTGGAGTCTGCGCCCATGCATAGACGATGGGCCCAGAGGCCCAATTTTCAGGAATTGTGTAGCCAAGCAGAGGCCCTTCCTACATGAACAACAACGTAGGAAATTAATGGGGTTCCTGAGAAGAAAATAGAAATGGCAGGAGAGTAACCAGCCGTTTTACTGTGAATGCACTCGTTCCAGTGTGCGGCAGATACCAGCAACAGCCTGACACAGCTGAGTGGACTCAGCTTGCTACTTTGTTTCAATAACATCACTCACCCCCTCTGCCCATGAAGGGCTGGGGGATTAAAACATAATTGTGGCACTTTGGAAACTAAAAGGCATATCCAATTTTATCACTCTGCTGGGTCCAAACACTGTTTGGGGGCCGTTTCCCCCAGTAAAGGCAACGACTGCTAACTTAGAGTTCTTAACGGGAGGGGACCTCTTGAAGCTGTAGGCAAAATCCTTGTGTGCTTGTGTGTGTGTGTGTGTGTGTGTGTCTGTGTGCACGCCTGAGCACGCATGGGAGCATGCACCCTCCGTGGAGAAAGGTCACCCTCTTTGTCCTTGGCCCCAGGAAGGCTCAGAGCAGGGTTGCAGGTCACCGTGGGGGCAGCGTCCCCAGAGGCCAGGCCTGGAAATGTGCGAGGACTGATGTCGTCTTGTGCTTGCAGTGCTGGTGAAGGGCCAGGTCACCACCAAGTACTACCGGCTGCTGTCCCGGCGGGGCGGCTGGGTGTGGGTGCAGAGCTACGCCACCGTGGTGCACAACAGCCGCTCATCCCGGCCCCACTGCATCGTGAGTGTCAATTATGTACTCACGTAAGTCACACGTATTTGTTTCTCTCCTTGCTCTCTCCTCCTTCCCTGTCCCACATCGGATCGCTCCGATAAGCACCATCTCTTTCTCTCTCTCTTTCTCAAACTGTTCATTTGTCTCCTGTTTTGTTTTTATTTGAACAGTCTGGTCCAGACCTCTGGGAAGGTCCAAATGATTTCCATGCTCAGTGGTGGGGGCCGTGAGCTAGGCAGTGGGGGGAACGGGGAGGGGGGAGCCCTGCCCAGGACACAGCTTAGGGCGCATCACAGAGCCCAGGTGAGGGGCCAGGGCAGGTGCAGGTGCCCCCATCTTGAATAAGGCGCAAAGACCGTGCACATCCCGGATCAGGAGTGTAAACTCATGCTATCCGTGTCCACAGACATTTGGGTCATCCTGGGTGCTCCTGCTGTGTGAGACAGAGGAAACCTCCCATTCTTCCCCTGTCTTCCTGGAGAGCCTGTTGCAAGTGATGGTGACTATCTGGCCCCTTAAGAGTCCCAGAAGGTCAAGTTCAGTTGCAATTACTTTTTAGGCCCTTAGAAGCAACAGGACATAAGTCTACCTGGAGCCATATATTACTCTCTGCCCACCATGGCCACTATGTATTAAATCTCCTTGCACCCAGCTCTGGCCCTGCACTTGGCCCTGGAAGTTCTCCTACCCCCACCCTGAAGAGGGTCCTCATTCACCTTCCAAATGCCACGAGGATTTGGGCTCTAGGTTCTTTCATAGAATGACAGCCAGGTTCTTAGGTGTTTTAGCAGCCAAGTGATTTTTGGCAAAACTATAAGACAGAAAACCTTTTAGCCCCTTATTTATTCTTCCTGAGCAGACCTGTGTGGGCTGGCACTTTGGGGGCCCTCTCCTTCCGTGAACATGACCATGCTGAGTTGGCTGTTTAGGGTGGAGACGGGCCCCTGACGTGCACATGGACAAGGCCAGAGGCTGGGATCTGGACCAGCCAAGGCTCCCAGCCCTGCCTCCCAGGTGCTAACAGAGAGCAGCCAGGCCCCGGGCACGCTGGATGAGGGGGGACTTGATAAGGGTATTTCTGCCCTTTCCTTTTTGCCTTGACGGCCTTCCTCGTGGCCCCTGCTGTCCCCAGGAAGTGTGTTTGGGGCTTTATGGGATTGGAGAGAGCTGCACGGGCCTCCCTCTACCCTGCCAAGTGACATTAACCTGGCTCAGCATTTCCTGGGGCCACAGGCGGCTTCTATACCAACTGTGAGCTGGCCTCTCACATCCCAGCCACCTCCAGCCTCAGTGAGATGACACGTTGGGGCACTAAGGAAGAACGTGCCCAGGGGATGGGGCCAGGGGAGCCGCTCTGCCTCCGCCGCCCACCGGCCGTGACTCGTCCCACTCTGGCTTTCCAGGGAGATTGAATACAAGGAACTTCAGTTGTCCCTGGACCAGGTGTCCACTTCCAAGTCCCAGGACTCCTGGAGGACCGCCTTGTCTACCTCACAAGAAACCAGGAAATTAGCTAAACCCAAAAATACGAAGATGAAGACAAAGCTGAGAACAAACCCTTACCCCCCGCAGGTAAGAGCGCAGGCTGGTGCGGGCGGGCTGACTCTGTCCCGGGCTCGGGACACCTGGACATGCTAAGGAGTGACGAGCTCTGGCTGCACGGCAGGATGGCCCTGTGCAGTGAAGCAGGGTCCCCGGGGTGTCCTGCCTACATGCTGGTGACACAGCCTGGGGGGTGCTATCCGAGGGCCAAGTCTAGGAAAGAGAAAACTAAACTAGGAAGGCACGTCGGCCTCTTAGACCCACTGAAGTGTTTCGTCTTTTCTAAAAATGAATACCTTCCCTTTTTGTTTTTTTTTAAAGTAGTTTGTGAGCTCTTGGAAATGGCAAGTGTCCATGTGCATCTGGTGTGGTGTCAGCTTGGGGTGGGTATCTCTTTCCACCCAGGCGATGGGTGACTGGGGTGCTGCTTGCCGTGCACCTGTCCCCGAAGGACCTCGCAGTGGTGGTCGGGGCAGTGGTAGGGCCAGCCCTAGGATGGGGTGGGCCCTGTGGGAGCGGATCTCGTGGGGCCGGAAGGCAGCTTCCCGCCGGCCCCTCGGCAAGTCCTTATCCACCTTCTTTGCCCCCCAGCAATACAGCTCGTTCCAAATGGACAAACTGGAATGCGGCCAGCTCGGAAACTGGAGAGCCAGTCCCCCCGCGAACGCCCCGGCTCCCCCGGAACAGCAGCTCCATTCAGAGGGCAGCGAGCTTCTGTACGCGCCGTCCTACAGCCTGCCCTTCTCCTACCACTACGGACACTTCCCCCTGGACTCTCACGTCTTCAGCAGCAAAAAACCAATGTTGCCAGCCAAGTTCGGGCAGTCCCAAGGATCCCCTTGTGAGGTGGCACGCTTTTTCCTGAGCACACTGCCAGCCAGCGGCGAGTGCCAGTGGCATTACGCCAACCCCCTAGTGCCTAGCAGCCCGTCTCCAGCTAAAAACCTCCCGGAGCCACCGGCGAACACCGCTCGGCACAGCCTCGTGCCAAACTACGAAGGTGGGTCAGGTTTGCATGCAGGGACGCAGGGAGGGCTGGGAACAGATGGGGCAGCGGTGGGTGGCACATGGAAAAAGAATCCTCAGGCTTTAGGCAAACTTTTCCTTCTTCTGCTTCTAAGTAGGACTTGTGCTCTCCTGCTCTCTATGCAAGCGCTTCACGAGAGTGAGAAGGGATGCTCTGCATGCCTTGGGGACACTGGCGACAGTATAAAGGGCAAAGGAAAACCAAGTGTTCAGCCTTCATATAAATCCTGGCCTCATTCACTCCCCAAAAGGAGACAATGATTTTCAAAACCAGCTCGCATGTGATGAGAATATCCCGGCTGCATTTATTTTACAAGATTACTTTCCACTCCACCCAAAAATGAGTATGAGAGACAAAGAGTCTCTTGGTTTTCTTCCTATGCCAGTTTTTGAAGTGAGGAAAACCATTGTGGAGATTCATGAGCTGAGGGACAGACATGCCCCTCACCACCCCAGGGCAGATTACATAAAACCTCTGGGCCTCAGTTTCTTCCTCTGTAAAATGGGATCATAAGCAGTGTGAGTGCCTACTCCAGGACATGGCACACAGGAGGGGCCTGCCCAGCACATGCTAGTTCACCAACAGACACAAATGGCCTTTTTGCCCTCTCCTCCTGGTGGCAAGCAAGCAGATGTCTTCTGTGGAGGTGCCATGGAGCTGCCTAGGACACAGACTCCTGTTTGCTCACTGAGCCAACCGCAGGCAGCGGGTGGAAGGTGGGGATTGAGGATTAGCTGCAGGAATGTGACATCAGGATGACATGCCCCCCAAAAGAATTGCAGCAGCTCCTACTACAAGAGGGGCTAAGAAGGAGAGCTCCCAGAGTGTGCACGAGCTCTCTCTCATTCTCAGTAGGGCTCCGCACCTCCTCAGGCTTCTTCCTGCTTTGGATGCAAATCCCAGGACTCTCTTGCTCAGCTCTGTATTGTGACACCACCTCAGATACGTTTCTTCTCCAAATCTGAGAAGAGGGATATAGATCAAGGGAGAACTCTAACCTTCTTGGAGATCACTAGGACATGTTTTTCAAAAGTAGCCAACTTAGAAAAGACCATCCCAGCGGCCGTGCCACCCTGCCTTTTGGCCTGGGGCTGTCCCGGAGCCACTGATTCTTTGCTTTGAATCCCCAATACCCATCAGTGCTTTGGGTCCCTCACATAACCAACTAGGGGTTTTTCGAAACATCCAAGGAAAGAAGGACACAGGAAAGGGTTTTGATACAGCTGGAAATATCCACTTGAGATTAGAATTTGAATTATTGTTCTGTGTGTTTGGAAGATGGCTTGTATCACATAGTATTTGATTTTTATTGCTATTTTAAAAGTGAAAGAAGTTAATAACCACCTGTTTGTCACACACTTGATAAGAAATAGACCAAAGGTGCTAATTTGAGGCAATCTGTGATCAACTTCCTAATCTTTTTGGTATGAAAGAAAGTCGAAGAGTGTCAGAAAGTTAAAAAAAAGACCCAAAACAAAAAATACCCCCCAAATCCCAGGGAGCTACTTAATTTCAGGCATCTAATTGGGTAGGGGGGTTCTTTACTTATGATACAGACCAGGGTGATGGCCACCCCCTCCCCACTGAGGGATAAACAAAAATCGGGGCAGACTGGGACCCTCTAACGCGAGGGCCCCTGGTGGTCTCTAGACCCCTGCTGCCAATGAGGCAGCCACTAGCTGTCCAGCATTGAAAGGTGGCCAGTGCCACGAGATGTGTGAAGTAAGCACTGCATCTCAAAGGCAGTACCAAAAAAAGAAGGAAAGAATGAAATCCCCCAGTAATTTAAAATATTGACTACACGCTGAAATAATATTTTGGACGTGTTGCATTAAGCACATTGTTTAACAGGAGTTCCACCTGTTTCTCTTCTCTCCCCACTGCGGCCGCTAGTGCATTTTAGATGGCGCCTCGCGACTGGACGGCGCGGGCCTGGACTGCGCTGGGGGAGGGCGACGGCGACCGCGTGGGCCGAGCGCGCGGGCGGCGCGGGTCGCAGGTGGCCGAGGGGTGGTGGCGCTTGGGCCGCGCCCCTGGCTCCCCGTGTGCGAGCGTCCGTCTAACTTGTCGCCTGTCTCCGCAGCGCCCGCCGCCGCCGCGCGCAGGTTCGCCGAGGACACGGCGCCCCCGCCGCCGCCGCCGAGCTTCCCGAGCTGCGGCCACTACCGCGAGGAGCCGGCGCTGGGCCCGGCCAAGGCCGCCCGCCAGGCCGCCCGGGACGGGGCGCGGCTGGCGCTGGCCCGCGCGCCGCCCGAGTGCTGCGCGCCGGCCCCCGAGCCCCCGGGCGCGCCCGCGCAGCTGCCCTTCGTGCTGCTCAACTACCACCGCGTGCTGGCCCGGCGCGGGCCGCTGGGGGGCGCCGCGCACGCCGCGCCCGGCCTGGCCTGCGGCCCCGGTGTCCCCGACGCGGCGCCCGGCGCGCTGCGGCCCCGGCCCCCGAGTCCCGCCGCCGCCTCGCCGCCCGGCGCGCCCCTGCCGCACTACCTGGGCGCCTCGGTCATCATCACCAACGGCAGGTGACCCGCCTCCGCGGGGCTGCCCGCACGGAGAAGCCATAGCCAGGCCTTCCGGTTCCTGCTCGACGACGTCCGCAGACCCAGGAGGGCCGAGCTGCATATGCACCATATAAATTAATTTATACAGAGACGACTATTTTAATAGGACCCCGCGGACGGCTTTTAGATTTTTACCGTAGATGCCACAGACGCCGGGGCAGAGGATGGAGACGCGGCCTGGCGCTGGGGAGAAGGGACCGCCCGGCCTGTGTTTTGCCAAGAGCTGGGTTTTCTGAAAACCAGCGCTGAGCGTCCCCAGCGTCCCCGACGTCCCACGTGTGACCTCAGACTACCCCGTCGTTGGGGGGGGGGGAACTCGGTTTCCTCACCTTGAAATCAGGCTGAACGCATCTTGCCTTGTCCCCGTTCTCGATAATAATCCCACCGGGCGGTTTAAGGAGCTTCAACTCCGCAAATATCCTCTTCTCTGCGGAGGGAAACCCACCCGGATACAGCCCGGGAGGACGGCAGGCCCTGGAGGAAGCCTGTATCCCCAGCCCTTTTAGATTCTTGGGTACAGGCAGAATGTGATTAGTGTTAAGTCCCACGAATAGACGACAACGCCACTGTCTTTAAAAGTCATTCATGAGTCTCAATTTTTTTTTTAATTTAACCCTTTCTTCAATACAAAAATCAACAAGCCAAGAGTAAGGAAGGGGGCGAACATGCAATTTCATCGTGTGTGTCTGTGAACATGGGTGTGCTTCACAAGTACGTTAACAAGCTCTTACTTCCCCCTCACCCCTATGAACTCTCGATAACACCAAGAATAGCACCTTCAGAGTATATTGAATAGGCATTAAATGCAAAAAAGTATATATAGCCAGAGATTTTATGAGAATGACCCTGTCAAGCTTAATTACATGACAAAATCCCTCTGGCCCACACAGATCTGTAATTCACGAGGCTTGTGTTTGCTGCAAGTAGTGCTAATGAAGTTAGTTGAATTGCATGTGCAATATGGCAAACTGTCAATGGACTGCACCTTGTGTAAGAAAAACGTGCTTAAGGGGATGTAATGAAAATGATGTATACATTTAAGCATTTTCTACATAGCAAGGAAACTTCATATGAACATGTCATGTAACAGGTAAACAAAACCCTTTCATAAAGCACCAGCGGTATTTTAAAAATAAACTTCCATTCATTTTTGTTTTTTGCTTAAAGATCTCACCATTTAAAAATATTATAGCTCTAAACTGGATGGGTGCATTGAACCATCTTTCAACTTGCTCCACACTAAAAACACTATATTATTTTGCTGCTTTTTCAAAAATGGTGTATTTTAGGAAACCTTTTCCAACCTTTCTGAGTGGAAAGAGGTTTTCACAAATGTTTTCAACTCATCATTCTAGAATCAAAGTGCACCTACACCAACTGTTCTCAAAATGTGAACTGGTTTTTTGCCGACCCTGACTCATTCCCTATGGAGTGTTGGTTGGGCGTATGGTACGATTTAAAATTTGCAAATTTAGGAACATGTGTCATGCAGCAAAGGGACTGGATCGTAAGAAGGGATGCACACACCTCTATACTGCACTTAGCTATACCTCATCCGCAGCTCTTTTTGTGTGTGTACACACAAAATAAGCCTAGGGTAGTATTTTTTATGTTCATGAGTCTCATAATTAAACCATGATTCTTGGAAGGTATAGGTGTGATTAGTAGAAGATATCACCAACATTTTTCAATAAAGTACCACAAAATGCTTTTGTGTCTACCTTGTTATTAACTTTGGGGGCTGTACTTAGTAAATACAAATCATGAAGGCAATCAGAGCAGTTTAATAAAAGAATCACTGTTGAGAAAAAAAGACCCCATTATCGATTTACAAATGATAATGTAAATAGGCTTCACAAAGAGTGTATATGTACTTGAAAAATAAAATGTGTACTAGAGAAAACTTCCTTGTCTAAACAAACATCACAGTTTTCATAGCCTAGAACATGAAGGAAGATTCTTATATAAGCCAGCTTCAATGCAGGGTTAACAGAGCAGTTACTATGGCAACCTAATATTGTTACCTCCATCTTTAAGAGTCTGCACGTTTAAGCTGGGGATATCGTTTCTTGACTTCTGTGAGGCTCTGGCAGGGGAAAAGGAAGAATTTTAATAAATATGCCTCTCTTTCAAAAAAAAGAAGAAAAAAAAAATTGTAGTGGGCCCTAACATGTACCATGTTGACAAAAATGCCAGATCAAATGGATTTGAGAAATAAGCCCAATTCAAGACTGGCCCTCCAGGAGGCCTCCCAGGGAAAGGAATTCCTTTATGTTCTTGGAAGCCCTTTTCTAGAAAAGCCATTCCATTCATACCTTTGTAGAGACGTGCACTGGGTGTGAAGGGCAGTGCTGAGGAAATCTGTAAGAGCCTGCCCATTCTGCCCCCTCTCCCTCCACCCCTTTTATCCTTTTAAAAGTCCTACCAGCCCTGCCTTCCTCCTCTCCACCCCAGAGAGGCTTAGTACGATCAATGGATCCTGTATAAAGTCTACGTAAGTTTTAACTTATTGGAACTGTAAGACAATTAAGGTAGGCTGGGGGGGCTGCTACAGATAAAATGGAATAAAGACATTTTCCAATAAATGCCATAAAATTACAGTAGCTTGAAATTTTAGTGAATTTGGGTTATCTAAAACGCATTATTCAAGCGGTTCCTAAACTGAAGTATGATATATAAGGTTAAAATCTTGGGGGAAAAAACTGTTAAGACAAAAACTCAAGCAGATTTCACAAAAAAATAAGAAATATCCTAAAAGAACAGAATCTAGACGTTGTTACATTAAATTTCTTTCTCACCTCAGTAAAGAGGTTTTTTACTTTTGGGTTTTGTGAACTTTCATTCTTTGGAGTAATAAGATTTCTCTTTTGTATGATGCATAATATGTTTGTCAAAAATACATCAAAAACCAAAAAACACTTGGCTTCTTAATACTTACAAATAAATCCATATTCCATACTATGTAAAACACTTTATTTATTTTGTAAAAACATGTTTAAATATGAATAAAAATACTCTAACCAAAAGTAGTCGCCTATTTTTAAAAATGAAATTTGTGGTTAAAAAATAAGAATGAACCCAAACCATATAGAAAATCTTAAAGTTTATTTTGGTAGACTTGCTTTTTATAGGCATTGGTTTAAAGTGATTCTTTTCAGAGACATTCTTTGAAAAGCTAAAAATGCAAAGGGTTACACTTTATTTCAGATATGCATAGTAATTACCCAGGAATAAGGATTCTCCATTTTCTGCCTGTTGGGAGCAAACAGATCTAGGGCTGTAAGCCTAGGACACCCCCCTTTTGCACTCTGAACTGTCAGCTGAGGCCGGCTTTTCTCCTTGTTCCCAGATTCCAGGGTGAGGGCAGCCTTGCTGTATATGTCAGGGGTGGAGGGACCTCCAGAGGCTGCGCCCTTCGGCCAGGGGTCCCCCACCCGGACCTGTGCACCCACCCCTACCCCAGCCTCAGCCGGGCCCCTGGCTCCCACATCAGGCGACATCAGTGTGCTGCAGTGAAACCCAGTGACGATTTTACTTCGGACACAAATCCTTCCTACTTCCACCACACCCTGCCGGCGTTCCCAATGCCGAAGCCACTGTTTGGGGGTGGGAGTGGGACACAGGAAGCCCAGTGATTGCTGTGTCCTATTTTAGGGGACACGTCCCCAAGAGTCTCCCTCAAAAATCTGCTACCAACCCTGAAGGGAGGATGCTGCTTTACCTTTTACAAAACACTATAGATGCTCAACCTACAGCCTCTAACTGGGGGATAATCCAATATTCTAAAAGCTCACACCCATCCTGAGTTTAGTGGCCACATTTTAAAGATTATGCATAAAGAAATGCAAAGTTTCCATTAAGACTTTAAAGCTCTTTGCGATCACAGTTGCGGGGTGCACAAATGGCCCAAACCCTAGAGTGAGGCATCGCAGGTAGCTGGGTTTCCCTAACACTAACAGCTAAAGGTAAAATGCCTTTATATTCAGCTGTTCTGTATGAAGCAGAATTTTAAGAGTCTTTGGTTCATGTGAGGCAAAATCAGGTTTATGGAAAATGCAGCATCTGCTTCAAGGCTATTTTGTCTCCCCCAAGACAACTGGGTCTCCTGCAGGAGCAAGAACAGCCTGCTAGAAGCGCAGAGGCAAAGCAGGACGCCCGGAACATCTCCGTATCCTTTGACATGGCCACACTTCATTAGTTTTAATTTACAGAAAGGAAATTAAATAACATTTTTCCCAAAGCAGAATGTCCAGAATAGAACTTCAGCTTAAAACAAAACATAGCATGTTTTTCATTAAATAACCCCCCAAAGACATTCAAAAAGTAATGATGGCAGCTCTGAGAGATGACTTGCCTTATATTACGGAGTTGGAGAAATGAAACTTGCATCATTAGCCTGGAGATCTTTGTCCCTGATGATATTTTGCAGACGCCCTCTCAGGGGTGAGTCCATTTTGTATAATAATTTTAGGGTGGTGTGGACTTTTAGCTAAACTTGTCACTAATTCCAAAGAAGACTTGGGCATTTAGGAGAGAGTGACTTTATTTTTTAGAAAAATAATTCTAACTGATGCCTTATTTGCAAAAATTACTTTAAGTTCTTTTAAAGTTACGTTTCCAAAATATACATATTGAGTTGGTGTATTTAACTAAACATGTTATTTTTTTTTCTTCCTATGGGGCTGTCTGTGCCCAGCTAAAGGTAGACAGATTTTACACTGAAAACCACAAGTTGCTGGAATTAAACTGACTGGGTAAGACCTGGATAAAGATGGTGCTAGTTTACAGTGAAGGGATTTTGTTCAAAGCTGAAAGCTCCGTCAAACTTTCTTTCGACTAATTTCAGTTGGGACTGGCAGGAAGAGAGAAAAGTGGACAAAAATTGTCCTTTTAAGGCTGTAAAGTAATGGGTATGATTTATAAGTTCAACAGAGATAGGAATTACATGGAAAAAGCATGGAGTACATCTGGAAATAGCAAACATATATCAAAAGGCTTCCTTTCTTTTGTTCTTCCATGGAGACTTTTAGTCGATCAGATTTTGACTGTCGTCTTTTAATGCTATGTGTGCGCACACACACGACGCAGGCACGTGTGCACACACACACACGTCTTCTTTCTGAACTGATGGCATTCAGTATCGGTAATGCTTTCTTTCTTGGCAATATAAAGAACAAGTAAAAGAAAGATTATGACTTACAAATAACGCCATGTATTCTACATTCTGTGCACTGCACAGTCTTGCAGGAATGCTCCACACTTCAAAGTGAACCTGAAACTGGCTTAAAAGCTCCAAATCCTCCCTTGCATGTGGTGTGAGAGTGAGCCTTCATCTCCAGCTGTCAGAGCCAGGTCGTCCACCCCCACGTGCAGGCAATGCCTAATCGATGCTCTAAGGATCTTGAGCTTGATGCCATCTCTTCACAATATGCAGTAAATTTAAACTTGGGAAAGGAGAGCTCATAAAATGATGTCAAAGTAATTAACTGATTTCCTCTACAAGTCACTGCAACCGTACCAGCTAGATGTATCCCTACAGGCATTTAGACACTGTTAGGGGACCACGCCACCACCAGGTGGAGAGTAGCCCTCGGAAGTCTGCTTTCTCTTTTCTCCATTAACCAAAAATAAATAAATAAATAAAACAATGACTAAGTGCCAATGTATGTTCTTAGAGGAAAATCCCTCCCCAGATGCTTATAAACAGTGATACCATCATACCTCTAACTCACCACTGGCCTGGGCCCAAGAGCATTTTTTGATTTGTTTTTTAATAGTCTAGGGGTAAAGGTCTCCACTACCGGGAAAATATTAGAATTACCCCACTGCTGTTTCCACGTACCCACCCCCCAACCCAGTAAACATAAATCCAAGAGGGGAGAGCGATTTCACCTACGGGAGGGCTTTACCTAAGCTAAATCGTCCACTCATCAACCTTCTATCCCCAGAGCCTCTTCAAACACCAAATAAAATTATAACAACAAAACAAACCTTAAAAAAAAAAGTAATTAAAAAAATTAAAGAGTTAACAAATGAACTGGCGGAAGAAAAACTTCACCTCCACCCTAAATTGGGTTTCCAGAGGGGCCAGGACAGGCGGCCGGGACGGAGGCAGACCGCCGGGAGGTGGTTCTGCACTTGGCCCTGACCCACGGCGGCCCACGGCGGCCCACGGCGGCCTCGCCCACTGCGCAAGCGCGGGGCCGGAGTCAGGGCGGCAGGCCCAGGCCTCAGGCAGCGGGCGCTACTGCCGCTTGGGCAGGATGAGGTTCCGCAGCATGTCGAAGGAGTTGCCGTCGGGGTGCACAGTCACGACCTCGCCGCCCTCCTGATGAACCTGCAGGAAGCCAGAGTCGTCCAGGCCGACTATAGACACCACTGGGCCCTCTGCACTTCCCAGCCGGACCTGCTGCCCACTGCGAAGGAAGAAGAGCCTGCGGTCACTGGGACGCCGACTGAGCGGCTGCGACAGTTGGTTGAGTAATTGCCCATCCTGTGAAGGGACTGGGGGCGCTGGGGAGAGGGCTGAGGCTAGTTACGGTTAAGGCGCAGCCCAGCCTGAGCTCTGACTTTCTCTGGCCCCACGCGATTTGTTTTAATAACTACTAAAATAGCCAGGCGGTGCAAAGTGAACCGGGAGTCGGAGTTTTTTCCCATCGCTCCTCCTCATTCTGATCATCGGTGATGATTACGCAACTCACTTCCTCCCGCCCTGACACTTTTAACAAACACTGTGCAACTCTGTAGGTATTTTTGGCTGAGACTGGGGGGAAAGAGGCTGAGTTGATAAGAAAAGTTTTTTCCTATAAAGTTGGGTAGCATCAACTACAAGTGAAACTCATTCTGATCTACTTCTTTTGAATATTTTTCAAATGGACCCATTACGTCACATCCTTCTCAGCAGTTTTCAAAGCATAGAATTCCCCCCTCCTCAAATTTTTATTTTGAAGAATTTCAAACCTACTGAAAAGTTGAAAGAATAGTAGAATAAATGTCATATTCCCTTCACTTATCTTCACACTAAGTGATGACATTTTCCATATTTGCTTTCTCTTTGCACATACACACATACACACACTTTATTTTTGCTGCATTATTTAAAAATAAGTTGCACACATCATGACACTTTATGCTTAAATACTTTAGCATGTATCTGCTAAGAATAAGAATGATCAAACTATAATATCATTATCACCCTCAAGAAGTCCAATCTTGACACAGTAACACTAACATACAGTCCGCTGTCCCATCCATATACTTTGTGGCCATTTCTCCAGAATCTAATTATAGGTCACACATTACATTTAGTTGTCACGCCTCTCTAGTCTTCTTTAAGCCCAAACAACTCTCCCACCTTCTTTTTGTTTGTTTGCAGACACTGACATTTTTGGAGGGTGCAGGCCTGCTGGGGTTCTCACACTTGAGCTGCACGAGAATTCCTTGCAGCATTTGTTAAGACACAGGGGACTGGGACCCCCAGTCCCAGACTTGTTGACTTAGTGGCCCCAGGCAGGGTGGTGGCTGCTGCCTGGGGAACTCACTTTGAGAACCATGGTTATCTAGAATGTTTCACAATTTAGATGTCCGATTGTTTCCTCACAGCTAAACTGATGCTAAACTCTCCTGTGAGGTTGCGTCCTTCCCACCGCATCCCACCAGGACGCACGAGATGCTGCCCCATTGCCGGCAAAGCTAACTTGGTCAAGGTGGCATCCACCAGGTTTCTCCATCAGAGAGGTAAATAATTACTCGGACCCCAGTGCTCAGTCCCTCATTTTAAGATACTGAACTCTACTGACTTAGTAAAGGAATTTTAAAAGAGTGAAGCTGAGCCAGCACTGACCTGTGTACCCAATATTTGTAGTAAAGGGGAAGAACGCCGCTGGGCCCTTGGTCCTGAAAGGTGTCGATCAGTTTCTCCAGCGTGGTCACGGCTCTAGCAATGAGATAATCGGCTCGTAAGGGCTTCAGTTCTGCCTTGTGTTGCCTGTTGTATTCTGCGAGGAGGTCATTGATGCATATGGTAGGGTTACTGTTAGTCACATTAAATCCACAGCCTGGACAAAAACAAACAATTGAAAAAATGAACATCTCCCCATACTGGTGGCATCGCACATTCCTCGCCACCAACTGGAAAAAATTACAGTTTTCACTGTCAATCTCCTGCTTTCCTTGTCCTCCTTTCAGATTTATTGTCTCTGGCTACTTAGTGACTTATATCTTTGAAACCATCTTCCCTTTCGTCCTTCCTTTATTATTCTTGTTCAAGCTGGGACCATCTCAACTTGACTGCAAATAAGAAGTTGGAAAAAAGAAAGTCACATTTGATTCGATTTAATTAAACAGAAGTGATTAGTGGACAGACTTCTTAGTGTTGCTTCTGAAATCACACCCCAAGTGGTCTAGCCAAGAATGTAGCTCTGTGCTCAGCCCAATACAGAATAAACTCTCTTATTTCTTTTCCTACTTGAATAACAGGACACATGCTTAAAAACAGAGGATCGTATTGAGGACTTAAGAAGTAAACTCAGGATTCAGAGATTTCAAACCTTGGTCATGGCATGATCCTAGAACACATCTTTTAATAATTTATCCTTGGAAGTCTTTGGTGCTAAGGTTACACAGTTGGCAAGGAGCCAACCCATGTTCAGTGGCTTTTTCACAGGCGCCTAAACCAAGGCTTCAGCAGAGTGAGTGACCAGAGGTGGTGGCTGAATAGGCTTATCTGTGCTGTTACTTAACACTACCCTCCTCTCGGGGGACGTCAGCGCCCTCAGAGAAGCCCAACCTCAGCGTTCAGCAGGGCCCTGAAGCAGCCTCAGAGAGGCCTTCAAGAAGAAATGGGATATAGCAAGAACAGGGCAGTAAGGCTACCATGTTTCCAGTGCCGCTAAGAAAAAATTTCCCCAAATATTCGCCTTAGACAGAATTTATTCTTTGATAAATGTTCTACCATTTTCAGTGTAAAGGGAAGGCTTGACTGGCCTCAGAATATTATAAAAAAATACTGCCTACTAAAATACAAAGCAAGGTAAATTATATCTGGAAAAAACAAGTAACTACAACAATAGGACAGAATTTACAGTTGTTTATTTGTTCCTTCATTCAACAACATACACAATACCTAAAGCGCCTACTGAATGTAAAGCATTAGATTACTGTATGGTGCTGAAAAGAAGTGCATTCAGAACATTCAAATTCCTAGGGAGAATAGCAGCACTGACTATCATGAACTTAGGCTGTGTCCTTCCAAGGACCAGAGAGCACCCCTGCTGGCAACTCAGAATCTTTCCCAAGTCAAAGACCCCAACCCCCATGACTTTAAGAATTTAACAAAAGCAATGGATTCTCCCCACAAGAAAATGTTTAGCTCCTGGCAGCCATCCATGGGCCCCTTGCTATCTGTGGACTCTACTTGGGAACCTCTGTGCCTACCCCAATTTCTCATTTAAAGATAGGAAACAGAGCTTTAAAGGTATGAAGCAGCTTGCCCAGAATAATACTGCCAGTCGTTAGCAGAGCTGGAAACATAAGCCTTGTATCCTCTGGCTGGCACCTCCAGCACATGGTCATGTGTTTGCTGCCTGTTGCCGATTTCTCAACTCCAGTGAGGTTCCACTGGGCATAAGGGGAGGCTGACGATGGACGCCAGGAGCTTATGAGCTTCTGAAATAGCCTCTGAGTCCATCTCCTCGCCTGGTTTGGTTGTGCTGAGATGAAATGGAGATTTTCTATCCCACCTTGACCAGCCTGGAACTTCTTCTTTCGTGACCTGGGAAGGCTGAGTTAAGAATGCAGGACAACCAGGAGAACTATCTTAGAAATGAACTCTCTTGGTCAGATGCAGTGGCTCACACCTGTAATCCCAACACTCTGGGAGGCCGAGGCAGGAGATTGCTTGAGGCCAGGAGTTCAAGACCAGCCTGGTAAAGATAGTGAGACCCTGTCTCTACAAGAAATAGAAAAATTAGCTGGGCGTGGTGGTGCATGCCTGTAGTCCCAGCTACTTGAGAGGCTGAGGCAGGAGGATTGCTTAAGCCCAGGACTTTGAGGTTGCTGTGAGCTATGATGACCACTGCACTCTAGCCTGGGTGGCAGAGTGAGATCCTGTCTCAAAAAAAAAAAAAAAAAATTATCTTTCTTTTCTTATTGTAGAATGGTACATGAAATGTTTATTTTCTCCATTTCAAATGCTAAGAGAAGTAGGAGTGTGAAAAGGTGTGACAAAATGCCTGTTTGATTTGATGCCAATTTGGTGGGTGTTTTCCATGGGCATAGATAGGAAATGCTAAACTGCTTGAAGCACTATGCACTGATCTTGTCCTCTGCACACACAGCGTGCTCCGTAACTACAAGACTCAAAGAAAAAGTAATCTCATGTGATAATCCATTTCTACCAGTATAGGCCTACATAAACCATTTTTATTTTTATTGTTTCATTAATCTAAAAATGCTGGCGGAAAAGTTTTAAAAACTTACCGATAAGTATATAAAACGTTTCTCCCATAAGCGTTGAGTTAACCAGAACTCCACCGATCTTCATGAGGTCACTGTAATAAATGTCGTTGGGCCACTTCACCCGCAAGTTGATATCCTAAAGGAGAATCTGCACGTTAGCTAAGCCATCACGGCACACAAGGGCTTGGCTGAGGTCACTGCTCGGAAAGGAAGATGAGCAGAAGCTAAGGGAATATGGGCCTCAGTCTCTCTTTTTCTGACGGCAAATCACATCCCTGGGACCATCCGATGGCGAACTGCCTCTCAGGGCTAGAAGGTGAGTGGCCTACAGGACATATTCAGCATCAGCCCCAGCATCCCCCCCTCCCCTGCCCCATCACTGTCTGTCGCCATCCAGAGCACTTTCTGAAGATGCCCACCTTGGGAATTAAGTTCATTATCTCAGTATCAACGACCAGCACCACCATGGGGTGCCTAGCGTGTGCCGGGGCGGGGGCCAGGGAGACAGCAACATTCCCAGGGTTCCTTCCCCTTAGAGAGCTCATGCTTGAGAGACACAGACGCCCCTGAATTAAGCAATGTCATAAAAGGCAGGTAGAAATGTCTCAGGTAGAATGCTATGAAGACGCAGCGGAAGAACTTGTTTTACTGAGTCATTAGGGAAAGCCTCAGAGAACTGCCGACAGTCAACCTGGGGAACGGAAATGGACTTGTCACATGGCCCGCTGCCTCTCCATCCTGCAGGATGTGGCCTGGGGTCTCTGCCCGTGATCCAGTCACAGCAGAATGGACCAAGAGTGGACTCTGTCTTGAGCTAGGTCACCCAGACCTCCGCCTGTGACTCTGAAGTTGGGACACAAACTAGGTTAGACAAAGTGGTTGCCAGAACTTCGAGGTCTCTCAGACCTGGGGCTGGCAGCCAGGCTGTGCCACATGTGGATAAAGGAAGCTTGCCTGGGATGAAAGGCTGGAAGACAGACACTCAACAAAAAAAACCAAGAGGTCAGAGAGTAGCTCATGGCCTCCAAGTCCCACGGGGCTGTACTTCCCGCACTGTGGGCCAGCACAGCACCGGGCCGTTTCTCAGCACTAGTCTGCACGTTACTTACACCAAACCCACTTGACAGAAGAAGAAACTGAGGCTTAGAGAGATTACGTGGCTTGCTTGAGGTTACACCACTCGGCAGTGGCAGAGCTGGGATTCACACCCCAGGCTTTCTGACACCAAGCCTAGGGGACTAGTCCTGTGCCATGTGCTATGTAGCCTGCTGCTTCCACGAAACGCCCTTCTCTCCTGGCAACAGGCTTCTCAGTCCCGTGGCCAGTTAGAGTGTATTTCTGCTCTTAGGAAGCTCCCCTGCCCCAGCACAGCAGTCGAGGCTGAGAGGAAACGTGCAGGGACAGGAGCAACAGAAGAACAAAAGCATAAATGAAATATGGGGTGTCCATAATGACCCTTAACTGATAACGATCTTCATGGGTTTTTTTTTTGTTTTTGTCTAGAACAGGGGTTTTCTACTGGGAGGGCATTTGGAAATACTGGGAAGCATTCTGGTTGTCACGGGGATGCTGCTACACATCCTCTAAGCCACAGGACAGCCCCTTACAACCAAGACGTCAGGGGCCCAAATATCAACAGTGCCAAGGCTGAGAACTCTCACCTAGAAAACCTATAGCTTGAAGACCCTGGCCTCTGTCACTCTCCCCGATTCCCTCTCCTCCTCTCTTGCCTTCCCTCGTGCCCCTGAACCTACCACGGTGACAGGATGATGTAGACAGACCTCCCAAAGCCTGGACAAGCCGCTTCATGGCGTGGGCACCAGCTCATTTCTGAGCCGGGCTCTTGCTTGACTTCACATTTTCAGCTCTAGTGAGTGAGCGAGGCAGCTTATGAAATTTTGGGTTCTCACGCAGGTAAACAAGAACATCTTTTCCAAGATGAGGGGGAAGGCCATGTACTTAGTTTTCATTTTCTCAGTCATTTATTCCAATAGCCGCTGCGACCTTCCCTTGCATAAAGCACTATCGTAAGCACTGTGGGGACCCAAGCAAAACGAGTCCTGCTTCCACAGAGCTGGTAACTTCGCAGGAGATGGAACAGGAGCACAGGCCACTCTGCTTCAAAGCCACACGTGGTCAACCCCATAGAGGAGGTCTAGACATTTCAAGTGCCATACTGAGTTGGAGGAAAGAGCTGGAAGCAGCTGGAGCACTCAGGGAACGGTACTGGAGCTGAGCCTCAAAGGAAGAACAGCATTTCGAGAAGCAGAGAAGAGGGCGGGAGCAGGGGTGTGTGGGTGAAGGGAGGGTCCTCCAGGAGCCGGGGGGACTTCACAGACAGAAGGAACAGCAGGAGCGGGAACAGGCAGCCCGAGGTGGGCTCTGGAAGGAATAGTGAGTGTCTGGGTGATGCCGTGTCGGGTTTGCAGATGGTGGATGTGATTTGTGTGCTGATGGTGACATCTGGCTAGGGACAAGTTGGGGCCCTAGTGAAGGTCATAAGAAAAGCCTATTTTAACCATCTAGTGGCTGTACAATGTAAGCTAACTGTGCTATGGGAAAAATAAATCCAATTCAAAATCACAGTCCCATCATACAGGTGAGGCTGAGGCAGCCGACTAGGAAAAGGGAGAACTTTGGTGGGAGCGTCTTAAGGAGAACAGGAACACAAGTCCCCTGCCCCGAGCACTGCCGAGGCCCTCAAGTGCTCCTAAGTTAGCAGCTAGTGAGGCTGCAAGATCAAAAGCAAAGCCGCGAAAAAACCTAAGCAGACTCATCTAAACTTCCAGGCTCAGTATTTTACTTATTTTCCTAAGACTAATTGGCCTGTTGCTAGAGTTGAAAAGAGTTTCTCTCGTGACAGAGCTCTGCATTCACGATTGCGTTCTCCGAGGCCAATTACAGCTCAGGTGCCGCAGACTGGGCACCCGCAGGTTCGTAATAGTCTGATTAGCCCCAAACTCACCAGACAAAGCAAGGATGCTGGGCGCCTGGTAACAATGTCCACGGTGCTGATGTGACACGACACGGGAAACACAGACTCGAGAAGGTCTACACACAGTGGGTGTGCGCACGGCCACGTCAGAGAGGGGTTTAAGGGACTGTTTCGTCATTTAAACAATGACAACAGGACCTCTGAGTCTTCTCTGAGAGTCATACTCTTAATACCCTGCATCAGGGATCAATATGATCATTTCTTTTTAGCCCGACCTTGGAGCTGTGGGTGGGAGGGAGGCAGGGGAGGCATCTCCCTTCACAGCCGTTGAACTTCTTCCAGGAGCATGTAGGAGGGACAGGTGGAAGAAACGGCTTCGGTCACTGTGCTAACTGTTCTCTCTCGTCTTTCTGAAAATTGATGCCAAAGCATCCAAAAGTAATAGTGAAGCAGGCACATCTGTCCTAACAGCTGGGCGAAGACGGTCCTAAGTGAACCTGGACGTTGAACTCTGCTGAGCACAGACTATGGTCCATGGAGGTAGGAAATGAGAAGGTTTTTTTAGGTTCAAAAGATAACCCCTTTCAACAGGAAACGCAGACAAATAGCTCCTGTCCAGTCCAACAATCAAATCTCATCTAGTGCTTCAAACAACAAATAAACAAAACCTCGCCCTTACTAGGATGCTTGAGAAATCTGACAAACTGGACAGAAGGGGACGTAGTGTGTGGAATTCTGGACCATAAATGCATTCTGCAGGCCTGAGGCAGCAACAGCACCTGGTGGCTTGTGAAACTCCCAGGGCACTTTGCTGCCAGCTTTGCAAAGGGCAGATAAGGCTGCCCATCCACCAATCATGCAAACATATGCTGCAAACAAAACCAAGCCGATCCTGCGTGCCTAACAGGAATGGAGAGGGAAATTAAGGTGTACATACCTGATACTCGGGAATGGACCTTACTGCTTCCACGACAGCCAGGGACATCAGATGCTGGACAAACGGAATCCGCTGGCCCAGCTGCGATCTCAGTGGGATGGAGAGGAGCAGAGTGGAAATCGCGCATCCCACGGGGCTCAGCCACGCGTTCCTTCCGCGCCCTGGAACACAGGCCAGTTGGGAAACCCGCTGCCTCGCCACATACACAGACGCAGACGCAACCAGCAGTGCCAGGGCCACACACTGAAGAGGTGTCTCACTTAAATAAGCCGGCACTCAGTAAAATGCTTGAATATTCGGAGGTTAACTCCATAAAAGAAAAGCTTTTTAAAATCTGAAGCTCTGTTGCTGAAAAAGTTTCTGATAATTAGCATAACGTTCTGCTTCTGGGAGCATATCGTTTCTGCTTTGATGATTCACAATCTCACAGTGTCTGAACGTGACTGTAAATTTAATTCTCACCAGATGGTCATGAAGGCAAAAATAGAGACACCAGGAAACCAGACTGACTTTACGCTGATCCACGAGGTCCTGGGAGCCACCGTTTAGCGGTGCTCCCTACTGTCCTGACGGTCGGACAACCCAGCAAATATGCTGACAATCATGGAGCTGTGCACTCTGAATGGAGGCACTGCATGGTGTGTGCACTATAATATCTCAATAAAGTTGTTAAAAAAAGAGTGAGCCCTGATATTAACTCTGCATTGTTACTTTTCTTAACATTGAAGTTAAGAAAATAAAATAATCAAAATGAGAGGTAGCATTAATCAACATTCTTCTACAATGTCTTTTTATTAGACTGTATATTGAGACCCACAGCTTTTGAGAAAATGAATTTTTTTCTTTTATGTTCAAAAGATATGTTTAAGAGAAAGAAGTGGGAAACAGTAGATTCCTTATTTCTTTGCTTCTTCTGAGAAAGTCATAAGAGCCTCTGAGAGTTAAAAGCACATTTGGGTCAGCCCGGTGCCGGCTGGGGAGGGGCCGGGCCCCCTCCAGTGCCTCCTGCACAGACACTGGGCAGGGAACTCGCGCAGGGTCAGACCCTGGATGGGTTCTGGGAGGACGTGGCTCTCGCCTCAGGGACCAGCAGGTCGTGTGAGCCCCGAGCTGCGCCCTACTCTTTCGTGGTCACTCCGTGACTGGGCACTGATGGAGCGCCCGCTACATACATGCAAATTCCAGGGCCAGCTGGGGTGGTGTCTGGCATGTGCAGGGCCCTTCCATGTGACACTGAGTAGAGACACAGAAGGCACCTGAACCTTCAGGAAAATAAACGTCTCTAGATTCACAAACTGCGGAGCCCAGAATTTATGAGATGTAGGTAACCGAATGTTAAAGCCATCACAGGCCAATGTCATGTGATTAAGACACATCACAGTTTGAGAGAATGCTCTGATTCTACTAGGGCTAAATCTCCCGATCACCGCTTCCTTCCCTCTTCCGCCGTTCCAGGCGGTTATGAAAATAGAAACGACTTCTAACCATCGTGTCATCTCCATGGTCAGCATACACGCTCGATGGGCTCTCTGGCCAGGAGAGTCACAGATTTTCAAAAAGAGAAGGAACAGCAATGACAGCAAAAGATGACTGACCTTTGCCCTGGGTCTGCCGGACTGCGATCGCTATTAATCCCATTTCCTGCGGCATCTCAAACATCAACCTGCGGACGGTGGGAAAGACCGGTCAGCCAGAACAGAAGCAACAGCTCAGAGAGAGACAGTGTCTGCACCCATCTGCAACCATGCCGCCAAGGAAGGCTGACTCCGGGTTTCCACGACCTGTACCAATGCACAGCCGGGAGGGGCACTACCCTCCTTTCTAGTTCTGAAGTGAGAATGAAAACGGATGAAAAAACCACCATTTGGCATCAACAAAGAGCATGCGGGAGGGGCACGCGTACCTGAGCCTGAGCTGTTAGTCAGTTTACTTAAGACTCTGTTACATTTCATCAGAGGAGCCTTTCTGGTTCTCTCTTCCCCCCACCCCTCTGTGTACCTTCTTCAAGTGACAACTAGCAATTCCCGACATTTGTTTCTACTTACGGTGCGTTTCTGTTTCAACCCTAGGACACAATTATAACAGAAGTTTCTGATTATTCAGAAAACCAATATGGTGGCAATAAAGCCGTTTAAAAGATACACTATCCCCTGAGAACTAATTATGATTTAACTATAGTAAATAAATCTACACCTTCTGAGAATTCGAGAGAACCCTGCCTCACTTTAGGCTTCAGTTCTGCTCTTAAAACGGTTCCATTTGAAAGAATACAAACTTCCCTTTGGGGGACAGGCAGAACAGTGCCCCACGTGTCCCCCGAATGAGTCAGCGTTCATGCTTTCCACAAAAGGAAAGAGAAAAACGAAACACACAGACGCCCCACTCTGAGGCTTTCCTCCAAGCTGCGCTGTACACGTTTGGACTCTGGGGTAGGGCAGGGTCCCCCCTCGGTCCTGCAGCCGCTGGTCAGGTACCAGGCAGACACCGTCCACGTGTGCCTGTGTGTCAGTGCAGTTTCGAGGGCCCCTGAAACATTTTTCTTTTTGAGGGCGGAGTGCGGCAGGGCCAGGGATGAGGAAGAGATGGTATTTTGTATTCACATAAAGTTTCCAGAAATAAGTCTCCAGGGATCCACAGTGCCCTGCTGTGAGAAGGGCTCTGAGAAGCTCATCCTCCCACCCCCACCCCCGCCTGCCCCTGGGCTACAGGGACTGGCTGGAACTTTGCAAATGGCTGGAACTCGGCAAGAGAAAAAAATACATAAAAGCAGAGAAAAACAACACACAGTGTCCTCGTGCACACTGATAACTCGCAGGGCTCTGCCTGCCGGCGTGTGCCGTGTGCAGGCCCCACTTAGGACAGGAGGGGCCCAGAAGACCCTCCACTTGTTAAGAAGACCCCGGGCCGCGTGGGGCAGGGGCTCAGCTGCTCGGACAGCTGTCTTCCCACACGGCAGCTGGAAGAGGCCCAGGGCACTCCCGGCCTCGCCGCCCCTGTGCCAGGCCTACTTCCCTCTCACATGAAATACAGCTCCAGAAGTATTTCTCTTGGACACCATGAATAACTCATTGAGATCGAGTATGCCTATACACCACTGGGCTCCAAGAATAAAGCGTCCTTTTCTTGTGTTGGACCGGCAGAAAATCCTAAGAAGGAGTCTTTGTCTATGCAGGGAGTTAACATTGTCTTCCAGGAGCCTCTGATTTCCAGAGGGTCCCAGCAGCCATTCACCTGGGGTCCAAAGGCCCAGGGCTCTGTGAGGGGGGATCAGGCAGGTTGAGGGGATGATTTAGCACATTGTGAGCAGATTGCAAAGGCTCTATAAATCCCAGGCAATCTAGGATGGTCTTTAAACATGCAGACAGTAGACAGTCCTACGTTATAGTGGAAGGGGGGTGTGCAGGAAAAAGGTTGGTTCAGAAACCAAACACAGACTTCTAGAACAAAGAGAAATGATTAAGGGAACATATGCACTAAACTGCTAGAGGTTTGGCAGCAGTTAACAGGGCATATTAATGAGAAGAGGGAGTCTGTGCCGAAGGCCAAGAGGAAATTCTGCAAGGAGGGAGACAACCGGGGAAGGAGCTAATGCTTAGTTTGAGACAACTGGAGGCCGCCAGATTGATTTGCGCTATCTCAGATAACTCCGGGGACCAAACCACACAGCCTCAGTCAACAAAGAAGCATTTATAAACTTTGTAAATTTTGCATTTCTGAAAATGAAGCTGCTTGTGTTTGCTTTAGCAGAAGAGAGAGAGACCATAAATGCATTTCCATCCTTAGTTGATGATGTCTTTACAAAAGGAAAAAAAAAAAAAAAAAACGGGGTTACATAATGATTACCTCCCTGCTTCTGTACACTTTCTTTCCTTGTTGGCAAAGGCTACGGAATAAAAGGTTTTTGTGAGTGGCAGCCGCGTGCATGCGCTGTAGTACCAAAGGGGCACCGGAGAAAAGTGCTGTTTATATTCTCGTGTTCTAAGTCTGAAACACGAGGAACCCCCAAAGGGTCATTTTGCAAACGAGGCAGCCTCCTGACCACTTGGTTACTGATTACATCCCTGGACCCCCGACTGTCTGGTGGTCATTAAGATTAAGCTTCAATAATTGAAGACTAATCTAGAAGACAGGCCAGTAGGAATTAGTGAAAAATCTAAACAAACAAAATTTTAAATTCAGACTCAATCCGTCCACTTTGGGGATCCAAACGTAAGGAAGTAAATAGTCCACATTCACTACAGTGACATAAAAGTAAAAATTTGGAAATAACTGTTCAATAGGGGAATGGTTAAGTAAATTATTAATATATACATGAAGTCAATGGAATAATGTGTAGTTGTTAAAAACGACAGTTATGAAGGTTATGTATTAATAGCAACATGGAAGAAACCCTTGCAATACAATATAAACAAAAAAACAGGATATGAGAAACTACATATATGCTTGTATTCCAACTATGTATAATAAAATTCGTAGAAAGGGGAGGGGAGGGAGATTTGACAAATTGTTAATGGTGGCTATAGTAGAATCATTTTTTCTTTTATTTTAAAACTTTTCTTTAATATGTTGGTTACCTTTTAACTTACAATTTTGAATTTTTTTGGAAAAAACATGTTTTTTACATTTAGATATTTGTAATTAACTGTTCATAAATACAGCATTTTTAAGACCAAACACTGCTTTAAAAATAACTAAGACAACTAACAGTAGTTATGTGCAGTACCCATTTTATTATAACTAATGAGCAAGAGACTATTTGATAGTAACTAGTAAGCAGAAATTCTTAAAACCAGTCTGCTCACATGCAATGACAGCCTTAAAAATTTTATCCTTTCTGAGCCAGTGACTGTACATCTATAGAAGTGAGTCCTAAGGAGTATTCAGACAGGGAAACAAAATAATTCAGGGCAAACTATTCACACAGCATTAATGATACAGTATGAAAAATCAGAAACAATCCAAACAGTCCATGATTGAGAAATTTTAAAAAAAAACACAGTATCCCATGAAAGAATATCATATAAGTCATCCGTGATATGGGCAAATGCCCACTGGGCACTATTAGGCGACTTAATCAGGATACAAAATCCTGTATAGAGCATAATTCCAATGACATTTTAAAATATACTTTAAAAAACTGTTCGGAAATATAGCAGAATATTAGCTGTAGTTATCTCAGGGAGAATTATTTGAAAAATATAGAAAAGTACAAAGTAGAAAATAAGTCATCCAGTTAAGTCCCTCTTCTCATTAAAAGTGTATATTCTTCTAGGGTTTTTCGCCTTTAAAAAAATGCACATAGATATGTTTTTACAAAATATGTTTCTGATGATTGGAAAAGTTTTATTTTAGAGTAATTAAAATGATGTTGTAGACGCATTTGTAATTAACTATTCTTATTATATTGGTAAGTTTTAAAAAGGGAAGGCTTAAAAACAGTATCAGTATGATTTCCTTTACGTAAGGTGTGTATTTATAAAAGAATACAAGACACGTGTAAACAGCAGTTATCTCAGGAAGGTGAAGGTAGAATTACATGATGATTTTAATTTCTTTATATTGTTCTATGTAATCTCTGGGTGGCAAAATTTCAAGTGATTTTTAGTTCCCTTTTTACACTTTTCCAAAATTTCCAATATTTCTATAATTGGAGTGCATTTATTTTATAATCAGGAAAATGCTATGAAGAAAAGATTTATTTCAACCCAACTTTTCTTTTCAGTAGGTTAAGCCTGCATCTGCTAGCTCACGAGTTGGTGAAATAACTGCCTTTCCAGAAAGATCGCAGATTCGCATTGAAAGGGCAGCCGACACCGGAGACTTTCCAGGGACATGAAACACAGTGTCCCTGGCCATGTCCCTCCAGAGCTAGTCCCCCGGTGTCTGTGGGCTCGCACACGCTGCCCCTGGAAGCTGTGGTGCACCCTAAGCTGTGTCTCCCTTTCTTAAAGAGATGTTATGGAGTCTTTCTCTGGAAGAAGGACTCCCTGCCCCCCAGTAAGTCTGGGGCAGGCACGAGGCCGCAGCAGCGTCGGAGTCCCCATACTGGGCTGGGCAGCTCTATCAGCTCATGGTTCTTTTCAGTGCGGGGAGCGTGGCCTGGCACTGGCCTGCCTTCTCTTGGTTGTTTTCTTTCCCCCCCCCACTTTTCTCAGTCCAGACTCCCTTTTCTTAGCTTTCGGAGAGACACGCGTTCTCAGGCATTCCCTCAAGTTTCCCGTATGTGAAACAGAAACCGAATAAGGCAGTGGGGAGGAGAGGGGGAGAAGGGCACCCAGGCAGTCACGCACTGAAGGTTCATGGCTTGTTTCTGATTTTTAAAAACTTTACTGGAAGATGAATTCTCACTGTTCATAACCCTGCTGCCTTCTGCGTAGTTCAAAGGAAATAGTGCTGTACTTCATTTCAGAACCATTTTCTAAAAGGTATTACATTGTGAAAACCAACCATTACATCTGGGTAGTACTTATAAAAAATTTTTAAAGCTAAATTATCAAGATTTTTTTTTAAAGTTGCACTTTAACAGTTCAATCGATATTTTTTTAAGCTGCCTTTCTATTCAGGAATGCATAGTTTTTTGAAAGAAAATGAATAGTTGTTTCTGCTAAAAACGTCACCATCTTGAATGGATCGAGGTGCGTTGGGACGGCTCTATAACGCATGCATGGGACAGTCTGCGGCAGACCAGGCCCAACTTCTGACTGGGGGCTGCTGAACTGGCGGCTGGGTGCAGAGGCACAATGCTGAGGCTGATGTCCCTGCAAGGTCCTATCCTGAGGTCATTGCTCCTCGCAGCTAAGGAACGGTTCCCAGGGAACTTCAGAAACATGAGGGTGACTCAGGCACATGCAGACTCAAACCCTCAAGCTGCCATAAATGAACACAGAGGAAGGGACTCCATCTCTACATCTCGCCAGTCACCTACACAGCGGAATATTTTGTGCAGTTTCAGCAAAAACGAAATATGATGGAATACACAAAGTGGTCTTTGTCACATAGATCCTAGAACTTCTTGCTGCCAGAAGACAAGAATGGCCTCGAACGGCCTCCCGTGAGCTCCTTCTCTTGGGACGAAGGAGGGTGGTGAGGGAAAGGGAGGGATGGAAAGGAACGGTGGGGAAACCTGTGTGTTTAGGAGTCTTCAAGAACTCTGAAGATAATGCTTCTCCTCTCCGCCCACCCCTGATCTCTCCTACCCACACAAGCACTAAAAAGATCTCTATCTGAGTGTTTAAGTGACACTAGCAAGCAACTAGGGATGCAAAATCTTCACTCCCAATTCTAGGGTCTCTGAACCCACTTAGCAAAGCTATAAAAGGTTGGTTGAACTAGCTCTTTGGTTGACTTTAAGTTATTGCTCACAAATAATATTGGTCAGTGATGCACACAGGCAGATAATATAGCAGTGTTATTGATATATTCTTCCATTACATTCTGGATTTGACATTAAAGCCATAATAGTCCTTCGTCAACACACCCTTCTGGTATGTTTTAGATCATGTCTTCTTCCTCTCTTGTGCATAACAGGATGAGCACTTCATTTAGAGGCCACATGGGAATGTGCACTGTTCCAGAGCAGAGCCGTCGCAATCCTGCCCTGGGAGTTCACCAGAAGCCAAGTGATGCCCGTGGGTCAGGTGCTCTGTAAGAGACACCTGTTTAATTTCCATATCCCCTGGCATGCCAACCATTCACAGCTTTCTGGCTAATCTTCTCCATCTCCAACATCATAGTAACATCCACACTGCTACTAAATAAACCATTTCGTTGTTCATAGGAAGTTGTCCTGTGGATCCAGCTTTCAGAATGAGGCACCTTTCTAGCAAATCAAGCCTATGTTGATGTTGGTCTATACTATTCAACCAAGATGAATACAAGCCATTGTTCTTCACCCCGACATTGATACTGGATATCTGAGTGTCAACCACCTTCTACCTTAAACTGGTGCCATCAAAAGAATTCACAAATGGGCGAGGAAGCTTGTGACGTCTGTGGCCACACCTCAACACAGGTCCTGACTGTTAGATCCTTGCCTTGCGACAGCAAGCCCTGACTGCACCACCACACACCACACTCAGGTGGTATGTCCTGACTGCTCCACCTTGAGTCTCCAGATCATAGATCTTCTCCACCCCCCTCTCAGGCTGATCAGATCTCATAAATTACACCCGTCATCTTCAACTGGGTGTGGAGAGCACCCACAGGCCACCACCATGAGTCATCTACCCCTGCAGAGGGCCTGCTTGTGAGACAGGCTGCTGCTATTTCAGAAGACGGACATGGACTCATTTTGACCACATGGGAAGCAGACATCTGGGAGCCATCTTCCTGCAGGTACTGGGGAGATGTTTCAACTGGCCACCCGGAACTGATGCCGATTTTCTGCACTATGAGTGGCACTTTACGTGCACTTTCTCATTCAATCCTTCCAAAGTTGAGAAGACGACCTTCCTTCAACAGATGAGAGGACAGAGTCTTGGAAAGGAGAAACCACTTCTGTAAGGCCACATAGCCAGCAGGTCGGGAATTCAAATCAGTTCTGGTTGGTTCTAAGGCCTGTGCTACTTTTTTTTCTTTTAGTCTTTTACTTTGAAATAATATCAGACTTACAGAAAAGTTGCAAGAGGAGTACAAAGAATTGGCGTGTGTCCTTCACATGGCACCCGGGTTTCCCAAATATTAACTTTTTACTATGCATGTTTTCTCCTTCTGTCTTTCCATAATTTTTTTCCTGAGCCATCTGAGAGGAAGGTACAGCCCTTACGTCTCTTTATCCCTATGTGATTCCACGTATCCTTCCTAACAGTCCAGGGTATTATCTCACCTAATCACAGCACAATTACCAAAATCAGCAACTTATCTAATCCAGGGGTCAGCAAACTTTACGTAAAAGGTTAGACGGCAAATATTTTAGGCTTTGTGGGCTATATGGTCTGTGTTGCAACTCCTCGATCCTGCTATCCGAGGGCAAAAGCAGCCATGCCTCTATTTCAACACAACTTTATTTGTGGATGCAGAAATTTTTTTTTTTTTTTTTTTTTTTTTTTGAGACAGAGTCTCGCTTTGTTGCCCCGGCTAGAGTGAGTGCCGTGGCGTCAGCCTAGCTCACAGCAACCTCAAACTCCTGGGCTTAAGCGATCCTCCTACCTCAGCCTCCCGAGTAGCTGGGACTACAGGCATGTGCCACCATGCCCGACTAATTTTTTCTATATATATTTTTAGTTGGCCACATAATTTCTTTCTATTTTTAGTAGAGACAGGGGTCTCTCTCTTGCTCAGGCTGGTCTCGAACTCCTGAGCTCGAACAATCCGCCTGCCTCGGCCTCCCAAGTGCTAGGATTACAGGCGTGAGCCACCGCGCCCGGCTGCAGAAATTTTTTATTTTTATTTTTTAGAGACAGGGTCTCACTCTGTCACCCAGGCTGGAGTAGAGTGGCACGATCATAGCTCACTGCAGCCTCCAATTCCTGGGCTCAAGTGACAGATACAGAAATTTGAATTACATATAATGTTCATGGCTCATAATATAGGGTTGTTTTTTTTTTTTTTTTTTAACTAACAGACTTTATTGTTTAGAGCAGCTTTAGGTTTACAGAAAAACTGTGCAGAGAGTTGCCATGTGCCCCCTCCCCTCAACAGCTTCCCTGTCATTTAACATCTTGCCTTGGTGTGCTACATTTGTTACAATTCCTGAACCAATACTGATGACATTATTATTAACTAAAGTCCAGAGTTTACTTTTGTACTGTACACTTCATGGGTTTTTGTAAATGCAAAATGTCCAGCACCCACTGTTACAGAGCAATTTCACTGCCCTAAAAATGCCCTGTGCTCCACTCAGTTGTCCATCCCTCCCTCTCCCTGAACCCGTGGCCACCACTGGTCTTTTTACTACTTCTATAGTTTTGCCTTTTCCAGAATGTCATATAGGTTTTATTCTTTTTAAAACTTTTTCCAGCCACTTACAGATGTAAAAAACATTATTAGCTCTCAATCGCCAAAAAACCTGGCAGCAGGCCAGACCCAGTTTGCCAACCCTGATCTAATCTATAGAATGTACTCAGATTTCATCCATTGTCCTAATGCTGCTCTTTAAAGCAAAACACAATCCTCTTTCTGGTCTAGGATCTAACGCAGGATCATTTGCTGCATTTAGTTGTTGTGTCTCCTTAGTGTCCTTTAATCTCGTTCAGTTCCTCTGTCTTTCATGATCTAGACATTTTTTGAAGAGCAGGGGCAGTTGTTTTGTAAAATGTCCCTCAATTTGGATTATCTGATACCCTCTTGTGATTAGACTCCGGTTTGCATTTTTAGCAGGAATACACACAAGCAATGTTGAATCCTCCTCAGTGCATGACATTAGGAGGACACAGCATTGGCTTGTCCCAGTACTGGTGACATTAACTTTGCTCCACTTGGTTAGGTGTTGTGTGGCAGGTCTTCCCACTGGGTTTCCTTTGTAATTAATAAGCACGTGTGGGGAGATACATATTTCTCATGAAATTTAACCTACCAGTTTTAGCATCCATGGATGATTCTTGCTTGAATCAATTAATTATTTGATGGTGGCCAAATAGTGATTTTTCTGATTACATCACTTCCTCTATATTTACTTGTTGGGCTTCTATTGCAAGGAAACGCTTTTTCTTCTCTCCCTACTTATTTATATTTTTATTTATTTATATTAGAATGGACTTAATAATGGAGTCTTATTTTATTCAATAGATAGTTTCCCATCATTATTTATTTTGATACTCAATTTGTCCCAGATCTGGCAAGTGGAGGCATTTTCAAGCTGGCTCCTGTGTCCTACTGACATGTGCCTGTCATTTTTAACACTTCCTGACTTTCGGGCATCAGAGGTTCCAGGCTCACCTGGAACTTTCTCAGCCCTGGCTGTGGAATCAGCTGTTTCTCCAAGGAGCTCTGGTTCCTTTTAGTGAAAAACAGTATTTAAAACAAATCTAGGTGCCAAGAAAGAGCTAGAGAAGGTGTGTACGTGTGTCTATGGTGTATATATAGATACACTGTAGTTGTCCCTCAGTGTACTCAGGGGATTAGGTCCAGGACCCACAATCCCAAACCAAAATCCACACACATCCTGCATATACAAAAAGCTCAGCCCTTCAAATACGTGGGTTTCACATCCCTGGAATAATGCACTTTGGCTGAAAAAATTTCATGTGTAAGTGGACTCGTGCTGTTCAAACCTGTGCTGTTCAAGGGTCAACTGTCCTTTCTTTTCACCTATCCGTCTGTCCATCAATCCTAAAAACCAGGAGTTCACTGAGAACTCCAATTCCAACCCAACACCAGAAGGCTCATTTTAGCCCTGTAGTCCACAACCCCCGGTCTGTGGCCTGTTAGGAACTGGGCCACGAATCACCACCTGAGCTCTGCACCCACCCGCTGGGCCCCCCGCCATGGAAAAATTGTCTCCCGTGAAACTTAGGAACAGGGCTGCACAGCAGGAGGTCAGCAGCAGCAAGCAAGCAAAGCTTTATCTGTATTTACAGCCACTCCCCCCCACGCCCACTCCCCCTATGGAAAAATTGTCTTCCATGAAACCAGTCCCTGGTGCCAAAAAGATTGGGGACCACTGTTCTAGACTGCCCTCTTTCTATATTCGTAAGTTCTTTCTCTGATAGGGAGAAGTCTGGCTTCGTTAACAATATACCTACTTACTTGCTCCACGCTGTAATCACAGAGCGTGGCAGCCCAAGTGCTGGCCTGCACTGCTGTGACAAGCACACTTCCCAACTAGGGCTCCGCATCTGTTTTTGCCTTTAGCCTGAGGGCACATAATCAAACATCGTGTTTAAAATTTCCTTGGGTTTGTTCTTTTTTCCCTTCACTTTAATGTGGTTATGTTATTTGTCTGAAATGAGCTTAGGTTTAATTGTATTTCTGTATTCCATTTTAACTACCCCTCCACCCTTGTGTCTTTTTTTTTTTTTTTTTTTTTTGGTTCTGGGAGTCAGAAACCGTGCAGACAAGCATGCTCTGAGAAGCCTCACGCTCCTCCCTTCTACCGAGGTCTCCCCACCTCCTCCTCCTCTCTGTAAATCACAAATCACAATCTCCCTAGTTTCTGGTTTATTCTTCCTGTGTTTCTTTCTGCACAAATGAATAGATTATGTGTTCACTCTTGCCTGATTTCTTATCTCCCTTTCTTCTTTGCAGAAAGTTAGCATCTTGCAGACACTCTTTGCCTTTTGTTTCCCTCTACTGAATACAACCTGGAAGCACTCGGTAAGTTCATAGAGCCCCTCCCCATTCTTTCCTAAAGCTGAGGGGGCTCCACCGTGCGGAGGTAGCACCTCCTATGCAGGGGCATTTAGGTAGTTCCCCAAATGGCAGTATACCAAATACCCTTATTCGCATGTATTTTTGTATTGCTGGAGGTGTTTCTTCAGGGTAAACTGCTAGAAGTGGGATGCTGAGCCAGAGGGTAAATGCACAGGTAGCTTTGCTAGATTCTGCCAGGCTCTCTGCCCTCATGACTAATCAGCCATGCGCAAGACACCTGTTTCCCCATAACCTCACCAGTGGACTGTGGTGTGTGTGTGCATGTGTATCCACCGTGAATACCTGTTTGTGTCTTTTGTCTATTTTTAAGAGTTCCTTAAATATTAGGGATTATTAGTGCCTTATCTGTGATAACTGTTGGAAATATTTTCACCCAGTTTGTCATTCGTTTTTTGATTTTGCCTATGGTGTTTTTGCTGTGCAAATGTTTTTAATTTTTAAATTTTTATGTAGTCCAATATATCCATCTTTTCTTTTATTGCCTCTTGTTTTTGTATCATGGCTAGAGAGCCTTTCCCTACACCCAGGTTCTACAGGAAATCGTCCACTTATTTCTAGCACTGAAAAGGTATATTTTTAAAATTTAGATTCCTGATCCACTTAGAGCTTATTCTTGTGTATGATCGATCAAAGGTGTGGGTCTGATTTTATCTTTCTTTCCAAAGGTCTGTCAAATTGTCCCAGGACCATTTGTTAAAAAGTCTAGCCTTTGCTCTAGGATTTGAAACCCCACCTTTATTATATTCTTAATTTCTATAAGTACTTGAGTCTATTTCTGGACTTTCTATTCCTTTCTGCTGGTCTCTTCGTTTTATTCCTGTACCAATATCACACTGTTTTAATTATAGAGTCTTTATACCATATTTTAAAATCTAGCAAGGCCAGTACCCTTCATGGCTCTTCTTATTCATTGTTTTCCTGGCTATTTTTACATATTTATTTTTCCAGATGAACTTTAGCATCTACTTATCTAGCTCCATTGGAAAAAATAAAAGCTTGATGGTAGTTTTAGGACATGTGCATTAAACTTATAAATTAACTTAGGGAGAACTGACATCTTTGTGAAGTTGAGTTGTCCTGTCTACGAGCAAGGGATGTCTTACATTTGTTCAAATACACTTCTGTCTTTCAAACATGTTTTAAAGTGATCTCATGTAGATCGTGCATATTTCTTATCAAGTACATTCTTAGGTATTTATCTTATTTGTTGCTATTGTAAATGCATACCATAATACTCTTTAACTGGTTTTTGTTTGTATATATAAGGACTATTGATTTCTGCATATTAATTTTACATCCTGTTTCCTTAGTGAATTCTTTATTCCTTGAGTTAGAGAAATCATTGATTCTCGAAGGCTTCCCATGTATATTATCATTTCATCTGCAAACAGAGAGAGTTTTGCTTCTTTTTCATTTATGTCTTTAACTGACTTCTCTCTTCTCTTTGGATTGGGTAATACCTTTAGTACAATGTTAAGTAAAAGTGGAGATAGTAGGCATCCTAGCCATGTTTTGGTTCTTAGTGGAAATGTTTTTAGTTTCTCCACTAAATAAAATGCTATCTATAGGACTCACACACACAGAAAAATTAATAATATATCCATTAATTCCTATTTTCAGAAGGTTTTTATCAGGACAGGGTGTTGAATTTTATAAAGTGCTTTCTCAGCATCTGTGGAAATAACCATGTCTTTTCTTCTTTGACCTATTAATAACATATCAATGAATAAATACAATATATTATATTTTTCTAATACTGAACCAACCTTGCATTCCTAGACAAAAAATAAAAAATCACATCTGGCCATGGTGTATTATTTTCTTAATGTGGTATTAGATTCTATTTGTTAATATTTATTTAGTATTTCTGCATTGATGCTCATTACTGATACTGGCTCATTTGCACTGTCTTTAACAGATCTAAGTATCAATATTACTTACTTCATGAAAATATATTTGAAAGTTTTCCTTCATTTCTATGAGTCCATCTTCTTTCTACTGAAGTACTGCTTCCCAGAAAGACTAAATTTGGCCAATGGTCCCGTAGGGCAATTCCAAAGGAAACTTTTTTGATTTCTTCTTGAAGTGGTTTTAAGAACACCTGCAGCTCTGTGAGAGTTACTTGTAACACATGGGTAGCAAGACAATGAGTCTATACTAATGTGGACTTCATTAAAGAATTGACACATGAGAACCTTAACTAAGGCTTCACCTTCATGTCCCAGACAAATTGTCAGGCTGGATGTCTGACCTTCTCAAGGTCTGGTAGACGTCAGCCCAGAGTGTCCAGGTCTCTGCATATTCCACAAAGCTCGCCCCATGGGGAGAGCATGGCGGGGTTGGGGGGGTGTCAGACTGATCCCAAAGGAAAACATTTTAAGACTCTCCTCACCCATCACCATTAAAACTTCAGAAACAAATGAGAAAATATTTAGATGTTTTGTATTGCACTTTTTGCTCAATTTTTACGAATGACTGAGTCTTTGCTAGGAGCTACCCACCTCAACAAGCCTGGATTTCTGACTGTGTCATCAAGGTTACCCAGGCAAAGCTGCCTACAGAGCCAGGTCCTCAAACAATGTTCACATGAGCAGAGTTTTGAAAAACCAAACCAGACCAAAGTAAATTGAAGCCGAGGCCCCTTCTCAGACCTACGGAATCCCCATCTCCAGAGTCAGCCTGGGATGGCCCAGGTGGTCACCAGGCAGCTGGTACAAAGGCTGGGGGTTCTGAAACCTCTGCTCCAAAAACTGTTTCTTAAAAAGGAAAACCCAGAGCCACAACATCAAGGAGGCAGTAACTCTCCTCTGCCTAACTCAACTACTGAAATAAAGCATCGCATTATTTCCATATCCACTAGGATGGCACAGAAACAGTCCTACAAAGGGAGATTTTATTTTCTAGAGCCACAGCTGGTGACTGGTAGTTGAGGAAAAGGAAAAAAGGGGGAAAGGACTAACAAATTGGCAGCCGGACAGAAAGTACCAGAGTGCCATTGTGTGCAAGATGGTGACGTCGTATGTCTGAGTCCGTTAGTGTTCTGTCCCCGGCAGTGGCTTCATTCATGATCTCCAGATGTCAGGGCTGCATAGTTTTTAGCCCCACGAATTATGTTTGGGGCCAGTGTGTGTGTGTTACACACATATACACACACACACACACACACACCCCACCCTTGACTTCCACCTCAATGACAGGGCACCCAACCACCTACTGGGTCCTTGGCATGAACACTTTTCTCATTTAAATGTCCCAGTGACTCTGGAGAGACCGTCATCACCTTGTGGCCTCATTTTCCTGCTGGGCAGAGCTGACTGCACAGGTGCAGTGGCCTGCTGAGGTCAGAGGACAGCTAGTCCAGTCTGCCTGGCTCAGGTGCCCGTCCTCTGACTCACTGTGAAAGAATCTCTTGCTTTTATCACACAAAATCTGAAGGTAGAAATGCTCCCAGTCTCTCAAAATGCATTTGTATAAGTTTAACACTCCTGGGGGTTACCAGGCTTTCTAGAAAGTCCTGGCAATTTACTCCTAAACAATAAAATCAAAATAGGGTTATTGCTTTTTCTTTCTTTTTTTTTTTTTTTTTTTTTTTGAAAACTGAAATAGAGTCATCTTAAACTTTCAAACATTAAACACCGCCAGATTAGTGGCGAAGTTCATTAACTCTGTTTTTTGCACCAGAGTAGGTATTTTCCCTGCTCTGTATGCATTCTCTTTCAAATGTGCTAATTTCTCCTTGCCAAATCCACATAAAATAATGTCAGAAGTTTACTGACCTACAGAGGAATCAAGGGGCCTCCAAAACATCTCAGCGAACGAAGCAACTCGAAGGTCACAAATTTCTTCTTCCAGAAAGGAAGCTCCACCCTGCCACTGGGCCCCGCACTGGCCCTTTCTTTCCACCCTGATACCATCTCGCTTCAAGGTAATTTTGAGGAAGAAATTCCTGCCCTGCCAGCTGGCCTCCGAACCAGCGCTGCTTTCAGTGCCCTGCTGCCCCGAACATCACCTTCCTTCTTCCCTCTCTCGGCTCTGACCTCTCTCCAGAGCCTTCCCTGCACCCCACCCTGCAGGGATCAGCCAACACGCCACGGCTTGTTCCACCAGGATGCTCAGACAGCTTAACTCTGCACTCGGTGGGACAAGGGCCCTCTTTCTTCCAGGCAGGGCTTCGCTCCACGATACGCCGCGTTTATGGCCCCTGTGAACTGAACCTGGTTCAGAATCCAATTCTGCAACAGATTTTCGTTCACATGGCTATTTTCCACCTCCACCTCCCACCCCACTTTCCACCCCTCTCTCCCAACTCTCTGCCCGTGGGAGCCGTCCCTGGAGGCCGGCCGGCTTCCGGTCGGGTTCGGGTTCGATGCCGGCGGGAAGTTTCATATCCTGCTCCTTTACTGAATCTTTTTATTGTTTGGGTTTAGTTTTGTCATTTATTCTGTAAGGTTTGGCAGATATGCTACCATATCACCTGCACACAGAGATGGTTTTGTTTCTTTTTCAATTCTTATGTCTCCAGCTGACTCCCCCTGTCCATGTGGATGGGGTAATGCCTCCAGGGTGATGGTGGCAGAAGTGGAGATCGTGGGCACACCCTGGACCTCGTTCCTGGCCTTCGTGGAAACGCTCTTAGGTTTCCCCATGAAGTAGGATGCTAGTGTTAGGACTCAGCGGATCCGACCCCCTCCCTCCCAGCTTTGGGTCTCTGGGAAATGCCATCTCCTCCCTCGCCCCCTCAGGCCCCTGCAGCCACCGCCACCGTAAGTTTCCCTTGGTCTCAGATGGCCTGTGTGCCTGCGGCCGAGATGGCGGCAGGGACCGACCACAGGCTCAGCATGGTGGGAAGGGCCGTATCCTCTCCCCTAATTCGACAGAGACACTTCTTCGAGGAAAGGAGAACGGGCCCAGATGAAAAGTCGTCTTTTCCTGGGCTTTCCTGAAACGCTTTCCTCCTGGTCTCTTTGTCTTCATCCTGCCTTTTCTCGCCCTGTTAAAAAGAAACGAGTCCCGTTTGCTAATTTGTGAGAGCATTTGCTGCCCTTTTATTTTGCTTGACATCTTATAATCAATCTTCTGTATATGTTTATATATGCTTTTCTATTTAAACTTTTTTTTTTTTTTTTTAAATCTAAAAAACACAGGACCATACCGCCAAAGGTGTCAGGAAACACGCTCAAATAAGGAAGGGCTCCAAAGACGGCCCTGCCAACAAAATGCCAGTAAAATCTGAAACCCAGGTTCAGACACACTGGGAACGTTCCAAAATTTAAAACTTAAAGAACTTCTTTATTCCAGTAAATCAGCTTCCCTGTGAATACCATCAAAATCCTACGCTTTAATGAGTGAGGGAATATCAGAGGAAGGGGTGGAGAAGGAAAGGATTTGGACGAGCACAAAATTTAATTTAAAAACTATTATGAGAAGTTTAATTTCCCCCTCCCCCAATCAAATACATAAATCTTTTCCATGCATTTTCTTTGTTTCACTTTTCCTAAAAAATGGGAGAGAGGGAGGCATCTTGAACTATCTGACACAACAGCGTAAGGGAGTAGGGTGGAGGTTTTAATAATAAATATTTATTTACTGGATTCTTAATAATTAAAATGCCATCTTAGCTATATGGGAAATCCAAAGAAATCGTAAGCAAAGTTGCATTCTCACAGAACGTACAGTTAGACCAGAAAAGTCACCGGCAGGAGGCATGAGGAGCAGCGCAGGCCTCGCAGGCCACGTGAGGAGCAGGGACAACCGAGGCGTCAGGGCCCAGGAGGACACGGCTCCCTCTGACGGGGGTGGTCGAGGCGCCGCAGACCCGAAGTGCGCGGAAAGGCGTGAACATACTAGGAAAATGAAGCTTGGCCTCGTAGTCAATAATTTCATCTACACACGGCACCGTGTTCAGCCACATTTCAAAGCTGGAACTTATCAGAGCCAAGAAGCCCCGAACAAATTACAGACATGGATTTCTCAGGCTTTTCAACGGCTGTGCACGAGCATGTGCGTCAGGGTGTCGGTTTGCCTCAGCCCCGCCCCGTCCACTCTGAGTGTTGGTCTAACTCGCTCTCAGATGTTCTTCCAAGAGCAGCCCCCCAGGGCCACGGTGGGGTGAGGACAAGGCACCTCTCTGATGGGCCATCGGAACCCCGGCATGGCCACCTGCTCCTTCCTAACCATGAGGGGCTGCTAGTTCGGGGATCCCCTGCCACAGCTGGGGGTCACAGAAAACCCAGTGGAGGCACTGGGCCGGGGGCACCGTTGGGGGTCACCTGCTTTTGCTGAGCCTCGATCTCCTCATGGATAAAGCTGGACCCTAACCCCTCACCGCACAGGGCCTTGAGAGGCATAAACGTCACGCTGCACGGGAGCCCCAAGCAGGGCACGGTGCACACTGGACATCTGGCCAGCACCAGTTCCCTCCCTTGGTTGCCTTTCCACAGTCAAACACGTGATGGAAGGCTCCTTGGTGGCATCTCTGCTAGGACAGGAGGAAGCTCCTATATTCCGGATAAGGCCATTTTCTAACCAGCCACGCCCCACCCTTCTCCGAGATGCTCTATCTCAAGGATACTCTGGAAGGAGAGGACTCCTGTTTCTCCTCCCTACCTCACACGACCCTAAGGGAGAGTAAGAAGAGAGGAAAAGACCTGTGAAGAAACCTGGTAAAGCCACCAAGGGCCGTGTAGACACTGGTGGTTGTCACTGTCCCTGCCTGATAAACGCCCAGGCCCAGCCACTGGAAGGGTGCCGGGCTCCCTGGAGAGGCACTGCTGCCTGGTTCTGCCTTCCTTGGCTTTGCATCCCTCCAGTTGGCTCAAGTCTGGTCATACGTTTATTCCATTTCCATTTTGCTAGATCCACTCCACTCCCTTAAGCCTCTACAAAACTGCTGGGCCACCACTCCCCATAAAAGATAAAATCAAGGTATTTCCTAGAGATGGTACTTTGTCTTCCTGAAGCTGCACTGTGCATGGGTCCTCCCTGCGCCCATGCTAAACGCGTGGTGAGGCATCCTGCACGACGTCCCCAAGGAACAGAACTGACGGGCGCGCCTCACTCCCACACACACCGTGCACCGAGCTCGCCATACAGCTGGGCAGGGCACGCCCGTGAGCAGAGCAAACCCTGCCACAGCACAGCGACCCTTTGTCAGTGGCGGGGACCTCAGTGGCTTCTCCGTCGGAAATTGAGGGCTGACACACCTCCAGACCTACTGCTACACGCTGGCCCACTGAATGACCCTCATAAAGCCAGGAGCAGTAAACGGAGCTTAACATTCTAACGAAATCAAGATTGCAGGGTGTGCTTTCACAAAATGAAACTGCCTGGAACTTCTCATAACGTTTTTTACGATAAGCATTAAAATGCAAAGAGGAAGATTAAAGTTCCTGCTACAGACCAGGTCTGTAATGAGCGTGGGAGGAGGACGGGCGGGTAGGGTCTGGGAGAGGGGTTCATGGGCTACATTACAGTTGGATATTATTATATAAAATGAGTGTGTTATTAAAAGGATCCTGAAGTTATAAAAACTCAGAGGAACTTTTACTGAGGATGAATAACTTCTTTGGTAAAGATGAATAACTCGTATTTCCTAGAGACAGGGGTGCAGTCACGTGCCAGAGCTCTTTAATTGCCAGTAGTTGGATTTTGCTGTTTTTGTAGGGCACCTTTGGGGAGAGGAAAAGATCAGGAACATATTCTTTGATTAAGAAAGTTCTAGTGGGTATGCAAGAGTCCCTCTAATTAGCAACTGAGTAACTATTATCCTATTAGAAAAAGGCAACAAAAGCCCTGTCTCCTATAACACCCAAGCCACCAGATCGATTCTACTTCTTAGACAAAACACCCCACCTCATCCATTTAGAGTTACAAACACAATGAGATCAGCAAGTCAGAAAGCTGTAGTCTGATGTGGTGAAAAAATATTTTTAAAATGCAGTTCTACTTCTTTCAAATACACTCAATTAATTAAAATTATACCAAAGTATGATTTGGGGCTTGATCTACTCAAGTTTAAACATTTTCCCTAAATGTTTCCCTTAATTTTGTTTGTACCCACAAACCAGGAAATTTCAACTTAATCTGTGTGAAAATAATCATAAATTTAAATTAGTGAAGATTAAATTATTTCCCTTTACCAGAAGTATGGAGGATATTTAGCTTATTAATTTTAAAAATTATGAGAATAACTACACCACAGATAGCCTGGAAAAGAGAAATGGAATATTTAACCATTCATACTAATACAACTCCTGCCACTGTGCACATTTTCCAGTCCTTTTTCAGCTGCATGTTTTAAGGACTTAATTTGTCAATTATTAATTTAAACCTGCTTTTTACTTTAATTGGTCTATTTCTATATCTTGTTAAATCTTTCTGCTGATGGACAATATTCCATCAAGTGACTATATACAAGGGACTTAACTATACATCTCCATGAGTATGGGTTTGCCCATATACCTGATTATTTCTTAAGGGTAGATTACTAGGAGTAGGATCATTGGGTCAAGGGTATGAACATCTCATGACTCCCGATGGGTACTGTTCAAAAGGCTGTTCTAATTTACACTCCCACCACGGTTTAAATGAAGTTTGCAAGTACCTGTTTTCATTATCTCCTTGCCCATCCTGGGTATTAGTATTAAAAAACCTTTGGTGTGTTTGTTTGTTGGCTAATTTAGAGGGTGAAAACAGCGGTCCCTGAATTGTGAGGGATTATGAAGTAGGGTCCTGTGGTGTTATCTTGGCTCCTCTATTCAGACTGAAGACAGAAAACAACCACAAAGACATATCCTGTGTTTGGCTGCCTTTCCCAGTGTTTTGTATTTCTGCCCATCCACACAGAGATGCGGGAGGAGGTAGGAATGCTCCCACCTGGGCTGACTCAGACAGCAAGGGGGCCGTCTGTGCTGGACGGCGGGTCAGGAGATGCTATATAACCATTCTGGCAGGGCGGCATGTCCATCGGCTTGCAGAGAGAGCACTTGAGTTTCTAGAAGCAGGAGATGGCAGAATTTTGGTGTTCTCTCCATTTAAAAAAATTACGAGGTCAGCAGAATTTTCTTAAGCCATCCTGTTCAACACTTTGCCTGTCTATGCTGATTTGGCACTGGTGTGGCTTCTGATTCTTTTTAAAGCAAAGAATTTGGGTGTTGGACAATGTACTTTGTAAACAGAACAGAATGATATGATAAATGAAGGTGTACCTTAGTTTGAGCTTGCTTGTATTTACAGTGGGTTAAATATGTCTTATCAAAGATCTTTCGAGACGTGAATCATGGAAAAAAACAGCAATGTATAGGCTTGTCCAAAACAAAATCTATACACACCTCACTGTGCCTTAGGTAACCCTAAAAAGTACTCTTGATGACTTGGGAGGCTGAGGCAGGAGGATTGCCTGAGGCCAGGAGTTCAACACCAGCCTGGGCAACATAGCAGACTCTGCCGCTAAGAAAAATGGAAGAAAAAAAAATTAGCAACATAGCAAGACCCCTGCTTGGGAGGCTGAGGCAAGAATATTGCTTAAGCCTAGGAGTTTGAGGCTGCAGTGAGCTATGATTGCACCACTGCACTCCAGCCTGCACGCTAACCCTAACCCCAACCCTAATCTCTACCCTGGGTGACAGAGCTGGACCCTGCCTTTACAAAAAAAAAAAAAAGCACTCTTGACCATAAAAAAATTCAAATATACACCAAGTAACAAGAATCATACAAGGAACGTCCACACATGTCACCAGTGTCAATAACTGATAAGTCCCTTAATACGTGCAAACTGGAATGAGAGGCCCCGACCCTTACCGGACGAGTAAATTCCTGCCCACACATCCAGTCGCCTGAGCAGCCGGTGACTTTTCAGTGAGGCGGCTTTTAGCATTTGCGAGAAGCAGCACAGCCAACTGCCAAATTCCTGCTGGGTCGGCCAAGAGGTATGAACCAAAAATGAAAAAACATGAAAGGTTTGTTTTTTAAAAGCAATACATCAAACATAAAAAGAGCTCTTTTGTATGAATTCTCAGTGTGGGAGCCAAAGAGGAGAAAATCATTTTCTCTCCTGGGAGGAAGCAGTTTGACCTCACCTGCGACTTTTCTCTTATGGTGTGGATTTTTCTCACCCCATTAAATGTAACCTACTCTAGGTGGGTTTGTACCATATGAGAGAAATAGAGTGACAGGGAATATGGCAGACAGGCCTAGACACAGCACCGAGCACCCTGGGGGTCGGCCCCCGCGAGCCACGGAAGCAGGATGCCACGGCCACGTGGAATGAGGCTGCTCCAAGGGCCCTGTTTGCCAGACACACAAGGGTTGGGTTTCCACGGCTTCACAACCTTGCAGCCCCCTAGCCCTCTGCAAAAGCACGCTTTGCAAAGGGGGAGCGAGAAAGAAAGCAGGAGAAGAAAAACCAGGTTAGAATGGGGTATCTTTTTACCACTTAAGAAGAAAGGGCTGGCTGGGGTGGACAGGGCAGGTCTCACACCGTGAAGCCCATCAGAAAAGCAGCAAGTAAGACCAACGCTGCAGCAAGGTACAGGCCAGCCACAGGGACAGGAGCAAGCGTGCCTTCAAACCTGGAGGTGAATGCACTACCTGTCAAGGTGCACAGGACTTTGAAGAACAGTAAAAGACAATCTCAGCACTGGGTCCCCAAGTCCCCTTCCCATTAACTATTGCCAATAGTGAACCTATAAGCAGACTCCAGAGAAATCACCTGGCGGCTGCTCTACAGGCTCCCAGCGCTAAGCCCCGGGGACAAGCAGCCTTTTCTTCTGTCACACAGCAGGAGAACGAGCTCACTTCAGCATCTGTGTGACCAGGGATGGCTGCCATCTGCGTATCAATCGTTCACTGTAGCAGTGGCAGGAGCAGAAGTAGCAGATGGAACCATGTGAAACCACTGACATTGAACCGTTTGAACCTACAGAAATGGCACTTTCCTGTGATTCAACCTGAAGACGAGAGGGGGAGGAAGAGGGCAGGAAGAGGAGGATCATCACAAAATTGGCTAATTTTGTTCCATCGTCCCTGTGTGAGCTGCTGCACGTGTTTTCATTTCATCTTGGGCAGTGCTCCCAGATGGGAGCTATTACAATCCCTATTTGTAGATGAGGAAACTGCTCAGAGAACTTAAGTCACTTGTCTGGGGTCACACAGCAGGTAAGAGGCATTCTTGGTACCCAGGACAAACAGTCACTCCTGCGCAATGAAACCCAGAGCCCCTGTCTGTTCCAGACGTGACGACACCCAGTGCCTCCTGAACCGGCAGCCGACAGCAAGAACAGGAAGATGCAGGCAAAGGCTCTTAGAGAAAAGGTGGCGTCTGCTTCTGTCAGCTCTGTCATGTGACCCCAGGGCACGACTTAGGAAAGGGCAGCAGAGATCCCGAAATGCTTTCGACACCTGAAAGCATGCCAATCACCCTATCCGTTTGGTTTTATTTCCCTTCTATTTCTGTGTGTAGCCACATGCTAAACGCCCTCTGCGGCAGCTGCATCTGTGATCACCAGAACCCAGGGGTATGTAGCTGGACTCGAATCCTCCACGCATTTTTATCCCTGATTAAATAACTGACCTGTTCTCGGGCTCAGCGTGTTTCTACAAAGAGGAGAAACTTTGACTTTATTTAGACAAATGAAAGGTTAAAGTTGTTGAGATCTTCAGTTTACGTCAACTAATTACCCTTTCTGTTGTCCCATTCACCCCTGGACGCTTCCCTGGGTCCAGCCCCGTTTTCCCTGCAGCTCCTGCCTCTCACACAAGCTGTCAAGAGCATCGAGGCACGTGCCCGTCAGAGGGCCCACGAGAGCACACGGCTGCTTCTTTTACTTTGAGAAGCAAAAAAGTTGAGAAAACAAACTGGTAGGATCGAAGGTTATTTTTATATGAATACACATGCCATAATTATGGAATAGAAATTATGCAAAATTTGCAAGACTGTTAGAGATAAGTCAGACTTTAAAGAAATTGAGTAGTACGCAGAAGCTACGTGAGCAGTCAGATATGTAGCTGCTAGAACGAGACTGTCTGTTTCTCTCATCTCCAACATCTGAGAACCCTCGGACAAGTTTCTTAGCCTCCCATTGAAAGCGTCTCACGTGGAGACATGGCCTCAGTCACAGGGCTGCTATGAGGATTCACCACCTTAGTACCTAAATGCACAGCTGCTTAGAGGCCTCGGACCCTGTGAATGAGCTCTCAGACCTGCCCTGGACTCTCAGCTTCTGCTGAGGACAAGCGGGGACGTGAACTGGGCCACGCTCGGCTCATCCTGGCCTCCCTGGGGCGGCTTTTCCAAAGGGGCATCTCTTAAGGTCCTGGCAGCACATCCGTCAGGACACAGGCATTTCAGTGAACACGGCCACGTGCCAGGCCCTCTTCCCGGCTCTGGGCTGTTACAGGGAACAAATGCTCGGTCTTTGCCCCCAGGGAGCTGGCATCTAGTGTGGGTGTTGGGAGGCAGACGAACAGGTAAAAGCATCATGCTTCAATGCGGAAGAAAACAAAAGATGGCAGGAGAGGGACAAGGGGTGGGGTGTCAAATGGTCAGGGACAGCCTCTCTGATGAGACGTTTGTTCAGAGAGCAGAGGAAAGTGAGAGCGTGCCATGCAGGTATGGCAGAGAGGACCATGCCAGGCACAGGGAACAGCAAGGCCAAAGGCCCTCAGCGGGTCTGGAGAGGAACAAGGTGACCGAGGTGGCTGAAGCCCCTCTGTGTGTAAGGACAGGGCGCACAGGGATGTGTGTTATGTGGGTTGGGGAGCAGATGTGGAAGTTGGCAGCTCTGGATTTTATCCTGAATGAAATGAGAAGCAACACTGAGCCATTCTAAGCAGAGGGATGAGATAATAGCCCCAGGTTTGAAAGGAATTCACCTGGCTGCTGCACGGAAAGCAGCTGGGGTTGGGGTGGGGAGCAGCTGGGAGCCTGCGCGGTGAGGCAGATGAGGGGTAAGCTGGGGTGGGAGAGCCGCAGCTGGAGGGACAGATGCAGGCTGCGTATTTTGGAAGTGGAACCAACAGAATCTGATTACAGACTGAGCTCCTGAAAGAAAGATGGAGTCAAGCATGCGCCCGAGATTTCCGGCAGGCACAACTGGGAGAGAAAGGGGCGTGCCGTTTCCTGAAAGGGGAAGGCAAGAGCTGAGCAGGCTGGAGGGCGGAATCCGGTACCAGCTTTGGACATGGCGAGCCTAAGAGGCCATCGGAGAGCCCAGGGAGCCCAAGCGGAAGTCTGCAGCAGGAGGGAGTGGTCTGGGCCAGCACATTCATTCGGGAACCATTACCGTGGAGATGGTTTTCAGAGCCACGGGACCAGGTGCGGCTGGCTGGGGAATGAGCCGGACCGGAGAGGGGAAGGCGTCTGATGAACCTGACTTTGCTCTCTGGCAAAGGCACCAGGCTGAGAATCAGAAACCCTATTTAGCAAACGCAGAGCATGGTGACAAAGTCACATCATCACACCCAAGCTGTAAACAAACATAGAGGATGAAATGTCCCTCCTCCTTTGCTAGGACACAGGGATGGTGCTCAGTTCACAAGCATCTGAGTGCCACAGAGGGACAGGGAAACCCAGAAGTCCCCTCCTGAGAGTCTCATGCCTTCAAATACTTCCTTAATATACTCAAAATGGGAGCAAATGGTGATAATATGCACCTTCCAAAATACTGAGGATCTTTGACACAAGCTACTATCTTTCACAGTTTCTATGCCATACACATTGCCTAGCATATGGTAGGCATTATATAAATATTTGATGAACAAATAATTCTGGATATTTCTAATTGAAACTAGAAATGTTGGACCCATGACCCCTTCACTGCTCAAGAAGTATGCAAGATGACTATTGGCTGAGAGGCAAACATCTGAAGGTCCCAAGCAGTCCAAACCCTCTCCTTTCATAGGCGAGACGTCCCGCCTTAGTTACTACCCGTGGACAAATTCTGCTTCCCTTTCAGAGGAGCTGAGGGCAGGGCTCCTGCCATTCATTCCTCCCTCAGCGCCTGGGATAATGCCCTGTGCAGAGCAAATGCCCAATAAATCTAAATAAATGTCGAATGAATGAGTGAATAAATATTCATTAAACAGTAACCAGACAGTTAATTTAGGTCACTCACTGGAAAAAAGAAAAACAGTGAAACTAGAAAAGTATCTTTTTAATTTAAAAGGTTAATTAAGGACAAGGTTTTAAAAAATATTTTGGTGGCTTAAGTAAACCAAGCACAACTGGGGTTAAAAACAGTTGCAATCTGAAAACATTCCATTATGTCCCACAAATTAGAAAAAGAGGGAAAGTTGCCAGACTCCTTTCAGGATTCTAGTATAATCTCACTTGTAAAACCAGACAGTAAGCAAGAAAATATAAAAGCAGGCACTTATAAATGCAAATGTGAAAATCCTAATAAAATGCTAGCTAATGGAATTCAATGGTGTATCTTGTATATAATACATTATAATCAAGTATTATTTATTCTGGAAATGCAAGGATGGTTTAACATCAGAGAAGTTTATCACCTAAATGAGGAAAAATCACATGATGCAGAAAAGTCATTTGATACATTTCAGTGGCTCTAGGTCAGTTCTTCAAATGACCTATTAATCTGATAATCAATTTCCTGATTTTACCAAATGGTCTAAGTCCCCCAAAGCATGTTTCTTTTCACTATTTAAAATTTTACAGCAATCTGTTTTGGATGTATTGGCAGGGTGTAGGAGAGCTACAGGGTACCAGGACTCGGATTAATCCAGGGTATTGAAAAACTCTCCCAAACTGGCAAATAGGACCCATGCACCACAGGCTCACTCCAGTCTTCCCACAGAGTCCACCAAACTTACCAGGGCCACTAAGAAAGAGAGAAGAAAAACTACTTCCCCTCTGACTCTTCCACTGGAGGATATGGGGGGTGCCCATGCTAATGAAAAATAACTTCCAGAAATAAAATTTCAAGAGTGGGAGAAAGAAGCAATGCAGAATCTACAGAAATCAATCACCAGACCTAATCAACAAGTTTAATATATGAAGGGGACCTTTAATCACAGTCTCTCTTAATACTGTCCCTATACAATCTATGGCTGTGCCATCTGAAGATAGTATTTTGTGTATGTCTCAAAATCTTCCAGTTTGGCCTTAAAACAAACAAATAAACCTTCAGCAACATACTAGGGTGATAATGTCAGAAAACAGTATTGGCTCCCATGGTCACGCTGTTTTAAAAGCATTCAAGTACATTTTATAAATAGTCGAATTATTTTCTCCTACCTTTGCCTTATATTTTTGTTTTCATAAACGGGGAGGGGAAGGACTAGTGAATAATCAGCATGCTGTACATCATTTGAGAAGTTCCTATGTCAAAAGCTCTATTTTAACATTTGTTTGCAAAAATGTTACAAAGTATTTCTCGGTGAATCCATTGGAACATATTAGATTAATGAGGTATTAAATGCTTCTGCACTTATTCCTGGTGCAGATTTCTTCTGTTTCTCAAGCTAAACCCAGCCCGAGCCTGCTCAGCAGACGAATAAACGAGAAGGCAAAGGGAAAGCCCCTAGCACAGGACGCAGTGGTGTACAGTCTTGCCGGGGCACACCGTCTTGAGTCGCATCTGCCCCTGCCGCCTGCATTCCTAATTTTGTATATTCATGTATTTTATTAACAATGATTGATTGAGTACTCATTAGGTAACACCGTCCTAGGGACTGAGAAACACGGCAGTAAACCAAGCAGACTCACATTCTGGCAGGAGGAGGCAGACACTCAACAAATACGCAAAGAGAAGAGAAGCAGGAGCTAAGGATGCTGTGGGAAGGCCTCTCCGATAAGCTGACATGCGCAGAGAGCCGAAGGAAGTGAGAGAGTAAGGAAGACACCTTAGGGAGGAATGATCCAGACAGGGAATAGCAAGCCCGAGGGATCTGAGGTAGGCAGTGTGTGCCTGACGTGTCTGAGGCCTGACAGCAAGGCAGAGACCCCTGGACGCAGTGTGTGTGCATGTATGTGTGCCCGTGTGCATGTGTGTAGGTCTGCGAGGGGGAGAGGGGAGGCAATCATGTAGGGCCTCCAGCCAGGTAAGGACCATGGATTTTCACTTAGCATAATGTTTCTGAGATTCAACCATGTTGTCATATGAATTAATATTTTGTTCCTTTATATTGCTAAGTAGTAGTCCAGAAATTTGTTTATCTATTCACCAAATGATGGACATTTAGGTTGTTTCTAGTTTGGGGTTATATGAATAAGCTGCTATGAATATCTGCATACAAATCTTTGTGTGGACAAATGTTTTCATTTACCTTGGAGATCTATCGATCAATCGATTTGATCTACTCACTATATGATCCAGCAATGTCACTGCTAGGAATTTACCCAAGATAAATGCTAGACTGTTTTCAATAGTGGCTGTATCATTTTGCATTCCCACCAATAACATAAGAGAGTTCCAGGTTGTCACATTGTTACCAACATTTGATATTGTCAGTCTTTTCTGAGTTTATCCCTACTAATGCATGTATAGTATCTTATTACAGGTTTAACTTACATTTCCCTGAAGACTGGTAACATTGAGAATTTTCTCATGTGCTATTGGGCATTGATGTTTTCTTTGGTGAAGTATCTTTAAATCATTTTCCTTTTTAAAAAACAATTGGGCTGTCTTCTTAATATTGAGTTGTAACGTTCTTTATATATTCTGGCTATGAGCCCTTTGTCCGATCTGTCTTGCAAGTATTTTCTCCCAGTCTGTGGCTTGCTTTTTTGTTTTCTTAACTGTGTTTTACAAAGAACAAAAGCTTTTCTTAATTAAACAAAGTCCATTTTAATAATTTTTCTTCGTGCTTTTTGTGTCTTTAGAAAATCTTTTCCTACTCCAATTGTCGCAAATATTTTCTCCTATGTTTTCTTTTAGAAGCTTAA
>CM052436.1:6231249-6284590 GCA_028533085.1 Varecia variegata | reverse complement strand
TTACTCAAGTATTAATATAAGAAGTGACTGCAAACTCCTTTTCCATCATTTGTAACCTTAAAACAACCTAACTTGCAAAAAACTTCAGAACACAAGCCCATTTATCACGGAAAATTATCACCAAAAATAGAGAGTTCGGTGTTGGCTGCAATTTCTAAGTGGACAGTGTTAATTCTACCCACTTAGTCTTGGGGTGGAGAGTGGTGCTGAAGGAAGAGATAAGATGACACATGTGAAGTGGCTTTGTTACAAAGCATCTGTGGCTACATTGTGTGGCCACATCATCAATGCCAACAGCTGCTCGGTGGGGATGATGTTGTAGATACTGTTGTAGATACTGTTAGGCTGGGATGCCTAACACAGACGGCGTGAGACAGGAAGCCGGGTGTGGCTGGGCATATTTGCGAAAGAAAATTAAAGAACAGACTGGGAAATCACGGGTAAGCCCCAAATGCTGCCGAAAGATTACCCTTGTTATTCGTGCCAGCCAAAACACACCAAGTTCATTCACAACAGAGACACACAGATTTTCTCAACCTGCAACAGTCTGCTAGAAATCAACTGTAGTAGTTGCCTGCCCTGTGACACTTTAGAAATCAGGTTCTCACACATAATTAGCCCCCCGGCTCAATTCACCTGTGCCACGTTCTATTGTAACAATGGGGAGGGGTTATGACAATCAAAACAAGGGAAAAAAACAAGCTTTTGTTTCGTAATTCAATTTAACAGGTATAAAAATAATTTGAAAGAAAGAACAAGCAAACGTGGACGAGAGTCACACCTGTCATCTTGTTTTAAGGCCCACACCTATCGTGTCTGCAAAGCTATCATGTCTGGCGCACGGTAAGCACTTAATCAATGGCAGTTTATCTTTTTTTTAATTATTGTTAATGTTTCTAGCATGAACTCACCTCTCAGCAAGTCTATTAACTTCCCTTCTTAGTCAAGGGATGCACAAAACTTTAACAAAACTTAAGATATGGATTTGCTTCATCATGAGGGATTCTGTCCTATTTATAAAAGTTGCAAATAGGTTGGTTTTATTTTCACTTGCACTTTTTGCAATATTATATAATATGATACAAATAGCCATTAACAATATATTATATTTGTAATGTATATGACATAAGGTATATAAAAGTACAATTATTTTATATGCTAACAGTAGCAAATAATATTCTTTTCCAAAATCGTGATTAATCGGAGTGGGCTAACATTAGCTGAAACAACCCCAACCGCAGTGGCCCAAGTACAAGGCTAGTCGGGTGGCTTTCCTCCAAACAGTGACTCAGGGCTCTTCTAACTTGTGACACCACCGTTTTCCCACATGACCTCCAAGATCGCCATGGAAGGGGGAAGGGAGAGTGGGAGAATCTTACGGGCCAGGACAAAAGCATCCTTCATGTCCATCCTGTCTACTGGCCACGCAGACAACACCGGCCCAAATGAAAGGGGGACTATGTGCCCAGGAGGAAAATGAAACAGGGTTGGAAATCACATAGTATTTCCTCTGCCGTAAACATTCTCTACATATATAATTAATATTTGCCTTCTATTTTACAGACATTTACTTGGTGCTTTTCACTTATGTCTTGTTCAGTTAGAAAATTTAGTTATTTGGAAAAAGTTGAAAAGTTGCTATTGTTACTGTCATTTTCCAGGTGAAGAAACTAAGGCTTGGAGAAGCCATTTAGCATCCAAGCAGAGGAGTGGGGCAGCTGAGACTTAATTCCCTGCCTTCTGGATCCAAATCTCAAGCCCTTTCCGCTCTTCTTTGTATTGTATGGAACTTCAAGAACAACGGAGTTCCTGGGTTAGAATACGTTTACAACAGAATTAGGGTTACCTTTTCACTCTCAATGGAGTCAGTGTGACGCCATTCATAAAAAAGGCACAGTCCCGATACAATTTACAGGGGTAGAATCAACAGAACATTCTGAGCAGCAAGCCATCTTTTACTAGCCAATAGTTGTCTCTGAGCCAGTTCAGGGTGTGCTTCAATAATGAAACACAAATTAATATGTTAATCTCAAAATACAGCCTCTAATCCTAATTCTGGAGGTCAAAGACATAGGTGCAGATATGGGTAAGTATGAATAGATTGAAATTATTAATGTGAAAAAGACCTCTAGGCAACTGGGGTCAAGTTCTTAACCCTATCCCTCTAACTAGACGTGAAGCCCGTGTGTAACACCCGTTGTCATGGTGACAACTGGCCCCACGGAGCCCAAAGAAAGGTCTGAACACAATACTAGGCACACAAAGCCCAAGGTGTCACTGAGCTGGACATGGAAGTAGCCATTTGGCACACTGTCCTCCATCCACAAGCCAGTCTCCTGATTACAAAGAGGCCCTCAGCACAATCTTGGAAAGCTAAGTCTGCGCTTGGTGGCATGAGCAGGACAGACGAACTGTCCACAGCTTCCTTCTCTGTGGTCTCTGTCTAGAGAGCGTCAATATTTCTACATTCAGGATGGAACAGATTTACGTAACATTTAAAGCAATGATTTTCTCCTTTCAAAACAACGTACAATGTGCAATATTAAGTCTGGATTCCAGAAACTCTTGCACAGGGCGACCTTGTGTGCAGAAGTTTATTGCCAAGGTTCCAGTTTATGCCCATGAGGCACACAGAGAGGTTCCTGGATGTGGCAGTAGCTTTTGGCGTTCCCTTACAGAGCTCCTGGCTCTGATGCGTTTTGGCTGCAAGAACTATCCTTCGACTGATTTATTCCTCAATTTCAATTCTTTTTGCTCTACATGAATCATTTCCATGTTTCCAAAGCAAAAGTAGAAAGAGAGGGGAAAAAAAAAAAACCCATAAGATTTAAAAAAAAAATCTCCAAAGTTGGGGAAAAAACAGCCTGCGATACAGGGATGGATTTGCTATCAAACATCCATTACAGGAAACTATCAGGTAGAATCAGGCAATGTAATGGGCAATTTGGTCTCAACTTCCCCATCAGAAACAACGTCTGCAGGCGCACATATACACACATTCATTCCCAAGCGAGCCACCTCACCAGACCATGAGCTTTTAGTGAGACTGAATTCCAGTCAGGAGGGCAGTTTCCTTTTCACTAGACCAACATAATGGTTCATTACACCAAGACACAGCACTCTCCGATCTGCCAGGTAAATAAAGAACGAAGCTTAAAATTTACAGTCACCTTTAAAATGCTCAAGCATGTCAACCTTAAATGAACGTGTGGTCCACCCGTCCCCTTCCCCCGCCTGCGTCCAACTCTTCCTGTGGCTGAGACTCAAATGATCTAACACGGGGTCCATTAGTTCCTCCTGGCTGGTCCCCGGGTTCAATGCGACGCTCCCAGCAGGTGCTGGACCTGCCACTCATTTAAAACTTCCAAGTTACACTTTGCATCACTACAAGGGCATGGGGCGCTGCCTCCACTTTTGTTTTGTGGGCTCTCTGATCACCACAAAGAATTTTGAGCCACTTGTGCTTAGTAAATCAAGTTACCATAGGCTGGGGTCAGGGAAGACGTTGGTTCGTCCATACGCCATCAAAAGCCAGGCTTGCCCAGAGGTGACCAAGGGGTCTGCTCAAGGACTGTATGGTGGGTTATCCCAAAATCACCCACCATAGGCTAGGCAGCTGACAAAATGACACAGCCCGCCTACAGTTCCCCTGGCAACCAGTGGCTGGAGTGCCTCATGACTAAGCAAGATGTCACACGGAGCTAAGGAACTCTGATCCCTTCCTCCTCCGCCTCACGACCCCTCCGTGCCCTGTGCTCCTCAAAGTGCATTAGAGTCTCTTGGCCAGAACTTGGGAACATGTTTATATTTACTTGCTACTTAAATAAGTGCTGCAAGAGTAGACAGCATTTCTAATAAAGCATAAAACATCCACCAAGAATGCCAGGTTTGTGGTGTTCTCTCTGAGACAATTAAAATAAAAACCGACCATGGCTATAAGGAGTGAACCCACTAAAAGCACCCCCATCCTGACATCCAGTTCTGTCACCTGGTATTAGATGCAGAATTTGACAGCTGAAAACTGTCTCTACATGCGATCCCCTTAAACAGCTCCGTGAGGTGGTGGGGCAAATACAATCGCCCTCGTTTTGCAGCTGAACAAAGCGTGTTGCGCAGAGATTAAGAAGGCCACAAAGCTGGGGAAGGATTCTCACTTGTCACAACACCAAGCTGTCTCCCTGCACCTTTAGCCCTAAGCGACGCCAGAAACACGACAACGTAGGATTTTTTAATAACAAAGAAAGAAAGCCAAGTATAGTGTCCAGCTTGAGAAACACGAAGGTAGTAGCAAGGACAAAAGATGCTTCCAAATTTTAAAGAAAAAAACTCCCTCCGTTAACCTTCGCTACTCTGTCAAAAATAACAGCCGAGTTTGGGTGTCCCTTGGAAACATGTCAGGCTCGAGACTGGTCCGTGCTGTGTGTTTACGGGCGGGGCGGCAGGAAGGACATGACCTCCCCGGCTCTGCGGCGGGTTAAGCAGCCTGATTGAACGTTGCTGCTAATTAAGGGCCCCTCTTGTCTGGCAGGGCCACCGGGTACCTTCTGCACTTGTTCATGACCACAGCACCTCGCTCAGAAATTAACTCTTGATGAGTGCAGACAGGGGCCCAGCTGGTCCTCCCGAAGCCTCCCAAGTAGATAAATGAAGTGTAATAAGAATGCCGCCGACTGCCAAGGGAAGAGGGGCTCTCCGTGACCTCTGGCTAAAACCGAGTATACTCTCCATGCGACTTAATTCTCTGCACTGGGGACACTTAACGTAACCAGGAATGGCGTGAACAGACCGACAGCCACAGGGACAGCGTCGAGGCATCCGTCACCAGACGTCCACTTTATGAAGTATGAGCTAAAAGAATAAAGAAGCAATTTAAGAGAAACTAATTTTCAATTGGCAAATATTTTCAGGAGGTGAGGTGTACTCTTTTTCTCCATAACTCTTCCAGGTCCAGGGACCACGGTAGCTCCTATTACAGTTTGCAAAGGCACAATCATTCCACTCAGGTTTAAAATATTAAATGCTCATTTCCATAGCTTACAGAGGTATTGTTTCCCTAAAACTCTATTTAAGAAGAGGGACACAGTGGTCATCATTGTCCAGGCCTTCCGCATACAGAATAGATAGACAGGCGTGTTCTGGATCACACAGCAAAGCTGCCCTGAGATGCCACCTGAATCCAGGGGTCTTGCTGTCCAGTTCAGCGCCGTCTGGCCCAGAGCATTTGCCACCATTTCATCTCAGGAAGTCGCCTCATGACTAGGAGACACGGAGCTGTGCATGGTCAGAGGCCACCTCACTGCCCTGACCCATGGTGTGGCTCCTATTGGGACGTCATCCTTGAGATGTGACAAAGGGACAGAAAAGCAGGCTAGGAGCCACTGCTCTGGGCTCTAGATTGCAATGAGACCATGTCTATAAATAAACTTTTGAAAGAAGCAGGCAAGATTTCCAAAGAAAACAGACGAAATGATAGCAAGAGTCAGTGTGTCATCTTCTGTCAGCACAGCAAAAATGCAGGCCCTGGGCTATAAGTAAGATGGGAAGGTGAAGAAATGGGCAGAAAGGGCACGTTGTGCCTTGATGACAAATTGCAAAAATAAAAGGGTTCCACGGAGAAACTGGAACAATTCCCCCAGGACTAAAAGTGGGGCGGATGGGATGAGGTGGAGAAAGTCAGTAGAAACACTAAATTGCTTAAGAGAATGTATTGGTTATACATTGCTGTGTAACAAACGAACCCAAAACTGAGCAACTTCAGACAGCTCGCATTTGTTATCTCATAGTTTCTGTGGGTCAGGAGTCCGGGTGTGGCTCAGCTGGGTGCCTTTGGCTCGGGGTCTCCCCCAGGGTGCAGTCACAGTGTCAGCTGGTGCTGTGGTCATCTCCAGGCTTGTCTGGGGGAGGCTGCCACAGGCTTCATCTCGAGTCTCTGGCTGTCAGTCCACAGCTTTTGTCACTGGACCACTCACAGCAAGGCAGCCCGCTGCTCCGAGCAGTGGTGGGGTGGGGAGAGGGAAGGCACACAAGACAGAGTCACAGTCTTTTTTGAAACTTGATGTCAGAAGTGACATCCCATTATTTTTGCCATATCTGATTAGTTAGAAGTGAGCCAATAGGTCCAACCCACACTCCCGGGGAGGGGCTTGCAGAAGGGCAGGAAAAGCGTAAGGCAGAGACCACTGCAACCCTCGAAGGCTGCAGACCACAGTCACTCACTGGATGAACCTGGAGCCCGACTCTCCCACCGTGAGCCTCTTAAAACCATATATTATTAATGATAAAACCGTGTAGTGAAGCCACATGCTGGGCCACGCCATACGTTATTATCTCTGTTATTATCTTCACATTCATTAATTTTTCAGGGCCCACAGAAGTGAAAGTATCATCAAATCAGGTGTGGAGTTTTAATATATGGGAAACACATCACCCACATGCCAGACTGAATTAGTTTTTACGCACAGCTGCCCAGAGCAGACCAACTGTTAGTGGCTCACCCTTTCCTATGAGCCACCCACAGGCCGCGTGGCTGCTGCCAGCGCTCAGCTCTGCCCCAGAAACACTCCCTCATGGTAATGACCACGAGCACTTGCTGAGACGTATGATGGCAGGTGCTGTCACTTTACCTTCATCCTTCACTGTCCACCCTCACTGTGACCCTACTCTGTAATGATGAGAGATGGATCCAAGAGGTGTGAGTCCCCACCACTCAGGAACCACTGATTAGCACCTAAACCTTCTCAGGACACTCTGTTGCATTAAAGCAGATAGTTAGACATTAACAGATCTCGTGATTGAATATATAACTGAATAATTACATCATGTGCACATCACATGACTATTCACCTAGAAAATCTAAAAGAATCAGCTAAAAGCTATTAGAAAAATTTAGTGACGTGTTCAAAATGAGAATATAGAAAAACTAAGTGCTGCTGTATGACTACATACCAGCAATAGCTAAAAAATAAATTTTGTAATAAACCATGATTATAGAAAATTTGGAAAATATAGAAAAGTAAGATTAAGACATTAAGTCACTCGTGATTCTACTAACAAAAGATATTTTGAAATATATCCTTTAAGTACTTTTCTATGGTATGTGGGTATATGAATATATCATATATATGTTCAAAAACTGTTGCCGTGATACACTGGCTGAGTACCCTGCCTTTTTCACTTAACACAACACTAAGAAACTGTTTCCCCATGCTAATGTTCTTCAAAAAACCCAATTTTAAATGGCTACCGAATAGTCTGTCATATGATTATAACCTAATTTTAAAAAAGCCCATTTCCTTTTGCTCATTTAATGGGTTAAGAAAATCAAAATTTTGTTCCTCTGTTCCTCATTTCCTGCCTTTTAAAAAATTATTTGAATATCCATTTCAATTCTCCTATTGGCTTTTTACCCATATTTCTTTACATTTTTAAGTGGCTGCACCAGGGATTACAAATATGCTGTAACTTTTCAGTGCCCCTATAGTCAATATTGTGCTACTTTCTGTAAAATAAAGAAATCTTGTAACCACAGAGGTCCTCATCTACTCCTGTTCCTTACCTTAAAATTGTTGTATGTATCTAATCTACAGTTGTTATAAGCCCCACAAGACAGTGTTATAATTTTTGCTTTAAATATTTATATGATTAATAAAGAAATTAAGGGGGAAAAAGCAGAAAGAAAAATTAACATTTTGTATCTACCCCAATATTTACCATTTCCAATGTTTTTCATTCTTTTCTAAGGATCTGAGTTCCCATCTGGGATCATTTCCCTTCAACCTGAAGTTTCTTTAGCATTTTTTATAGTGCAGGTCTGTTGGTGATGAATTCTCTTAATTTTCTTTTATTTGAAAATGTTCTTATTTCCCCTTCATTCTTGAAAGATACTTCCACTGAACATAAAATTATGGGCTGAAAATGGTTTTCTTTCAGCTTTTTAACAATGTTATTCCATTCTGTTTTGACCTGCATGGTTTCAGGTGAGAAGTCACACATTAATTGGATTATTGTATTATTTCTCTCTTGTTGCTTTTAAGGTTTGCTCTTTATCTTTGGTTTTCGACAGTTTGAAACAATCAGCATGAGATTTTTAAAATATTTATTCTGCTTGGTGTTCCTTGAGCATCTTGTATCTGCAAATTTCTGTCTGTTACTGAATTTGGAAATGTTTTTAGTTATTATTTCTTCTACTGTTTTTCTGCTCTGTTTTCTCTCTTTTCTCTATCACTTCCATTCGACTCTTAAGTCCACCCAGTTAATTTTTTATTTTACATAATTGTATTTTCAGTTCTAGAATTTCCATATGGATCTTTTTTTTTTTTTTTTTTTTTTTTTTTTATCATTCCACGCCTCTGCCGTGAGATCCTATCTTTTCATCCACTGTGAACACACGGCATCTCACTTCACTTACGATAGTTATAACAGCCACCGTAAAGCCTTCTGCTACTTCCCTGTATTGGCTTCTTCCTGGGGTTGGACTTTATTTGATTTTCCTTTTTCCTGGGAGTGTGTTCTATTTTCTTGGTTCTTCAGATGTTGGGTATTTTAGCTGTGTATCCCAGACACAATAAATGTTAAATTGTAAAGATTCTGGATTTTGCTGTTTTTCTTGCACAAGTGCTATTTCTTTTGTTTTGGCTGGCAATGATCTTGGCTGAACTGAACTGCAAACTCCATTCCTTGAGCAGCAGTTCAGATCTTTTGTTGTTATCTGAGATGATCTGAGTCTGTTCTATGCGTGTGTGGTTCAGCTATCAAAGATGTGTGTAAACAGAATATGGGGATCCCCTCCCTAGCCATTTCCCTTCTAGGAGTCCCCCTCACTCCAGCACTACCCTGTTCCATGGAGGTATTGCCACCAGAGTCCATCTGCTGCTGTTCACTCTTCAATGCCTTCAGGTATTATGCCCAGTGTTTACAGTTATTTTCCACGTGTTGGGGTAGGAGGGTGGGGGAAGATTTGTCTGGTAAGATTTTAGTCTGTCTTTCTTAGAAGCAGAAGTTCTCAGAACTTTGTATTAATATCTAAATACCATTCTCCACTAAAATAAACGAGAGTTCCTTCTAAAAACAGAGAAAGTAAAATATAAAAATGTCTAATTCCAGAGCTGCGTACAAGGTGTGCCTGGGACGTCTTATTGTGCCAGAGAGTAAGAAAGTGATCAAAGACAAATGAGGACCTGTCAAAAGGAGATGGGAGCCTGCTTTTCAAGCCAAATCTAGGATAACTTGAGCAAAGAGAATAAGGACTATAATTGATTATAAAATATTGTATAAAAGAGCAATTTATTAGTTTATAGTGTTGACTGAGAGAAAGAGAAAGAGAAAGGGGGAGAAAGAGAAGCGAATTCCTCATTTGCTGCCTCTGGAGTAACTATGACAGCAAGTTTATACTCTGAAAATGATGCTTTATAAACAATACCAGCTAATAAATACAGAATGAATAACAGAATAAGAAAATCACCATTTCATAAACCGTAGTGACTAAGTGATTCAGGAAGGATCGCTAAGGTTACTGGAGCAGAGAATATTGGCTGGTGCCAAAGTAACATTCCAGAGGTTACTTACCAGAAAGACAGACCTGTACAACAGAGCAAGCAGGCAGTTACCGCCTGCACCAGGTGATCACACTTAGTATTACTAAGAATGGTGCAACAGTGTGACATGACAATAAGAAGTAAACAGTATCACCTAGGAAGCTTTCTCGCCCAAAATATCTAACCTGATTAAATCAAGTTTTTAGACCTAACTTCCACATTATAAGAAATTCAGGGGCTATAAGAAGAAAATAAGGAAGGAAAAAAAATCAGTCAAATCCCAAACGTGGGACATTCTTCAGGACAACTGGCCTGGTCTCTTCAAATAGTTGAAGCCATTTTTTGAAAGGGGATTAGTCCAGGAGCAGAGGCTCACACCTGTAATTCGAGCACTTTGGAAGGCTGAGGTGGGAGCATCGCTTGAGGCCAGAAGTTTGAGACCAGTCTGGGCAACAAAGAGAGACCTTGTCTCTACAAAAATAAAAAAATTAGCTGGGCATGGTGGCATGCACCTGTGGTCCCAGCTACTCGGGAGGCTGAGGCAGGAGGATCACTTGAGCCCGGGAGTTTGAGGTTGCAGTAGACTATGATCACGCCACTGCACTCTAGCCTGGGTGACATAGAGAGACCCTGTCTAAAAGAAGGTGGCGGGGGCAGGGGGATGGGGGGCGTGGATTAAAGAAACATAACAAACAAGTACAATGCATAACCAGGACTGGATCCTGGCTGGAAATAAACAGTAACACAAGACATTTTTATGTAATTGAAGACATTTGAGTATAGACTGGATATTAATGAATTAATGTTTATATAAGAAATACTTAAAGTGTGCTTAGGTAGAAGAAAATCCTTATTGGTAAGAGATACATGCTGAAGCTGCAGAGATGTCTACAACTTATATTCAAACATTTCATCAAAAAGTAAAATATTAATAATTGTTGAATCCAGGTGTTGGATATACTGATATTCATTGTACTATTCTTTCAATCTTCAGTGTATTTAAATTTTTTCATAAAAATTTGGAGAAAAATTCCTGTTTATGGGGGGGGGTGTAGGTTATGACTCAAGACCAGAGAAAAAATTGAGACGAAAGTGATTTTTATAATGGTATCTAAGTGACAAGCCAACCTCTGCCACCTTCCACTTTGAAACTGACTGAGAGGAGAAGAGTGACTCTGCCCCTCCCTGGTCAATAACCTGCTGACCCTAAGACATTGCAGCACCTGTGACAACAAGGTCAGTTGGGATCACTGGATAGAAGTAAGCTGCAATGTTGCTGATGTACATTACAAAGATTTAACCACATATGACCATTGTTTTCAAACTGCTCACAATTCAGCAGGGAGTCAGACACTCATACAATTAACTCCGGCTGGGATGGAATTCGTGGATGCCAATAGCGAGCAGACCCCCAGGACCCAAGCAGGGCAGGCGGAGGGAGTCAGCACTGCCCTCACTCACCCCCGTGGGTGCTTGCTCACATCTGCACTCCTGTCATCTCCAGCTCCCAACCCTCGCTGAACAGAAGAATCCAAAATCCAAATATATTCCACACAGGATCTCTTTAAATTACACATCCCTAATTAAGTCAATATAATTTGAAAAATGATAATTTTATGCAATATTTTAAATTTTAAAAGTTTATTAGATAAAGCAATTATATACATGCATGAAGTATAAACCCCGCCCTCCTATCTCCATAATACTAGCACTGGCCTCTCCTAATTCCTCACCTTCCAATTACAGATCTGAAACCAGTTCAGAGGGTTAACATCTGACTGCCTGCCCCTAAATTAAATCTGGCTGAAATGTCAAAATAACACCCAACTAGAAACCGATATTCCTGCACTTCTGAGAATAAAACTTTATCCAGGAACCTTGGTGGTGGCCAAACATCCCTTTACTCCAGGAAACAATAAGAAGAGCTAGACCCTAAACTATAATTATTATTACAATCCTAAGGAGAGGCCAAGTCCAAAGATTGGTACTCCCAAAGAGTTTAAGTCCTTTATTTCTGTGACTGCCCTTAATCCTATCTCTCTATATGACCCCCACCAACCCCTCATATGTTAATTTGTTTGGCTCTAGTAGTCATCTCACTGCGTGCATGTATATCAAAACGTCATGTTATACACCTTAAATATGCACAATAAAAAATAAATTTCAAAAAACGTTCAAAGGCTTAGTTTCAGATTAAGAATGGCCATATTCTCTGACACTCCTCCCTTGCATAGGTGGGGGTCTCCCTCTGGGAGCCTGGAACTGCCATGTCACACGTCTGAGTGCCCTGAGACCACCATGCCACAGAGGACATATGGGGCTCTCTAGTCAGCAGTGTCACCTGAGCACAGACTGCCAGCCCTCCCTGCCAAGGTGACACAAGTGAGTAAAGCTGTCTTGGCCCCTCCAAACCAGCCCATCCACCAGTGAATATCCGCTGATGACCTCAGCCAACACCACATGGAGAATAACCTACCTGAGCCTTGTGCAAATTCCTCACCCAGAAAAATCTTTTGTTTTTTTGGACCATTAGGTTTTGGGGTGGTTTGCAGCAATAGATAAATCAGAACAATTTTTAATTTTGAAACTAAAAACTTTGGTTAAATGCATGCCAGAAAACCCAATAATGTAATCATACTAGGACTATGAATTGAATAGTGTTCTCACAGCCAACCTACCCTGGTAGCCATGGAAAACAGATTACTTCCCATTTAAGATAGTTTGTCATAGGCTCTAATATAATACATTTCACAGAGCATGCAATGCAACTAACATTTTAATGAACTGGCACTCATAATGTTTTCTAGTTTTTATACTTTGAAAATATTTTTTTAATTGACGGATACAATTTTAAAATATCTCATCTTAAAATGTTGTTATTCTAGACCATATCACAGTACAGGCTAGTAGTGACCTGCGGTAGTGACCTGCCTATCTTTCAGGATCACGAACAGTTTGCATCGCTTCATTTCTGGAAACTGATCTTCAAAAACCATAACCCACCGCAAGACAGGTGAGGCCGGTGAGGCAGAAACCTCTGCCTCCAGTAGGCTGGTCTGTGTCTCAAGCGCCGAGGAGCAAGGAGGGCCCGACCTCACTGCCTTGTGCCAGACGCCCGTGCGCTGCCTCTGTAATGAGCGTGCCACCTACAGTGTTGGAAAACGACGGTTTCAACTTTACAGTCTGGGACTTGGCAGATGACATGGTTTGCCTCTTACAGAACTAAGCGTGAAAATAAGATTCATTTGGTAATGCTCCCTGAGAAATGTGGTTCGAAAGTCAAATAATTTACAGAGACCTCTTTCCCACTTATGACACGCATGTATCAATACTTTGGTCATAACTAATCTCTAGGCCTTCAGTGACCCCACCTGCTGTGGCACATGCTGACTGCAGACAGTGCGAGACAGGTGGAAGGGCAGAGGACCGGGAGTGGTGGCCACAGCAGCTGGTAAGGACCGGCCACAAACCTGCCGAGTGACTGGAGAGAAACCCTGTGCCTCCCTGGGTGTTGGCTTTTTAACCTGCAAAACCAAAAGGCTGGGGAAAAGTGTGCCACATCCCTTCCCTGCCTGACGTTCTGTGATTCTTTATTGTTCTAGGGACTGGCTGGCACACCTACAACACCGGACAGCTCCTTCCACCCTACTCTGATCATTCTGCTCTGGAAAAACTTGCGGAAGCCACACACCAGCCTCACAAGCATAAGGAAAGTCATCCTTTTAAAGCTAGAGAAGGTCACAGTGTGTGTACAGTCGGGTCGAGGTGAAAGCTACCAGAGTTTTATGGAATCAGCTCTGTATTGGAGGTCTCCTCTCTCTACCCTTCTCAGAGTCTGATCAAATTGAGAGGTAAGAGATGCCCAACAAATTTCATGGAGAGGGAAGAAAATATCTACCTCCCATGGTATTATTTATAATGTTTCTAACATAGAGATTCTGTTACCTAAAGCTTTAAAGTTCTATATCCTTTATATCACGCCTGCTACACTTTATCCCTTGCTTTTGATCAACTGTTAGTTGCCCAGTAAGACTTGCTAAAGTTAGCACTGAAATCTAGCAAATTACGTCTTAGAATTTTAATTTTTAAAATAAGTTTAAAAATAATTTTTATGTCTTTATAAGCTCTAAAATAGAGCTCTCATTATTTTTACTTCAATTGTTTAAATTGCTAGAAAATTATTTACTCAAAAAACAGATACCATACTATTCAACAAATTTAGTGAGTTTAAAACGGAAAATAAGAAAATATTTATGAAAGAGCAAGCCAGAGACAACACACTGACATACAGAAGAGACAGAGGAAAAAAATATATTAAATTTTTCACCTCTCACTTTTCCTCCTGTCAAAAAGGAAAAAATCAGATATACAAGAAATCTTGAGTCCCTGATTCCTGGCAATAATATGCTACATATATTTGCAAATATGTAAACTACGTGGACAATTCTGCTGTAACTAGGAACGTCACTTTACCAGATTATAAATTTAGTCAGCATTCCCCTGTACAACCTAGCTCATGATACTAAGCAACGCAAACACACTGCCAAACAACCAGTGTTTTAATATTCTAACTTCTATTACTTCCACCACGTAATTTCCTGTAATAATCTCATTCATGCCTGAGATCCAAAGACATTTTTATTTATGCTTTCAGGTCAGTATGCCAATAGCAAGAAGACCCATTCTCGAAAGGCTGAGCTTTTCAAAGGAGTCCTGAAAGAATCCTACCAACAGTATTTCCCAGAGATAAAGTAAGAAAGCAGATTTTTAAGAAAATGGTTCTAATGCCATTTTCTGTTAAAAAATACTGAGAGATTTATAATGATCAAGTAATATGCCAATTTCTTTCAAATGATGCCAATATTTGATGCCAACACAATTACAAGTTGGAAAAATGTGTAATGAATAAGGCAGCTCATAATTTCCCTTAGAATGTGTGTGTACAACTTATTAAGTGACATAAAAAGCAGAGTCACAGCAAATGTTGAAACCTTAAATCTCAGTTTCACTGCTTTGGGGCATTTTAGTCAAACTCCATCATCTGGAAGTACCTAACAATAAGAAATATTAGGTCACAAGCTGTTGTAGAAACACCTGTAATACTTTCACCTAATGAGGCAACTAAATGAGAGCTTCATGTTCCTCATCAAATAAGAAAACTTAATAGTTAAATCTGACATAATAAGCCCAAACTCAAACCCCGTAGAAATGAAAGCACTCACACGGAGAGCATTTTCTCTTCCAAATTTTCAGCTCTGCCAGCTCCCTCACCCAAAGCCACCTGGTGGAAAATGTGCCCCCGGTGGTAGGTCAGGGTGGGTTTTGCCAGAGTAGGGCTTAATTCACTTGGTGGTCTTTGGAGGCTCAGAAAGAATAGAGTTTTCCCTTAATGCCCACCGCTCTCACCTCCCCCCCTCCCCAAAACACACACAAAACCCCAAACCCCATCCCTTTCAAGGTACTTGTCAGGCCAAAGGTAGCGAGGTGAATGGACGACTCTCCACATTTCCCCTGTAAAATCGCTTATTTCCCGCAAAGGTTATACTATCATCTTCTTCCAACAAGGCTGCCAACTTCCACAAATAAAAATACAGAACGCCCCGTTAATGTGAATTTCAGATAAACAACAGATAATTTCTTAGTGTAAGTATGTCCCACACAGTGCATGGGATGTACTTATACTAAAAAATTGTCTGTTGTTTATTTGAAACTCACATTTAAAAGGGCTTCCCGGATTTTACCTGACAAATCTATATAAAATGCTCATAATATGGAGAATGAAAAATTAACATCTTTCCCTCTTTCTGGCAATCCAAGGAAGTAGCAAAAAGCCAGCTCTGCGGAGAAGCCGGGAGAAGGGGTGAGGGAAGGGAAAACGTAGGGAGAAAATAAGGGCTTCCTTATTCTAGCAGAACTCCATGTAGTATTTCTCAAACGTTAATGTACACACAAATCACCCAGGGAGCTTCTTAATTTAACATGTGGATTCTGATTTGGTAGGGCCAGAGGGGGCCTGGAATCCCCCATTTCTAGTCCCTTTCCAGGTGACACTGATGCTGCCGGCATCAGCCCTTTCTGAAGCCAGGCCAGGCAAGGCGAGCCACACGCACTCGGAATCAATGTGTGGCTGCCAAGGAGGAAGAAGGCTGTGATGAATGAGGTTTTTCTGGCAGTTAAGGTTAAATACAAAGATCTGGTCTCTTCTGAAGTTCCTTCTAATTCCCCATGGTGAGAAATTCTAACACCACTATTGTCATACACACTGAGACACCAGTTTTGAGCAGGAAAAAATATATATACATACACAGAAAACAAAAGCATCAAACAATTATAGACAAACTTGCTTCTCAAATTATTGCTGAGAAACCAAGCAGCCCATTTCAGAATCCAGCATGAAAGCCTTGTCACAGTTGGACGACCTAGTAAAAACAGGGTGGAAGTTGTGCAGAATTCATCAAATTGGTGCTCCTAGAGACCGACTTGAGACCTCAGGGTCTGGCCTGGTTTGGCCCTTTGTGATGTGATGTGCTTACACACAGCAGTACGGGCACACACATCAGTTCCCAAAAGTGATTTGGAGAAAAGTTGTTCTTCCAGTCCAGTGGCATAGTACGTAGGCCAAGGATGGACAACTAGGATCCCAGGGGCAGGTACATGAGACTCCTATAGTTTCCCTGATGCCTTTGACTCAAGACAGAAAAACGTCATTGGGAAAACAAAAATTATTCTCGTCATCCACAAAAAACCATGATTCTCCTTCCCGAAATCCCACTACTCAATCAACTGATTATACTGAATGGGATGTTTCCATTGGTCATCTATTCTAATGGGGACACTTGTCTGGGGTTTTAACTTTTTGGCAATTGTTTTTCCTTAATTCAGGGGGCTCTGGTTAAGAGCACCAGAGTCGAACAGCTTGTGCTAAGTCCTGTCCCTGATGCTCACCACCTGCAGCCCTGGGTTTCATCCCACTCTTAGGCTCAGTTGCCACATTTGTAAAAAGGGTCCATAAAAGCATGTCTGGCACTCGGCTGCCTGTAAAGTACATCAAGTGCTTAAGCACAGTATTTAGGACAAGTTCAACATCACCTGTTCATATCTTGTCATTCATTATAGTCATTGTTTTTCTGCTACTTTGCATCAAGTTCTGAATTGCTAAATGTTACCCTGAAGCTGTGGACGAATCATCCTTCCCTTAGATTATCTCCTCTCATTTGGCCTCTCTACTGACAAAGTCAAGGCTCTAGCAAGGTGCAAGAACGCACAGTTGCATGTGTAAGCTGATACAGCCCGCAAAATGTGGTCACAGAGACAGAAAATGAGCCATCTGAAATACTGACTTGGGGAAGTGGAGAAACACAGTGTTGACTGGTACACTCAGAGGCCTCCTCCAATTAACCCGAAATGCATACACATACACTCATTTTGTTATAAACAGCCCATTTTCCCACTCATTGGAATTCAGTGTTCCAGAAGCAACTGATGACTCACCTAATTTCACAAACGAATATTATTTTATCCAGATGATTGACAGCTATCTCATTAGCACATGAGATAATTGTTTGTATCATTAGCCACACCCACAAAGAAGAGTCTCGAGGGATATTTCCCAAAGTTTCTTTTTTCTGTGGACGAGACTTATGCAGACTGTAAGGGACAGGCCGGCACTAGAGACCAGGACCTTCTCTGACCTCAGACGAAGTCAGCAGGTTCCATCCTGATGTCCTGCAACTTGAGGCCCCAAAAGCAAGAAGTCCACAGCTGCTATTCATCTAAGAAGCCCTCCTTGTTTCCTGCTTTATATCCACTGTTGTGAGAAAAATGGGTGGTAACATTTCCTTTTCCATGACTAGTAGCTTTCCAAGAAAAGCCTTATGATGACACTAATTACTTAAGCAACAGATCAGAGAAGTCAGCTGTCACCACTGCTCAGATCCCAGTACGACTTTCAGTGGCAAAGATTAAAGCTGCTTCCCTCTGTCCTGGCCACCACGTGGAGAAACTGCCTGCTGCAGTACAGCGGGCTGCAGAAGGACTTCTCAGAAAAAGAGTAAGCACTGCCTAACGATTAAGATTGGATTAAAAAGAAAGATTAAGCATTGGATAATGGGGTGCATTACCTACCATATCCTTTCCAAAATGAACAAAAAAACTATTAACGTGGAATCCTTCAATATAAAAGTAGATTATAAACACCAATATTTTTCTTATTTGCACGTGGAATTACTTTGGTCTTAACCATTTGTGTCTCTGTGCAGTCTGGACTTAACTGGTTTCTCTGTCCTTCTCTATAAAACTGAGTCTTTTCACCAAATGATCCTTCATTCACCTTAATGTGATTTTCTGGGTTTACAGCGTTTTCATTTTCTAAAAATCATCACATATCTGTGCCATAGTTGTGATCAGTTCTCTAACATTTGTTCGACCATGGCTCAAGATTTTTTTTAAAATTTTTTTTAAAGAAAGAATTTAAATCTCTTAATTCTCCCACACTCACCTATCCTCCACCCACCGGGCAGCCTCCTCCTCACCCCCTCCTCTGCCGGTCCTCTGCCCACTGCCTTGGGTCTTCTTGCCTTTGACATCATGCAATTCCTTGAATAAAGGAGACTGGAGTTTTGTTACCAGTGAAACGAACTTTACATTAGAGATATCCAAACTGTGTGGATTTGGCATAAGCTTCTTTCAAAAAGTACTACTCCATTATTGGGAATGTTTATGCCTAAAAGAAGATTCTGTGTTCTATTGTGTCAGAAGCTTTCAAAGTGCAATTGTTCAATTTGCAAACTGCAATTGGTTAACCAAGCTAAACTTAATTAGTCCAACGATCCTACAGCCCACATCAAACCCCACTGTTTGATGTATTCTGCGAGATGTCCAAGCCGCCTACAGCTGGCTCAGGGTCACAATGAAAAGGCAGCCGGGCTTAGGTCTGGGAACCGAAATGAGCTGTTCTAAGTGGAGCTTTTCTTCCATTTTCTGAGGCTGCACTGCACTGACCTTCTCCAAATCAATCCTTTGCGGATTAACATGTAAAGCAGTGTCGAATTAATTTCAGAAAGGGAATATGAGATCAGCCTAGGATCATACAAAACATCTAACTCCTAAATACACTAATGCTTCTAGCCATTCAAGGAGAAGCTGTCAATAAAGGGAAAAAAGTCGGGGAGGGGGGGCGGCCAGAAGGATTTGAAGGTTAGAGCAATCTATCAGACTAGTTAGCACATTGCCTACTTCTGTGGCATGGCTAATGCATTCCTCTAGAAGTTAATCCTATTTCTAAAGATCCTCCCGCCAGGAGCACATAGGCCGTGATGAATGAGAACTAAAATGCATTAAAATTCTCAACAACTTCACCAAAAGGCACACTATTAGATTCTGAGTGTCTAAAATAAGACGGTTCATTAAAAGTGCAGATCTTAAAGAACTGCTTTTGTCCCTACACACTGGGGAGAGAGGGGCCAGCGTGTCACTTGTGACACCTGCAGCCAAAATATTTTTACATGAGGTTGTCCAAGTAATCACACGAGAAATGCTACATGAAACGGCAGGGGAAGGCCTTTTTCATGAGCTAGCTTAAATGCCATTATTACGCGTCTGTGCCCAGGGAGGATGTGTGTTTCCACGGCATAGCCACACAACGGTGTCATTAAACCCACTTTTAAAAAACAGAGATGAAAGAGTACTTAATTTCCCTTGAAGAAGCGGCAATGTTTGAACACTTCTCTTTTTCTCTTATTGTATTTTGCTTGTACTCAATTAAGAGATAATTTAGCCATTTATCAAGATGGAATAGGGGCTGAGCATTTATATAGGCATTTAATGCAGCTATTCTTAGAGGCAAAAATCTGCAACCATCTCTAGAAGACTGTTAATAGTGGTGGGCCTAATATTGACTGGAAATTACATCTCACTCAACGAGTTAGTTTTGAGTCCCTGTCAACGGCATAGGAAATAGCTGGACGGCCCTCATGAATGACTGCAACACATTATAAAGCAATGTCAATTCTAACGTCAGAAATGCCAAAGACGGAACACCCGAGACTATAGAACTGGCAGGAAGCAGCAGCTGAGAAAGCTCTAAAAGAGGAAAGAAAATGCGGAGGACAGATGCACACCTAGAAACAGAAGGGAGTCCGCACAGCTTATCTGTTAAATGAATGAATTAAAGAAAGAATGAATGGAGTCAGACTTGGTAGCTGGACTCAGGACATTTACAGCAACTTAATGAGCCGACATTTTGCAGAAGTTCATCCTCAATGCTAAACACCAAGTTCAGCAGAGGGGTTCCATCTGGGGTGCAGGCGAAGGAGGGTGCGAGAGGAGCAGACAGGGAGGCATGATTCTGCCCACCTTGTCTCCATGCATCACAATGCACATGTGTGCTGCATTTGCTCTTTTGTGTGTATCAAATAGTACGCTGAAAAAAATTGAAAGTAATACTCCCTCCCTCTGGCTTTTCATTTTTTTCATCAGCATTTATCACTTCCTTGTGATGTAATCAAACCCACTATAAACTGTTTATCGGTCTAAACTCCGTTGCATCTGAACATAATAATTATGGTAATGATAACTAATAGTACCCATTTATGGAGAGCTTCTAATATAGCATCTGTCTTATATACATTATCTCTAATCCTCAGAATCCTCCAGGTAGGTGGCATCTTTGTTTTAGAGATAAAACACCTGAGGCTCAGAGAGGGCAAGTCAGCTGTTAGAGGTCACATGACTAGCAGCCACCACAGAGGGCTGAAATGAGGTCTGTCGGACTCCAAAATCCATCCTCTTTACATGTCTTCATAAAGAAAGTGTGCAAGAGAAAATATAATACTCTAAGAGAAAGAAGCGTAACCAAGAAGTTGCACACCCAAAAAGGCTGCAACATCCCTTATGCTTTGAAGTAAGGACTCTTGTTAAATGCTGTGGTCAAGGGTTTTATGAATAAATTAAACAGAGCCATCCTACCTAAGCCAGATTTAGTGTACTCAGAGGGCAGCAAAAGGAAAACAGACTCAAGCCACATTGGGGGTCTCACCAAAAGCCAGGCTGTGTGACCCGTGGAGATGACCACCACCTGGCACCCCTTCCCTTAGTGAGATGGGTCCCTGATATCGGGGTGAGGCGTGGCGTGGAAGCAGACAGGAAGGCAGTGCTGACCGAGGGGCGGCCCTGTGCCCACCATCCCCCAGGCAACCGGGGAGCCTCCCCAGGAAGGAACATCACTCCCCCAGGTCTCGGGAAGGAGCAGACTCGGGACCACAGGAACGAGAACACCCAGGAGGCTAGCTCCTCATTTGTCCCCTCCTCAATTAGTATAAGTCTTAAAGAGTGTTCCAGAGCAGGAATGGCTGACCTTAGGTGGAGACAGAATAGGAAGGTATAGCTGGTATAGCTGTCTACGTCTGTATCCACACTGGTGTCTGGATCTACATAGAGATGTGTGTGTGTGACCTGTCCACTGTAGGAAAACAAAACAGGTAGTAACAGGATTTTAAAAGTCACTAGTAACTCTACCACCTCACATAAGGATTTGAGCAGACTTGGCTCGAGTCCCATACCCCGGAAATGTCTGCTGTTGGTCCTGCCTCAGAGTCTAATTCTCGGGGCTGAATGGCTGTTGTCTTTTAGACGACCACTGGAGAGGCAGCTGAAGGAACCAGAAGTCTCAGCTCTGTGGGTGCCCACCCCTGGGGGAGAAACACAACCCAGAGAGGAGGACGCTGCATGCATCCTGGGCGAGGGCCGGCCCTGGTGCCGAGGACGCGAGGGTGCCCCGCAAAAGGGGGGGTGCAGGAGGGATGATCCGCACCTGAGAAAGCAGAACAAACCACGTGTTCAGCGTATAGCGAAATATTTCTGCTTATTTTCTTAGCTGAGCCCTGGGGACTGGGAGAAGCCCATGTGGGTGTTGCTGGGTTTATTTCCCCCTGATATGACACCTCCGTGGGCAGGAGGCCTTGTGGGGACAGCTGGCCACGGCGTCCACGAGGATTGTTCCTGCAGCAGATTTGCCTTCACTTCCTCGCTCTTTCCATCTGCCCTTTGTGTATCATAAGGGTGTGTGAGGATTAGGAAGAACAGGGAAAACAACTGTATTTCAACAGTTTTATTCAAGACTTGGGAGGCGTGAGTTGACTTAAATTGCTAGACATTCATCCATTCATTCAAACAGTTCCTGGCCTCCCCAGCTAAGACAATTATATGTCACATTTACTGAAAAGTATGACTGGGAAATTTGTCCTTTGTCAACTCTGCAGACCCTCCTCCCCAAACCTCATGTTTTACATTTTGCTCTAGAAGTGATCTCAAAGATGTGACTTTAAAACAAAGTTCCAGTACTTCTCTAACCCAAATGTTCACATTGTTACCTCCTGGGCACCTCACACACATCTTAGATGACATTGAAGCACTTGTTTAAAGAAAAAAAAAAACTTCAAGCATTTGATCTGAATAGATTGAAGACTTGTTGCTGAGTTTTCAGTACAAAAAACATCAGTGATTATCCTAAAACTGACAAGTTTGAAGATGCAAAGTCTAGGCTATAGAAAGGAGCAAGAGGAATTAAAATGTACCCCTTTAAAACGAGAACTGTGGCTAAAATGAACAAAGGCAAAGAGGGAAGGGAAGAGGGGAAAGAGGAAAAGAGGAGAAGCCGGGAGGAAGGATGAGAGCGGGAAGGAGAGGAGAAATTGACCCCTGAGAGGAGGGTCCTGCACAAGCTCAGGAACCCTCAGGTGGCCTCCGATGACTGGGAGTGCTGAAGCCAGCTGTCCTCACCTTTCCCCACTCACGCATGAACTACTTCATGTACTGGCAGTAAACTACTTGCCTTGTGCAAGTAATTTAAATTACTGCTGATACATCTTCCTCATAAATAAGATGTGGTGATAAAGGATCGATCATTATCTAAGGGATGAAGCACAGACTTCACAAAGCCTCACTACCTGCCCTGATGCATTTCTTCTTTAATAAACTTCTTTTTGGACTAGTTTTTCATTCACATTATTTTTAATGATGTGGCAACCACCATTCTTCTCCTTGGTGACAGGCACCAGCCCAGGTACACAGGCTCTTTCCAATCAATCAAGCAGCAACTTGCTTGAGGATATACAGATACAGACACAGATGTAGATGCAGTATCTGGACAATCCTTACCATGAATTTTACCTCCCATGGTAGTTCACAAATATGGCTATGTCGGCCAACTGTCGATACTGCAGAAATGCCCAGCAAATTGAAGAACAAGAACAGGACAAGATCTGTTTATGTTTAGCTATAGCAGGATAATGATTTTAAAAGGTAACTGTCCTTTTTAAAAAACTACCAATAAATATAATAAACATAGCATTTAATTCAAAGTATGGTTAAAACAAATGAAAACACCGAACGAAGTAAAGGTTAAATGTATCACTCACAGAAATTACCTGTTATATCGATTAGGGCCTAACCACTTAGGTTTTCTTGACCTGTGAGCCTGGACTTTTGTGTGTGTGGGTGTGTGTGTGTGTGTGTGTGTTTTAAAGCACCACCAAATACAACGACTTGCTTTTTTAACTAATCTAAGACCCTGCTAATCATTGTACATATCCCAATTTCAGAAGTGTTAAAATGTAAGTTTTAGAACTGATGAAACAGTAATAAGTTAAGCTGAAGCCAACCAAAACTTCATTTCCTACTTATTTGGATAATGAGGCACAATGCCTGGCAGAGAGTGGGAACTAGATAAATATTTACTGAATCAGTGGATGGTCCGGGGGGTTAACATGAATCTGTTAATACGGAATTGCTTGCAGTTTGCGGACACACCACCTTCTTTCCTCGCTACACCTGCCCGGGACACTCCCCTCCCACCACTTCCTTGTAAGGAACAAGCAGTTCAATTATTATGAATCTCCCTTCATTAAGCATGAAGTGATCACCTCCATATAAACCAGAAACACTAACTTGTTAACCTCCTTCAAGGATGCAAGAAGACTCATGAATCTTTCCATGTACTCTGCACTGGAAAATACGTGTATATGTGAACTTAGTCTGTGATGAGACTAACAACAGCCACTTCTTACCAGCTTCAAATGTACAGGATGTGTGTCTGCTGGTCTTCAGTCGCTGCCTTTCTCCATTTCTGCATGGGGTGGAGGGATGTGTGGGTGTGCGAGTATGTACAATGTGTGTCATGGCAAGGCATGTGCTATATAATTTACTTTATAGGTTACTACCACCAGCTGTGCAGAGTCAGGATCACCTGTGTAAATTAGACACAAATGAGTTTTGTGTTTGCATTACCTAGATAAATATTTCTCTGCATTTGTGCTACACAGCCCAAGCCTATTTAGCTATTTTCCTCTTCCCATTCCTGGAGGACAAAATCAATTTGTTGTCCTCAGAGTTTCTCTGCATATCTAACCCCACACATCAAGAGAAACCAAACAGAGCACTGACGCCATGCTTGCCAGAACACCAACAAGGAGAGTGGAGGACAATGAATAGAATTAGTACCAAAACAACAATTTGCAACAAAAACAACAGTGAAAATATAAAGGTATCATAAACTCGTTAACAGGCCACTAAACCTTCAAGTTTCCTGGTAGCAGAGGTGGAGAGAAAAATATTCTTTTCATATAACCATGAGAACCATAAGTTATTAATTAAAGTCCACTAACACTACCACTTGATCCAGCAATCCCATTACTGGGCATCTACCTGAAGGAAAAAAAGACATTCTATAAAAAAGACATCTGCACTAGAATGTTTATAGCAGCACAATTCACAATTGCAAAGATGTGGAAACAACCCAAGTGCCCATCAATACATGAGAGGATTAACAAAATGTGGTATATGTATACCATGGAGTTCTACTCAGCCACAAAAAACAATGGTGATCTAGCACCTCTTATATTATCCTGGATAGAGCTGAAGCCCATTCTACTAAGTGAAGTATCCCAAGAATGGAAAAACAAGCACCACATGTATTCACCATCAAATTGATATTAACTGATCAATACTTATATGCACACATAGTAATAACATTCATCTGGTGTTGGGCAGGTGAGAGGCAGAGGAGGGGATGGGTATCTTCACACCTAATGGGTGCAGTGCTCACCGTCTGGGGATGGACATGCTTGTAGCTCTGACTTGGGTGGGGCAAAGGCAATATACATAACCTAAACATTTGTACCACCATAATATGCTGAAATAAAAAAAAAAGTCTGCTAAGAAACCATCTAAAAGGCATATCAGCAAGGACTGTGGACTGCTTAGCCCTCTGTCCTTCCTCGCCAGGCTTTCCTGGCATTCTTTAGATATCATCTGATATCTCGAAGGCTAAATCTGATACATTGCATGAAGAATTTCTGCTGCTTCTAGGTTTCCTTTTGCACGTGCTATGTGTAAACTTCCTCCATGGGAGGACTGTACAAGAACCAGAACCAAAGACAAACCTGGGTGAGGGTGCAAATAACAAATTATGTTGTTTTCATTACAATCCGGTTTGTCCAATAAATGGGAAACATTTAAAACTTAATCAACCAGGCTCTCTAAGGACTGGTCTAACTCAATAATTCTGAAATTTTAGAAATCCTGGAAAGTTTCAGAAATTAGTGTTTCTGATATTCTCCTAACTATTTTAATCTAGTAACTGACATCACTATTAATCATCTTCATTGCCACCATTTACAGAATAATTACCATGTGTCCAGGTTGTGCTAAGTGAGCACTGCATTTCATTTAATCCTCATCACAAATAAGGTAAATACTAGGACACCTAACTAGTTCCCTTAACTGAGGTTTCACTTTCTAGTCAATTGCAGTCCAAAAATATTACAGTATTTTGACAAAGAGAGACAGAACCCATTCACATAACTTTTATTATAACATATTATAATCGTTCTATTTATTAGTTATTGTTGTCAATCTATTACTGTGCCTAATTTATAAATTAAACTTTATCATAGTATATACGAGGTTCAGCACTATCCACAGCTTCAGGCATCCACTGGGGGTCGTGGAAAGCATGCCCTGTGGATAAGCGAGGACTGCGGTATTTTACAGATAAGATGATTTGAGTAACTCACGGCTCATAAACAGAGGTGGTTCCATTTGAATGCTGGTTCTGTGGTTTGGTAATAAGCTCTTAACCATTATGTTCTGTAACCAAGTTGGTGGGGTGGTGTGATTAGCACTCAGCTGAGGCCTTGTTAGCACAGAGTTTAGCAAAGCATGGTGCCCAAACCACAGTGGTATGTGGAACAATCTAAAATGACATTAGAACTTCTGATGCCCAGCTGTCAAAGACCACCAGGAACAAGTCTGAAGTCAGAGTTCAAATTATTCAACTTGCTGCAGCATGGGGAGCACACGGAGCACCGAGGGGCACCTGGTAGAAGGAGTTGGGAGCTGCCAGCCATGGAGTTTGGGTTCCATGAATGATTCCAAGAAGGGGTTGTTATGGGCTGAACTGCATCCCCCCAGAAAGATTTGTTGAAGTCCTAACCCCAATACCCTAGCAATGTGACCTTATTTGGAGGTAAGGTCTTTACAGAGGTAATCAAGTTAAAATGAGGTCATTAGGGTGGGTCTTAATCCAATATAACTGATGTCCTTATAGAAAGGGGCAATTTGGCCACAGAGACAGACGTGCAGAGGGAAGACGTGTGAAAGCACAGGAGGAAGCCGGCCATGGGGCTGGAGTGTGCGGCTACAGGCCAAGGATGTCAGAGATTGCCGCAAACACCAGAAGCTACGAGAGGCCAGGAAGGATCCTCCCCGCCCCAGAGCTGTCAGAGAGCAGGGTCCTGCTGACACTCCAACTGTGAGACATTCCATTTCTGTCATTTTAAGCAAAAAAAAAAAAAAAAAAAAGTTTTAATTAGCCATTATAAAACTCTGAAAATTATACTACCTAGACTCCAAATTCCTTTAGTTTTATATTAAAAAATAATCATAGCCTTTGTGTCAACCAATTCTCAAGATCAATTTGGTCCTGGGGTGTGTGTGTGTGTACACATACACATATATATGGTCTTAAGTGATTTTGAAAAGATACACTTCATTCCTCTTGCAAATAAGTGAGCCTTCTTGTTTCAATTAAAATGCAGAAGGCAGGTGTGGTTCTATTAGTCTTGCTTGGGATTTACTGTGGAGTCCCCACGTAGCTCCCAGGCCCAGGGCTCTAGCATTCTGTGAGCAGCACTGGCATAAACAAGAGCACAGACAGGTGATCCTGATGTCATCTGTGAGCTGCACCCACGTCTCCAACATCTAAGACGTATCTAACATCTCCAGTGCTACAGGTCAGTACAGCTCTGGGGGTGCAGCTACTAGAGGACAAGCAGCAAGTTAGAAACCAGAACTATTTCAAGGATAGAAGATTCCTGCGGATGAAATATGATTTTAAAAAATGACGAAAGAACTAGAAATCTGGCATTATGCCAACCACTACCTTGGTGGGCAGGGGGCCTGGGGTGGGGATGGTAGAGGGAGGGGCATCATCTCCAAACAACCGAGGAACAGAAATACCTGGAAGGGAGAGGTAGCTTTTTCACCTGGTACAAGGAATTAGGATAACAAGTGATTTTTTTCAAAATTAGGAAAAATGAAAGAGTCCTGCCAACTTTGCTCTGTGGACCATGATTTTAACGTGCATGACAAAGACGGGAGAGCTATCAAAAGCCACGATTTTGCATTACACTGCACACTCATGAAACGGTTCCTGACGCGCCTAGATGAATTTCAGTTCTTTTAAGCCAATATTTGAAATACATAACCACCTTTTACGACTATTGGTTTAACTGCTTTTTCCAATGAATGAACCTATTAGCCTTTCTGTTTTCCACCCTCCTCCCCGCCCATCCTTTATTTTTCTCTCACACTTAGAGCACCAAGAGTTGCGATTTCCCAGAACTCCTTCAACGATTTTTCTACTTTTATTCTTAATTCCTCTATTTTGTTCTTAATTCCTCGATTTTCCACTCTACTATGTTGTTGGTGGGTTGCTTTTTCCAAATACAATAAAGGTATGTGCCAAACACCAATTTTAACTTCTTAAGTGACAAATTGATCCCATACAAGTTTATTTGTAAGTTAGCACTAAAGTACTTGCTAAAATGTATCTGAAAAAATATATATATAACCATGGAAAAAACATCTATAACCAGTGTGACTCTTACTGACAATGAGACCGAGAGAGCCCCTGTGGCTGGTGAGGGTGGGCCTCCCCCAGGAGAGGGGTCTCAGGAGCTACAAAGGGCTGCCTGGTGGGCTGACGAGCAAAGAGCATTTCCAGGCATGTGACATGCCACTTCAACGAGGACACAAAGGCAAAAGCAAGCAGGCACATGAAAGAGTCATTAACCGGCGGAGCCTGAGATGAAAGGGAGAGCTGGGGGCAGTCTGCAGAGGAGGAAGCACCAGAAGTGATAGATCTCCGGTGCCTACGTAAAGGGTCTTGGATTTGGTCCAGAGTTTGATGGAAGACCTCTGTGATACTTTATAGAGAAGCTACCTCAGGAAGAGGGTTGAGGATGAAAGGGAGGATTCCAGAGGTAAGATGCAGCAGGAAGGGCCCTTTCTGAGACAAACTTTGGGCCACAGCTGAGCAGCTGGAAGAGGGAGGACTTGCTAAGGCAATGACACACAGAGAAACGGGATGGATGAGTATAGCCAACTTCAGTTATACCCGCCGGCCCAAACCCCATTTACCCTCCACGACCAAGCCACAGCCCTCCTCCGGGGGTAGATCAGGAGGACTGGCACCCCAAAGCCTTCCAACCTCCTTCTAGGGTGTCTTGCTGTCCTGCAGAGGACAGCAATCCCAGACTCCCAACAGGTAAGGCTCTCGGAGGTAACTGGCACAGGTTTGCCAATAAGATGTGTTCACATGCAATCTGGAAGGAGGAAGAGAGGCAGAGACCCTCACCTGCCACTTCGATTTGGCCGTTTTGTGTCCAGTCCCCAGCACAGTGAGTATCTCCAGAGTTTAGCACCTGCTACACTGGTGGCACTCGGAAGTTTGTGGAATGAATGGATGAGTGAATGAACAGTTACGCTTCACCAGGCAGGATCAGTACCCTGGAAATGTTACAGAAGGTGCTGACTAAAACTCTGCTTTTCTTTCCTTCACTCTTCCTTTGTACCAAAAGGGTAAAAAGCACCTGCGCTAAATCCCTTTCTGCTCAAAAGACCTGGAACTAGGCCCACCATGTGTCCTCCCTCACCTACAACTTGTACAGGGCAAACAGTGATGTTCTATCACATGGCATTTTCTGGAATGGCCATATGAAGTTGCAATTCATGCTATGTATGGCTAGTGAACTTTGCACAGCACCATATATGAAATATGTAATATCATCACCTATCATTTTACAAATGGAGAAGCTTGCCCAAGTGTACACAGTCAGCAATGGAACTAGAATTCCATTCTGCTACGGCACCTCCAAGCACAAGTTTATTTGGTGAATACAGAACAGATATTCAAAAGAGAGGGAGGGAAATGGAGGCGACAGCGGGTCCAGTATTGGCTTAATAAGTATAAATATGATCTGAGCATTGTTTATAGGCAAAAGGAATAAGAGCAGAAGAGAAGAGTCAAGTGTATGGCTTCCAAGAGTGCCATGCACATAGCTAATAATGTAGACAGGGGGAGGGACGGTCACAGACAGAAGGATGGTGATACTAGGGAAGCCAAGGAGAAATGGGAGAACACAGATGTTTGCCAGAAGGTTGGGAAACAGAGGTGACTTGTAGGATCCGTGGGGACTGTATGCCTGAAGTCTGTTTTGAACATACCGCCTCGCTGAAGGAGATGAGCACAAAATTCCCATAGCAGAAGGAAACTCAGTCTCCCCGAGGCGGTATGTTTCACTTACCTGTTGAGTACACTCCTTGAAGAATTCTTAGTGACCCTCACGACTTTTCTTTAACTTTATGCTCCTCATTCTTTTTCTACCCTCACACTCAGTGGTGAGTATTTTTCTACAGTTGTTCCACATTCTGAGAACCAGAAAAAGGATGTTCAATTTTGTTGGAATGTGCAGGCTGAGGTCTGACTCAGTAGGTTCAAAAGGAACGGAATGAAACCAGGGTATCAGTATAGGGTGTTATCAATAAGGGAGTTGAGCTTTCCTGATAGGTCTGAATTTCCTGAAAAATTCTTTATACTTGCATCTTTAGAGTTCAGTGTTTGGTACACTGACAGCACTCAGAAGTTTCTAGAATGAATGGATGAATGAATGATTTGTTAGGTCTCACTAGAGCAGGCAGGATCAACACCCTGGAAATATTACCAAAGGTGCTGAACGAAACTCTACTTTTCTTTCCTTCATTCTTCCTTTGTACTAAAAGGGTAATGGCCTATTCAGCAATTCTTTTTTTCTTTCTAACTGTGATAGATAACATAATACCATATTTTCACTAACAGCAAAAACAATTCACATTAGAGGGGGTTCTTCCATCCTAATTCCATCCAGAGTTAATTTTTTAAGTGGATAAGCAATTAAAGATGCCAAGTAGATTAAAATTGATCCCTCACATAAAAGTTGTGATCAATAAAAAAACAATCTGTAAATTTGATTGCATAAATCCTTTTTACTTAAGTCCACCATAAGCATAATTTTCAGGATCACTACTTTGATCTCACTTACTGGAAAAGAAAATACAATAAAAATATTGCTGGAGAACTTAGTTTTCAGAAAATGACAAAATATCTCTTTAAAAATTTGAGCCATCCAAAGAAGACAAATGCACAATGATCGGACTATATTGCTAGTCAAGGAAAATGTGTGATTAGGCAGTCCCCTGGGATCTAGCCAAGTTCCTAAACTAGTATGAAAAATGCTCTCCGAAATGCAGCTTCTTTTATGTAACTGGTTCCAATAGCCTCTTACTGGTTTTCATGATTTGGCAGCTCCATACATTGTCCTTTGGATTCTTGCTGTTAGGGTTTAGCTCACACATCACCCCTCTCTCCTCCCCTCACTCAGTGATGCGTCTGTTGCCAGATCTTCTATGCATTCCTGGGAGACGCCAAATATCACACTCAAATGCCTCTCAGTTTCACCCACCAGATGCTCGTCTTCTGCTCAGCTGGTGAGAGAAGTGCACCTGCCTCAGCTTTTCAGTCCACTTTCCTCATCCACTTCCCCTCCCACCTTTGTCACCCTTCACGTTGTCAAACGCAATGGCATTCACACCTGTTCAGGAGCGACCATCCTTCGTGATTTGTCTCGAGATTCATTCTAAAAGTTGACACATACCAATTTTTTTATGTTGTGACACATAAACATTTACAGTATTAACTATACAGATATGTATATTACTTAAAATACATACTAAAGATATTACAAATATTAATAGATGTTAATAAATATTAATATTCCATACAGATATTAGTAACTATACAGATATTACTTATAATCTTAATATGCTAGGATTATATTTCCTTCTCAATGAGTTCACTGTGTCATTCAATGTAGAATGTTTCTAGTATCAAAATTAAAAAGATTCTCTTTTTTCTATTCTAACAGCTACCACTATACAGTAGTAATGGTGGCTCCCAGAAAGATAAGCCCACATCCTAATCCCTAAAACCTGTGAATATGACCTTATTTGGAAAAAGGGTCTTTGCAGACACAATTCAATTAAGGGTCTGGAGATGAGATCATCCTAGATCACCTGGGTGGCCCTAAATCCAAAGACACGTGACCTTATAAAATACAGAGGAGGGGAAGACCCAGACATACGGAGGAAGACACAGGCAGAGACTGGAGTGATGCAGCCACAAACCAGGGAAGCTGGCAACCACCAGAAGCTGCAAGAGACAAGAACAGGTTCTCCCTTAGAGCCTCCAGGGGAGTGTGGCCCTGCTGACACCTTGATTTCAGGACTTCTGGTCTCTAGAGATGTAAGAGAATACATTTTTGCTGTTTTAAGCCACCCATTTTGTGGTAATTTGTTATAGTAGCCATAGAAAACTAGTATACATGTCCAGGTTTTACCAAGCTCTCAACCATGGTACACATACTAGCCATCTCATCTTTCTTCCAGAAATTTCCCTCCTGGAGTGCTCTATCCTGTTCCACTCTGAAGGGGATAATCTAGGCCTCCTCTATAACGGTCTTCCCCAGACTTCCTTCACTGCTTTTATGGCTGGGACCCACTGATGCGAGGATCCATGTTTTCATCTTAGTTTTCTTTCTTGTTTTGCTAGAGCACATCCTCAAGTAACTTGCTGAGAAAGGAAATGCATGAAGCAAACATTCTGAGTCTTTCAGTGTCCCCGAAGCTCTTTACCTCTCTTCACATTTAATTGTTTGGGTGAAAACATCATTCTAGATTTAAAATAATTTTCCCTCAGAACTTTAGCATCACTAATTCACATTCCCTTATAGATATCTGTACTTAACCCTCTCTGGAACCTTTTGGCATATTCCCTTTATCATCCTTGATTCCCTGAAATTTCACCATGGCATGTCCAGGTATGTCTTTTTAAAATTCATTCTGCTTGGCTATAGGTAGGGCCTTTTAACATGAAGACTCATTTCTTCATGTATTATTTATCTGAAAAATTCCTCCCACACTAAAGATTTTCTTTAGTCTCTAACCCATGGGTTACCCTGGCTATCCAACAGAACTTTCTGCAAAGATGGAAATTTTCTACAAATCTGTGCTGCCCAGTACTGTAGCCACTAGCCACACATGGCTACTGAGCAGTTGACATGAGGCTAGTGTGACTGAAGAACTGAATTTTTAATTTAATTTTTATTAATTTAAATTCAAATGGTCTCATGAGGCTAGTGGCTACTGTACTAAATGGTACAGTTAGACCAATAGGACTTATTTTCTACGTCTCTCCTATTTTCTCCCATATTTTTCTATATTATACTCCCTATATTTTTATGTTTTTAGTCCTTATCTGAACATTTCCTTGACTTTATCTTTCCTCTAGCCCTACAGTCCCCAACCCCTGGGCTGTGGACTGGTACCGGTCTGTGGCCTGTTAGGAACCAGGCCACACAGCAGGAGGTGAGGAGCGGGCCAGCAAGCAAAGCTTCATCTGTATTTACAGCCACTCCCCATCGCTCGCAGCACTGCCTGAGCTCTGCTACCCTCTCCCCACCCCTAACCCTGCCCACCCCGGTCAGTGCAAAAATTATCTTCCATGAAACCAGTCCCTGGTGCCAAAAAGGCTGGGGACCACTGTGTCTAGCCTCTTTATTGATTTCCTAATTTTGGCAATCATTATGTATTTCTAATATTGTTACTCTTTGATAGCATCTTATTCTTGATCTAAGGATGAAATATTCTTGACTGTAGATTCATATCCTAATGAGAGGTTTTAAAATGCTATTTGATTCATTGAATTAGCTCTTTTTCCTCTATAGTCAGTTTCCCTATTTATCTTGGCCTCTTTCATATTTTAAGTTGTAATAAGATGCTTGGCAATACTTGGTTCTCCATTCGTGTTCAAAGCTGAGGCAGTAAAAAGATTGACAAATGTTGGGAGACAATTAATTCTCCAGGAATATTTTCACTTCCCTGCGCAGTCCAGGCATTCGGAGAAAAGAGCCTTGGCCAGCTTGGTTAAAAGATGACTGAATAGGAAACATGCCCTGGAAGCAGAAGATAGCATATTGCTCCAGAGATTTAGATGTCTCTTCCCTGGCACAATTTGTTCATACTCCAATGTAGTAAACAAACAAACAAATCCTAGAGACCTTCACCCTCTCATCCCCTTCCCAGAGAGGACTCGCTTACACTCCAGAGCAAAGCCAGTCCCTCTCGCCTCTCCTCTCCCCCAAAAGAAGGGGCAGATGTACAGCTATACTCTCCAACACCTTCGTCTTGAATTTCCAGCCTCTAGAACTGTGAGAAAATAAATTTCTGTGGTTTAAGCCACCCAGTCTGTGGTACGTTGTTCCAGCAAGACCAGGGTAAGACCAGCCTCTTACTGCGTGGCCCCGTGGTAGCTGGGGCACTAAGAAGCTCCGTGAGTAGTACATGGTCTGTTCTTTGATCCACAGATCTCATGTCTCTTGCCAGAATATACATTTCTCTGTACCTGTATCTATACACTGCACAGCAGGGAGCTCTGTATAACACACCGGGCTTGTCAACAGAGAGGTTTCACTTTAGCAAAAGTGGGCTCTAAGGACCCCCACATTCCGGGATGAAGAAGGTTTTACCCTGAGACACTAATACCACACCGCTGCCCTCGTGATCACCACAAAGTCACTCCATTTCTTTAAAGGTAAGAATCACAGGACTATCTTGTTTGGGGTAAACGACCTGCCATTCTGCAGTGGGGGGTGCAGGAGACGGGGCACTGACAGCTCAGGACACCCGGCCCCTACGTTCCCAGCTCCCCACAACAGACAAACGCCAGGCTCTGAGCTCCCTGCACGGCTGCAGGTCTCCATGTGTGCCCTGGGCGGCTGCATCAGCTGTCACTCTTCCATCTGCTTCCTATCTTCTAAAAATCGGTTTAAATCTCATCTGCTGATAACCTTTGATGTTGTAGATATTTAACTTTTACTCTCAGATAGTCTTTTTTGGGGTCTCAAGAAGGGAAGAGGATAAACATATGTGATCAGATGTCTGATTCAAGCAGAAGCTCCAGGTCATTTTCTTGACATTAAAGCAAATAAGGGACCCAGAGTTATCCTAACTATAATTATCAATAACATTCTCAAATGGCTAAACGAACACATAACGAGTTATGCAGAACAATTCTTTCAAGCTCTTATTGAAAATGTTTAAGGAGGTGGGAGAAATAGAAATCTCTAAGGGTAGCCACAGGGAAGGAAGAAGTTACAAGTCTCAGAACATAAAAATAAAGTTCTTGTATCAAAGCAGCTATTTCATCTAGAAATAAAAAAATATTATGATAATTAGGTATTGAGTTGTTTGGGTTAGGCATTCTTTGTGGGTAAAAGGGAATATATATTTTTTTAATTTTTAAGATACAGTTTCCTGTATCCTCAGTTTCACAACTGGTTCTTAATCATCAGCTCCCAGCAATTTCACTAGAAATGCTCCCCAATGACCTGCCCTCAGCTAATAGCATCGAGATCATTGATTAGACGCAAGACACACAGCCTGAGATGCAGGACCCAGCTAAGCCTTTACAGCTCAGATTTTTAGCCTTTCTACCACCAGAGTGGAAGGGAAAAAAAAACACTCTCCATTCCCTGAAGGATGTGCTCTTGCACATAAATTGGCATTCAGGCTCAATCAGATGCGGAGGCCCTGGTACTTTAATGCCAAGCAAGGAAGTCCCAGCCAGGCGGGTTACCGCCACTAGACGTGCCTCGGCACCTGTCATCCTCTGTCCTGTCTGTTGCTTCTGGCTTTTATGGGCTCAAAGTTATAACCTAACAAAAGGGCGAAAAGGTGAAAGAACTGTCTGATGAGGAGGAAGAGGAAGGAAAGGAAAGAAACAAAAACATTCACCTTACTGTCCACTTGGCTGGAATCTCAGCAGGCCGAGTAACAGGGTACTGGGGAATCTCAGTGAAGATCTACAGACCGTACGACTGTGAAGTTTTCTCTTTAACATGCTGTTCAGACAACGATCTGAAGAGCTGGTCAGGAATGAAAAGGTAAAGCACAAGAGGACTCAAGCTCCCCCACCCCCCACAGCCCGGGCAAGGATTCCTGTGCCCATGGCCAAATCAGCACATGCCAGGCACGGTTCTGCACACTTTACAGCCATTGCTCACTTAATACTCACATTATCCTTGCTTTTCAGGGAAGGAAAATGAGGCCCAGAGAGGTTAAGTGACTTGCCCAAAGTCACACAGCTAGTCAGTGGCAAAGCCTCAGACCTAACATGGAAGGCCATTCCTTAATTCCTTGTTCACTGTTTTCTTTAAAACACAATCTTCAAATTACTTTCTCTCTTTTAACAAATGAACATTATGCTAACTTAAGAGTCAGCAAAATGTGTTGGCAAAGGCAGGTAGGAAAAAACACACCCCCTCCAAAGGTAGCCCTTTTGCAGCAGGAGCCTTGCAAGGGCTGTGAAGGAGCTGGGAGGCACAGACTTTTGGTTCCACTGTTTGGACGACTAGGGAGAGTGTGAGAGCTTCCTCCTTATTTTCCACCTTCTAGAAGGGCAAGAGAAGGGAATACAAGAGACACAGAGGGAGCACAGCACCCCAAACAAGGGAGATCCTTTTGACAAACCTTTTGAAACAAACATACATAAAAATATTTGATTTGGACGCTGCTTCTATCTGGATATATCAATATTCAGTAAAGGCAGAATAAGATTTGGAAATACCTCATGTAAATAGAAGAGGATAAGGCGTCAGCCAAGCCAGGGAGGGATAAATCAGATAAAACAAAGGAAATGGTTCCAAAGTAAGCAAGTGGTTATAGGATCCAAAGACACACACACCAAAATTACCACTGGAACAAGTGCAGTTTGAAAACATTTCAAGTGATCGAAATTAGCTCCCGAACTACAGACTTGAGTTTTGGGAAGATATGATTGTCCTTCACATATCTGCGCAGACTAAAGAGAATTTGCTAGCATTTAGTATTTAGTACAGTTGACCGTTGAACACCACAGGCTTAAAGTGTGCAGATCCACTTACACGTGGATTTTTTCAACCAAATGCAGACCAAAAATACAGTATTCACAGAACATGAAACTGAGGGTTGACTTTCCTATATGAGGGTTCTGCCGGGCCAACTGCGGGACTTGAGTCTGCGTGAATCTCAGTATATGCGGGGGTCCTGGAGCCAGTCCCCGGTGGTTACTGAGGAGTGACTGTATTGATCATCTGGCACGCCGCGGCTCTTCACGAATGGTTGGTACTCACAACGTTCACCTAGTCTTAAGGTTATATCAGATTCCAAACCTGGAAGTGAATTTTCTTCTTCTCTAATTGTGAGAGTCTGCGACAGTGTACGTGAGAGAAAGAGAAAGTAAATGAGTGTGAGTGTGCCCCAGTATAGAGTGACTGATCATGCAGGGACCAAGTATGAGAGTGGCCAGGCGGGACAGCCACTGAGCCTGAGTGTCTGGTGGCTTTGGGTGGTCCAGGAGATTGTGCATGAAGAGACTTCCAGCAAAGGCATCCTGCTCTCAGTTGAAATATAAATGTTTAGGTTGAAAACGAGAATAACTTCTTAGGAAAAAGCAGTTATCAGCCAATAATTGTGTGGGGTCAGGAATTGGGCTGAGCGCTTTGTCCTGGATGAAGGTTTTCAGCCTCACCTCACCCACGCCCCAGGGTCTGGCCAGACAGAACCCACGGGTCGGGGGAAGAGCCATTTCCTGCAGAGAGGCAACTGATTCTGAGACTTACAGCCGAGGGGATTCCAAGGCTCCTGATGCAGACAGATGATCAGTAAAGCGACTTACAGTTTTGTCTGACCTAAATATGGTGACAAAGATTTTAACTTCACGTTACATCCAGAGTTTTATGGAGCCAAAGCTTTCCAGTACTGAATAAATCCTATACAAATCCTACAGAAATCAGGCAGCAAAAGCAGGAATCGTAACTATCACCTTTTGAGTCAAAAATTTGATTAAAGCCAAATGACAACGAAAATGCACTTTATTGGCAGTAAGATTAAATGCAGAGCATATGTCAAAGCTGGACTATGAAGTCACAATTTCTCTAGATTATAGTTGGAAGCAGTGCTTTTATCACTCTGTCCCTCCCTGGCCCACAAATGCAAGTATAGTTCAGACGGCCACTCGGGACTGCAGGGCGGTATCCCGCTCACCGCAAGACCCTGGGAGGGGGGCTCCCCTCTCTCACGTCCCACTGCCCCACTCGGGCCACGCCCAGGGCTCCCTGCTCCCCTGAGTTTATGGCCCTGGGTCCCTGGATATCCCTCCCAATCCGGGGCTGAGATCAGGTGTCCTGGGAGTATGATGCCCCCACATGCCCTGGATCAGCTGTCCCGAGCAGGCATCCGTGGAGTGGTCTAATTAGCTACTTTGAAGATGTCATGTTTTGTGAGCAGTGATCAGTACCTGGATAATTTTAGACACAAGAATATTCCTTCGGGCACATCAGAGGTGGTGCCCTCTTTCTGTGGGCCCCTTTGTGATTCCTTAGCCACAAAGAGCTGATTCCCATCTCTTTATTCCAACTAGGAGTCACCTGGCTTATAGAGATCTTCTTCTCCCCACTGCCACCCTGCCCACATCGAACCCCCACCTACCCAATAAGGTCATGCCAGTCTGCCCCTGGCACCTCCTCCACTCCTGAATTCGCACCTTCATTATGGTTTGTGTGGATTAGTGATAGAGTATCCAAAAAAGCCCCCTGAGTTGATCCCCTACCCCTCCTAGTCATATCGCAAGACTGTTCTGGAACACGGCCCCACTCACGTAGCTCCACGCTGGGAAGGGCCTGTGGTCCTCCACTGCCACCTCCTCCGTCAAGTTCACCTGGTTCTCCCACCGTAAGGCTGGGGCAAGAGCTGTGCTCACCCTGAGGCTACAATAGCACTATCGTTTGCTTACGAGGACAGTGATAAATCTTGATGTCATTTTTTTAAAAGAGTGTGTTAAGGTATGATCCTGGCTTCTTTCTCATATGGTCAGAACTGGACCAGAACTGCTTGCTGAATGATGAGGAATGTACACAAGCTGAATGGCGCTGGACATTTCAGTATTGGGGTCTGACCTGCTTATTGTTCAGAAAGCTATTTATACAGGTTTTGTGAAGACCTGAAGCATTTTAAAAACTATGCACTATGTTATGAAGTTTTTATAATCTGAGGATCCTTTTAAATAGAAACTTCTACTAACAGGTAACTTGAAATCCAACCTCCCAACTACATGTTGTCCTTTAACTGTAGACATTTAAAATTACAACACAAAAAACTGCATCTTGGGGGCTGGGCACGGTGGCTCATGCCTGTAATCCTAGCACTCTGAGAGGCCGAGGCAGGAGGATCGCTTGAGTTCAGGAGTTCAAGACCAGCCTGAGCAAGAACGAGACCTTAACTCAAAAAAACAAAAACAAAACAAAACAAAAAAACCCACTGCATCTTGGCCATGTCCATGCCAAGTGGTAAAAAGTCCAAACAGAATGAAAGTGGCTGAATTATACATCCCTGTAAAAAAAAAAGTTCATTAATCAGAAGAGGGAATTCATATTTAACTTATCGAGTGGATGCTATTATCCTAACTCTCTCATACAAAGCTCACAAGATTGCCAGCAGGAATATAATGACACTTGGGTTTTTTTTTGAAAAAAGACTTTTCCAGGCAGGTTGGACCATACAAGAATAAGCATTAGGAAGGTGCACAGTGGTCAAACACAAAGACATGAATGATAATTTTTGGAGAAATGTGCATGTCAGCTACAATCGCGAACACCGTATCAAGACAAATAACGAAGCCACTCTTGCCTCAGTGAGCTCAGCACACACGGTCCCACACCTGTGGAAGCTCTGGTAAGCTGTGCAGCTAGCCAAAGTCTTGTATTTGGAGGCGCGGGGAGAGAAATGGCAAGAAACTCTAAATTGAAAACAAAATAAATACGTTCCCTGAAACAAGGCCAAAATCTCAATAATCCTTAGTTAATGACCATTTATACAGTTGATAGTTTCCAAAGGGTTTTTTTTTTTTCCCCTCTTTCTTAAGTAACATAGAAATCTGGGCCAGAGTATACTTGCAACTATTTTTAGGTCATTTCATCTCATTTTTGGTTGACTAGTGCAACCTGGCAGCAGTTTGACTTCAGAGCAGCAGAGGAAGATGTTCTGAGCTCTCCCGGAGCCCAGCGCCCGGACGCAGCCTCCGCCTTCCCAGGAAACCGGCCGGTCACATTGCCCTGCCCTTCCCGCCGCCACTTAGCTCGTTAGCAGTGGGAGGTTTTCCCTTCTGCAGTGGGTTCAATGGACACACACACACACACACACACACGCAGGCACACACACACACACAAATATATGGCCATGTCCTAGCACCCTGTGAATGCTTACTTATTTGTAAAAACGATCTTTGCAGATGTAATTCAGTTAACAATCTTGAGGTGAGTTCATCCTGAATTACTAGGGTGGGCCCTGAATCCAATGACACGTGTCCTTACATGAGACAGAAGAGGATAAGACACAGGCACACAGCATAGAAAGCCACGTGAAGACCAAGGCAAAGCTCACACTGATGTAGCCACAAGCCAGGGGATGCTGGTGGCCACGGGAAGCCAGAAGAGGCGGGAAACAGCCCCCAGAGGGAGTGTGGCCCTGCCCACACCTTGATTTCATACTTGTGGCCTCCAGAACTGTGAGAGAACCCTTTCCTGCTGTTTAAAGCCACCCAGTTTGTGGGAATTGGGTACCGCAGCCCCAAGAAGCATACGTTCCAGATACACAGGTATATTATTCTCATTTTGATGCAGCAAAGGAACATCACTTAAACAGTTAACAGGGACCAACTTCTCATCTTCAGAGCAATCTAAACATTTGGTCTCTACAATTAGATTAAATGGGATTAAACACAGGCTCTGCTTCACATATGAAACTGCTGTGCAAATACACACGGTTGAAAGGTACAATAGATCAATGGACAGCATTAGCACGTCCACTTTATGAAAAAAATGACACATTTCTCCATGTTGCTCTAGTCGATACTGGATCCAGTCCAATGTGGATGTCTAGCTTTCAGAAGTGGATCTGAGATTGCTCCATCTTCTTTAGAGTTACATGTTAGGAGGTGGGCTGGGAAGACACCTGACTCTAAAATCTGTCACACATTGTAACCACTCATTATTTTATGAGAATTTGCTTTTCTTTCTATATACAAACACAAGCACAGTTCAGCTCAATTGTGGAGTGTAATCCTTGAAAGGAGGTAGAAGAGGGAGGCAGCGGCCCGGGGAAGACAGGACTGAAGAACAGATGGCAGTGGGGGACCTGAGCGAGGACGAGATGTACACGATAAGACAGAACTTCAAAGCCAACGCTCAGAACATGGGCAAAGAAAATTAACAGGCACATCACACAAGAGATCCACACTGTCAAAACGTTCACAAAAAGATGGTCCAGCTCACTGGTAATGTCCTACATGCATGGTTTTGAAAATTCCAAAATGTCTTAAGGTAGAAGGAGAACCCTCAAATTCAAATCCGGGTCTGCAAGGCAGTTTTCCAACCCAACTACATTAACACAGGTAAAACTCAAGACAGCCACAAAACACTGATATTAATTCCAATGACAAATTCTAAAGTTAGCATTTATGTTCCTGGATGCCAAGACTACTGAATAACAAAAGTGTTATTTAGCTTATAAATAGTCTACTTGTAATCTGTTAGCACATCGTGGAAGTGCTTTCCAAGTGGGGAGAAAAAAACCTCAAAATATAAACAAACTCTAATTTTCACTACGACTCCCTTACTTGTAATAAAGGTTAAGGATGTACCTTAAATAGCCCACTAACAGAAAAGGTATGCCTGGACTTCTTTGAGAAACATCTTATAAATTTACTTATTCCAGTAGAAATTTTATTGCTAATTTTTACATAATCATAGAACTGAGTGAGATAGCCATATTACCTAACACTTATATTTGGGTTAAAGCAAAAATTACTATTCCCAAATATAAAAATCATCTGTCTCTAGAAAAAAGTAAGTAGATATTAGAAAAAAAATAATTCAGTCTACTTTTAATGGGGACTCAGAAAATACCTTCCATGGAAAAACATGTAAGTATCTAAAAAAGATTCATCTGAAGAAATTATGTATTAATGATTTCCTTTAAAGAATTTTTGGACTGCTTATAGTGAAATTATGAGCCAAAAAAATAAATGTCTCTCATATTTTAAAATTAAAACTAAGCATGTCATCATGATAAAGACAGGAAAAGATTATAAAACAATGTTCCTCAATGATAAGGAGGAAATACAGAGGAAACTACAATGATGCTTTTGGATTAAATTTGTAATCTTCGTTAGGAAAAAAATCCATTAGGATTTTGATTTTTCACAGAGGATGGAGAAACAATATGAAGATGAAACTGTTTGGGGTGGGTGAATTTTATAGTATGTGAATTATATCCCAATTTAAAAATTAGGCCATGCACAATGGCTCTCACCTATAATCCCAGCACTTTGAGAGGTCAAGGCAGGAGGATCATTTGCAGCCAGCAGTTTGAGACCAGCCTGGGCAACATAGCAAGACCCTATCTCTACAAAAAATTTCAAAATTAGCCAGGTGTGGCGGCATATGCCTGTAGTCCCAGTTATGCAGGAAGCTGAAGCAGTCTGATCGCTTGAGCCCAGTGAGCCATGATGACTGTACTCCAGCCTGGGCAACTGAGCAAGACCCTGTCTCAAAAAAAATTAAATTGATATTAAATTTTCATATAACAGGGGCTTCAGCAAAAACACACACACAAAACTTCTGGGGACATTCAGTTATTTTTCCATCTTACTGCCATAAATTAAAGGTGTTTCTTGATTTGTCAAAAATATTTTAAACTGAATTGGCTTAAACTTAAATTTTAATGGATCATATGTACCAACGAAGGGTATTCTGTTGGCTCTTGAGGCAACCATTCTGTCTTCAAACAAAACAAAAACCAAACCACCATCTGAATATGAGGAAGAATTCACAATGTGTGTGAAGATCTAGAGTTCACAGGATGAGATAATAAACAGATAATAAACAGTAGCAGATTGTCTACCATTGCTGTGGTAACGCTAAAATACTACGTAGGTGCGAGGCCCGGGTAAAGGATGAGGATGACGGCACTCCCACGTCACCTGGAAGCCACGTAATGCAACTTCCTTGGAAGGCAAGAAGAGGATTTTATCTGCGCATGAAGATGGCAAAGGCAAGCGCTGCACAATGCCACGGCTGAGAGCACAGGAGTCAAAATCCTAGGCTGGGACTTGGGTTCTGTCCACAGTAGCCTAAGACCTTGGGAAAAATTATAGCATCTCAGTCATAGGCTTCTCATCTGCAAAATGAGAAGCCTACGAATCACAAGGATCATGCAATTTATGATCCTTGTGAGCTAATGTATGAGAAAGCACCAGGCATGATGTTTGGCCCACAGCAGACACCTGAAGATGTGAGCTGTGTTCCTTAGAGGGCCCAGCTCCATGCTTCAGCCAGGTCAGGCTAGGCATCCTAGAGATGCTTGTCACCGCTAGCAAGGTGCCATCAAGAAAGAGAGCGCTAGTGTCACTCCTGAAAGTGAGTGACACTTGCTGAACTCTGATCCATGGCTGGCTTAAAAAACATTTGGCAGGATCTGCTAACACTGACATATGCATACCTCATAACCCGGCAATTCTACTCCCAGGTATATACTCAACAGAAACGCTTACATACGTTCACCAAAAGAACCAGGTGGTTCATAACAGCACGATTTGTAATAGCCACAAACCAGAAATGACCTAAATGCCCATCAATTGTAGAACAGATAAATAAAATGTAGACTATTCACCCAAAGGAGTATTTTACAACAAGGAGAACAAACAAACTATAGCAACAATGTGGTGACGAACAAGTCAGAACACAAGAGTCCATGGTGTGTCTCCATTTGTATGAAATACAAAACCAGGCAAACCTAAGACGGTGTTAGAAGTCAGGACAGTACCCTATAAAGATATACAACTATTATGTACACATAATAATTAAAAATAAAATAAAATTTTTAAAAAGAAGTCAGGATAGTGCCCCCTCAAAGGGGGAACAGTGACAGGAAGAGACCATGATAGGTGCCTCTGGGGTGCTGGGACCCCATTTCTTGATCTGGTGACATGTGAGAGTTTGGGTATAAAAGTTCAAACGCTGGACCCTTAGGACGTGCACTTTTCTATATGCATATTATATTTCAATAAAACTTATTTTTTAAAAATCTATCTCTATTACTCATAAAACCGCTCAAGGCCACAAACCCAGGGTACTCCACAGCACTCTGCTCTCGGCCAGGCATGCCGCAGACCTTCCGTCAGCCGGACCACCTGTCGGAAGGCAACTTGGGCCAGGGTGCCACACCTCCCACAGGTGATTTCTACACTCATTGCTAAGCCTGGCATCTCTCTGTTGCTTTTCACGTGTTTGAAACTGAGCACTTTTCCCTGCCATATTTATTTTCTTCTAGACTTTGGTGGCCACCTGTATGGAGGAATCTTCAGGTAAAAGACACGCCTAAGGATACAGAGCTGAAATGAACCTACTGATATCCAACTTCTTTTAATGAAACACATCTTGCCTTAGGCAAGTCACTTAAAAGAAATATCCACTAAGATATTAAAGATCCAATTTTTAAGAAATTAATTCTTTAAAAAAATGGTCATTAAATATGAAATGTCCAATTTCAAAACAAAAGTGTAGCTTATTACATCTCAAACAAGAAGCAGTGCAATTATGTACCTACACTATCGACACAATTTTGTCATCTTCATGGGAGCTTGCTTATGCCAGCAGCAAAGAAGCCTGGAGAGTGAGTGGCAATGAAATTATGAAAGGTGTTTTCTACAGCTTGTTGAGAATTGAATATTTTTCCTTGCACAAAGTGGTCCAAAGCCTGGAAGAAGTGGTAGTCAGTTGGTGCAAGGTCTGGTGAATACAGTGGATGACAGAGTTTCCAAGTCCAGCTTCTATAGTTTGAGCAGCCTGTTTGTGCTGCATGTGGTCAAGCGTTGTCTTGCAAGAGGATTGGCCTGTCTCTGTTGGCCAATCTTGGGTGCTTAATCACAAGCATCCACATCACTTCATCCAATTGGCTGCAGTACACATCTGCTGTAATCGATTGACCAGGTTTCACGAAGCTGTAGTGGATAATACCAGCGATGGACCACCAAACAGACACCATTAGCTTCTTCTGATGAATATTCAGTTTTAGACTGTGTTTTTGCACTTCATCTTTATCCAACCACTGTGCCAAATGCTTGCAATTGTCAAAAAGAATCCATTTTTCATCACCCGTAACAATACGGTGTAGAAATGGTTCACCTTCGTGTCATGACAGCAAAGACAGGCAAGCTTCGAGACAATTTCTCTTCTGACACTTGTTTAATTCACATGGAACCCATCTATCCAGCTTCTTTACCTTGCCAATTTGTTTCTAATGGTCCAATATTGTTGGAATAGTAAAGTCAAATCCTGCTGCTAATTCACTCATAGGTTGAGATGGATTCGCTTCCACGACAGCTTTCAGCTCATCATTATCCACCTTGGTCTCAGGTCGCCCACATGGCTCATTTTCAAGATTAAAATCACCAGAATGGAACTTCTCAAACCACTGACGTACTGTGCGTTCTATTAGCCACATCCTTCCCAAACACTTCGTTGATGTTTTGAGCTGTCTGCACTGCATTGGTTCCAAGACAGAACTCATATTCAAAAATAACATGAATTTTTTTATTTATCCATGGTTTCACAAAAATCGCTCTTAAAAAATTTTCTAAGATAATCACAAGCCAAAACATGCGTTTGAAAGACTGAGGATGCACCTTCACAATAAACATAAAACAAGAAGTGTCAAAGTGAAATGTCAGAGACATCAAGTGTCAGACTTAGTACTTAAGGAAATCAGACATTGCATACTTAATAACCTAAATAATTTGTAAGTAATTAAAATGAATGCCAGTAATTTATAGAATTTTCTAAGTATTAAGCATACATCATACCATGTCAATCTTAGGAAATTCATTAGGTATGTGCAAAGTTATTTTAAAATATAGAGCATATGAAAAAAATAAAGGTCTCTGAAATTTTGTACATCCATTTCTAAAATGTCAAAATGACTATTTGGATCACTATGCATGAGAAATAACTCCTTTTTAAAGTAAACACATCCTCATATAAGAATATTTCAGTCAGTAATGCTCCCTCCCATAAGTGAGTACAGGGGGTTTTTGGAAGTAAAACTATTCTATAAAATACTGTAATGGTGGACACATGTCATTATATACTTGGCAAAACCCACAGAGCTGTACAACACAAAGAATAAACCCTAATGTAAATGATGGATTTTAATAATAATTTATCAGTAGAGGCTCATCAATTGTAACCAACACACCACACTGGTGAAAGATGTATTAATAGGGGAAACTGGAGGACAGGAAGGGAGTATGTGGTAACTCTACACTTTCTGTTCAATTTTTCTGTAAACCTAAAACTGCTTTAAGAAATGAAGTCTATTGATTAAAATATAAATACATAAATAAAGCATTCTCCTGCCTTTTAAGATGTCCACATTTTACTTTGATGAGTTTGCAGGAAACACCTAGTTTAGAACACACAAGCAGCAGAAAAGAACAAAAGCTTTCACATGTTTTCAAGGGTTTGCACTTGTACGTGCAAGCATTTTTCCCCATGGTCAGTGACTAGGCAGACACAATTTTAAAAATTCATTATGGACAATAGCCATCATTTTTTGTTGTACTGGGCTGGACACTGTTCTTCTGTGTAAGAAAATATATTGCAAAATGTATTCAAATAAAAGCAAGAATAAGGGTCGACTTTAATACCTCAGGGAGAAATCCGATCGATTGGGTCCATAAGGAAAGATGTATGCATTCGGTGCTCCCTAATTACAACTGCTTTGGTGGGCAGCAGCATTGGTGAAACAGATGTTGGAGACCTATTAAAGAAGGGGTTTCAAACATCTGCTTACAATTTTAAGGCAATTGTAAATACAGCAGAGAAGGTCAATTGGGCCAATTAAGGCCGATGTGCAAATCCACCACTGTGGGTTTCTTTTCAAGCTTACATGGACTTGATTTTTTATGCTTCCATTTTCTACAACCACAAATTTTTTTTAAACCCAGGAAATAGGTTTAATAACTTTTGTCCATTTTGATTGTTATTTTTTTTTAAATGGCAGAAAACATTCTGTTCCAAGCAGCTTGCACACCTTTGCTTCAAGATGACTCATTTTCCTCCCTCCCCGCCCATGCTCACAGTGGCTGCTCAGCTCCTATCAAAGGGTTACATGGTACCAGGGAGATGAGAAATACTGAGCACTGGGCTTCCTTTTTAAACCAGGATGAACACAGGCAAGCATCACCTTCATAAAATTCAGTGCTGTGACATGCAGCTTAACAATGCTCTTGGCTGTACTGACATTACTCCCGAAAGCATCTGCTATTCCTAATAGCCCTCTTGACTTCACTAGCCTTTTTTTTTTTTTTTTAGAGACAGAGTCTCGCTCTGTTGCCCAGGCTGGTGTGCAGTGGCATCATCATAGCTCACTATAACCTCAAACTCCTGGGCTCAAGCAATCCTCCCACCTCAGCCTCCCAAAGGGCTAGGATTACAGGCATGAGCCACTGCACCACCCAGCCTCACTAGCTTTTATTAGAAAATCATGATGTTTCATGAACTGTAATACAGTGGCAAATTTTACTATCCCTAATCTAAGTATTCGAAAACCAAATTGTTCCATGGTATGAAAAGCTCATTCATGTCAGAGCTAATACCAGGGCCATGCTCTTAAGGAAATTTTAGGCTAATGTTCCAAAGGATCACTTGCTACTCAACAATCAGCACCCAGGGGTGAAGTAAGACTCAGAGACGGAGGGTCAGCACAGAGAGAGGGCTGTCCACCCCAACATCACTAGGTAATTTTTCTTAATGCTGAAAGTTTAATAGTTGCTCATACTAAGTAGGTATAAAAAGTCCACACAGCACAAGCATCAAAATGGCCTGCTTTGAGAAAGCAGCCTGACCTACCTTTCCTAGGAGCTCAGAGCGATGACCACCAGGGTATGTTTTACCACCATTTTCTTGTGGCCTAGGTCACTAAATTACTCCCTTTTATAAAGAGAAAAAGAGAAGTTAGGCAAATCTAAATTCAAATTCTGCACTTCCTAGCTGAGTGACCTCAAAGGCTCCATTTCCTCATCCACAAGACAGGAATACTGTCACCTTCTAGAGCTCTAAAAGCTGACACACCGTGGGCCATCAGTAAATGTTGGGTTCTTGAAAGTGATACATAGTAGAAACTCCATATATGTTAGTTTCCTAAAGTCCACACATAGTCAGCACTCAATAAAAGTTGGTTTCCTCAGGTTGACACACTGTAGCCACTCAATAAATGTTGAGTTCCTCTTCTCCTTCTGAGACCTTCGGGACCTCTACCAAGACACTTGAAAGGGGCCTGGAGCTGTGTTTCCAACCAGGAAGGACAGTTCGCCCGAATGTTTCTATTTGTTTATTTTCAAGGGGCGGTGTATACAGTTTCTGTGTTATCGTTGATATTGTTGCTGGTATTATTATTTGCTTTGTTTTCGGTGAAACAAAAAGTAAGTAGATAATGAAAGTTCAAAAAAGTTCCAAAAGAATAATGAATCCTTGAGTCAGCAGAATGGGAAGAAACAATATTCAGAACAAAGAAAATTCTCAAGGAAGTCAACATACTGCACAGAAATCTAAGTTGAGAAAGAAGTTTTTTTCCCTTATGTCCCCTTTTTACTTTTCAACCTTGAGGCTCTCAGCTCACTCAGGTCTGAGCAAGAATAAAGAGTCCCGCTTGTCTAAACAACCGCTAAATCTGAAAGCAAACAGCTCAACTCCATGCGGTTCTTCAGCAACATTCCTGTCAATAAACCCTGTCTTTGCTCGATTGGTCCAACAATGCCAGATTTAGAGCCAGCCGTTCATCCTTCCTCCAGCATGCAAGGGGATTTTCAAAAAGCCATTCCAAGAACAGCTCTTGCAATTTTTGTAGCCTTTTCAAAAACACAAAAATCTTTAACTCATTTGGCTCACTGTTTTGGCTATTCAGCTTAAACTAAATTTAAAATCTCCCCTTTTGTAAATAGTGATGATAGAACACCACCATTGCCACCATATAAAATGACTGTATCTTTCTTTTTTGTAATCAAATTACCATAGTTTTATAAAGCCTTCAACAGAAACGTTAGAGATGAACAAAACTACCTGGCGTTCAGAAGATACAAATGGTATCGGATTCAGGGAATCTTTTTTAACACTCAAATAAAACCTTTAAGGGCATTATTTCCTTTTTTCTTTTTTTTTTTGCTAAAAAATCAAGTGTTTAGCACAGGATCTAGTATAAAAAGTGGTCAATAAATAAGAGCTGGTATTCATAGCAGCACACTAGAATCACACTAGAACACAACATCATTTGAGTTCTAGCATAGACTCGTTTATAATGAATTGCTGAGAAGGAATTTTATATTGCTAACAGCATCAGCACAGAAAGTCACAGTAAGCATTAACAACAGATAGAAATATCAGCATCTTATGTACTATCCTACTATACTTGGTCTCAATTTGTTGAAACTGCACATAAGGCAAGTAACTGATATCTAAGGTACCTTCAATAAAAAATTATCCAAAGTAATTTTTATTTAAAATATTGCATATGACAAATTATAAAACCAAAATAACATTTGGGTCAAAACTCCAAAGAGCTGGGATATCACTAAGCTCAAAAGAAAAGACCAGCACACAGGGGATCCTCTTGCTGATACTCTATACGCCAAAAACTTTGACTCTCTATTTCTTTTAACAGGGCTTATTGTTTTCTTCCTGTTTTACAACAGTAATACACATTCACGTAAGAAATTTGAGAAAATTCAGAAAATCACAAAGACAAGGAAAAAATTCTCCCATAATTTCATCCCCTCAAAAAGAACTTCCTTTAATATATCCTGGTAAATGTCTCCTCTCCTTTCAATGTATGCACAAACCTTTGGTTTACTCTTTGAAAACAAAATTGGGTCATATAAAAGGTATGTTTTTTCTGGTTTTTAATAGCTATGCAATAGTTAATCAAATGGATGTACAATTTAACCTCCCATTATTAGACACTGAGATGGCTTGTTTTTCTATATTATAAATGGTGAAGCAATGAACATCCACATATAAATATCCCCTTGTGCCTACTTCATCTACTTGGGTTAAATTCCTACAACCTGAATTGCTGGGTCAAAATATATGCACATGTTAAGGTGTAATACAAAAGACACACCAGAAATGTTAATTCTGCACCAACAATATATGAGAGGACCCTTTCCCCACACCTTTGCCCAAATAATTTTTTTTAATGTTCACTAATTTAGCATGCAAAAAATTATGTATCATTTCCATTTTTATTAATGAAGATATTGAGATGTTTTTCCACATTTATACTGGTCACCTGATTTCTTCCTTTGGGAATTGACTACTCACTTCCTTAACCCATTTTTCAATTGTAAAACTTTTTCTATACTGAAAATATTAACCCTTTATTATATTCCAAATATTTTTCCTCCATTAGCCACCTATTTCATAGTGTTGGTTGCCTGACATACAGAATTATATTTATAGATCAGCCTTTTCCTTTTATCATTTTTCCTTGGATTTTCTTAAGGTTAAAAAGGCCTTTTCTATCCAAAGAGCAAATACAAAAAAATCTGTTTTACATATTGAACTAATATGGAGACAGTACTGATTTTGATTGCAATATTTGAGAGGGCAAAACAGAGTTAAGGAAAGAAAAAGAAATCCCAAAGGATCTAGAAAGAGGTGAGAAGGCTTCTAAAAATAATATTTGGCAGACATTGGCTAAATGCAAGTCTAATTTGCTCCTTAGTTAATGAAGGAGAAAATGGAGATGGTGGAGGAATAAAAGGCCCATTCTAGTAGAACGGTAATAATAAAATCCCCTATGAAGACAATAACAACATTCTTGTTATACATGGAAATCTAATCCTAAAATAATAAAGAATATATTGGTATAACAGCACTGTGAATAAATTCCATTTAAGCTATGTTATTTTAACAATGACCCAGAAAATGTTAAACTAAAGTAGTTTGTTCCATGCCCAGTTTGGCCCACTTAAGAGAGCCACAGGTTCTTAGGAACATATATGGGAAAGGCCTCTTTGTCTGCAATCAATTCATCAATAATTGTGCACCAACAGGCTGAGTCCTATACTGTTTATAAAGAGCTACACACAAATATGTGTGCATATATGTATAAATTTTGCTTGTGTTAAAAGGTAAAAAAATATATATATATCAAATTTGGTTTATTTTGTCCAGTCATTAAACATAATCATAATTTCATTAGGGTCCAACAGAAAACGATGACTTTAGCAAGCTTTTCGCCAAGGACCCTGCATCTACCCTGGGTAGAAAAGGGGCCCTGGTGCCTCTGGGTGGGAAGAGGCCTCCAAGGCTGCAGAGTTTCTAGCCTGGACTCCACCTCATGTGGCAAAGATGCCCAGGACAACACAGAATTCCCACTGGGGGCTGGCAGGGGTGGCCGAGGCAGAGTCAAGTGCCAGGCACCCTCCTCCCCAGGCCCCTCCAAAGCCGCTGGCATCTGGCTCTGCCTGTCTCTGGTTTCTGACTTTCTCCACGGCTTTGGGAGCTGCCCAACATTCACCCTTCCAACACATTTCTTTTCTGCTTAATTTACCCAAGTCAATTTCCATTATTTGCACTCATGAACCATTCACTGTACAAATTCTTATTAGTTTCCAATACAAATTACAATGTGTGAGGGCTCACTTTGATGCAAATGTCCTCAGCATGGGAGTATGTATAATCTATGAAAAAGCTACCGTGCCTCATGCCTCATCTTGGCTTCCCTGTACCTATCCCAGGGTTTTATACTTGATTTTGTTCCTTTCACTTTCTTCTTCTCATGCCCAACTCCCCTCCCTTAAAATGGGCCTAGAGCTGTGGTCCCCAACCCCCAGGCCTGAGCTCCACCCACTGGCCCCTACACCCCACCATCCATGGAAAAACTATCTTCCAGGAACCAGGCCACACAGCAGGAGGTGAGTGGCAGGCCAACGACCTTCATCTGTCTTTGCAGCAGCTCCCCATCTCTCACTCGTATCACCGCCTGAGCTCTGCCTCCCTCCCATGCCCCAGGATCCAATATGAAACCAGTCCCTGGTGCCAAAAAGGTTGGGATCGCTGGTCTAGTGGCAGAAGTGAGGGGAAAGAGCAGAGGTGAGAAGAAAATAGGAAAGTTGATGGTAAGTTTCCCATTACTTTTCATACAATATCTGTATGGCAGCTTCAGGCAACCTTCCTGAAGCTGTTAGAGGCTTAACTTTTTTTCCCTATATATGTAGTGAAAGTGAGTCAGACTTGGATTTGCACCTTAACATTATTGCTGAGGTTTTCAATACCTATGTGTTCTCTATTAATGCAAAGAAGGGACTTGGAGGAGGGAGCAAAAGCGATGATGAGGGGGTGGCCCCCAGGGGCAGCTCATTGCTCCGGGCTTACCATCCCCACATGGGGTTTTCTCTTTAGAATTCAGCAGGCCATGCGGAAGGTAAGCCCTGCTGTGGTCAAGGAGTTGGGGAAAATTGGGCAGACTGTTCTCTACCCTGCACCTCTGAGCCCCACCCTCCACAGGCCTGCAGGGGCACCCCAGGGAACCCCCAACCAGAGGCCAGCCCCAAATGAGCATGGCGATGAAACCTGGGCCACTCGTGCATCCCTGTCCTTAGCATCCTGAGTCCGGAGGCCCCAGCTCCTTCTGGCTCTCTTCTTCACGGAAGGGCGAAGGGAGAGATGTCGTTGGGGTTGGTTGTGCACTGTGGCCACCTCCTGAGATTCTGGGGTTGTGGGACAAGTACCAAGTCCAAGAGGACAGCAGGGTGGCAGTGGTCAACAGCATGACAGTCCTGGCTGAATTCTTGCTTTTAGATGCTCGTGCTGCATTTCCTGTGTCCCTTCCACCCCCAGCCTCCAATGAGGAGTCCCCCCATCGTGGGACAGTTGGATCCTACAGGCCAGCCATGGAAGCAGAGGGCGAGAGGGACAGGCGCCTTCCTGGGACGCCTCCCCCTGCCCGTGTGGGTACGGCAGCTCCATCCCTGCCCAGGAGGGATGTGCCGGAGCTGGGGGGCTCCAGCCTGTGGCCGCGGGTGACAGGGTGGGCTGGGAACTGTGCGCCCCAAAACTGGTTGTGCTTTCTCTCAGCAAAAGCTTTCTGTACCTCCTCCCTCCCCCTGTGAAAGCAAAGGTCACGGAGGAAAGCATGATATTTCAACAATTAGGTTAAAAGCCCTCTACATTTCAGAAACATATTTGAAAATTAAAAATTAAAAAAAGTAGAACTGAATGTACCACATTTTTTGGTGTTATGATCCCTAAGTAAATTTTAAAGAGATCTCAGGGTCAAGATGCTTTTGAGGGTGCCGCTCATTCTCACGTAGAGTTCTTTTACAAAGACCCAGAAGAAATTCCTGCCTAGGCTCACCTCTCAGAATAATTCTATTTTTTTCTAAGTGTCTCTCAGTGACTTGTCTGACTTCTTTACATTGGCTGTTGGTCCATTTAAAGCCAATTTCATTACTGTGATGAGACAAGCAGGATTAGCTGACAGTTAGCCGAGGGCCCCTCGGGGTAACCGGACAACAGGCTGCATGGGGCCAGGGTGCCTCCCTTTTCCCAGAGTCCAAAGAGCCCAGAGGCTTCCTCTCCTGGCAGAGAGGACTATCCCCAGCTTTCCGTGGGCCCTCAAGTCTACCTGCAGGCCAGGTGGCTTTCCCAGACAACTGTCAACAGCCGACTCCCCAGGTCCTGCTGCCTGGTGCCAGGCCGGCTGCTGCCCCTCTGACAAGCGAGCGCTCGCCCATCCGACACCAAGTGAGAGCAACAGGAGAACAGAGTTCTTTCCCCTAAACATACGCACACTTCATGGCCAGCACAGGGCCCGGCACACTTCTCCCGGGGGCACCTGAAGGATCAGGGGACCAGATGCTCAAGAGAGTTTCCCTCTAAAGCCTATTTTTTTTTTTTTTTTTTTGAGACAGAGTCTCGCTCTGTTGCCCGGGCTAGAGTGCTGTGGCGTCAGCCCAGCTCACAGCAACCTCAAACTCCTGGGCTCAAGCAATCCTTCTGCCTCAG
>CM052436.1:6207770-6230749 GCA_028533085.1 Varecia variegata | reverse complement strand
GGCTTTCTGAGACTCAGTGAACCCCATCACTATGAGATTCTCATGATGAATGAGGATTAAAAATGTCCTAAAATAAAGCCATCTTCAAACTGCAGCAAAATGCCTTTCCAAGAGACATTTTAAGGAAAAAATCCCCACAGCCTCAATCTCCCCATATGTCCATAGTCTTTCCTAAAACACGCCTATTTCAGAATGAGCTTGGAGTCTAGGCACACAGAGCTCTGCTTTTAAGCCTCCCGTTAAACAACTGCCTTTCTACCACGCGACAAAGAAAGGCCGACCCCTCACCCTCCCGGGGGTCTAACTGTGGGCAGGCATATCCTGGAACTGCAAAAGCCTCCATGGGGCAACAAACAGGTAATGCAAAGTACTGATGACAAACATCCTTTAACCAAACATCATACACCTGAGATGATTCCCCACCTTAGACATATTTTGATAAGTGCAAAGTGTGGCATTTAGAAAGGAGGTATTTTGAGCCCTGCTGCATCATTCCTGATTGAGATGTAGCATGGAGTCAGACGGAGGGAGTGCAGACAACTTTCATGCAGTGATCTTGCCGCTTGCATGAGCCAGCTGTTGCTGGAGGATGATGCTTTGCTCCCAAGAGAAATGCCAAAGTGGGTTGTTAAAGATGGGGGCATCTTACTTCATCCAAGGGACGAATGCCCCACCTCATTTACCCATCTTAGAACTGGAATGAAAAAGTGAGATATTGTCACTGGGACATACATGGGAACAGGTTTATCTGAACTGAAAAATAAAAGTGGATTTTCTAACAGAAAGTCTGATTTGACTAATTGGCTTCCCAGTGAGGACTGGCTTTGCCAATTAGGTGAGATGCCCGATAATTTCCAAAAATTAGAAGAGCTAAATTTGTAGCTCTAAGGTTTTTATAGAGTATTATTTAAAACATAAGATAAAAATATTTTCTTTAAAAAGTATATTGATGAGGGTGAATTAAAATTAACTATTTCAATTTTCTCAACTAAAGTACAGCAGATTAAATGTCTTTAAATAAAGCATTAACAGGTATGATTATAACAATTTGATATGCCATAGTAAAATCTCAAGTATCCTTCAGATATTAACAAAGTGAACAACTTTAATGACTAGTAATAAATTCTTTCATAAATCAGGTGGGTTCTAGTTCCCTGCTTTCAGCAAAACTGAAGGAGGATTGAACTGACAAGTCAGTAAAAATAGTTATTGATGAGAGAACAATGTAATTTTTGGCATATAACTTGTAAACAGTTTTAAAAACTGAGTGACAGCGCTATTTTTTAAAAAATTCCTTCCATTCTGATAGAATCAACATGTTTTTGTTGTAGAGAAGTATCCTGGAGTGATTAATAAAAGAATTTTCAAGTGTAAAAATGGGTTGCATTAGTATAACAGTCTATGGGGAAATACAATGGAATATGAATTCAAGAAGATAAAATAGAAATGTAAAATTCTGCCTTATTAAAAAAGAGCTTCACACAATTTTCAGTGGATGATGGTAGACAGCAAATAGGTATGGCATTTAAAGTCACTGGACAAACTCTAGAAAGACATGCTACTCTTTTTGAATGTCAATATTTAGCATATGTTAAAAATTACATCTTTTGTAATTATTTAAACTCTTGATGAAAACTGTTAGATGTCAACTTAAACACATATAAGGGGATTTACAGATTTTTCAAAACTATTTTAGGGGCACACAACTGAGAAACTCTAAAAACCACTGCTATAGCTGCACCCCATCACTCTACCATGGGGACAGATGCTCACTGGGTTCCTACCAAAGGCTGGCGCGTCCTGGGCATGGGAGGGACGCTTAGAAGAATGCTCATGGAAAAAGATAATCGTAACAGGGAACAGTACTAGGCGAGCACTGGAAGGACATGCAAACTGCGCGGATCCCAGAGCTGTGCAGAAGGAGTGACTTCTTAGGATTGGTCTGAAGAAGGCCCTGATTTCTCCCTGTTTATGAGAGAGTATGACCAATCATTTGAGCAGCCCAAGGTGGGGGAAAGCTTAAGTAATAAGAGAGTGCACTGAGGAAGCCGAGGTCTCAAGGTAGACCCCATAGCAGAGGCCCTCCATGGGTGCAGGACTGCCCCCTGGGGGACATTTCAGAACTCCATTTTTCTGCTTGTCATAATGGCTACAATTTAGTGCTCAGAGGGACCAAGGACTCATATTGTCTTGCAATGCACAAGTTCAGTCCCCGACAACGACATTCTCCTACCTATTGAAACAAATTTTTAACATTCCACTGAACATTCATGTAGATAAAATATCTGTTCTTAATTACCTGATTTGAGAACTTGATTCTATTGTTGCTTTCTGTACAGTGGTGTTAAAGTCAGAATATTCCAAAGATGTTACCACCATGTAAATCAAAGGAAGATGGGTAAAGTCCACACCAAGGACAAAGAACTGTTTCCCACTACATAAGATCATGCCATCTAAGGCAACACCATAAGTGGTGTCTGAGTTGCCGGATGCAACACACCTTATGCGCTTGCTGGTGGCCGTCACACTCGTGATTTCATGTCCAGGCACAAGCACCTAACTACTTCATTACACCATCTTGACTGGTCAGATATGAGCACGTGTTAAGATGCATATTATTTTTCTTTAACTATTTTATTTTTACTTTTCTACTTTATTATATTTAGGATACTAGTTTTTAAAATTATGTGTGTTATATAACCTATAAGTAGGTGATATAATCTAGGAATTTAACTTCAAGAGGTTAAAGATGGCAGTATAAAATATTTGTTATAAAAAGAGGTATGGGCCGGGCATGGTGGCTCATGCCTGTAATCCTAGCACTTGGGAGGCCGAGGCAGGCGGATTGTTTGAGCTCAGGAGTTCGAGACCAGCCTGAGCAAGAGCGAGACCCCGTCTCTACTAAAAATAGAAAGAAATTATCTGGACAGCTAAAAATATATATAGAAAAAAATTAGCCGGGCATGGTGGCGCATGCCTGTAGTCCCAGCTACTTGGGAGGCTGAGGCAGGAGGATTGCTTGAGCCCAGGAGTTTGAGGTTGCTGTGAGCTAGGCCGATGCCATGGCACTCTAGCCAGGGCAAAAAGAGCAAGACTCTGTCTCAGAAAAAAAAAAAGAGGTATGGACACACTACAACATGAGCCTTGAAAACATTATGTGAAGTGAAAGAACCCAGACACCAAAGGCCATCTGTCATAAGATTCCATACATAAAAAATGTCCAGAATTGGCAAATCTATAGAAACATAAAGTAGATGGTGGTCGCCTGGGGCTGGGGAGAGGGCTGGGCGGCATAGGGAATGACTATTAATAGGTACAGGGTTTATTTCTGGGGAGATAAAAATGTTCTAAATTTGATTGTGGTGAAGTTTGTACAAGCGAAAACATACTAAAAACCACTGAACTAATTGTACACCTTAAATGGTTGAACTGTATAAGATGTGAACTATATCTCCAAAGAGCAGTTTAAAAAAGAAAAGTATGGGTCTACTTTGGTTGAAAACCACTACTCTAGATGTACACACATGGAACAGAACTGCTGGGAAAAAGGAGGCCAGAGCATCTTGGTGGGATGCCTGCAGTGTCAGAAATGCCTGCGAGGTGACAGAACACTCTGGTATTCAGACTGTGGAAAGTTTTCATTTTAAAGGACACACAAATGGCAAGGAACATAGGTGAGACTTTCTAAAATAGAATCCATCTCAGATTACAAATAAATACCATGGCTTCTATGGGTCAGAAAGACATAAATAACACATACCACACCAATAGTAGTCCTTTGAAACCCTCTAGACCCAATTAACACATTGAAAGAGCATTAAAACATAAACTGTTCTAGGAAGTATATCGTCAGGCAATGTAATACAGTCCCCACAGCAACAAAAAGAAAAACAGAAGGAAGAAAAAAAACACGAATACCCAAATAGCACCCACCACCAATAATCACCTAGTTAAGAGAAAACCACATCTAGGGATCATGTTCCCTCACCTCTAGTTATGAGGTGGGTATGAGCCAGTGTATGAAATGGCTAATGTATTTTGAAATCAGAAAACCAGTGCAAAGGAACTAAGATTTACTAGCACGTAAAACCACACACACACACACACACACACACACACACACACAATGTAATTTTCCTTGGCAGCATCATATCTTGATTACCTTAAATTTATTAATTTTTTAACACAGGCAGTTCTCACTTTGCATGGTACCACGTTAACTGAAACTCACCCACATCGGAACCACATCTATCGCAAACTGTGTAAAGCGAGGTCGCTGTTATGCTAAGCGCAGGCTTCAGTGTACATGCTGCCGTGCAAGGCAAGAAATGCCTGTGCTGAAAACAGGTCAAGTGATACTTTTAAAAGTCTTCTCTAATAGGAGGATCTGTTTAAAAATTCATCCAGAGCCTGAGCAACATAGCAAGACTCTGTCTCTACAAAAAATAGAAAAATTATCTGGGCACAGTGGCGCCCACCTGTAGTCCCAGCTACTCGGGAGGCTGAGGCAGGAGGATTGCTTGAGTCCAGGAGTTGGAGGTTGCAGTGAGCTATGATGAAGCCACTGTGCTCTAGCCCAGGCAACACAGTGAGATCCTGTCTCAAAAAAAATTAAAAAAAATTTCATCTCAGGGTTGCTTATCTCTTGTTCAACACTGGTATTTCACGCTCGAGCCACAGCAGGTATTGCAGTTGTACATTAGTTGCATCAGTGATACTCCCAAAGGAGAGGGTGAATGAACCTCAGATTCCTTCTCCGTCTCCTTCTGTCTGTTCCATCACACCCCAAAAGCTGTAGGGGGGGGAGGCAGAAGGCAGGAGTGGAGTAGGAGAAATACAGAGAACCTCCATCTCCTTACTACCTCCCCTTATCACTAGTCCTGTTCCAAAGAAGCTGACAAACATTCACGCTGTGTGCTCTTTTATTTGCATATTACTTGAGGGGGTCTAGCTAAGTTACCAATGATACCAGCCAGTCTTGGCCAGGCCTTGGTAAGCTAGTGAGCTGTAATGCCAATGCCCGACACCGACCTTCCTTTGCTTACTCACCCCTAACCTCCAGGGCCCTCCCTGGGGCTCCTTCTCAGGCCTCCTGCTCCCATGATGGCATCTCAGTGGCCCCAGTTCTGGTGGCTTTATCCAAGCTCCCCTAGTCTAAGCAGAGTGATCCTGTTTTCTTCACAAGAGCCCGGTTCTTAGATGACTGTCATTTAGTTTGAGGCCTTGTTAATTTTTTAAATCTATTATTGTACTTTGGACATTTTCATTAAGTATTTAAAGTCATTAAAAGTTTCCATAAAAATCTCTTTCATTGACCTTAAACCTAAGAAGTCTGATCTCATGAAGAGCATGACTAAATATCCACTTTATCATCTTCTCCTTATTCCTGTTCTTATATTTAATTAGTGAATTCTTCTGGAATCCTTTTTGATACATCTCTAAAAGGTAGAGAATTCCAACAGCAGCTACTGGCCAAGCATTACTGGAAACATAAGGACAGGACTCTCTCCCTAACCCCCAAGATTGTTTCCAAGAGGCACCACGGCTGGCAAACTGAGGGTGGAAATACCAGTCTCTTACAGAAAACAGAGGCTGAGGGGCAAACAATCCAAACAGCACCAAATGTGTTTTTTAAATGCATCCACTCACTCAACAAATATTTACTGAGGCCCGGCCTCATCTGCGCTGCAGGGGCACAGGAGTGAGCAAAGTTCCTGACTTTGTGAGGTTTAAGCTTCAGAGGGGGAAACAGACATTAAGCAAGCACACCAAGGGTGGAAAAGGCCATGAAGAAACGAGGACAGAGGGGGCCTGGGGTGAGGCAGTGGCTGCCTGTCGTCTGGTAAGGAGCCCGACCTGCCATGGGACACCTGAGCATCTATCTGCAGGAGACAGGGAGCCGGCCATGCAGCTGTGTGGGGCAGGAGCCTTCCAGGCAAAGGGAAAGCCCACACACAGCCCACCCCTTTCCAGAGCGAGCCTGCTCTCAAGCCTCCTCTCTAGCCACCCTGTCCCCAGGCTCAGGAGGGTTTGCAGCAGGCTGTGATTTGCCAGGGCAGCTTTCTCTGTAAGGCTTGCCATCAACAGACTGCACCTCTCCTGAAGTCCTAAGTCTTCCTCCCCATCCTCTTGTCAAACAATAAAGTTTGGCTTGAACTTCACTGTCTTCTCCCTTACCTGACTTGGTTTTCCTAGAAACTCCCTTGCCTCTCACGAATGGTTTCTAGGTGAAGGATCTGTCATTCTGAGTCTGGCCTTGCACTCACAGCTCTCCCCACAGACACCCACGTGGTCCACGAGAGGAGGGGGAGCAGACAGCAACTGCGACCTTGTTCCTGTGCGTAAGGAGACTGAGCTTCACAGAAGCAGGGAGATGGCGGACTTTAATCTTTTAATCTCAGACTCTGTCTCAAAACCACAGCTGGAGGGGCCCTGCTGCACAGAGCAGTGAGGTTCATGCAGGCTGTCTTATGGTTAAAGCGCATCCACCTACAAACCCGAGATTATCCCTCAACCTTCTGAATTTAGTTTTAACTGAAATTGCAAGGATTTTGAATAAGGAACAGAAGTGGTCCCAAAGTGGGCTTCCCAAACCACCTTTCCCAGACACGTCTGTGGGGAGCCTACAGCAGCAGTGCTGCTCGAGCCAGCGTTCAGGCACAGTGACGGAGGATGGGGAAAAGGACAATCTAGCAATGATCAGTTACACCACTGAAGGCTACTGGCTGCCTGAGATGCGGCTGGACCTGACCTCTATCCTAGAATTGTTCCTTGCAGGTCACACATTTACTCAATCAATATTCATCCAGAGCCCAAGATATGGCAGGTTCCAGGTCAAAATTAGGAGGACAAAAATGCACGGCATCCTTGCACGTGTGCACACATGCACCCCGTACACAGTACATGTTGTGGAGGGAGGGGTTAATTTTAACTCAGCACCTGCTGGGTCTCTGGTGTGTCTAATACAGTGTTTGATTTCATCCTTACTCTGAAATTATAATTCCTATTTTTTCAAATAAGGAAACTAAGCAGAAACAGGTCATATAACCTCTCCAAGGTCAGAAGAAATTGACCAGGCTATAAAGCCACACCCCTCTGGGAAGCCACTCCCCTCTGGGAAGCCACACCCCTCCCGGAAGGCCACACCCTCGAGCAAGTACAGCTTAATTCTTCAAACTGCCCACCTAAGACAGTTTGAATTAATGAAGTAGAAAGGACTGCTCAGACGAATGTGCAGAGAAAGCTGCTGATGTTTTATTAATACAACCCCCAAACCCAAGTTTTATTTGGAGATATTCAAATTTTATTTTTAATTGAAATATACCGTAATTTAATATTAATTTTTGCGTAAGTCAAATAAACTATGCCAAATTACAACTTTAGTTTTATTTCAGAAGAAGAGGCTGAAGAAAAAAAAGCAATGAATAAAAAATGGAAAAACACTATTTTCTCTTAGAAATTCACCTGACAGAGGGATTATTGCATGTTCTAAACCATGTCTCGCTCAGACACGGCACATCTGGCATGATAGATGCTGTGTATGAATGGAAACAAGTTTAGAGTAATAAATGTTTCCCAGTGTTAAAATAAACACCTCAGCGGTTCAGATTCTGGCCAGGCAATTTCTCCACAGTAGGAGGCACTTATCTACTTTAACACTTTGCTACTTAGAAATTATCACTCAATCAATTACCATCCACCTGGGTTTATTTTCACAGAGAGCTTCAATAAAATGAGTGTGAAAATAAGTTAAACACATTCTATTCATTTTCTCAATTTTTCACCTCTCCCAATGGTGGATATGTTGACAGAAAAATTACTTCATTTTATTTCAACAGACATTTATGGAATGCCGACCAGGTTCTACGCTAAGGGCTGGGAGACAGGATATGACAGCAAGGAATGAAATGTGGTCCCCGTCACTTAGGAGCACATGTAACCTACCTTTTAACACAGGCCGCGTCTCCACAGCCCAGAGGAAGGCAGCTATGAGGAAATTCTGGACCCAATAATCTCCGCAGCCCTCCCCTTTCTCCCTCCACCCAAAACTCTCTGCATTTTGCCCAGATAATTTACCTGTGAGTGGTTGTTCCATGCAGTTTGTCAAGCTACTCTCAGCTGCTTCCAGATGTGGAAATACTCCTTCAGCAAGAGATGTTTATTATACTTTCTTCTTAAAGAATACCTCCCTGTTACATTACTTCTGACGTAAACTTCTGCCATTTCTATGCCACCTATCTTTTTTTAAATAAAAGCTTTTTCAATATATAATTCAAATACAATAAATTCACCCTTTTAAGGTGTAGGATTCAGTGGTCTTAGTATATTCGCAGAGTTGTACAACCATCACCACTATAATAATTCCAGAACAGATTCATGGCCCCAAAAAGAAACCCCTTACACATTAGCAGTCCTTTCCCATCCATTCTCCCACCCACCCCCAATCCTCTGGCAACCACTAATCTACTTTCTCTCTCTGTGGATTTGCCTATTCTGGGCATTTCAGATAAATGAAATCACAGAAAATGGGGTCTTTTGCATCTAGCTTCTCTCAGCGTGTTTTCACGGTTCATCCACAGTGCAGCCTGTATCAGAACTTCATTCCCTTTCGTGGCTGAATAATATTCCATTGTATGGACAGACTACATTTTATTTATCCATTCATCCGCTGATGAGCATTTGGGTTAGTTCCACCTTTTAGCTATTGTGAATAGTGATGCTATAAATATCTACGTACAAGTTTCTGTGTGGACATCTGTTTTCATTTCTCTTGGGTGGAGATCTAGGAGTAGAGTTGCTAAACCCTATGGTTAATTCTATGTGTAACTGTTCAAGGCACTGCCAGACTGTTTTCCAAAGTGACTGCACCATTTTACATTCCCACCAACAGTGACCAACAGTGCACAACCTCCTTGCCAGCACTGGTTATTGTCTCTTTTTTATGACAGACTTCTTAGTGGGTACAAGGCAGTATCTCGTTGTGGTTTTGATTTGTATATCTCTGATAGCTAATGATGCTAGCCATCTTTTCATGTGTTTATTAACAGATCTGTTTTCCCTTACAAAATGTTCTAAGATTTTGTTGTACTGTTTCAAATTTCGCATTTTGACCTACCAGTTCAGACACGCCCAGCGTCCGTTCCTGTGGCGTGGGGAGCCTGCCTGTCTCCCAGCCTCCTACAGTCAGGGGGGACCACACTGGCCCACATGTGGCTGGTGAGCCTTACCGAGCCTATTGCCTGGAATCGGGGATGGAAGAACCTGCAATATGATTGGTAGACAGGGTAAGGAGGCGGAGAAAAGGCCTGGTGACTCACCCAAGGGAAAGCAACTCAGCAATAGCTGAAGTCAAGCCCCGAGGTCTCTGGACTACTTTTTTCACCCAGCCAAGCCCCTAATTCAACACTCACCATTACTTTTCTTGTACTTCACTTTTTTTTTTTTTTTTTTAGATAGACAAGGTCTTGTTTTGTTGCCCAGGCTGGCCTCAAGCGGTCTTCCCACCGCAGCCTCCCACGTAGCTGGGACGACAGGCGCATGCCACTGCACCCAGCTTTGACATTTCTTAATTGCCACAAATTCCCCAAGTCCCGTGAGGCAAAAATGTACATTTAGTCATAAATATGAGCATGCACTATTCTCCTACGCCTGACACGCAACAAGTAAAATGCGAATCCTGCCTTCTGGGTGCACAGTCAGAGGGGAAATACGCAAAAACAGGCGCACAGTATGGCGCACAGAGGCATATATATAACACCATGAAGGTGCTAAGATAGGATATCCTACCAAGCTTCCAGAGCAGAGAGGACTGACTGCCAACTGTCCAGTGGGAACGAATCAGATAGAAAATGGTGGGGAAAGTATTCAGGGAGTAGGAGCAGCACATTCAGAGATCCAGTTTCAGGAAACAACAGGTGTTTAGTGAAACTAAAACAAAAAGTGCAAGGGTCATTGGCAGGGTCGCGGGCAGACCCAGAAGGGAAGAGAGGTTGGGGCCAGGTGTGTGTCAGTCTTCCCTGCCAAGCTAAGGGTTGGGATTTCGTAGATTAGGAAATGTAAAGCCTGTGAATGTTTGAGGACAAAAAAAGGGACAGGATTAGATTTGCTCTTAAAGAGCCCACTCCAGCAACAGTGTCCCTGAATGCCATACAGACAGATTTTTTTCAGCATAGTTATGAAAACTGAAGATTATTGCAAAACAACACCTAAACTTGTTCAAGATTCCCTTTGTATCATTTCCTTTTATTTTTTTTTTATTTTTGGAGACAGGGTCTCGCTCTTTCACCTGGGCTAGAATGCAGTGGCATCACCACAGCAAACTCAAACTCCTGGGCTCAAGCAATCCTCCTGCCTCAGTCTCCCGAGTGGCTGGGACTACAGACTCGTGCCACCATGCTTGGCTAATTTTTTCTATTTTTTGTAGAGACAGGGTCTCGCTCTTGCTCAGGCTGGTCTCAAACTCCTGGCCTCATGCAAGCCTCCTGCCACAGTGCTAGGATTACAGGTTTGAGCCACCACACCTGGCCTTTGTATCATTTCTTCTCAGAAAAGGTTTGCTGCGTAAGGCCCAACAATCCGTCTCAAGCCCCTAACAGGGTTAAGAAATGCTACAATGCTGCATGGAACTCAGCTGCGTGCCCAAAAGCACTGGTCTTCAAACCTTTGGCTTGCGTATCCCCTAAGAGAATTATTAAAAAAACTACGAAAGCCTTGCATATTTGTAAGTTGACATATAAAATTTTTCAGTCCAAAAGTTAGGATAGGTGCAAAGGATGCAATTTCTGCTTTAGGGTCAATATTGACATTTTAAATAAAACTATTACTACATCGCTCTTTTAAGTGTATTCAAAGGAATCAAAGTACCATAGAAATATATTATCTACCATCATCTATTTTTAAAGTACGCGAACATTAGACTGTGAGTTCTGCAATAAAGAAATAAAGTACACGAAAAAACTCTCCTTTAGTCAGAAATCTGCATCTCTTTTTCTCCTTCAAGAAAATTCCAATTTGCACCTAGAATTCTATCCTAATTCTGTGTGAAAGTCTTAACTTCCTGTTTTACTTGTCTACAATGAAAACATGTATATAAAAACTGACATTTTTAATTGTGTTATTTCCTGTAATCATTAAGCTCTATGTGTTAAATTTTTGTACTATGAATTGATTCATAGTTATAATTATCAGTAATACAGAATCAGTCAAAATATAAATGGTTCAAGTTTTGATAAAAATATTACACTTAAAAACTTGAAATCCGTCGGAAATATATCTCTTGATGAAATGAATGGGCCTTTTTTTACTGTATCCAAGGATGAATATTATTTATTGCTAGAATGAGACAAGTCAACATCAATTCTATTCTTACTTTCTGTTTTTATAGATGTAAATACTGAGAAACCTTGTCCATATACCTAAGTACAGGGAAATAGAAGTTGTATTATAGCAATGTCACTCAATTCTTTAATCCTCTCCCAACATATTTGCCAAAAAACCATACTCTTATCTATTATAAAAAGTCTTTTTTTAATGATCTGTCATGGATAGATTAGTTAGGTCCTCCTTCAATTTCATCTAACGAGTTAGAAACTACCTGACATGCAGGAGGAATTGCTACCCAGTGTCATCTGCTTTCTCACACCAATGTTTCACTGTCCTTCTGTCTGCCAGCCTGGAGGCTGCTCTATCTCAGACAGGCTCTGTCCGTACCACGATCATGCACAGGTGAGAAAGGCCCATCATGGCAGGGCAGGGCATGGCGGTGAGTGGAAGAATAAACACAGGCTGACGCCCCCACCACAGGCATTTGCTCAGAGGATCAATTTCAGGAAAGAGTCTGTGTGGAGGCCGAGGGTCTGGAAGCTACACCACTCCCCACTCGCGTACCCCAGCATGCACCCCCCGTTTAAAGAGATTGTTCCAAGGCAGGTTTGCAGACTCCTGGCTCTACCACTCTGGTTAAACCCTGAAACAAAGGCTTGGAGAAAGATGAAAAATATTAGAGAGCAACATAAAAACAACAAAAAAAGGTTTTTTTTAAAAAATAGAAAAAAACTCTATAAATCAGAACCCTGTGACCTGCCCCACACGAAGTCCATCGAATTAGGGGGTGACCTTCTCTGGCTCTCCCCTTCCCAGCTCCTGCCTCTTCCTAAATGCGTTCACAGAAACGCTTCAGTTTTTCCATTCATTTTTTGTTGTCTTTAAGCAGATGGTCATCATTTCAACTCTGATTTTACCAAACAAATACTAAAAATGTGATAGAAAATTCTGAACATTCCACCACCACTGACCCTTGCTATTCTGATATGGTCTAATAACTCAAAATTATCCCCTATCATACGTACTTTATATGACATCAGCTACCACACAAGTTTTTAATACACAGTAAGCAGGTGGCCCCAGCAATTTCTCTCATATCTCACATCTGGCATTGTACTCCATATAAGGTGCTGAGTCCGATTTTTTAATAAAAACATGGCCTGAGCTTGTAAAAGTTCAAGTAAAATATGCCTTTAAAACTGCTGTATTTAATTTCCAGTCATGAAAGTCTAAAATTATTGTAAAATAATACTCAACTTTTTTCATAGATCCATTCGATGAAGCTTAAAAGTACTTTCCTTTCAGAAAGGAAAAGAGCTTCATAACTAACAGTTTCTTGAATTCACATGTGCTGTCTTACTTTTGTGAGCCTGAATTGTATAAATTTTATAACCTTTCAATCTGGACAAAATTAGTTTGGTTAGTAGTGCAGAGTAATAATGTATTTAAGTTTCTGGATCCAGGTGGGGGAAGGGAAAAGCAGAAATGCTGAAAACTAAATTAAACCAATAATCTGAGACTTGGAGAAATTATTTTTTCAAAAGTGCGATTTTAAGACTTAAAAGGAAGATACACACTCGGGAAGAAACATATCAAGAAATGTAAAAAGATTACAAACATTATAACTGGAGAAAAAACCATTTTGACTGTTATACTTTATACGAGGTTGGGGCAAAAGGGATACGGATTTCTGCACGTTCAAACTCAGAACCATGCATCCGACTAGATACAAGTTGTTGTGTGAGCATTACGTCTCCCCTGCTGGTCTATGAAAGGTGGAGTCCCTTTAATTTAGATGACTATTTTCATGATTGAGTAAATCTGTAGCGGAAACACAGGGATCACATTCCTTCAATCATAAATTCCTCAAAAGCAATCTTGCTCCAAGGCAGCTGGTGCTAAGTCAAAAGGTAACTTTCATTTCCTTTAAATAATTCGGTTTCATCTTTAACTATCTTCTTCAACCACAGATTTTAAATTGATACTAAATTGGGTAACTAAGTAGAAATAAATTAGTAGTAGATGCTGGCTATAAAACAAAGCCAAGAACTTTGTTTTCTTTAAAAGGTGTTCTGCTCTAATGAATCTATTCAATAATAAATATTTCTCCAAAGAACTTTTAGTGCTCATTTTTTTTCTTTTGTGGGGACAGAGTGGAGGGTAGTTACCTTCCCTTGTTGTCACAATTAAAATGCAAAAATCAGTGCACAGACCTTTGCAGAGAAAAAGGTTCCCTCACGCCTCAAAGACTGAAGAGTAAACTGGTAGATCCGCTCAGTTTGGTAGGCAGTTTAACGATAGCCATCCAAACTAAAGGCACATCGCTGACTACCCACTTCCCACAGGAGAGAAACATGGCACATGTATATAACCAGAAGTGTGCTCCAATGGGCACTGCAACATCAGTTCTAAGAGTAAAATGATGGCCAACAAGCTCTCCATTAACAAGAACAGTTAAACAAAGGCTGGTATGTTCTTATTAGGGTATAATATGCAGCAAAAGGAATGAGCTAGATTGATAAGCTACAACATGGATAAATCTTCAATATGCATGGCTGAATTACAGAATAATGCAGTAGGAAAGACAGACTGCAGTCCAACCAAGCCTATTCACTCCTTCTTGGCAACACGAGTCTGGCTGCAAAGTGCATCTCCTCACCCCTCCTCCTTTTACAGTGGCTAGCCAGGACCAGGTTCCCGTCAAGGAAGTGTACAACTCCAGCATCACTTGTTTAGGAGAAAATCTCTGGCCCTCTATTTCCTACTTTCTTTTTCCTACTTGCTGGCTGGAATAGCAATGATCAGACTGACTTAGGAAGCCACATGTTAAAGACGGCAGAGCTACTGTCAGCCTCAATCCCCGAATGACTGCATGGACTGCAGTAGCCCTATGACCTAGACGTATTCTGGACTATCACGTGAGGTAGAACTAAAGGCCTTTCTTTTTAAAGTTCAATTATTGTTGGATCTCTTGCTATAGCAACTTAGTCTTTTATCCCAATATAGAAACATACAGTAAGACACCTTTTCTATAATACCATACAGAAAAGTCTAGAAAAAGACAGGATCAACCTCCCAACAGTGATTATAGAGGTGGGAATGAGGGGTGGGAAGAATATGGACAGAGGAGATACATAGGACGGGGTAAATAAACTTCAACATTAGTCGTAATTTTTAATTTTATGAAAGGAAAATATACCCACGTATTACTCATATGATTGAAAGCCAATGACAACCTATAGGATTTTAGTAATTTTGCGGACCCATTCCATTTTTCCTCTAAAATTTTCACTAAGCTTGTATTTTGATTCTAATGTAATTCCAGTAAATACGTCTTTTCACAATGTATAAAGAAAATGACGAACAAAATAAAAATGGAAAAAAATCATCAAGACAACCTGGCTTGCCCAGCACTCACACTCGGGAAAAGGACACAAGACGACTGGCTGGCACAACCGCTTTCTCCCCACGGAGAGTGTTCCTGCAAAGCCAGGGTTCACGTGAGCCTGGGCAGTGTACCCCCCTCAGGGTCTCCAGAACCCAGAGCAGCCTCTCCACTCTAGCCCGGGAGAACAGGGGCTCGGCCAGGAGGAAGGGCAGAAAACCGAGGGCCCCCTGGCTGTCCCCTGACAGTGGTGAGGTGCACAGCGACCCACCCTCTCTCCAAGGTACAATTTCTTCCAGTGAAAAACTGAGACACTGGATAGGTTGTGTCCGAGCTCTAACTCCTCATTCAACCCTCAGCTGGAAGGTTCTAAGGAAAACATTACAACTTTTTTTTTAATAAGCTGAGTCAATTCATTAACAGAAGGATGTTTAATTTTGGGTGAGTTTCTTTCAGCCACCACATGATCTGCCAGAAAAAGAGATTTTCATTTTCAAATCTCATTTCTTTCCTAAGGATTGCCCATGCAAACTGCATTTTGTTTTCAAAACGTGCTTTGCTTTTTAAAAAGCACTGTGAGAACATAAGACATGCTTAAGAAGTTTCATGATATAAGGCGAAAAAAAAAATTCTACCTTCAATAATTCTCATCTTTACTGGACTCATTTAGTCCTATTAAATTACCCACCCTATAAGAAATTTTCTTTTCGATGCCATACCCTTACTTTGTTAATCCTTCATCTTAAATTTATTGATGTCCTTAATCCTGTGTTTATAACATCTGGGTTAAAACCACAGACTTACAGAACAAATCTAACCCCCTTACTTAAAAAAGAAAAGAACAGAAGTCTTCCCACCTAGAATCATTTTATGAACAATAGGGGAACTTTAACTTCTGAGGAAACCCTAGATTCCTGCTTTGGAATCTTTTAGGAGTGGGAACAGGGATAGAAACGGGAGAAAACCACCTTTAAAATAAAACCTGTGAACCCTGGTTATAGCACCCTCAAATTGCAAAGAATCTGAAAAGTTGTTTGCCATGATTTTAAAATTAATTCCACACCAAAGCATGTGTGTTTTTCATTTAAGAGACTTCAGAAATTGATTCTGAAGGACTGTCAGCAATGAGACCTGGCTGCTTTTGCTTCTTGCCCCAGTACTGCCGTTAGGAGCACGGCCTCTGGCCACCACTGACCTGGACGCAAACCCAGCTGCCCCCTGAGGAGCTGTGCATCTGGACCCCTGCGTCTCCCTGGGACCCTGGTCCAACCACAGACTTATTACCACGGCGGGGCATGGGAGGAGGAAAAAAGAACATATGCAATGTACTTCTCAGCAGGCCTGGTACAGTTGCAGCAAACAGTCACTCTTGTGGTTATTAGCTATTAACTTCTTATTTTTATTAGTTATTACCCATATGATTTTCACTTATATGAGCAGATTTTTCCTTCCCATTTCTTAAAATATCTTCCCATCTAATAGTTATTAATTTAAAAACTAGATTGTCAATAAATAGAAACTGCACTCCTACCTGTATCACCCTTCTATCAGTTATTGGTAAATTTGCTAAATTTGGAGATAGGAAGATTTCCATCTCAGCCCTCCAAGCAGAGGTCACTGTTCAGGAATCAGAGTTACAATCTCCCCTTAACGTAAACAGAAAGTCTTACAAGGGGGGCTTCGAGGTAAAATATCACATGAGGAAAAATATCTTAAGGACTAATTAGCAGGGAGAATTTTCAACAAAATTATGAGCTAGAGATATCAAGACTAAATTCCAAAGACTAAGGAGAAGAAAATGTTCCTAACTCCCCACAGTTCTGGTCCAACTGTTTTAAAATACCTGGGCAGAGGATTTGGAAAATGGCATCTAAGCAGGAAGAGAACTTGGCACCTACCCCCCGGCCCCAGCCCTGGCCTCCCACCCCACCTCCACCCCGAGCCCGAGAGAGGCTCTTTTGAGCAATTATGGAGTAAAATTACATCAGAATATACATTAAGGAGAATATTTTCAATAATGAGAATGCTGCTAATTATATCTTTTCTTTTTAACACGATGCAGAACATTTTACAGCAACCCTGAGACCAGCCGTGCGCCCAGCGGGGAGCGTCATATTCCGCGCACACTTGTAAAGGCCGTGACAGGAGGCTGCGTGATATGAGGTGTGAGAAATGAAAACTTTATGTGCATACAAATTTAGATTTTTAAAATATTTTCACTAGGGGCATAAATAAAGAGGAATTAGACCACTGGGATTTCAGAAAACGAGAATACAGACTGTGATTTTTGTTTTAAATTTTAGTACTTAGAGGACCCTATACCTAAGGAGTAAATAATCCAGCAAGTCACCAAAAGTAACACTTCAGTTTTAACGTTATACTTTTCACATAATTTAAGCTATTTGGTTCAAGGAAGGAGAGAAAGTTGTATACATTTTAGTGAAAGAAAGAAGGGAGGAAAACGTATAAACATAGGAAACACCACATATTTCTTTATGATGCAGCCTTTACATACATATATATATATACACACACACACACATACAATGAAGGCTACCAAAAAAACTTTATATAAATACAATTTTCATAAATTTAGTTATTTTAAATATACTACCAGGGCTATTTTTCAAAATCGTCCATAGTGATTTGCTCAATATAAAAATACTACAGCAATGCTGAATTTTAGCATGAACATTCACATACCCACTACCAAGATTCTACCATTAATATTCGATCATACTGGTGTTAGTACATATCTACCCATCTACCCATCTATTAATTCATCTTACTGCTTTATGCGTTTCAACATAAATTATAGATATCCCCCTTAATACTTCAGCCTCCATACCACTGGAATTCAATATTTTAGTCTTTATGTGTAATTGACCTGCAGTGATATCTTAAGATCTGCTGCTGGGTTTTGACAAATGTGTACACCTGTGTTATCAAAACCTCTATCAAAATAAGAAACATTACTCTCTCTCAGAAGGTTTCTCATGCCCCTTCCCAGCAGTTCCCCACTGCTATCCCCAGAGACAATCAGTCTCATGGTTTCCTCTCACCATAGGTTAGATCTGACTGTTCTAGAACTTCATAAAACAGAATCATACCATATGTTAGTGGAATGTTTCTTTCACTCTGCATAAGGTTTTCTGGTGGCATGTATGTTGATGCATGTTATCAGTTCATTCCTTTTTATTGCTGAGTAGTGTTCCATTGTATAAATATGCTACACTTTATCCATGCATCTGCTGACAGACATGTGGGTTGTTTCCAGGTTTGGGCTATTACAAATAAAGCTGCTATGAACAGTAGTGTACAAGTCTTTGTGTAGATGTATATTTTCATTTACCTTGGGTAAAAATATCTAGGAGTAGGATTTGGGGGTCAGAGGCAGGAACATATGTATTTTCATAAAAAACTGCTACACTTTTTTTCAAAAATAGTTGTACCATTGTATATTCTCATCAATGATGTTTAGGAATTGCAGTTGCTCTACATCTTCACCAATATTGGGTACGGTCAGTCTTTTTAGTTTCAGCTAATCTGGCAGGTGTGTAGTGGTATCTCATTGTGGTTTTAATATGCATTTTCCTGAATTCCCAGATAATGTTTAAGATCTTTTCATGTGCTTATTTGGCTGCTGGCATTCTTAATATATGAACTATTTTTCAACTATTTTGCTCAATTTTAAATTGGTATGTTTGTCATTTTACTATCGAGCTTGTAGAAGTTCTTTATATATATCCTAGACACCCATCCTCCACCAAATATATGTTTTGCAAATATTTTCTCCCAGAAAGTGATTTCTCTATTCATTTTCTTATTGGTATCTTTTGATGAGCAGAATTTTAAAAATGTAACTTCTCGATGTTTTCTTTTTTAAGTATTGCTTTCTGTAATCAGTTAAAGAAATCTCTACCTAGTCCCAAGTCATGAAGATATTGTTTTCCTTTAAAAGCTTTATGATTTTAGCTTCTGTATCAAGGTCTATGATTCATCTCAAACCAATTTTAGTGTACGAGGTAAAACAGAGGTTAAGATTCATTTATTTTCTGATATGGAGCATATCTAGTTATTCAAGCACCATGTCTTAAAAAGACTTTCTCCATTGGATTGCTTTGACACCTGCCTCAGAAATCAAATGGCCAATTAAGTGAAGATCTATTTCCACGGTGTTCTGCTCTGTTGATTTATTTTTTAATGCCATATCACCTAGTTTTAATTATCATTTTTATAGTAAGTGTTAAAGTAGTATGACTTCACCAACTTTGTTCTTATTCAAAATTATTTTCTTTATTACAGGACTCTTGCATTTCTATAACATGGACATGTTAGAGTCAGCATATACAATTCTACAAAAATTCCATGATTTTGATTGAGCTTGTACTGAATCCATAAATCAACTTAGAACAAACTGGCATCTTACCAATATTGAGTCTCTCAATCCATGATCACGGTATCTCTATTTATTTAGGTCTTCCCTAATTTCAAAGTATTTTCTAATTTCTCTAGTGATTTCTTCCTTGACCAATGGATTATTTAGATGTGTGCTGTTTAAATTTTAAATATTTGCAGATTTCCTAGATACATTTTTGTTACTGATTTATAATTTAATTTCACTTTAGACAGAGAATATACTCTGTGATTTCAATCACTTTATGTTTACAGAGACTTGTTTTATGACCCAGCATATAGTCTACCTTCGTGAACACTCTAAGTGCACTTGAAAAGAATGTGCATTCAGCTAGGTGTATTGTTCTGCAAGTCTCAAGTATCAGGTAGGTGAAAGTGGCTGACAGTGTTATTTAGATCTTCTATGTTGTTCATGATTTTTGCTTAATTGTTCCATCACCTGCTAAAAGAACGCTGTTGAAATCTCCAACTATGACTGTGGACTTGTCTATTTCTTTTATGCTCCATTTTTGCTTCATACATTTTGAAGCTCTGTTATTAGGTAAATACACATCTATGATTGTTATCTCTTCTCTATGAATTGACCCTACTATCATTGTGAAACATCCCTCTTAATCTTTCCTAATTTTTTGACTTAAAGTCTATTTTATCTAGTGTTAAAAAAAGTCACTCCAACCTTTTTAGGCTTACTGTTTACATGGTATATCTTTTTCCATCTTTTTACTTCCAACTTACCTGTGTCTTTATAATTAAAGTGTGCCTTGAAGAGAACATATACCCAAGTATTGCCTTTTTTTAATCCATTCTGATATTCTCTGCCTTTTAACTGTAGTGCTTAGTCTATTATCATTTAAGTATTAAGGTTGAACTAGGTTAAACCATTTTGTTAACTTTTATTTGTTTTTTCCCTCTATTTTTTGTGTTTCTAGTCCTCTTTTCTTGCCTTCTATTGGGCTATTTGGATCTTTTCTAGAATTGCATTTTATCTATTAGCTTTTTGAACTATATCTTTTACCTTATGTTTTCAGTGGTTACCCTGGGGATTACAATGTACATCCTTAGCTTATACATCTACTTAGTGTTAATATCATACTATGTCACATTAAATGCAGAAATGTTGCAATCTCATAGGGCCATTTACCACTCCTTCACTGTTCCTCTATGCTAGAGTTATCATAGGCATTATATCAACATATGCGAGACTATGCAAGATGGTGCTACACAATTTGCTTTAGGCAGATACACAGATACACACACACATTAATACTATTTTTTTAAGAAAGTAGGTGGAAAAAATATTTTAAACTTATCCAGTTATTTGCCCAGGTAACATTCCTTTCAAAAGATCAAATTTCCCTCTGGTGTTTTACCTTCACCCTTTGGAACCTCCTTTGGCATTTCTTTCCAGCAAACCTGTCCTATGACAAATTGTCTTCGTGTTCTTTTATCTAAAAATGTATTTTGCCTTCATTGTTGAAGCAATGGAGCAAATATTTTGTTGGATATAGAATTCCAGCTTGACAAGGGTATTTTCTTGGAGCCCTTTAAAGATACTGTTCCACTCTCCTCTAGCCTCCATAATTTCTGAGGAGAAGTCCACAGACATTGAAATCACTGTTGCTCTATAGGCAAAGTGTCGTTTTCCTCACATGGCTTTGAGTATTTTCCTTCTATCTTTGGTCTTTGACAGTTTGAACATGATGTGCGTAGGTGTATTTCCATCATATTCATCCAGCTTGGAATATGCTGAACTTCTTGAGATTGTAAATTTTTCTTTTGCCAAATTAGGGGAACATTTGGTCATTATTTTTCAGATTTTTTCCTGTCTCTCTTTTCCTTCTGGAACTCCACATACGCATATATTAGACATTTTGATATTGTTCCAGAGGCCCCTGAGGCTCTGTTTATTTTTTAATTTTCTCTCATCTTCAGATCAGATAATTATTACTGTTCTATTTTCAAGTTCAAAGAACCTGAGAGCATGAGAATGATATAATTGCATTCACTGTGGCTGATCTTTGAAGGGTTACTGTGAACTAGACAAAAGCTAAAAGAAACACGCAGCTCCAGTTTTCAAAAGAAACTGTACTAACTAGAGATGTCCTATCCCAGTTGAAATTCAAGGAAATAAGAAAACTACTAGTACTGAGCACCTATTAAAGATCAGGAACGGCACTGACACTTTCACATATACCACTGTGTTTAATCCAGATCACAGCCCATTAATACAGCTATTGCTGTCCACATTTTATAGACAATGGTAAAGAGGAACGAAAAAGTAGCTTGTTCCACTAGTAAGCTTAAGAGCTGGGACTTTAACTTAGGACTCCCATTATAGCTCTTTCTACCACATTTCTCATTAAAAATAAGTAAATAAGAGAATCGTCAAGAATTAGACATGTCAGCTCACATTTCCTTCTATAACAAGATTAGTATATAAGTAGATATTGGAAGTATGGGGGATAGAGTACATTAGGATTTCAGCAAAGCATCTGTCGGGGATAATATAGTATTAGGGCCTAAGCATTAAGGGTCTTAAAATAGACAAATCTTTTAAATGCTACTTCTACCACTTACTCTTTATGTGACTCTGTCCAAGCAATTTTAACTAAGTGATACTTCCCTCATTTCTTAAAATGGGAACTATAATAGTTACTATCTCATCAGGTTTTAGTAAAGACTGAATAGGAAAAATATACAAAATGCATTTAGCACAGTAGCTGCCACAGAGTAAGTGCTGAGTTAATGTTAGCTATTAAGATATGACATCTCTTCTGGACCAAAGGTGAAATAATTTGAAATAATAATGATGAAATAATTTTAAATACTGTAAACAACAATCGTTAACCCCATTCTGTTCAACCTCTATCAATATCTGCTTTGTTTTATAATTTTCCAATTATCTTCTAGAAAAGTAAGACTGTAATGAGGTCACTAGAGAATTATACTGAACTGCTGGCTCAAAAAGAAATATGCTTGTTATTTATAACAGAAAAACACCGGAAACGACAGAAGTGCATTCATAGGGGATTGCTTAAATAAATTATGGTCAGACTATACACACCCAATAAAAAACGTTTTTGGCACACCATCTGATTGCATGGGGAAATGCTTACTTCATATACAAGATAACCATAATTTTGCATGTGTTGCATAGGAAGAAAAAAGATTAGAAGGAGACATACCAAAATATTAACATGATTCTTTATAGGTGGTGGGATTACAGATGATTTTGATTTCCTTATTCGTTACTATATTTCTTTTCTATAATTTATAAGAATTCTTTTTATAATGGAAAAATGTTTTCAGAAAATAAATTTGTGTAGTTTTATGTACCCTGATTGGCTTTGTATCAAGGTTTTTTGGCTCTTCAGAACAAAAGCTTTTATCTCCAACACAGGGATATGAAGAAATGTTCAAACACTAGGGATGTTTAGGGAAAAGGCAATATGGGAATAAGAGAGGCCATAACAACTATCTTCATGTCTCTTTGACTAATTAACAAATATCTTAACCATCATTTGGGAGAAGGTTAAATCTTTTCAACAGTATTTGGATTCATGGTCAGATTTCCGTTTGGAATGGGATGGGTTAATAAGGACCCATTCTAGCCGGGGGCGGTGGCTCACGCCTGTCATCCTAGCACTTGGGAGGCTAAGGCGGGCGGATTGTTTGAGCTCAGGAGTTCGAGACCAGCCTGAGCAAGAGCGAGACCCCGTCTCTACTAAAAATAGAAAGAAATGATCTGGCCAACTAAAAATATATATAGAAAAAATTAGCCGGGCATGGTGGCGCATGCCTGTAGTCCCAGCTACTCGGGAGGCTGAGGCAGTAGGATCGCTTGAGCCCAGGAGTT
>CM052436.1:6162152-6197831 GCA_028533085.1 Varecia variegata | reverse complement strand
AAGAAGACGAAGAGAGACCTGAGCTGGCCTGCTCCCATCCTCTCACCATGTAATGCCCTCCCCACATAATAAGGCCCTCGCCAGATGCCGGTACCAAGCTTTTGGACTTTCCAGCCTCCAGCACGCTGAGCTAAATAAACCTCTAATTCTTTATAAACTACCCAGTCTCAGGTACTCTGTTATACCAACAGAAAACAGACTAAGACAGATATGTACACATAGAACCACAACAGACTATGACAAGCGCTAAGAAAATTCACTCAAACTATTCCAATATACATTTCACTTTGGCAAAGTAGGTCAACTCAACTTGCCAAATTTAATCACTTAGTCTTACCTGCATGCAAGTTGGGAGCCAGATTCTCAAGAAATTACATCATCATTGTTATATCTACCAATTACTAAAGTAACATTCCAAATTATTTGTTTTTGAAAGCAATACTTAGGGATGTGTTAGTGTTAATACAAATCACCAAAATAAATTAAAATGAATGAGAGCAAGGCACTCGGGTTTTTTTCTTATACTTCTTTTACATAATCTCTCAGGGCTTACTCAGAACCAAATAAATTACTCAGAACTAATATTAATACAATTTAAAAGATAACAAATGAAACCAGGAACCTCTCAAGAAATATAACTATACCACCCATAATTCTCCTTAATATTTATATTCACTACAATCAAATGCAATTTTAAGCCATGAAGTAAAACTGAGTGCACAGGGGAAGCACTTAGGCTCCCCTAAACCACCCCATCATTATCCCTGGACAGAATAGAAATTCTAAATAAAATTCTGGTTTCAAGAAATATCAAAATTACTCCCTGTTTGATACAAATCTGCCTGGTATATCTTTAAAATGCACTCAAGTTACAATGAAGACTTGAGAGCTACATAAAGAGCTGCTTATAATACACTTAGGGAAAAGGAATTAATTCATGACTCTTGGCTAAACTCCACTAATGACCATGAAGGCAGTGTGGAAATGCTATTGAAGTAAAAAGATTTGAATCGTATATATCAAGGCAAATGGGCTGACATATAAGTAGTATTATCTAACCCACGACCCCTAACTCTTTGAACTTAACTTCCAGAGCATAGATAAAACATCACTTATGTTGGGAAGATGTCTCTGACCCATGGCCCCATCAGATCTTTCATAAATTTTTAGTTAATTAATACTTTACAGCACTTGTCACAATTAATTACATAATTTGCATAACCACTTATTCAATGTCCCACTATCTCATTAGAATATAAGTTCCATAAAGACAGTATATGCATGCTTCTGTCTTGCTCCCAACTGTATCCACGGCTCCCAGTACCAGGTCTGATAAATAGTGCATGCTTAATAAGTATTCACCATATACATGCATTTTAAATACCTTACCAAGAAAAACTCTGCAAGTAACAGATAGATATATCAAAAGGTAAAAACTCAAAAAAAGGCAATGTTAAGGTATAATCTTTACATGGATACATAAGCATCAAAAAGAAAAGCAAAAAAAAAAAAAAAAAAAACAGAAAGAAAAAAGAAATTTTTGAAGCCAAGTAAGTTATAGCTAGTTCTGTCGAAAACAAAACAGTAAGATTCCACTTCAATGAGGTTTATAAAATCCTTGTAGTTAATGCTATTTTTTTAACATTTGAACTTCAAGAATTTAGTATTTATCTTACTCTAAGATTTCAGGTTAATTAAATACAATTTAGGTGGAACCAACAGCTGAATGCTTTATATATAGTCCCATAAATGCAACCCTTTAAAATCAGCCATAGCACTAAGAAAATCCAGTCATTCTTAAGAAAAGTGAATATATCTTTGTTTCTTATTGGAACATGCTGCATATAACATGAAAATCCCAAGGAATCTACAAAAAAAAAAAAAAAATACCAGAACTAACCTTAGCAAGGTTGCAGAATACAAGGTCAATATGCAAAAATTCGGTATATTTCTATATACTAGCAATAAATATTTGGAGATTGAACTTTATTCAAATACTATTTCCAATGGTTTGAAATATTTAGGGATATATTGAACAAAATATGTGCTAGACCTTTATGCTGAAAGTCACAAAATACTCCTGAATTAAAAATTAAAGAAACTGTAAATAACTGAAGAGATATACAATTTCATGTACCAGAAGACTTAATACTGTTAAGATGTCAATTCTTCAAATTAACCTATGGTTTCACCGTAACCCCAATCAAAATCCCAGCAGGCTTTTTTAATTGAAATTGACAAGCTGATTCTAAAATTTATTTTTTTAAAAAATGGAAAATACTTAGAATGGCCAGAACAATTTTGAGAAGAAAAAAAATGAAAAAAGTTGGGAATTTTATAACACATTACCTGATTTCAAGACCATATAAAGCAGCAGTAATCGACACAGTGTGGTATCAGCACACAGATGCACAGATCATTGGAACAGAACAGAGTCCAGAAACAGAGTCTCACATATATGTTTGATTGATTTTTAACAAAAGTGCCAAGGTAATTCACTTGAAAAAGAATCATTTTTTCAATACATGGTACTGAAACAATTGGACATCCATATGCAAAAAACTAAAACGTTGACACTTAACTTCCCACGTATACAAAAATTAACTTGAAATCAATCATAGATCTAAATATAAAACCATGAAACCTCTAAAATAAAATATAAAAGAAAATCTTTCTGACCTGCGGATAGGTAAAGCTTTTTGTAGATGGAACAAAAGCAGCATGAAGCATAAAAGGAAAAAAACGATAAGCTAGACTTTATAAAAATTAGTTATATTAAGAACTGCTGCTCTTCAGGAGATAATGTTAAGAAAAGTAAAAAGACACTCTGACTCAAGCCATGTAACAAAAACATTTGTACCCCCTTAATATCTTGAAATTAAAAAAAAAGTGAAAAGACAAAAAACTGGGAGAAACTATTCTCAATACATACATCATAAAAAGGGCTTGTATCTAGAATATAAAAAAGAACTCCTAAAACAAAATTATAAGAAAACAAACAGTTCTGCCCAAAAGAAAACAACAGATAGCCAATAAGCAATGGAAAAATGCTCAGCTTCTTTTGTCACCAGGGAAATGCAAATTAAAACCACAATGAAACACCACGACATATCCACTCAAATGGTTAAAATTTTAAATTCTGACAATATCAAGTATTGGCAAATATGTAAAGTAACTGAAACTGTCATACCCTACTGGGGTAAATGTAAAATGATATAACAATTTTGAAAAAATAGTTTGGCAGTTTCTGATAAAGTTAAACATACATTTCTCTTACTCACCCAGAAATTCTACTCTTAGGTATTTACCCAAAAGCAATGAAAACACATGCCCACACTAAGACTTATACGTGAATGTTCATAGCAGCTTTACTCATAACAGCCAAAAAATGCAAACAACCCAAGTGCCCACTAACAGGTGAGTGGATAAATACGTTACGGCACAGCCATACCATGGAACACTACTCAGCAATAAAAGGGAATGAACTACTACTCACACATGCAACAATAGGGACAAATCTCAAAAACATAATGCTGACCAAAAAAGGCAGAGAGTACACTGTATACATGGATATATGATTCCATTTAGATGAAGTTTCAGAAAAGGTCATCTAATAATCTATAGTGATAGAAAGAAGACCAGTGATTCCCTGAGGCTGGGCTTAGGGGTGGAAGAGTGGATGAGAATGGATTGAGAAAGGTAACAAAAGAATTTTTGGGGATACTGGAAACGGATGTACAGTTTGATTTTCTTGAAATCGTATCTAAATAAAGTTGTTTTTTAAAAAAACAAGCCCATGCAACACTAACCAATAACTAAATCCCATGAGACTGTGTATTCACTAATACGCAAAATAACACCAATTATCCCAACTTCTGAAGAGATGAATGCTTGAATTTGCATCTAGTGCAAATACACGGAAGTGGCTGCTCTATAGCTGGTAAACATCTTGTAATGTCTGTTACAGACAGGGTCACTGAGACCAGAGACCCACAGTATACCACGTTGTGTCACTTTAGAGGCATTCTACCCATTACTTGTTTTATCTGCTCAATTTACCCATCTAACAAGATTCAGCATTAGATTTAAAATATTTATTACAATCTCCATTTGTGTTTTGGAGCTCCTTTTCCCAGGAAACACTAAATAACTGATCTTAACCTATAAAGGTTTTCTATCTCAGAGACACATTCGCCTCATTGTAAATAATTAGATTAGTTGTGCTTCAGTCATAGCACTGTAAGTTGCTAGGCAACCAGAAGTGAGTAAATCAGAAAATGAATCATCAAAGACATGGCACACAATCTCCTCTTATGGGTGTCTCATTCTTAAACACTTTCAAGGAAACAGAAGCAAATATTTTTCTACTCTTGTGCAATTTACATGAAACAACTCAGTTCTTACTATCAGTATTTTACACACAAAAAATATTCACAGGCAATTTCATATCCATCCAGTGTCTTCACTCGAGTGAAGGCACACAGCACAGCAGATCTTTATAATCAAAAGATGCAGGCCGGGCGCGGTGGCTCACGCCTGTAATCCTAGCACTTGGGAGGCCGAGCCGGGCGGATTGTTGGAGCTCAGGAGTTCGAGACCAGCCTGAGCAAGAGCGAGACCCCCGTCTCTACTAAAAATAGAAAGAAATGATCTGGACAGCTAAAAATATATATAGAAAAAATTAGCCGGGCATGGTGGCACATGCCTGTAGTCCCAGCTACTCGGGAGGCTGAGGCAGTAGGATTGCTTAAGCCCAGGAGTTTGAGGTTGCTGTGAGCTAGGCTGACGCCACGGCACTCACTCTAGCCTGGGCAACAGAGTGAGACTCTGTCTCAAAAAAAAAAAAAAAAGATGCAGCCCCTGAGAGCCCCTGGTGTTTGTCCTGACCCCCACGTAAGGCAAGGATTGTGTGTTCGGCAGCCCTTGAGGTAGACTTTTATTCGGAGCACCTCTATCAGCAAAGCCAGGCTCCAGGCAGGTTGGAGATGGAGTCCACAGAGGTGTGTGCAGCTCCGGCCTGCCTGGTCCCCTGTGCAGATGCTTCTGTCCCAGCCACACGGGTCCTAGTGCAAGGACACAGGTCCTTGCCTTACTCGTGCAGATTCCTCGTTGCCTGAGCCCGCACCCCAGCCTGGTTCCCGAGGCCCCTGCTTACTGCTTCCCCTCACCTGTTCGGCCACTGGTCCCAAGCACTGTCACGCCAAAGTGAACAGACCCAGAGGCACTTCCGGCTTCTGGTGACACACTTTGCTGGCACCAGTCCATCTCCACAAACATCCAGGCCAACTGTCACCAATGAAGACCCATGGGCCAAGATGAACCTAGAGATGTGTTTTATGTGGCCCACCATTTTATGTGGCCACCCATTTTAAACTAGTTTCAACACTTAAAAATTGAGATATTTCACATCAAATTTCTGCTTCTTTTGAAGAAGTGGCAACTCTTTCCCATGTGGCAGTTAACTGGCTGGTGCCAAGTAGCTGCCCTTGCTCCACGGGGAACGCTCCCCAGACGCACTCTGCCCCGGCCCCCACCAGATCTAAGATTGAGAACATACATCTCGGCCCTGGGACGGAGCCTGGCACCAATGCAGCCACTTCTCCTCTGGGCCCTTGATGATACTTTTAACTCATCAGAGTGAGTCTAGTGACACCGACTGTCAGAATAAAAGGGGTCCATTTGGTAGTTCCTCAAAAAGTTAAACAGAGAATTAATATGTGACACAGCAATTCCACTCCCAGGTATATACCCAAGAGAACTGAGAGCAGGGACTCAAACAGACACTTGCGTGCCACCAGCATTATTGACAATACCCAAAAGTTGGAAATAATCTAAGAGTCCATCAATACATGAACGGATAAACAAAATGTGGTATAGAAAAATAAATGCCACATGTTCTCACTTCTAAGTGGGAGTTAACTATGGCTACACAAGGACACACAAAGTGATATAATGCTGAGGTCCCCCACCCCCAGGCCATGGCACAGTACTGAGGGCCGCACATCACCGCCTGAGCTCTACCTACCCTGCCCACCCCATTGCCCCTCACCACACCTCCTTCCCTGGAAAAACTGTCTTCCATGAAACTGGTCCCTGGTGCCAAAAAGGTTGGGGACCACTGATATCATGGACACTGGAGACTCAAAAGGAGGGGCAGGATGAAAAATTACCTATGGAATACAATGTAGGCTACTCGGATGATGGGAACACCAAAAGCCCAGACTTGGCCACTATACAATATACACATGTAACAGAATTCAACTTGTAACCTCTAAATTTATTAAAAACTTTTTATACTTTAAATAAATAAAATATGTGAATAAGAAGAAATAAAATGTGACATATACATTTCATGAATATTATTCAGCTAAAAAAAAGGAGTGAAGTTCTGATACCTGGTACAACATGGATGGACCTTGAAAACATTATGCTAAGTGAAATAAGCCAGACATAAAAAGACAAATACAGTACGATTCCATGCCGTATGAAATATCTAGAAATAGGAAAATCTGGAAATAGGCAAATTCATGAAAATAGAAAGTAGAACCGAGCTTACCAGGAGCTGGGGGGGCGAGGGAAATGGGGAGTTACTGATTAATGTATACAGAGTTTCTGTTCAGGATGATTAAAAAGCTTTGGAAATAGTGAGGATGGTTGTATAACACTGTGAGTGTAATTTATGCCATTGAATTATAGACTTAAAGATGGTTAAAATAGCAAATTTACTTTATATATATTTTGCTGGGGGGGTTAAGGTCTCAACCCCTTAAACCCCAAGAAACTCCCTGTCCTCTGTGCAATCAACCCCACCCCCCCGTAGACTCGCCCTGCACACCACAGGGGAACGGGAGGGGCAGCCTGTGCAGGCAATCAAGGGGTCTACCTCGGGGTCCTCCCTGCTCTACCCGAGGATCACCAAAACAGGCCATTCATGGGACTTCTGAGAACAAAAGTCTTTTCCAAAGTGACTTTCCACCTAGACAGAGAAGTGACTGGCGATTTCTCTTGCTAAATGATTTTAAGTTCTGTTTAGTTGCCCCCCTCCCCCAACCACAGCAATCGCATGGAAGCTACGACTTGCTGCACACCCATTTCATGTCGAGCACTGCACTGGGCGCTCTGGACCCCAGATCCCCAATCCTCGCCAGGCAACACCTCTGCATTATTAGCACCACCCACTCGAGAGGAAACAGGGCCTCAGACAGCACTAATGACCCGCCCGAAGCACGCAGGCAGTAAGTCACAGGGCTGGAATCTGAACCCATGAAACCAAATCTGTCTGGCTCCCAAATCCTTGCTCTAATTCCTATCCCACAGTTCCCAACAAGGAGACCTACCTAAGCCAAAACAAAGAAACCTAGGAAATGCCTATTTACTGTAATCAAAATGCTGACTCCATCACAAAGAAAGATATAAACTCGATATAATATGTAACTATGAAATAGTGACAAAATAGATGTGCATTTGCATGGCTGGGAGCTGCAGATGGGGTGGGAAGGAGAAGAGAAGGAGGGGGAGGGAGTAAAGGGTTTGGTCAGAGAAACTTGAATTTGAACCTACCAACCACTAACTGTGTCTACCTAGACAAGGCTATCAGAGACATTTTCACAAAGAGGCAAAGGTTTCATCACTTAAGTGAGTGACTGCTGACTTCGCCACTATCTAGTTTCAACAGGAAAGACCTGGCATATTCAGAAGGGTTCAACCAAAGGACTATTTACAGGACTGTGGGCAGAGGAGAGAGAATCAGAGCAAGGGATGGTGAAGCACCTGGGACCAGCAAGAAGGCTGACGGAGCAAGACAAAAGAGCCACTAACAGGGGAGCCCAGGAACGGGCCAACAGGGCGGAGAACAAGGGTGAACTGTATGTAGAGTGGCCAACACACCTGCCGAGGAGCACGCCAGCTGCTGGGGGCCGGCTGGGGAGGCTGGCACTGCTCACGGGGCTCCCTCCCACATTCCAGCCCTGAGGCACAACAGTATGAATTTCTACACATCCTTATCCTAATGGCTACACCAAACCTGGAATGGTCACTCTGCAGCTCCAGAGGATTTACTACAGACGTCGTCAGCTATCTAAATCCCAAGAATATGAGTTCCTCCAGGGCTGAACTGGTCACAGTTATTTCTAGAAGCCTGGGACACAGTAGGCACTCAATAAATGTCTGTTAAACTGTCTTCCTTTTATATGTAAAATGATAGCTCTGGCTCAGAGGCTGAAAGGCCCCAGATTTACTGCATTTTTTGTTACCTGCCAACTAGCGAAGACCACAAAAGGCTTGAGTGGAACAGTAAAAGAGAGGGAATGAATAAGTCATTTCTAACAAGGCTGGTTTTATAGGCATCACACCTCCACTGGGCCAAATAGGCTCATTGTAGAGGCGAAATCTATTCTGCAAGTGCAGAGACCAAAGAGAAAGCGAGGGCCGACGCTAAGGGAGAGGGCGGCTGGACCCTGCAACAGGAGGCTCGGACCTCCACTCTCGGGGCTCACGGCAGAAGTCTCTGGGGCCTTCATTAAGCCTGTCTGTGCAGGATGCCCACTATTCATCTGAGTCCGACACAAAAGGCTGCTGACACAGCGGGGACATGGGGGCTCCGCTGAGCCCAGGGTGCCAGTGTGCAGCCCGGGCCCACGCACCCAGAGGTGGCCTGTTCTGGCCGACACGCGTGCTGCTGTGACCGCCAACCCCTCCTCTCCCTTCTGATTCTGCGTGCGTCCCCTGACCCCACCATCCTCAGCTGTGGGTACAGGGGACCCTGGCACACGATCGGTCCCACAGCTCTGCCCCTGCCTGCCCTGAGGCTGAGTGAGGCGATGCCCATGCTGGCCTTTCGCAAGGAGACAACGAGAACATCCCTTTTGGTCAAGAGTCAACGTTCAGCCTCCGAGGTTTAACGCTCAGTTGAAATTTTAACATCATGTCTAGGATCCTGGAATTAAAATATACAGGTTACCTGAAAAGACAGAATCAACTGGGTAGGAAGAGGGTGGCAGAAAGAAGGCTGAGAGCCTCCTCCTCTAGGCTCTTATCTTAGCGGAGGTTCATCTGTCCTGCTGGCTGTCACCATGACACTCAGAGAAATTCAGAGGACCCCAGGGAACAACACGTGGCAGGGCCCTGTAGGGGGAGAGGGGAGTGGCATCGGACACTGGCCTAAGTGTTCAGGGAGCAGGCAGATCTACACCCAAGCACTCGAAGGCCACGGTCTAAGAGGTCTCCATTTCAGAAAGCAGTGACTGAGCAGTGACTGCCCAGGGTGTCGCAGAACAGCTTCTACACTTAAAGCATGTCTAATAACACACCAAACTCTTCCAACTTTTCCCTGAAACGCCATCTCGTCAGTTTCCTCGGGCACATCCATGGCTGATTCTTCCAAACTGTTTAATAACATGGCTGTTAGGGAATGCCCTGCCCTGCCTCAATAAAGAGCCGGCTGTACCCGCAGCCACCCCGGCCAGGTGGGCTGTTTACTGCCCGCCTGTCCCCGGGGCCTCTCAGGGCTCTCCTCGGGCACAGGAGCCGAGGAAGCAGCTCACAACACATTAGCGGGAAAAGCCAAAACACTTTGTAAGTGTGCAAACAAAACTCGCTTACTAAATGCCTGCTATAAGCAAAATACTGGGAAAAAGATACCAAGATTAACAACATATGGCCCTTGCCTGCAAATGATCTTGTATTACAGTTTAATGGGGCAAACAGATATTTATGCAAATAATACAACAACAGCGTTTGTATAGCATTTAAACCACTTAAAAAAAATTCTTATGGAAGTGACCAGATGTAAGGTTCCAAGTCACAATACTTGGGTTAGGAAATTGAAAGAAAAATTTAAATCCTATACCCATGACATAGCTATCAGTGGAATTTTCCTAGATCAGGGATAGAATCCTTTTGTTAGACATAAAAGATCAACTACTTGTCCTCACAGCACCTAAGATTTTTTATTTTCTATATAATTTAAGGCTTTTTAAGTCACTTACTAAGCAAAGGACTTTATACACATGTGCTTTATACATGCTGGTTCATGTGAAGATGGAATACGCCTCTCCACTGGTAGGGTGATGACGGGCCATCCAGAACCACTACAAACCAGTAGCCACCTAGCTTCACTTCAGATAAACAAAATAGGCCAGGCATGGTGGCTCACGCCTGTAATCCTAGCACTCTGGGAGGCTGAGGCGGGAGGATTGCGTGAGGCCAGGAGTTCGAGACCAGCCTGAGTGAGGGTGAGACCCCTCTCTAGAGAAAACAGAAAGAAATTAGCCAGGGATGGTGACATGCACCGGTAGTCCCACCTACTTGGGAGACTGAGGCAGGCAGATCACTTGAGCTCAGGAGTACGAGGTTGCAGTGAGCTAAGATGGTGCCATTGCACTCCAGCCCAGGCAAGAGAGCGAGACCCTATCTTAAAACAAACAAACAAAAAAACCCAGATAAATGAAACAAATATGCCCAGGGCCAAGCGAAAAACAGTGTCACTCTCTTGACAACCCCTAGAAGCAAAGACGTCAAAGCCTTACACTCTCATAAATAACTCGCGATGCTTTGTGTTTTACATAAAAGCAGTAACATATGTGTCCTTCAGAAAAAAACCAAAGGGACCCTCTTTATCAGGAAAATGTCGCAAAAGGTTAACCCGTGGTAAATCCACATGAAGGCTACATGGGGTTTATGAGGTGGGTGTACTATTCTTTAAGCTTTTCTTCGGTTTTAATTTTTTCTTAAGTAAAAAAAATTGGAGAGAAATGAAGGGATTTACTCCAGAAGCTCTAAGGGCCCTGCCAGCTCCTACATTAGCTGTCTATTTTTATTCTGCTGTTAATCTTGGAATCATCAAAGATGCAGCCTTCCGAAAAAAAAACAAAACAAAATGACAACGAAGAACACTTTGGCATTTCACATCTCAGCTGCATCTGAGTGAGCCTTCGTGTTGTCTGCGTCGGCGCAGGGTTGCTGAGGCCACTCTGTGGCAAGAACACCTCCCTGAGAAACCACAGATTTCCATCGTCACGGAGCCGGGCCTCCAGAGGCCCGGATCTTGAACAGTCCCAACGCAGGATGTACTTTCCCCGAGTACAAACTCCAGTGCGTTTCATGAAGCTGCTCAGTATATGTGGAATCAGTGTATTAATAACAGCTTATTGGCACTGAATGAAAAACACACAAGTCTTAATCTTAGGTCTTGAATTTTGTCCAGGTCCTACGTCATACCTGGCTGGAAGGGCTACAGCCGTAAGCATGCTTGGTGACTGGAGGCTGTGTAGTGAGACCTGAGTTTTGAAACCAGGATTGGTAGCTTAACAAAATTTACCGGTTGTAGCAAAAGTAAACTTGCCTCTAGGGAGGTGAGCTCAGCCTCACCATTCTGACAGCAGCCCCTGGTGGCCAGTTTAGTAAAAAGTGTTGGCTCTGATGCTGAAAGCTCTGACCTTCCCTTCCTAATGAAGGTCGCTGCAAGCAGACAGGCCATGCTAGGTAACAGCTGGGGGTGACTGGGGAAGCAGCAAAAACCCAAACTAAGGTGTGCCTTTGAGCCACATAAATCACCAAGTCATGAGATGACCTGTCTCTTGCATTTTTTAAAAAAGAAAAAAAAAAGGAATACTCTCTTTCAAAATAGAAAAACAACAAATAAGAGAATCTGTTTTAAAAGGGTTCAAGTCACAAGGCAGATAATACTTGCTTAGTTTGCAGGTAATCTCATTCCTTAACTGTATAGAAGACCTTCAAACATTCCAGGAACACAGATTATTGCACAAAATAAAGCACAGCCTGTCCCTTTTCCTACACACACAGCACCCCACGGTCTATCTACCAAATGCCAAGAATTCTTACTGCCTGTCATGTCAGGAATTGCTCCAAATGGCAGAAACTTCTAGAAAATGCTGCTGCCATTCATTCAGAGAATACAAAATTCAAGATTGTGAGGGCTGATTTCTAGTGCCACAGATTCACACCGTTTCACTACAGATAAATAGAAAACGGATCAGAGGCTGACAGCTGGCTTCAAAGGCAGAGAGGGTAAGAAGTAGAAGCCGTAAGCTTCAAGCCAGCTTCTTCGTAAGGTGCACCATGTCCCCAGCCATGAGAGAACAATCTGGAAACAATCTGCTGAGCAGCTGCTCTCATCAACAAACTGTTTATTGTAAGAAAGTGGCTGGGTCAAAGGCTAAACATCAACTCGAACCGAAAGCATACGGAGCAAAATCAATACCGTCTCTGCTGAAGGAGCCCAGGACTTAGCAGGCAGAAGAGAGGGCGAGAAACGCATGTTTGGTTCTGAAAGAGCAAGAGTCAGAACAAAACCCCCGTATTTCAATGCACGGGGTTGTTTTGCATGTTATTACAACTGGCTGTTTGCTGAATGGCCTTATAACAGGGGCTAAAATATATGGCATTCAAAAGAAACATAAAAATCAACTTTCCAGATCAACTTCCCCCCAAAAGTTACAATGGTTTTGTATCAGTTGCTTCTTTCTCATTTTTTTGTTTTTACAATGGGACCAATATGCTTATCCACAATACATGGATAACATAGCCCATCTTTAAATATGTCGTCTAGTTGGAAACCGAAAGGCTGACTGGAATGAGATTATACGAAGGAATTGTTTTATTTTAGGTGTGTCTGTGGTATTGTGATTATGTTTTTAAACAGAGCTCTTATTTTTTAGAGACATGTACTAAAATATTCACAGATGAGACATTCAATACGGTATCTGGGATTTGCTTCAAAATACAGGCAGCGAAGTGGGTAGGAACAGATAAAATAAGATTGGCCATAAACGGGTAACTGTTAAGGGGAGTGATGGGTGTCCACTGCATTATTCAGTTTACTTTTGTACATTGGAAATTTTCTACGAAATGTTTTCTTCTACTTGGGTGTATAGGTCAACAGTTACTTTCAAGGAAGAAAAAACGTTTTCTTAAATATAAGAAAAATATTAACCTGCCAACACAAATTCATTAACTTCCCCTGAGTACATGTATATACCATGGTATCGCTAGGTGTACAACACGGTGTTTTTGAGCGATGCCTGAGACACAGCTGTTATATTCTGGGTCACCCGCTAGAGAAGTAGAAAGAGCTGCTCAGTGTGTTCCCACTGTGTTCATGGTCCCCACACCAGAATACGACGCAGGAAAAGGTACAGTAAGAGGGGATTCTGCAGATTAATGCATTATGGAACATGAGAACACATGTGAGCTGGTAAGAAAGCCCAACTGTCATAAAAAATGGGGACCCGAGTGTTTAAACAGACAATTTAGCACACAAACTTTGAAAACACAACTTCTTTGTAAATTTGAGGCTGCTATAGATTGCATCGATAATTCTTAAAACAGTCAGATTAATTCGAGAATGAGTCTGAAATAAATAAAATAAAGCAGATAGCAAAACTTTCTTTCATTGTCATGAAATGAACTGTGAAGACTTATCAATGATTTCAGTTTGTTCCCATATAAAGGTGAAGATGGTAGTAATCACAAATTCTTAGAAAAGAATGCAAATTAAAGGAACTGCTTCAAAAGTTAAATTTTTATTTTTATTTTGTTACTCTAATTGCTTTGCCAAGAGCAGCATAAATCCTGTGGAGTCCTGGAAGGGATGAAAAAGGTCACCTTACCTACTTCCCTCCCAACAGCACAGAGAAGGATTTGGTAATGAGAATTTGGTGACAATCCTTTAAAAAGCCATCTTCTATAACATACTTCTAAATTTGGCCAATCTGAGATTGCACTCCTAACCCCAACATCACAAAAGGAGGCGAATCTTCACAATTACAAACCTTGACCTTTAAAGCATTTTACGAACTAAAAAGCTGCAGAAAAACTTAAATCCAATGTACTAAGGTTACCTATGGAAAGTAATAATCTAGAGTAATAATCTAGGCAACTCCAGGCAGAAAGAGTCTGGATACACCCCAAAACCTCCCCCAAAATTAACCATCATTTAAAAATGTATGAAACCACTGTTTGATGTTTCTTTTAAAAGGTATATTTCCTTATTTACAGAGATTAAAAGCAGGAAGGGAGATTAGTGGTGCCATCATTCAATTACTCTTCAATAACTGCTGCCTGTAGGATTCGTTTTTGCTCAAAGAAAATAACTTGCCAACTGTTTTTCTAGGCATAGAAAAGCAAACCTTGACATGTTTTCTTAGAAGAATATTCACTTTTAACTTTAATTTTAATTCTTTAAACTTTTATTTTGGATGCAGGAGACAAGGTTGGTTTCAACTTACAATGTTTACAGATGGGTGCTCAGACTGGTGGTCTGTGATATTGACATACGGTCTGATGACCGTATATTCAGCATGTTCAGGACCGAGCGCTCCTGCTGACTGGTGATGGGCAGTGTCTTCCCACCTTCACCCACTGGGAATGTGAATTTCCATATCGGAAGTGCAGTAGCACAGTGCTAACGCAATCCTTCTCTTCACCCAAAGCCCCTGCCTCCCTGCACTGGGACATGCATGCAACAGACACACAAGAAACAAGAACACCTACACAACAAAATCGTCTCGTAAACTTCAAAGGGAAGTATACTTCAAAAATGCATCAAAGGGAAAGTATATTTCCTTTTTACCAGAAATCTCCAGATACGCTAACCTAAAATCTTCTCTCATCCTCAGGGGTAAATGCAGAAATGACTGCTCCACAAAGGCAGATTCTATTTTAGCAATCTTAGGTTTTCTTGCAGTTTTAGTTAAAGCAAACATATGACTTTAAATAAATACGTGTGTGTGTGTGTATATATCCCCATAGATAAATAAATATATATATTCGTATGGTTGAAATTCAAAAAACTCAATACAACTAAAAAGTATCAATTAAAACAAAGATTCTAAGACTCTAAGTTGTTTTAATTTAAAATCACGTTCCTCAATTCATGAAATGGGCTTTGACCACTAGAATTTTTCAATAAGGGACAGTATCCCCAATAATCAGTAAGAACTGAAATTATAGTCTTTGACTCCAACATTTCTTTTTCAAATTTTATTTATTTTAATTGACAAGTAAAAATTATATACATTTACGTATACGACAGTATGTTTTGGTGTATGTATACATCATGGAATGGGACCTCCAATATTTCTTCCACTGATTATATTATTAAACCAAAGCCTGAAAATATTTTAAGAAAGAAAAATACCCACAACACAAGCAGAAGGATAATGCAGAATTATACTAGAAACACACAGTAGCTGGAGGACTACGTGTGGCCAAACTCCGCACAGCAACTGGAAAGATGCATTCATACACAGGTAACTGTGGAGAGCCAAAACAACAACAAAACTAAGAAATCAAGAAAATTTCTAAGAAAAAATGAGCCTTGTCTTCTTATCTCCTGAATCAGGTGCCCAATAGACAGTCAGACAGACTGACCTTAGCTGAGTTTTCCTGCTTTCACGAGGAAGCCAGAGAAATCTGCCTCATCTGCCCAGCACCGCTGAGCTCCAGCACAGGGAACAGCGCTCCCCCAGCACCCCAAGTTGTCTCTACCCTTCCTGCTCAGCTGGGGGAAACGGAGGATTAAACACCACTCAGGTCCACAAATTGCCTGTCAATGTGGAAACCCCTGAAACACTATAAACATTTTTCCGAGACAGCACAATTCTTAGAGCAACATTCTCAAATTATTAGCATGCATGGAAACAGAATGAACTCCCCAACTATAACGCACATCCCAAGAACTGAAGTAGAACATTTATCAAATGGCATTCGGGTCTCAGACCCCAACATTCCTGAGCTGACACCACAAGCTCTGAAGTCCAGCAGCGCCACGCTCAACGGTTTCCCCGTCACTGCGGGGCACCCCACCACCGCGCCCACCTCAAATCCCGGTCCTAGCTCCTGCACCTGATCGCGGGACCCCTTGGATCCTGCCCGCTAACCCGGTACCAGTGTGGGCTTATTCCCTAGGATGTACTTTTTGGACCTGGGAGACAAAAATCTGCTCTTGAGAATGTTCCATGACTTCCTAGAGACAGCTTCCATCGACTTCCCAGGAGGTAACGCCATAATCCATGCCCGCTCACACATGGCAGCTATTAGGGAGCCAGTGTAGGAGACAAAAAGCATTCGGTCTTGGAGGGTTTTTTAATTCCAAAAGGGCCTGTTTCCCATCCACAGATTTGTGACTGCATAAATGGTGGATATAAATAGTCTAAGGAAATAAAACCACCCTTCCGAGACAGGGTGCCATCCCAACAGGGGAACCGCCGGGCCACATGTTCCCTCGTCACCCCTTCTCCAGATCAGTCAGCAAAAGCCGCAACACAGAGAAAACCAAAACTGTACCAAGACTAGCTAAAAGTGGAAAACAACAAAAGTTGTGTTTGTCTGCATTTCCCGCAAGTGTATTCTCCGTCTCTGCCTTGATTTGAACCCTGAAGTGTAAGATTTACTCCGCAGGAGCTGCTTTGAAACCTGCCTGTGGGAACAAGATCGGAATAAAAAAGACAGGACGTAGAGTAGCTGAAAAGCCTTCTCCTCACAAACATAAAATTTTTAAAAGGGAACTAAGGAAAACACCCCAAGTATTATTTCTTTTGCATTTCAACGTCAAAACTCATCATGTCACCTTTTGCCATGGGTATTATGTTTGATAACAGGAAGTCAGTCAAAATGAACAAAAAAGTTCTAGTTTGGGTGAAGGCCGAAGGAAGAAAGAAAGGAGAGAAAGAGGTATATGAAAGACCCTTAAAAACATTCATAGCTATAAAAGCTTTTAAATGTTTGCTTTAATCTGCCAGCTGCTCCGTAGCTGGTGCCGTATTGTAAAATAGCCGCCGCCCCAAGACCACGGCAGCCACATGTCAAAAGCTATTCAGGGCGCACCTGGAATTCTGACTTTCTCTCCAATTTGGATCTTGACAAAATTATTTTTTAACTGTATTTTAGAGTCATGCTAGAAGTTTCTATCTATACAAACATGCAAGAATCTGAACTAGGATTAAAGGTAGGAGAGCGAGAGGATTCCATGTCAAATACCATGCTAAAAAATGGCAAGCGAAGTTGTTTTCTTTTTTAAGTGGAGAATTCTAATTAACTCGTTAGAAAATACATGAGCCTCTTCACTGCTCTATAACCCACTTTCCTCTCCCAAGAGGCAAAGACCCCTCCTCTGCCTTGCCCTACAGACAGGGCTGCTGGGAGATCGAAGGAGATCGTGACACATGTAAAAGGGCTTGGTTAATTATAACGCATACCGCGAGGATGAGAAAGTATCTCTCGTTTTCCAGAAACTTTCCCAACAAGGGCTTATGCTTTGTAAGCACGCAAATGTTTGCTACATGATCAGTCAGAGGAGGAGGAGTGAGAACCATGTGGTATGACTTAGTCTAAGTTTCTTCAAAAAGCAACCGACATCAAAAAAGTAATTCCCATTTCACTATGTATACGCCTATCAAATCATCACATTGTACACCTTAAATACAGTCAATAAAAAGTAAATGTAACAAAGAAGTGATTCCCTGGGTAGAAGTGACTATACTTGGGAGTTTTCTTGTTTTTGACACGTTTACAAATATCAAAACTATCCTTACCAACAATACCTGTTTTTGAGAGAGGAAAAAAAAGTTTCACAGTAAAAATTTGGGGTTGAACCAAAATGAAATGTTATAACCGGTTTTTCTTTTTAAGCTTATAGTATCCATTCCACAACTCCCACGCTACTCAAAATCACACACACACCTCCCCGCACCATGGTGATTTTGCCCAGTTACTTCAATAACAAAGTCTGTTGTCACTTCTTGTTACAGTTACATCTTGATCCCAAGGGTACAGTAACTGGACACAGGACTCCTGCCAGAAGTCCAGCCGGCTTCTATTTCTCAGCTCACTTACACACTATTAGCTACCAGCCATGCTGCACACCCAACAGGATCCAAAACTTTTTTATTTTAGAAAAAAATCTCGTGTTCCCCGGATCCCGAGAGGGACACCTCAGGCTAAGGGAACACTGAAAAATGGCCCCAGCAGCCCAGAGCAATGGTGCCGGCTTTGGGGGTGGGGTGGGGGACATGTCCCACCTTCTTCTCCTCTCTCTGGCCTCACTGGAGGGACCAAAAGGGACCCATTGGGCAGGGGACTCTGCAGTGGAGGGGAAGCTGGCTCTGTCCGCATGCACAGGCTCGGGGTCCCAGCTGGCCCCAATCCAACAGCTGCCCCTCTCAGCAAGAACCCCTGGAGGCCTCACAGCACGCCCTCTTCCTGTCTGCCACTTCCCTGGCAGAGATAAAAATGGAAATGGAACCCAGGGAAATAGAAACAAGACAGCTAGTTTCCTAACTGGGAAAGAATTGTGTTCCTTCTATAAAATTAAATTTTATAGAAAATAAAATCTATTAAAATGCTTCTATAAAATATGAAAGAATTATGTTTTTTCTGGTGTTCTGCAAGGGAAAGAACTGTGTTTTTTTCTATAAAATCAGTGTGTCTCACACACTAAGCTCATGTCCCCCCATAGTAAAGGTGTGTTGCAGCTAACTTCCTGCCACCCACCAATGGCAGAAGATGGACGTGGTGGCCCCCAGTAATCTTGCCCCAGCACACCCTGCAGTCACCAAGTGGCACATCCACCTACAGCTCATCAGCACCTGAGGAAGGAATCGTGTAGAGGTCACATGCGTGTGGTCTTTGAGAAACAGTTCAAAGGCTTCTGCCAAGAAACTGGAGCATCCAAGCAGGGATGGGGCACCCGAATTATGAATTAACACCAGCGGTACCTTCCACCCACCAGGGCAAAGGGAGAGCTGCAGCCCCCAGGCACCCACATGCTAAGGAGGGCTCACAGTTTAACCTAAGTCACTTACCACAGTCAAGTGATTTACTATCAAAGTAAAACCTTTTTAAATAATTAATATAGGTGTCAAATATTAACCAAAATATCAATAGCTATACGAGATTCCTTGCCTTTTAACACTCAATTTTAACCACTTATAAGATGCTGTCGGGCCAGGCGCAGTGGCTCACGCCTATAATCCTAGCACTCTGGGAGGCTGAGGCGGGTGGATCGCTCGAGGTCAGGAGTTCGAGACCAGCCTGAGCAACAGTGAGACCCCGTCTCTACTGAAAATAGAAAGAAATGTTCTGGACCAGGCTCGGTGGCTCACACCTGTAATCCTAGCACTTGGGAGGCCGAGGCGGGTGGATCGTTTGAGCTCAGGAGTTCGAGACCAGGCTGAGCAAGAGCGAGACCCCGTCTCTACTAAAAATAGAAAGAAATTATCTGGCCAACTAAAAAAAAATATATAGAAAAAAATTAGCCGGGCATGGTGGTGCATGCCTGTAGTCCCAGCTACTAGGGAGGCTGAGGCAGTAGGATCACTTGAGCCCAGGAGTTTGAGGTTGCTGTGAGCTAGGCTGCCGCCATGGCACTCACTCTAGCCCCGGCAACAAAGCGAGACTCTGTCTCAAAAGAAAAAAAAAAAAAGATGCTGTCAATGTCTAATGACTTTTTAAAATTTGTTTATTTTTTAATAACTAGTTTGGCTCATTATTAAATTAATATATGTCCATTGTAGAAAATGTGGGAAATACAGTTTAAACAGATTGTGAAAATCACCCACCAGAAACATGCCCTACCTATACTAGATTTCTTTCCAGTCTTGTTTCTACGGACATAGGCATGTGGCATACATGCGTTCATTTGTTTTATGGTTTAATTTATCATAATTTTGCTGAGCCCTGAATTTCAATCCTGAGCGTGGATTCAACGTGGAGACCTTGATCAGAACGAAGCTGCCTGGCTCAGCCGCCCGGAGCCTGCACCTCAGCAGAGCCCTGCTTCTTCCTGTCACACACAGTGACAATCATGAAGTCGTACAAGACTGCATTTAGAGTGGGAACCACATGTTACCGTGGCGTTTCAGTATCAACGAAGGTCCCAGAACACAGCCCTAGCAAATGCCAAGGGTCGACTAGACCTCAGGTGAATGTTTTTTTGACTTGGATCATGGTGCTATTCTTTTCCATTCATATCACAGTAATAGAGAAGCACATAGGTGCTTCATAAATCTTCTGCGCTATTCGCCATAAAGAGCAAGTGTCAAGGCACAGAACTGTGTAAACACAGCTGGTATGCAGTAAAACTATTTAGATAACTGGTGTATTTATTTTGTTCTTTCATATCCCATGCTATAAGAGTACCTAGGACACAGTAAATGTTGAATGAAAGACGAATATTATTAACTGGGAGATTGAAATAACTTCTACAGACTCCCCCCAAAAAAGTGCTAGTACCAATATAATGGAAAACTACAAAATTATATTATGTGAAATGGATATAGAGAGAAAAAATTAAATCTCTTGAAGAACTACTTCATAGTTGTTGGGTTCTGTGTGCCAGGCAGCCTAGCTCAGCAGTGACACCTTGTGGAGAGAGATCGTTGATTCCCAGCAACAGAGTATCTGACACACGGAGCAGAAAGCAGGCCTAGCACCTAACCCACAAGGCAGATGATGAGTGAACCGTTGGGCAGCGTCTAACAGATGGCTGGGGGCTAAGATCCTCTCCACACAACTTAATTCCGTGAGGATCAATGAGATCTATTAAGTAGGGCTACAGGAAAGAAAACCAAGTAGAAAGTACAAACCCAATTCTATTCCGGATCTCCATGGTCCATATCCATAAATATTGAGCCATCAGGACAAGATCAAGAGGAATTGTCCAGCTGCCTCCAGAAAGACCATCTCAGTTGGTAAGAATCTATCTTCAAATTCATGTGCACGATAATCCTTTAGAGAATTTGTATTCCAGGAAAATATAAAACCCTGCATAATGACATTTCCTTCTGCAGCAGATACAAGGTCTTCTAAGCAGAGTTAGTGAACATTAAGAAATGAGGATATGTACAATCATCATACACACACTCATTCGGTTCCTTGGGCTCCCAAAGTAAAACAATTTAGTCTGAAATGAACAATAAAGAGGAAAAAAAAGTAATCCACAGCCTAGATAACCAAGAAAATCAATAAGACCAAATGGGGGACCCAAAATAGGAAATGAACATTTCTGAAAATGATTGTTTTCCAAAGTTATTGTGTATTATAATAAGGGGCTTGGTGGGGAGTGTACAGAGCAAATCCTTGTTTTAATCATGTCCAAGCATTTCATTCCCATGGTTTATGAATGAAGGAATCAATACTCCCCCAATCCATCAACAGGTGAAAATGTATCAACCCCCCCCCTCCCCCCCCCGCCCCTGACTGCCCTGGGCAGTTCAAAGAACTGGAAGGATAAAGATGTGAAACATCTGTTTTGTGTTTTAATATAAGCAGACATGTATGCAAAGGCTCTACTTAGGTATTTCAGGTTATGCCCATCATAAAGGATACACCAAAAAAGACTAGAGTTCCAAACTCCTGCTCACAGGAGAACAACTACTCTTTCCTATTCATTGCTGTCCAAGAGTCCAGAGGTCCAAGTCCCAAGACGATTGTGGTCAAACTCAGGAAAGCACTGGCAGGGAGCACTGCCAAGGGCAAGTCCAGGCTCTCCCACTCCCTGAACTCCCGGGCCGGGAGCCCTGGAGCAGGCAGACACTTGCTCGTGCATCCAGCCTCAGCCCTCCATGCTCAGGAAACGAGGACAGAGAAGGTCTAGGAGAGTGACAGTCCTAATCCCCTAGAGACTAGTCACCCTTACCCACATGGTCCTTGCCCTGTTCCTCCAAGGTAGGTTGTCCATAAAGCTGGAAACTGAGGACCAGCTTTATTTTGGTATCTTTTTATAAGTCACAAGACAGAGGTGAGGCTTTTCTTCCTATTAACTGAACACATAAAAACAGAGAAAAATGACGTGAAGCTTTGAGTTCCCAAGATGAAAGTGCAAAAAAAATCATGGCGTTAATTCCCAAGAGCATTCATCAAAAACAGTGCAAACTGACTAAAAACTACGATGAAAATGCAATAAAAAAATGTTTCTTAAATTAAAAAAATCATCCATTGCTATATTGATTTTTTAAATTAAAAACATTACCTGTCATCTTTTTAGACAAGGTACTAGACATTTGTTAGGCACATTATACACATCTTACTCATTCAGCCTCCCAAAAACCAAATAATAAAAATAATTGCCCTATAACTTAAATACTATAATTTATATAGAACTTTCACATATATTATTTCATCTAGTCCTCAAACAATCCTGTAAGGTATCCTAACCCTAAAAATGCACTCAGATTTTATATCTGTCTTCTCCAAGTGAGCACATTGCACCCAAACAGCTCACAGCTCTGCTCTGCTCTGAAAACTAAGTTTGCCACGGGACGGAGTATAACCCAAAGAGAATGCCTCCTCTTTTAAAAATGTTGGGGTCAGGGGTGTACTTTGTTCTTTTCAAGGTAAAGCAGGGAAGTGTTTGAAGTCACCTGCACTACCAGGTATTCACTGAAACTGCATGGTTACATCATTACACTCACAATTTTGCCTATCCAGAGCAGACAACAGAAATAGACCCACAAAATAATTTGTCACAATGAATAGGAAATCGACAGTGCGGCAAAGTAAGGGGGTTAGCAAGAACGCACACCTGGAGACTCTGGCCACCTGCCCAAAACTAGGCATCCACCACAGGCAGCAAACCCAGACACAAGGCCGAGAGAATCCCGACTAAGTCCCCAACTCCGTGGCATTTTCCTTTTTAGACACAACTCAGACAGGAACTGAAACCGAGAGCCCTTCTGCCACAAGATGGCAGACATCAGCACAAATCAAACAGAAGTTGTGATTTTCCCATCCAAAGATCGACTGAAAAACGACCCAAATCAAAACAAATGGTTTTAATCCCAAATAAACAAATTATGATTTTCAAATATACTCTTGACAGCTCAAACAGGGGATCCTCCTCCACCCAAAGTGGCAAGAGCCACAACCCGCAGACTCAAACGGTCTTCTCTGCCTGCCTTATGCAAACTCCCCCGAAATGAATGATACTGGCACATCTTTAAGATGGTTTCCAAATCCAAAGTCAAAATAGAAATAGAAGATCAAAACAGAAATCAAAATCAAAACCAACAGAAATAGAACAATTAAGGGAAAGGGTCGCTGTCGTGGAGAAGGGACACGCTCAGGCACGCTCTTTCCCGCTGGGCCCACAAACTCACCTCCGTGGCAGCCAGCAAGTAAAGAGGTGTTAAGGCAGGAACTTGTTTCATATCACAGCTTAGGCCAAGGGTTGTGAGAATCTCTTTAAGCACTTCATATCTTCTAATATTGCTCGATTTAAGCAAGTTAAAATCTTCTTGAGTTTGCACTATGGCAGAGCTGGGAGGTAGTTCTAAGTGCACCTGAGGGAAAAGATACCACTTTGTAAATCAGAGGCACGTACAGACACTAAGAAAGTTTCTTTTTTTCTCTGAAAGCTTTAACATAAATTCTTGTAATTACCAACAGCATATAAACTCTGAGCCTGAATACCTGGAAAGTAATGGTGAGCAAGAAAAAGTTCTGAAGAGCCTACTGAAATCGTGGCTGTCGGGCCGAGTAAGAGGTCACGGTGGAAATAACCCCAGATAGTTAGCAAACTCCTTCCAGGTGATCTGTACCACTAATCAGTCGTGTGAGCTTGACCAAGTTACTTAAACTTGGTTACAGGACCAAATATTTAGAAATACAATTGTGCTGAGAACCCAGTTGCTCCCAAACTCAGGGAGGCACCAGGCCAGGCTGGAAGCTCCCAACCTACCTATTAGTCATAACGGAAAACAACACTTGCAGGGAGAGTCACCACATTCATCACTTTAAGAGTGTTTGTAGGAATTAAAATACATCAGGTCCTTGAATAACATCATTTTGCTCACTATTGTTTTGTTATAAAGTTGATCAGGAAAAAAAAAATCAATTCCTGGCCAGGGCCGCTGTCTGTGTGGTTTTCTCTGGGTACTCCCACAACCCGAAGCTGTGCACGTTAACTGGCGTGTCTACACGGTCCCCATTGTAGTGTGGGTGTGTGTCCCTCGACAGGACAGCATCCTGGCCAGGACTGGTGCCCACCTGGATGGGCTCCAGCCACCTCAGACCCTGAACTGGAATAAGTAAGTAAATAATTACCTTGTTTTTATTAATCTCTCTTAAATGTACATATAGCTCACATTTATTTCAATGTTTAATATTAGAGGTGTTTTGGTCTTTATTTAGAAGTTTGGTGATGTTTCTGTGATCAGATATATGCCATAGGAACTTAACTCATGTTTACATCAATTAGCACCTGGTAAAACTGGTTCTGCTATATGTCGTTTCCATTAAGGTCACAGTTTCCAAGAAGCTATCGATGACATGAAGTGAGGACTCCCCGTGGATGGATTGGGATTTCACAGACACGGAAAGGCCTTCCCTCCATCCTCCTCTTCCTCCTCCTCTTCCTGTTGAATTCTAAGATTTGAAATTTCATGTATTCACTCCAGGCTTTCTTCTCTAGTTAAAATATCTCCACCTGTCAACAGTCTGTGTCTTGGTATGAAGGAACTTACTAGAATCTCTAGCTCGCCTGAGATCAGATTTTAACTGGGCATTAGAGCCTGGAGGCTGCCAGCCCACTGAGTACCCAGAAGAGCAAACTGAGCTCATCTGCTTTACTTTGCTTTGGTTTTATGGATTGTACGCAAAGCATCCGGCCTGATGTTCTAAGAGCATGATAAAAATAAAAAGCATGGTGTGAGCCCTCAGGCAACTTAAAATCTCTCAATTCCCACCCAAGCCTTAACCAAACCCAAGATACTGTCCAAGTATATTTCCCAGAATAGTCCCGATGTTAAAAGTTGAGGCCAATCTGAAAAGGTCTGCAAAACCCTGGTCGACATGGTCCCCAAACTACAGCTGGTCGCCTGCAGGCTGCTGCCTCACCCACAACTGAGTGTGCCGGTCAGGGGGCAGCGGGCAGGCCTGCCCTCTAAACTGCCCTGGAGAGGGGACAAGGCAGAAAAGAGAAACCCTCTAAGGGATCCGGATCCTTCTCAGTGTGTCTCCACCCTAAAGGTGTGCCTCTGCTCTGCCACGGTCAGAGCCAGCGCTGGTGTGGAGCAGCAGCACAGCAGGGCCCGTTTAATTCACGTGAGCACGTGGCTATCCCGGAGATTAACCTTCACAGGTGGCAGGAATAAAATGAGCCAGCTTCTGTTCCCACTCAAGCCCAGAGGAGAAGGGGAGGCACGTGATCGAACGCACACAGACTCACCTTAGGAGAAAAACTAAGGATCATGCTACAAACAGGCCTCCGAGTTCATGAGACAGGGAAAAAGACTGCTGTTGAAACCGTGAGGGCTGCCTTTGCTTACTGTCTCAGGATTTAGGTGCTTCTACAATGTTAACTGGAAAAGAGGCCAACTCTGGTTCTACACCCTCAATACGGAGAAAACGGCACACACCAGAGTGTGTGTGTGGTAGATTTGTACTCCTGGTCCTCCGTGGTATCCGACAAGAGTCTCATCCTCTTATAATGTTACAATGTTGTTACCATAGTGACGGGCCTATTTCTGTAACTTGGCTTCTTCTAAAAATAAGGCTTTTTGACTAGACCAAAAGCCAAAGCTAAAAAAGGCCTCCAGCCACAGATGGGAGAAAGGGGGTGCTACTGGCATCTAATGGGTGGAGACCAGAGATGCAGCCCAACATCCTAAGATGCACAGGACTGCCCCTCCCCACAAGGAATTATCTGGCCCAAAATGCCTATACTGCCATGGTCGAGAAACTCTGCTACAGAAGCAGACCCACTTCTGCCACGTGCTAAGCTAAATAAGAAAACAAAATTTTTTAAAATCCATTTTAGAGACTTTATTTGGACAACTTCATGCCAGACTCCTGGTCCAGCTGATAGTCAAATATCAGCATTAATCCACAGCATTAAATTTTCCCTGAAAACTTGATCAGCACTACAAGCACACAAACATTTTTCTCTTTTTCCTTACTATTATGAATGACAAAGGCATCAAAGCTGTGGCTTACTTGGCTGGGGACACCACTGCCTAGCGTGCAGCTGTGTTTTGCCCTTGAAGTACTTCGCCGCCTCTTATTGGGTTACATCATTACTAGATTTATTACAAAGATGACGACTATGAAATTGAACAGGGAAAGAGGAAACTAACCAGCCTGTGATAATATTTATTTTTTGATCTCGGAGAGTTATCGGAGAGACACAGGCATGTGGAGAAAACAGTGACCCTGTCACACAGAACTCTGGAAGTCATTTAAAATCAAAAATGACATTCTAATCCTCTGAATCTGATTTGTGAAGCTGCATCATATTGCCTTTTTCTTCCTAGGGCCATGCACTGCAGTATCAAATTTTATGACAGTAAGGGGGTCAGTTTAAATGGTGCAGCAAGCAGAGCTGCTGTGTGACTCGGGGAAATGGATCGCAACAGTGCCAAATCAATTTTCTAGTACAAGTCTGTGCACAGGGGTGGCAAGATTTGCTCTTCAAAACTGAAATATGGCTCTAGGAAGTTGGGTTTTTAAGTGGATTTTCTGAGAATGAGCAGTTCCTACAGTTACCATATTTGCAGAGAAAAAGATAAGGAGAACATTTATTAGGCCTCCAAAAGCTAACTGATGTGGTTTGCCACCCTACAGGAAACCGGCTTGGGTTGTACATGTTCATCTGTCCTGATGTCCAGATTTCTTAATTCCAAGCATCTTTGGCTGAGTATTATCTTAAGAACAAATGAGTAAGCTTTAGAATAGCAAAAAAAACAAACCTATATCCCCTTCATGAATGTTTGGTCTGAAAACCCAAGAGACTTAGCTTCTAAGAGGGCTAGAAAGACAGGAGGCATCACAAAATGAAAAGCAAAACAAAATAAAAAAAAATATATAAAGAATTCTCTAACTCAAAAAGATCCCTATAATAAAACAAAATCTGTTACACTCATCTTGAGAACTCTTCTGGGCAAAATATCTACATCTCCTTAGTTTTCTCATTAGATTATCAAATCTTTCAGGACAAGTGAGTGTTCATTTAATTCTTACAAAAACTTTTTCCCTGAAGCATTAAAAGATTCATAGTAAATGATGAGAAATTCTGAAATAGTCTATCCTGCTACTGTTCACCAACAAACAAAAAGCTAAAAGGAAAAAGAGGATGGAATAAAAAAAACAGCAGAAAAGCCAAAGGACCTCTTAAGCATGGGAAGGAAATTAGTACTTTCCTTTGAATCTCTTTCCATTTTGTCCTGACCTGTATATCATTAATAATATGCCATAAATCTAAATAACTTCAATATTCTCTTATCTGAGCTTTTTCTCAGCCCTTAGATGTTAAGAGGAACGAATCATAACAATTGGGAATTTGGAGATCTTTTTAACACAAACTACCTCTGCAATCAACTGCAATATTTTAACCTGTCACTGACATTTTGAATCACCACCCTAAAGCTTTCAACTTTCTGTGTTAAATAAAGGCTCGATTATATTAATTACAGTGTACTTTGAGGCAAGAAAGGAGACTAGTGTATTTTAGAAAGGTCATTACCAGTAAAGATCAAAACAAGATCCTTGGTTAACCAGCAAGCTCAATTGACTGTAACACCTGGCCCATTCCTCCATCACAAGTCTTTTGGTTAATCAGGGTATTCATGAAAATCCTGAACTAAACGAAACCTTCTTCCATCAGCAAAAGCTCCCAGCCAACAGTAACCCGCAGCACACAAACTCTTGAAACCTTCACATGGACAGCCTTAAAGAGCATGTCCCCTCTCCAAGATACCTGAAGATCATCAAAGCGATGTACCTGGCAAAGAACAGCTTCTCCTCCACGTGTTCCAAAAGGCACTTGGATGATCATCCTGTCCTGGTCCTCATTCTCTAGGTGGCCCTGGAGCTTGCCCAGGCTAAGCCGCTCTCCGGGGCCCTCCCTGTAAACGCAGCCACTGCTTAGGATGCTGAGCTTCACCTCACTCTGGTCAGACTTGGAGAAAACCAAGTTCTGGACTGTCTTCTGCAGTACACCCTTGCTTGTCATCTGAAAGCCACCAAACGTGAAGGATGAAGACAGGCCCAGCACCTTCCCTCCCTGAGAAAGGTAGGCCATGAACTTCTGGTACAGATCTTCGGGAATGGACTCACTTGTGGCAACGACCAACAACAGACAGTTGTCTGACCAGGGGTCTCCGAGAGCACTTTCCTCCAGCAGGTGGTAGAGAATGTAACTGTCGGTGTCCACACAGTCGGCCAGGACAGATCGGACCTGCTGGAACCGGCCGAGGGCTTCCTGGGAGTCAGAGCCCACATAGACTAGGATGTTGGGTGCCTTTCCCGTGATGTTGACTCTCCTTTCTTCTCTCTCAGGGCAGGTCTCATCAGCAACGCTCTCCAAACTGCTGCTGTAATCGTAGGGAAGATCCGGAATGTTCTCTGCAGATGCAAACCTGACCGACTCAATGGTGCTGTTCTCTAGTTCCAAACACTCATGGCAACTAGACAGATGGAGGTGATAATGCTCAACGGAGCCCCCTCCCCTGTCACTGTCCCCAGCAGGCTCGCTCCCAGAGGCACTGCCTCTCCTCTGCTTGGGTTCTTCACCAAGAACCTTCGAGCCATCTTTGCCAACATGCTCCATGACGTCCTGCTTGGGCTCAATCTCAAGAGACGGTTCAGGGTTCGGTTGCAGGATTTGAGCTTGCTTGTTTGAAGCCTGATCCTTAAGATCCTTCAGAGTAGAGTCCTGCAAGTGCACCGCTAAAGCATGAACGAGAAAGATAATTAGTCAATGCTTCTTGTTTATCATGTAGTTCAGCTCAAGAATCTCATCACCCCCTCTGCATTCCACGACATCCACTCCAGGACAGCCCAACCTCAACTCTGTGGCATCCTTTGGAACCACTAATTGCTCCTGCCTGCTGGGAGGACCCCCAGTGAAATCCTCAGTTCCCACAACCATCTTTCTTGTACATATCAGAGACCCTAAGATCCTCTTATTGACTGAAGAAAGTGAGATTCAGGAAGGTGATTTTGCCTACTTATGTATAGATTCAATTTCTTGAGTGTTATTCTTCCATATGCTAATGAAACTGAGAAAAGAAAAGGACACACTCTCTAGAGTCTATCTAAGCACACCCCGGCGAAAAGCTGCTCTCAGGACACTTTGTAGAATCAGTGAGAAGGGTCTTTCCAGTATCTTGTCCCAGGACTGGAATATAAGTTCACAATCACTGATTCAAAAAACATTTATTGAGCACCTGCTATGTGTTTGACATGGTATGAGGCGCATGCAGGTGGCAAATCAGAAAGTTAAACGATTGCATAAATTTCCAGAGCTAAGTGACATTCTTATTTTCCCACAATACAAAAGAAAATTTTCGTAGACATAAAAAGTCTGTTTTTAAGCTTAATTAAGGAAGAACAGTTTGTATGCTGCTAAAAAAAGATTTGTTCCAAAAAATTTTGACATATATATTCTAAGTACAAAGCTGTTAGATTTAGAACTTCATAGTAACACTTGGTTGTGTATTAAACTGTGTGAAATAGGCCGGGTGCAGTAGCTCGCGCCTTTAATCCTAGCACTCTGGGAGGCCGAGGCGGGTGGATTGTTTGAGCTCAGGAGTTCGAGACCAGCCTGAGCAAGAGTGAGACTCCGTCTCTACTAAAATAGAAAGAAATTATATGGACAACTAAAAATATACATAGAAAAAATTAGCCGGGCATGGTGGCGCATGCCTGTAGTCCCAGCTACTCAGGAGGCTGAGGCAGGAGGATTGCTTGAGGCCAGGAGTTTGAGGTTGCTGTGAGCTAGGCTGATGCCATGGCACTCTAGCCTGGACAACAGAGTTAGACTCTGTCTCAAAAAATAAAATAAAATAATAAAAAATAAACTGTGTGAAATAAATATTATATGGATTCTGAATTTGAATGCCTTCTCATGGACAATGCAATTATGGAAAATACTTGTTTAAGAAATTTAATAAGCACTAAAGATGTACCCCCTCCAGAAAAAATCTTGACACATGTATGAATGTTATATTATTATGGTGAAATTAAACTGAAACTAAGCATTGCCTTTAAGTCATACCAATATGAATCCTTAGCGGTCCTTAAGCGAATAACCTATGACATCTTGCTACGATAAAAACATTTTCTAAAGTCACTTACAAACGATCTTTTGGGGTACGAGGCCATTATCCATCTGGAGTCTGTCTTCCATGAACGCCACCCCCAGCTTGCTGAAATCGTCCACACTTGCTTCAGCAATTAATTGGTAAGGCTCCCCAGGTCTGCAAGCTAACGGCAGGCAACAGTCTGACCACTTTACAATCTGAGAAAAAGCAGGTGAGGGAGGATGTAGAAAAGAAAGGTTGAGATTTTTCTTCTCTAAAATAACCAGATCCTTTATTATTCCCTTCAGGGCTTCCCACAACTAAGTTATAGTCAGGCAAAACAAATTACTGGATATTGCGTTTTATTAATATCAAGGTTGTTTTGGCTCAAACATTCTCATTTCTACCTGAAAACAGTGCTTACAAAGCACCAAATATAACTTGTTTAAAAGTATAACTGAAGTCTCAACTTCTTTAAGGAACTGAAAGGGAAAGGGCCGTTCCCCAGACACCAGGAAAACATAACATTGCCCTTTAGCAATAGGAAAAAGGAGAGAACATGTGCACAACATTCAATTATTTAAAATGTAACCTGTGGATCAGCTTTTCTCAAAGTGTGGTCCAAGACCAAGTGTGAGAGAATGACAGGGAGCAGCACATTAGACCTGCAGGTTCCTGAGCACGTGTCCCTCCCTGTCTGGTGCATTAGACTCCCTGGAGTTGGAGTTCAGGAATCAGGACTGTTAAACCCACTTCCCCACAGATTCCTGTGCTCACAGAAACATGAGAACAACTGGCAAAGACTCCCCAGATCCTGCCTGTAAGGAAGTTCACATTCCCACCGCAAGGGGGATGGGAAAAAGAGAACAGAAAACTCGGTCTTTTAAGCCTTCCCGTTTTTACAAAAGAAAAATGTAAAACTGGGACATGGAATACCGAAAATTTCTCTGAGGGTTCCGAAAGGAGACAGGAGCCTGCTGGGGTTCAGAGCCTGGCTCTGGAGTCAAACTCAGCCAATCATCTGTGTCTGTCCTTAGGCAAGCCCCAAACCACTCAGCTTCCTCATTTGTAAAACAGGAATGATGCTAATATTAATACTGGTCCTCTTGAGGTTTGTGTGTTAATGAGATTAAAGACTCATAATGCCCCCAGTAGGAAGCTTGGGATGGAATAAGGTACTCAATTAATGAAAGCCGCTTTAATTACAAATGTGGCTTTAAAAGCAACAGTGAGCATCGCAGTCTTTTTCTAAGATGCCATGAAAGATTTCCCTACTCCTAAAAATATCTTCTCTATGACATACTGCCCCAAATTCCATAGTTAGAGATATATAATTTTGAATTCTATTTTTCACACTGGTGGGGTAGGTTTTTAGAACTAACTCCTCCTGAAAATCATGGAAAAAAATGTTGGATAAAATAAATAAATAAAACATCATCTTAAATGCACTGAAGAGCTGACTAGATGATGGAGAACTGCCAGGCCAACTGCTGGATAAATCCTGAACCCACAGAGGGAAGGGGATTCCCACAACCCAGGCCCTGAGGGTACTTGCTCATCCAGGAATCATGGGCTACAAAAGGCAAGGTCCAACTGGCATAGAGACAGACATGCAGATCAGCGGAACAGAACTGAGAGCACAGATACAAACTCACATGTTTACGGGCAATAAAAAAAGTGCCAAGACAATTCAATGAAGAAGGAATAGTCTTTTCAACAAATGGTGCTTGTACAACTGGATAGTGGATGTCCACATGCGAAAGAATGAAGATGGACCCAGACCTCACACCATGTACAAAAATTAACTCAAAGTGGATCAAGACTTCAATGTAACAGCTAAAACTACAAAACTCTTAGAAGAAAACACAGGCAAAAATAAATTGTTATGACCTTGGGTCAGGCAATGGTTTCTCAGCTATGACACCAAAAGTACAAACAACAAAAGAAAAAATAAATAATTTGAACTTCAAAGTATTTTTGTGCAGCAAAGGACTTAAGAAAAATGAAAAGACAACACAAAAATAGGAGAAAACATTTGCAAATCATATAAGAACTCCTACAACTCAACAATAAAAGGAAAAATAGCCCAATTTAAAAGTGGGCAAAGGATTTGAACAGACATTTCTCCAAAGAAAATATACAAATGGCCAATAAGCACACGAAAAGATGCTCAACATCATCAGTCATTAAGGAAATGAGAATCAAGACCACAATGAGATACCACTTCATACCCACTAAGATGGCTATAATAAAAAACATAGATAATAACAAGTGTTGAGGAGGGGGAGAAATTGTACATTGTTGGTAGAAATGTAAAGTAGCACAGTTGCTTGGGAAAAGAGTTTGCAAGTTCTGCAAAAAGTTGAACAGAGTAACCATATGATCCAGCAATTCCATTCCCAGGTGTATACCTCAGAGAATTAAAAACATATGTCCACACAAAAACTCTTGTACACAAATGCTCATAGCAGCATTATTCATACGGTGAAAACAACCCAAATATCCATCAACAAATGAATGGATGGCCGGGCGCAGTAGCTCGCGCCTTTAATCCTAGTACTCTGGGAGGCCGAGGCGGGTGGATTGTTCGAGCTCAGGAGTTCGAGACCAGCCTGAGCAAGAGCGAGACCTCGTCTCTACTAAAAATAGAAAGAAATTATCTGGCCAACTAAAAATATATATAGAAAAAATTAGCCGGGCATGGTGGCACATGCCTGTAGTCCCAGCTACTCAGGAGGCTGAGGCAGTAGGATTGCTTAAGCCCAGGAGTGTGAGGTTGCTGTGAGCTAGGCTGACGCCATGGCACTCACTCTAGCCCGGGCAACAGAGTGAGACTCTGTCTCAAAAAAAAAAAAAATGAATGGATAAGTAAAATGTGTACAATGGACTATTTTTCAGCCATAACAAAGGAATGAAGTATTGATACATGTTACAACATGGATGAATCTTGTAATATATTATGGTAAGTGAAAGAAGCCAATAACTGAAGGTCACATATTATACAATTCTATTTGAAATAGAATAGAATATCTAAAAGAGGCAAAAACAGTCAGAAAGTAGATGAGTGACTGCCAGGGGCTGGGAACTGGGGCAGTAGGCAGAGACTGCTGATGGGTACGTGGTTTCTTTGGGGAGTGATGAAATGTTCTGGAATTAGATAGTGGTGATGGTTTCACAATTTTGTGAATATACTAAAAACTACTAAATTGAATCATATACTTTAAAAGGGTGAATTTTACGGTTTGTGAATTATATCTCAATTTTTTAAAAGAAAAGAGTCAAGGTAGTCTGCCTGCTTCTATACTCTTCCAAGATAACCTAGTTAGTAAGAGGACTCTAGAGTCCTAATTCCAAGACTTGAATCCTGGCTCCTCTGGTTAACAGCTGTGTGACCTGAACAAGCCACTCAACTTCCCTGTGCCTCAACTTCCTGTCTGTAAGGTGAGAGGGTAAGGGCACCTACCTTGGAAGGTTATTGGAAGAACTAAATGGGATACTCTATAAAATGCCTGGTCCATAAGGGGGTGCTCTTGTGATTCCAAAACAGAGTCCTTAGAGCAAGTGTCCTCAGGAGAAGCCACATTCCACCTGCGCCCAAGTGGGCAAAAACTGCAGTTGGGATGGGGGGAAGTTGAAAAAAAATCTTGGACATAACAGTTTGTGGCCCTCCAAGGCTCAAGCCTACCCCACAAAACCTTGTCCCATAGTAGTTCATTTCTCTCCTTAGAGGGAATTTAAAGGGAATTTAATTTTTCTCCTTACAGAAACAAAAATGAAAAAAAAAAAAAAAACAGTTGAGAAAGACTGCTTTAGGGGGAAAAATCATAAATTCAGGCTTTTATGGTCAACTTGCTAACTGGTCTAGAACATTTGGAGAAAGAGAAACCTCCGAATTTTCTCTTAGCTCTACCTGCAGCCTTCCTTCCACTTTATCACCTACTTCTCCCACCTCCCCGCAGACATACAGCTGGGGAGTGCGTAGGATTCACCTTGAAGGGTCAGGCCTGACCGATGTTTCAGTAGAATTCTACATTTCCAAAACAACATCTTTGACCAAGGACAGATATTCAGTTGATTTCCAGCTTTGGGAATGAAGGAAAGAATTTCAGTACAGGAGGATGAGGAGATACACTAATGTCCTGGCAGATAGGGCAGACTTTTCAGATGAGAGTGAGTCGGGTACATGAAAAGAAACAGCACAGATCTCAGCCTTGTGCAGGAAGCCAAATACATCATTGTCCCCAGAGCTATCTGGCAATCAAAGGAGGAGAAAGGCTCAGCCAATGGAGACTCAGCCCAGAATTCAGCTGCTAAAACACTGCTTTAGCACCCTGCAGTGGCCGGTGCTGACTTAGTGTAAAAGGAGCCAACAATTAAATTCTCACACACCTCTGAAGGAGGAGAGGCTCCGGAAAGAAACAAAGGAGGAGAAAGGACAGGAAGAGGCCAAGGAACAATATATACACACATCCCTGATCAAGTTTCTCAGCTCGGCCAACTGTCTCCTCACCTAAGTGCGTTTCCTTTTTCTAGGAGCCTGGTCCATGAGCCACAGACCATGCAAACGCCTTCAAGCAGCGCTGGGTGCTCTGATCAAAGCTAAGCCCTGCTGTCACTGATACTTCGTCCAGGGGTGTTTGCAGTGGATGAAGGCAAACAGGACACTTCGAATTTGCACTTCGAGATGGAGACAAAGGGGTAGAGAAGAAAGGGGAAGTCAAGCAAAAGGCTTACTGCCAAAGATCAAAGCTAAGGAAGCCCTGGTTGGCCCTAAACAAAGAGATTTCTTCCCTTACACAGCATGCAGAAATCTGTCAAATAACTAAGGCTCTTGACTTGATGTTACAATTTATAACAGCAGACAATGAGTATCTGCCCTGCTCAACTTAAAACTCACATCCAAGCAGCAGCCCAGGAGTGAAAGAAGCCAGGTTAAATGAGCTCGTATGGCCCTTCCCTACAGCAAACAGCATGTGGCAAGCGGAAGCTCCACACTGATGAGGAAACAGAAATCTCAACAGCCCACTAGCTACCCAGTCAGATGACTGAGGTTGCCAATTTTTCTGACCCTTGTTTCTCCCCTTCCAAATCATCTAAACAGCATGTGAGGTTATTAAGAGTTCTAGTAACAGGCTGGATGTAGGAGGGCTGGACACAGAGAGGGGAAAAGAACTTGAAACCAGGTTCACTGCTTCCTTTCCATTGCTGTGTGTGGGAGGTCTGTGTTGTTCTCCCGTGACCTACAGGTGCTGGAAAATCTGTAGGGAGGATGGCAGGAGACCACAGAAGCCAGGAACTGCCCAGACCTGCTCTTCATGCCTCCCTCTGGACTCATCCCTGTGGCGAGAGAGACAAAGCCAGCGGCCACCAGCGCCTTGGATAAGTTTTTCAGTGCCCCACTACTGCACGTTTCTGAAAGTGGAGAAGACACAGCAGAAGGCATAGCCTCAGTTCTGTGCAGGGAGGATGCCCCAGAGCAGAATATCCATGACACATCTTTCTGGAGCATCAATTTTACTGTGCCCAAAGAAAAAGTGGGAGCTGCAAACAGGAAGTGTCCCCAGAATGGATATATGCTTCTCATTTTCTTTGCAATTTAATCCAGTTCCACTCATACTCAGTGTACATTATGCCCAGGTCCCTG
>CM052436.1:6120997-6161652 GCA_028533085.1 Varecia variegata | reverse complement strand
GTGCCCAAAGAAAAAGTGGGAGCTGCAAACAGGAAGTGTCCCCAGAATGGATATATGCTTCTCATTTTCTTTGCAATTTAATCCAGTTCCACTCATACTCAGTGTACATTATGCCCAGGTCCCTGTGGTAGATGCCCTAGCCTTGGGTCTTGCTCTGTTGTCTGGGCTAGAGTGCAGTGGTGTCATCATAGCTTACTGCTGTATTTTCCCCATCTGGCTGCATCCAAGATTTTCTGTTTATCTTCAGATTTTGGAGTTTTTGACTACATGGACCTAGGTATCATTTTCTTCCATTTTCAATTTGGGGTTTGGTGACACATCTAAAATTTTAGGTTTTGCAATAATTTCTGCAAATTTGAAGCTATTAGTTGTTAATTTTCCTTTTTAACCCACTTTAATTTTTCTGTCTTTTCCCTTCCCTTCTGGGACTCAATCACCCACAGGTCTCTAAGGCTATGTTTATTTTTCTTCACACTTTAACTCTTTAGTTTTAAATTTCTTTCTTTTGGTTATGGTCTGCTGACAAGCTCAAAAGTAATTTTTTGATATTATCATTTTTATATTTGGATATTTTTATAATTTCCATTTTTCTATATGAGTTTCACATTCAAACATTATTAAAATGAACAAACACTGATGAATATATAATACCTGCCTTCAAATTTTTGTCTGATAATTGCAACATTTTGGACATCTTGGGAACATCTTGCACTGCTTTATTTTTATCTGGTGTAGGATTGCACTTTTCTGTTTATTGACACATAAACTAAAATATGTTAAATAAAAGCTATAAATGAGCAACACAGAGGCTAGATTTTTGTTGTATTCCTTGAAGATTGTTATTTTCTAGGAGACAGTTAACCTGGCTAGATTGAAATTCCAATCCCTATCTATTTCTAAGATAGGCACAGCTGAAATTCTCATTTTTACCTCTTAATTTTTATACATTATACTTGTGATATTTATTCATGCCATTGCATATATCTATACTTTGTTCATTTTCTAGATTTTTTTTACATTGTGATAAACTATGTTTTAAAATTTGACATTTTTACCATTTTTGTTGTTTATATTTAAGTGGTATTAAGTACAGTCACATAATTTTATGGTATATAATGTTCTGTATGGATAAAGAAGATAGTTGTACAACAATGTGAATGTACTCTTAATGCCACTGTACTGTAAATGTAAAAATGGGGAAAATGGTAATTTTTATATATATTTGTACAAGCATCACCTCTATTCATACAGAACATTATATACCTTAAAATTATAAAATGTTGTCACTCATGCCTTAATAAAAGTAAAAAAAAGAGAAAATAAGTGTTGATAAGAATGTGGAGAAAGTGAAAAAATTTTGCACTGTGAGTGGAAATGTAAAATGGTACATACTTTATGGAAAACAGTACAGTGTTTCCTCAAAAATTATGAGAAGATTTGAAAGTGTAATACAGAAAAAATATTTATCCATTCATGCTGATAGCTGAATTAATACATTAACCAAAGGTGGAAGAAACCTAAATATCTGTGATAAATGGATAAACAAACTGTGGCATATACATAGAACAAAATGTAATTTATTTATTTATTTTTATTTTTTTATTTTTTTATTTTTTTGAGACAGAGTCTCGCTTTGTTGCCCAGGCTAGAGTGAGTACCGTGGCATCAGCCTAGCTCACAGCAACCTCAAACTCCTGGGCTTAAGCGATCCTACTGCCTCAGCCTCCCGAGTAGCTGGGACTACAGGCATGCACCACCATGCCCGGCTAATTTTTTTTTTTTCCATCTATATTTTTAGTTGGCCCGATCATTTCTTTCTATTTTTAGTAGAGACGGGGTCTCGCTCTTGCTCAGGCTGGTGTAATTTATTTTTTAAAAAGAAAGAAAATTGTGACAAATGCTACAAATAAACCTCATGCACACTATGTAAAATAAAATAAACCAGTTTAAAAAGAGGGGAAAAAAAAAAAGAACTTGGAACCATGAGACAAAAGGGAGAGGTACGACTGACTTTCAGTTACCTTCACTGCCTTGCGATTTTGGAAACAGAGGATAAGTGAGTGCTAGAAAATTCATTTTCGCTATTACACAAAAAGCAAGTAACAGTGCAAAGGCTGTCACAACTCCACAGCAAGCAAGAGCTGAAACGATAAGGTGACCCGGGTGAAACTGAAAAGTGGAACTCAAAACTGTGACTGACTGCACACTCGGGGAAAAGGCTGGCCTAGTTATGTTAATTTTCTGAATAACCGAGAGCTGATCAGAAAGTAAGAGAAACATTATTTGTGTTCTCCAGATGTCCTGTGAGCACCTGAGGCACGCCCTTTAAGGCGTGTGGCCTTGGGTTCCACGATCACTCACTCCCCTCCGCACCCCACCCCACTGATGGAAGCTGAGGAAGGAAAGTTTTAAGAGGCATCCCGAGTGGTCTGGTTATCCACTGCTGTGTAACAAAACACCTCAAAATTTAGTGGCTTGAAACGAATCATTTATTTTTCTCACAAATCTCCATTTGGGCAGGACAGGGCAGGGGCAGCTTGACTCTGCTCCACGTGGCATCAGGTAGGATGGCACCGGATGACCCACTTCCAAGATAGCTGGCAGGCTGCGGCTTCCTGTCCGCTGGGAGCTCAGCTAGGGCTGTTCACTGAGGGCCCAGGATCTTCCTACAGGGCAGCTTGAGCTTCCTCACAGCACGGAGCTGTGTTCCAAGAGCGAGTGTTCCAAGAGCCCAGGCAGAGGCTGCAAGGTTTCTCATGATCTACCCTGGGAAGTCTCTGACTGTCATTTCCACCACATCTCACTGGACAAACAAATCACCTAAGGTCAGCCCAGATTCAAGGTAGGGGGCTAAGACTCCACCTCTCAGTAGGAGGAAAGAATTTGCAGCCATCTTCAATCTACGGCCCCAAGTTTCTGCCAGCTCTTAGACTTCCCCTTCTGCATGAGAATGGCATGTCCCTAAATGGGCATGCTCCTTCAGCCTGGGTCCCTGCATGAGAAACATGCATGGAGCAGAGCCCACAGTAGAGGCACAGCTGGAAACAGAGCAGCAGCAAACCTGCTGAGACTACAGTAACACGACCCAGAAACAAGGATTTATTGGTAGGAGCCACTGGAATTCTAAAGTTATCTGTTATTTCAGCAATCTGATTAATACAGTGTACAAAACTACATTCCTGACAACAGCAGCCCCTCCAAGCCCTTCCTGCTGTATTCCCCATCTCCACAAAAGATCCACCGTCCCCCACAGACCAATACCTCCTAACCGGCTCCGACACCTATCTACATCTCATGTTCCTACTCCCAATACTCCTCAAAGCCGTTATCTTTTCCCACACAGACTGCAATCTGTTCCAGGTTTGCTACCCTCGGATCCACTCTCCAATCTTCCTGAATTGTGATCTTCCTATATAGCACAAATCTCATCATTCTGTTTTTAAAAAAATAAAATGGTTTTAGCCTGCTACCCCTAGCATAAAGTCCAAATTCCCAATTAATGCATATAAGCCTTTTTTGGTTTGTGTGCATGTATATTTGCCACACCATTGAAGAATATTCAGTTCTGCTACATAGAAAACAAGTAAAACAAACAGCATGGATGAAACTCATAAAATATATTAAGTATAGATAGGGAATTATAAACTTGTAAGACACACTAAAGACAAATAAAATAAATGGAACGTGTGTTGAAAGTAGATAAAAAGAACAGAACAAAAGAAAGTATTACTTCTAGGCAAAAAGTCATGGAAGGATCAAGTAAATCTTAAATATCAGTAAGACACAAATCATGTCACCTCCAGATTGACAAGTTATGTCATCCTTAAATTGGCCACCCATTACAGCCCCGTGCTTGAAACAGAAAAAAAGCACAACATCTCAGCAGATCGCTGGCAAGCCACAGCTATTACAGGCACACATGTCTCTCCAACAGAGCAAGTATGTGCTGGCTACCGGCACCTTCCCCCTGCCCAGCTCCTTGTTTAAACTCAACCCTAGTCCTTGAAGGATGCCCACCACTGGCAGAGCCTAATGCAGCAGAGAGAAAGAAAGAGAGAATGTGTGAACATCACATGGCCTAGGATTCAGGTGTGTGGTCCTACCATCCCGAGTGCCCCCAATCCTAAGGCTTAACTGACCCCAGATCTCTCCCCTCATTTCTTGCTGCATGTTTTGAATTGATGTAATAAACTGTGTGTTATTCAAGCATCTTAACTTGGTCTGCGAGCCTCTCTATTCTGTGACTGATGGAATAGCCTGCCTGGCCATGTCCCTGGAAACTTATCACTGCATCAAGGTAATTTCCCACACAACACAAGCCCCCAGCCCCAGCTGTCCCCTATGGCTGTGTCTTGGGCCACTCCCCAACTCAGGTGAATGCAAACTGCAATGGTACTGAACCATGTGCAACACCCCAGCTGCAAATGCTCTCTGCACTTCTGCACATGCTGTTCTGCCCAGGAAGCTCTTTCCTCTTCTTTCACCTAATTCCTGTTTTTCCCTTAAAACTCAGACATCGCCTGCCCCAGAAAGTCCCTCCTAACCTTGTCCCATCTAGATAGGTCCCCCAACATTCCCTATCCATGCCTTTCACAGCATTTAACACAGTGAACTCTAATTGTTCATTTACTTAGCTCTCCGCTCTCCCATACTCTGAGCTCCTTAAGGACAAGGACTGTCACCTCAGAATGCACCTTTCATCTCCAAATGAGATAAACCTCCATCCCTAGCACACAATCTAGCATGTAAGAGGCACTCAATAAACCCTGCATGAATGAATGAATGCCTTGATTGAGTAAAAGGAACATAAGCAAATTTTCTGCAACAAAAGAATTGTATAAGTTCTTTGGGTCATCAATTCTTACTAAATGGGACTGCTAATATAAATACAGAAGATGTTGAAAATTGAGCTGAATCTGCCATCACCTGTTGATTTTTATTGTCACACCTAGCAAAATAACTGGAATGTAGATGTTCAATAAATATCTGTTAATGAATGAATAAGTGATAATACGAATAAGTGAATGCTACATTTTTTTTTCCTAAGATTTATCTATTTTTTTGTTGGGGGTCTACAGAATGACCACAAACCAAAGCCATTTGAGATATCCAAAATTCAAAAAGGTATCATTTTAAATGTCTGTAAGAGTTGTAGAAGAATGTAAGTTCCCATCAAAATCAGAAGTCTTTCTGATGTAACATATTTTCTATTTAATATGTTAGGACCCCATCAAATTCAAATGACTTTAGAGTTAGGTGAAACATACATGCACAGATTCATAAGATCACCCCCCAAAATGCAAACTGTTACCAAGCAATCAACCTGAACGGGAACTAGAGACGTGGTAAGAAAACAGTGAGCTATGAGATCAACTCCTTTTTAAGTTTTGAAACCCAATTTATAAAATGGAGCTCAGGGGAAGAGCCAAGGTGGTCCAAAGAATGGCTCTGCACATCTCTAGTTCCTGCTTGTAAGACCCACTGAACTCTCTGGTAACAAGTGGCATGCGTTAATTGGGCAGTGGCAATCTTCCCTGTTGGGTAGGCACCTTTCTACCCCAGAAAATTAAGAATTAAGTAACCAACATTCAATGAGTTCTTAGTTAACTCTTCCTTAGAAAGTCAATTAAGTGAAATGATAACTGTGGCAGAGTTGCTAATTATCTCCCAATATCTATGCTCTCTTTCTCCCTTTTAGTACAGAACTCCGGGTTTCCGCTGAACCCATGGCTGTCCAGCTGGGGGACGATCTCTCAGCCTCCCCGGCAGCTCAGTGACAGCGGGGGCCATGTGACTAAGTTCTGGGCAATCAGATGGGAACAGAATTGGAGTGTGAAATGTCTGGATCATCATTTTAAAGAGGAAGCTGGTGTCTTCCACCTTCTGTCTTCCCCCTAACGACTGGAATATGGATGAAGCTGACGGTGGTGGAGTGGAAGGGACAGCAGAAACAAGGGACAAGATAGGGGGGAAAAAGCTCCCTGGATGGCCTTACTGACAGAACCAACTCCCTGAGATAGAAATTAACTTCTGGCTTATTTGGGCCACTGTAGTTCTGCGTCTCTTTGTTATAGCAGCTAAGCCTGTATCCTACATAATACAGTCACTATGTTCCTTAAGATGCGGTACATCTTTTAACCCCATAAAGACAGACGATTAAGAAATGATTTAAGAAATTAAAAGCACAGCAGTCATATTTTTGTGTTAAGAAGGAATCTGTGCATATTTGATAGTCTATGTAATTGCAATATTTTGGAAATCCTGGCCTTGGTTTTAAGTTGAAATCTGACTAATTTACATATATTAGAATACATAAAAAAACCTTCAAGCTTACCATATTTATAAGTTTAATACAATCACGTACTGCATAAGGACATTTCAGGCAACGACAGACTGCACATATGACAGTGGTCCAGTAAGATTATAATGGAGCTAAAAAATTTCCTATGGCCTAATGACATTGCAGTGCAATGCAGTACTCATGTGTTTGTGGTGATGCTGGTGTAAACAAACCTACTACACTGCCAGTTGTATAAAAGTACAGCACATACAATTATGTACAGTACGTACTACTTGATAATGATAATCAACAACTATGTTGCTAGTTTATGTATTTACTGTATTTTCATGGTTATTTTAGAGTGTACTCCTTCAGGATGTGTTCCAGAAGAAGGCACTGTTATCAAAGGAGATGACAGCTCCATGCATGTTATTGCCCCTGAAGACCTAATAGTGAGACAAGACACAGAGGTAGAAGACAGTGATACTGATGATCCTGACCCTTTGTTGGCATAAGCCAACGTGTGTGCTTGTGTCTTAGTTTTTAACAAAAAGTTTAAAAAGTAAAAAACAAATACAAAATTTTAAAGATAGAAAAAAGCTTATGGAATAAAGATATAAAGAAAGAAAATATTTTTGTACAGCTGTACAATGTGTATGTGTTCAAGCTAATGTTATTACAAGAGAGTCAAAAAGTTTTTAAAAATTAGGCCAGGCATGGTGGCTCACACCTATAATCACAGCACTTTGGGAGGCCAAGGTAGGGGGATAGCTTGACGCCAGGAGTTCAAGACCAGCCTGGGCAACAGAGCAAGACCCTGTCTCTACAAAAAATAAAAAAATTAGCCAGGCACGGTGGTGCATGCCTGTATTCACAGCTACCTGGGAGGCTGAGCCGGGAGGATCGCTTGAGCCCAGGAGTTAAAGGTTGTAGTGAGCTACAACTGGACCACTGCACTCCATCCCAGGTGACAGAGTAAGACCTTATCTCTTAAAAAAAAAAAAAAAAAGTTTAAAATATTTAAAAGTTTAGAAAAAATATTTTTTATAAATTTAGTGTAGCCTAAGTGTACAGTGTTTATAAAGTCACAGCAGTGTATAGTAATATCCTAGGCTTCACAGTCACTCACTACTAACTCACTGACTTGCCCAGAGCAATTTCCTATCCTGTAAGTTCCATTCATGGTAAATGCCCTATATAGGGGTACCATTTTTTATCTTTTACACTGTATCTTTACTGTGCCTTTTAATGTTTAGATAGGTTTAGATACACAAATACTTACCATTGTGTTACAATTACCTACAGTATTCAGCACAGTAACATGCTATACAGGTTTGTAGCCTAGGACAATGGGCTATACCACAGAGCCTAGGCTATCCTGTCTAGGTTTGTGTAAGTACACTCTACAATGTTTGCACAAGGACAAAATCACCTAACCACACATTTCTCAGAAAGTGTCCCTGTCATTAAGAAATGTACAGCTGTAATTTATAAGAGTTATGTAAGTGTTCAGAAAGGTGGTATCTGTTCATCTAAATAGCTTAAATATCTAAAAAGAAACAGGGTGGGGTGGAGGGAGCCGGCAGATGAACTCTGGGGGGCCCCTCATCTAGAAACTAGAACTGCATGTTCTAGTGAGTGATGAGTTCATGGGTATTTACTATATTATTTCAAATTCATAATTGAACGAAAGCCATGTATAAACCAATGATGAGAGTACATTTTGAATAAGAAGTATGACTAACCCAATTCTGTGCACCTAGAGTCTGAAATTAAAATGGAATATTTTTAGATACTGGAATTTGTAGACAGAATAAATATTACTCAAAAATCCCTTTAATAGTGATTACAAATTTTTGATAAACTTGTAAGAATGGTAAGCTGGATTTAAAAGCCCAGAGAAGAATGGGTTACCATATGACAAGGACTCTTCATAGTTCAAAAAAAAACCAAATATCAACAATTCATATGATTCGACCTGACTTTAATTTGTAATTTTAATAAATTTAAAATCATTTTTAAAACAAAAATAAAGTTTCTGAATAGTCTGTTCTGCATATAAAAATTATCTGAGTTCACCAAAAAACTTCCTAACAGATGGTCTCTTTCTATCAAACACAGGAGACCATCTGCAAGTACTGCTTGATTTGATTTGGGTTAATAAATGTTTTATTTATTTTGGAATCTCGATGACCTAGATCTCTTTAAAACCATTAATTTGTTCCTCTGGCTACTAGAAAGGATATAGACATTGGTTAAAACCTTGTCTACCACTTAGTAGCTGGTGGCTTTAGGCACAGTCTTTAATCTTATAACCTCAGTTTTCTTATCTTTAAAATGGCAGTTAATTATACCTTGTAAGCAAGAGCTGTAAGCAAGAGCTGTAAGCATTAGGGGTAATGTATGTAAAAGACCAGCAGGGGCTAGATAAATGGCACAACTATTATCAGAAGTGTACATAAAGCTAAACAAACATTGTGAGCCTTCAGGAGAGAACATCTTGTCTCAGTGCACAAGCCTGCTCTCAGGCCTGCGTGCCAAATGCCCCATGCCTTCTGGGGCCCCAACCAGAAAGTCTCTAGCTCTCCTTCACTATCTCCACCTATTTCAGTCTACCTTGAATTCTACTCAATTATTTCTTGTCTTACTCCCCCCTTTTCCCCTTCTCTCATCCCAGTACAGTCTTATGGATGATCTCCATGAAACAGGAACCCAGGAAACATGGCTCTCGTCAGCAAAATCCTTTCTGGATTACTCACATGGCAGGCAAGGAGCACACGGGGGTGAGTGTAGGCAGAAAGGCAAGAACAGCTCCTTGTGGACAGGGGAGGGGAGGACATGGACAAGGGTGGGTGAGGGGCAGACTCCCGCGAGCCTGAGCGCCCAGCCTGCATCTGGCGAGGACATCCACGGAAAGGTTAAGGAAGAGTGTCCCAACTGGACTTGTGTCCAGAATGATTAACTCCGGCCACCCAGAGGAAAACCCAAGGAAGGGATACAAGACAGGATGATACTTTCATAGTCCACACAAAAGACAGTGAAGATGAGAATGAAATGGGGATGAATGGAAGCGCGATGCTGAGATATCCGGGGAGAGACATCGGAACTGGAACCTTCATGGAGGTAAGGAGGAGGTGAGAGGAAGAGCAGGTTGGGGTGATAATCTGGGATTTCCTTTTTTTTAAGCAGAAGAGTACGAACAGCTGGTTTTAGACATGTTGCTGACGTTGAAGCGTTTTCAGAATACTCAGGGCAAGATGTCTAGGAAGGAGGTGGAAAGGTAAGCCCTCTACTCAAGCTGATTTGGGAATCAAGAGGATGACCTGGGAAAGAGCATCCATCCCGCAGTGCTGGTCACTTGCCTCTGGTATAACGTGAGCCACAACTACAAGCCACACACGTGGTTTTCAATTTCCTAGCAACAGCATTAAAAAGGTAAAAAGCAACAGGCGAAAGTAATTTAACTAATATAATTAACCCAAAATATCCAAAAAGAAGGGGAGTCACAAAGACCAGGGAAGAGCACTCATAAAAACATTTGATTTTGATTAAGACATATATTTTCTTTATGGTACACAAGTGAAAAACAGGTTACTCACTGTTTCTGAAGAGGAAGATGATCTCTGTAAATTCTCACCTTGTACCCAAATGCTCTCTGTCACAAATGCTATGTGTTCTGCTTCAAGTATAAAAGGAGAAACAAGAAATAGGGCCCATTTGTTCAAGTCTTCAATGGACTGTGTAGAGGGAAAGAAACATACAGAGGATTCAGTGTCACTTCAAAACACAACTGCCATGTGTTTCAGCCTCATCTGTAATTCCAGGTAAGGTCTAAAGAAGCTTATCTGAAGCTCTTCTATAGACCACATGAAACCTGTGTTCCTTGTCTAACTGTGACTATTCAAATAGCTGCAAAAGCCCCTCTATGGCTCCTGGCAGCTTTAACATCTCTAGATCTTTGTTTTCAAATGATCAATTCTGAAAGTGGGCCTCTCCCCACCATTCCTTACACTTAGGGTGTAGGAGCTTTCCAAATCACAACTCGGAAGCACATTTAAAGATGAAGAGGCCAGGAAGTACATGCTCACCTACAGAAGCCTCAAGGGCTATTCCCTCATTCCCTGCAGCCTCAAAGCAAGGGGCCCCGGGCAATTCCTTACCCAGAGTGAAGTCAACACTGCTCCTCTCCCTGGGATCTGAGAAGTGTGCCAGCCTCCAGGTACTCAATCATCAAACCCAGAGAGATAATCTATTTCAGGGACAGGCATTTACCATATGCAGAGAAGCAATCAAACATATTTTAATGGGAAGCTAAACTCCAGTCAAGAGTGATTTTAGTTTTTTTAAAAGCAGATTAGAATCAAGATGAGTTGACAGATCAGATATACCCAATTATCTTTGTTCCCCGTCCTGAAATCTAAAAAAAAACCAAAAAAAACAGAAATTGGTTTTAAAACCCATCAAAAACAGGGCATATCCAGAGCAGAAAAAGCTAAAGTCTAAGGCTGGGGTGGGAGGAGCCTCATCACCCGAAGGAAGGCATCTGGAGCGCCCCACTGTGTCTCTCACAGTGCTGCCCTTGCCTAGCAACTTGGCACGTATTGATGCTTGATAAAAACCTGTTAAACTAAATAATGAATGAAAATCTAGTGAGGAGGACTCCCCTCCATGGGTAAACATAATTATCAACATAGCAGTTACAAACAAAAAAAGGCTCTCCACTTTACTCAAACACTGAATGTATATAATACACAGATAAAAAGCTTAAACTTTCCAGTTTATATAAACTATCTTTGGTTATACTTATCAATTTATTATGGAACCTTCAATTACATAAACATACACATTCATTATTTACTAATTTCATTTATACTGTATAAAACATGGGGACAAGAAAGGCATGAGATTCAGCTGTGTGGTTGCCTCTGCCCAGGTAGACTGACCATAAGGTATCCATCAGCCCAATGACATTTAAGTCCTAAATGAAGCTAATCACAAATAAACTGTCAAGTTTTCCAACTGCAGGCCTTAAACATCAGAGCCTAAACCCCACAACTATTAAACACTCTTTCATTCATTTGAAATACTGCCTGGCTGTTTCAGAACAAGCTGCTAAGCTAAACAGACCCAGTTCCTAGTGAGAAAAAGATAAAAACCAGAAATAAGAAGTGTGATTCAAAGCCTATGGGGACACAGAGCAGGGCGGTCTCATCTAGCCTGGATAACTGCGGAACGTATCCCTGACGTGGCGACAGCTCAGCAAAGCCCTGGGGTGAGGAAAGCTAACTGTACAGCAAGTTCCAGAATCCCTGAAAGCACTAGGCCTTCCTTGCTTTGGGCTGCAGTAGACGAGAGAAGAAAACGACTAGTTAGTTACAGTTAGCGTAGTTAACAGAAGACAGATAAAGTCACGAAAATGCTCAAAAGTACAAGTGCCCAAGAAAATTAAATAAGGCATTTAAACGCAATGTTTTCATATGTCCAAAATTTCTACGCTGACCTAAAACCCTAACAGTTATTTTTTAAATTAATTGATCCAATTTGAAAACCATTACAATAGAAAAGCCCAACTCTCAATTTTTCCTCATTCTAGGTTATCTTTCTCAGTAAAGTTCATCAAGCCCTAATGCTCTAAGGCTGCAGTCCCCAACCTGAGGACCTCGGTCCAATACTGGTCCGTGGCCTGTTAGGAACTGGGACGCACAGCAGGTGAGGGGCAAGAGATTTGACTGCACAATAAATGTAATGCGCTTGAATTATCCCGAAACCATACCCCCACCTCCCCACCCCGGCCTTGGAAAAATTGTCCTTGGTGCCAAAAAGGTTAGGGACCACTGCTCTAGGGCACTCATTGTATGTAATGAAACCCAGAAATAAATCCACACATCTATAGTGAACTTATCTTCAACAAAGGTGCCAAGAACATACAATTGAGGAAAGGACAGTCTCTTCAATAAACAGTGCTGGGAAAACTAGATATCCATATGCAGAAGAATGAAACTAGACCCTTATCTCTCGCCATATACAAAAATCAAATAAAATGAATTAAAGAAAAATCTAAGACCTGAAACTATGAAACTATTAAAGAAAACATTGGGGAAACGCTTCAGGGCATTGGTCTGGGCAATGATTTCTTGAGTAATATCCCCAAAGCACAGGCAACCAAAGCAAAATTGGACAAATGGGATCACATCAAGCTCAAAAGCTTCTGTCCAGCAAAGGAAACAATCAACAAAGTGAAGAGACAACCCACGGAATGGGAGAAAATATATGCCAACTACCCATCTGACATGGCATTAATAACCAGAAGCTCCAACAACTCAGGAAAAAAATCAAATAATTTGATTAAAAAATGAGCAAAGGATCTGAATATATATTTCTCAAAAGCAGACACACAAATGCCCAAAAGGTATATGAAAATATGCTCAACATTATTAGTCATCAGAGAAATGCAAATCAAAACTACAATGAGATACCATCTCACCCCAGTTAAAATGGCTTTTATCAAAAAGACAGACAATAAAGAATGTTGGCAAGGATGTGGGGAAAGGGAAACACTCCTACACTGTTGATGGGAATGTAAATTAATGCAACCACTTTGGACAATAGTATAGAAGTTCCTCAAAAACTAAAAATACAACTACCATTGTATGTAAAGGATGAACTTCTCCCCCTTGTAGCTAGGTAGTACTATTAAATAGTATGCACCTTCCTTGGGAGAAGTGAGAAAACAGTCATTTATTTTCAATGTGTTATAGTACAGAATACGGTACTAACAAGAAAGAGTATTTTTTATTTGCTAGCAGCACAATTTTATCCCATACCTAAGCATAGCCTCAATGAAATGTTCAAACCTGAGATAAGATTTGAATTCCCACACGGGTGTTACAGTTTGCCATGCACAGAAAATCTAATTTTAATTCGAAAAGTGGGCCAACTTTCCAGAAGGAAGAGGAAAGGGCAAGAACCCAACTAAAAGCAAAACACTTTTAAATGTTAATGAAAACAATGTTAGTGATGTCCATGAAAATTTGCACAGAACTACACTGTGTGAAGTTAAGCCCATTTCCAAAAATAGCTGAATGGAAAGAACTATTGTTCCCTTTTACACCAAGGCAGTGGAGTTTTTACAGAGATTAAAAGACCAGCGCAAGCCACATAGTAGGTGGCACAGTCAGCTGAGCATGCAGCCACCAGGCTAAGTACTGGGCCAAAAAACAAAAGCTGAGTGTCAACCGAAACGTAAAAGATGCAAAGACAATCCGCGGGGTGACCTACATGGCAAATGATGTAACTGACAGATGGAGAGGAGGAATGGGCAGTTTTTGTCACTTTGAGTATATCTAACAGAAAGCTAGGCACTGAGCTTTCTTTCCAGGTTCACGTTCAACCAAACGCCAACCCATGCGGTAGGAGAGGACTTTAGGGAAAGATTCCAGGCGGGCGCTGCTCCTGGTGTCCAGGTGCTAATCCCCAACGCACAGGCACACGCCTAGAGGGAATGCAAGAGCCGTGCGTCTGCACCCTCACCCTGGCCCGCCTAGAATAGGCGACCACGTCCCTAGGCAGAATCCCGCACCTCCGCCCCCCGGGCACCCGCCCGTGCGAAGACCACAAGCCGGGCGCCACTTCCGGCTCGCTGCGCCCGCCCCCGGCCCGCCCACCTGGCTCTCGCCGATGCAGAAGACGCGGCCGCCGAGGCTCAGGCACACGCGGGCGCCGGTGGGCTGCGCGGCGGCGCCGCAGAAGGTGAAGGAGCAGCGCGAGGCGCGCAGCCGCCGCACCGTGGCGCGCACGAGCGCGGCCGGCCGGCGCCCCCAGCGCGCCCACAGGTACAGGTAGCACAGCGTGATGAGCATGGCCGGCGCCGGCGGGCGGGGCGCGGTCCGGGACGCTCTCCCCGCCGGCCGCCCGCCCGCCCCGCGAGCCAGCAGGCCGGAAGAGACGCGCCGCCCCGCCCCAGCCGGGGAGGGCTGCGCGGGGGTGGGGAGTGGGCCGTGGGGGTGGAGGGAGAGGGGAGGCCGGGATGGGGAGGGTGGCGCGGGGAGGAGAGGCTGCAGCAGGAGGGGCCTGCGGTGGGGGAAGCCGCGCCGGGGCTGGGCGACCGGGAGGACAAGGGACTGTGCCCGGGGCGGGGCGGGGTGGCGAGAGGCCGCGCCGAGACTGCGGGTGTGCGGTGGGGTCGGAGAGGGGCCAGAGGAGGGGTTGGAGGCCGCGCTGGGGTGGGGGCTTGGTGAGGCCGCAGGGGAGTTGGGATGGGGCAGCGGGATGCGCAGGTTGTGGACGAGGGTAGGTGCAGAGGCTGCCCGCCCTGCTGTAGTCAGAGTCCGGCCTCCCTTCCTGGGGGCGGGGTGGGAGGCGGACTGAGGAACCGACTGTGCGTGTGTTTACTAGGGCAACAGCCAGCATTTGTTAGCCAGCACCATTCTGGGAGTCCGACAGTGCTCTCACAGTCTCTACCGGGTCCGGTTGGGAAAATAAGATGAGGCTGTCTTTATTAAATTATACAAGGTCTTCGTACACAATAGGCTTTAAAGTAAATTACATAAATTCACACAATGCAATAATTTTTTAAATAGGAGCAGGAAACATAAGGTGAAAATACATCAGCACCAGAAGGACTGCCGTGCCAATAAGGCTGCATATGGTGTTCTTGCAACATGTGCATCTCCAATTTGTGAGCATCCTGAGACCAGTGGAAAAAGAAAAACATCAGCTATGACCCTTAGGGTTCTTGTCCCCAAGAGAAGCATAATGATTCCTGACACTGATAGATTTCTCCCATGAATCCTCATTTCTTTAAAAGGCACCTTGTCGGCAGGCGCGGTGGCTCACGCCTGTAACCTAGCACTCTGGGAGGCCGAGACGAGCGGATTGTTTGAGCTCAGGAGTTCGAGACCAGCCTGAGCAAGAGCGAGACTCCGTCTCTACTAAAAATAGAAAGAAATTATATGGACAGCTAAAAATATATATAGAAAAATTAGGCGGGCATGGTGGCGCATGCCTGTAGTCCCAGCTACTCCGGAGGCTGAGGCAGGAGGATTGCTGGAACCCAGGAGTTCGAGGTTGCTGTGAGCTGCCGAGCTGACGCCACGGCACTCTAGCTCAGGCAACAGAGTGAGACTCTATCTCAAAAATAAATAAATAAATAAAAGGCACCGTGTAAAGACCAATGTCCTCAACAACCCTGAAGCATAGCAAAGAATTCCATGGAGTTACTTCCTATTCTGGCCCCTGCCATAAGTAGATAGTGTGATGCAATAAAAGCCATCAATGGTACGCCACTCCCAAGTCTTCTGTAATGCAAGGATAGATTTTTAAAGTACTCTGGCTACTTATTATACCCACTCTCAGAACTTCAGACTTCCAGTCAGATATCATAGTAAATTCTCCCCATTGCATATAGCAACAATAAATTTATAAAGAGAGTGTCTAAAAGGAAATAACTGGGCTCAGCCGGGCACAGTGGCTCACGCCTGTAATCCTAGCCCTCTGGGAGGCCGAGGTGGGAGGATCACTTGAGGTCAGGAGTTCAAGAACAGTCTGAGCAAGAGCGAGACCCCGTCTCTACTAAAAATAGAAAGAAATTATCTGGCCAACTAAAAATATATATAGAAAAAATTAGCCGGGCATGGTGGTGCATGCCTGTAGTCCCAGCTACTCGGGAGGCTGAGGCAGGAGGATTGCTTAAGCCCAGGAGTTTGAGGTTGCTGTGAGCTAGGCTGACGCCATGGTGCTCACTCTAGCCTGGGCAACAGAGTGAGACTCTGTCTCAAAAAAAAAAAAGAAAGAAATAACTGGGCTCAAAAAGAAGATAAGCATTGACACGGACCAGAAAGAGAAGAAAGACAGTATGTGATGAGCAGGACTAAAGCTGCATCCTGCACTTCCCTGCGGGACAGTGGCAGCTAGGAAGTGGGTTCTGTATGGTAACAAACCTAAAATTGTGTCACTGGAGAAAGAAATGAACAAGTACCCTCTGAGAAGGGGCTGGGACCCCCTCCATGATAACACAGGGTTCCAAGTCAGGAATTAGAAAATGAAAAGTGCTCAACAAAGTGATAAATCCTAAATGTTTTACTGTACAAACACTTCACCTTTTAGATAGCCTTCCTGAAGTTTGCTGAATTATGGCTACAAGGACCACGCCCCATCCCCGCTAGGTATGGAGAGATCATCTCTTCTACCAGAAGGTCACCACCATCTCCAGTTTTCTCAAGGTCCTTAAGAATTTTGCAACCTTACCTTCCCACAGACACCCATAACTGCATCTGGCCAATGGGAATTTTCCAGGTTTACCCTTAGGTGTTTCCAGATGTCATGGTCTCAGAATACACCATGGGAAAATTACACTTTGGGGTCAATCCTTTACACCAATTCTAGGTTATAAAGAATGGGGACCACCATGGTTCAACATGAACTGCCCCTTGCATTACAAAGCGCTGATGTCATTCATGCCTGGGAAAGGAAAGGAGGAAGATATAATACAAGGGGGGGAGTAAGAGAAGTTGAACAGTAACACAACAAGCTCTGTTTATGATCCCTCCCTAAAATGATTTCATTTCATTTTTAAAACTTTTTTTCACTTCCCCAAAATATGAAGCATAATTTCATTTTTCAAAGAGTCAAGGATGGAGTTTAGCTTCATCATCCCCAGATAGCAAAGGAATAGGGGAAGGATGCAAAAATAATACATCAAGGGATCGTACCGTGTATGTCCCTGGTCCTCATCCTAGAGTCCCTCACTACTCAAAGTGTGGTCATTAGACCAGCAACATTGGCATCACCTGGGAGCTCGCTAGATATGCAGGCTCCCAGGCCCCAATCAACCCAAAATCAGTGTCTACCTTTTAAGAAAATCCCCAGGTGATTCACAAACACATTAAGGTTGGAGAAGCACTGCTAAATTCCACCTCTGCTATTACCTGGGCTTGGGTTGCTGTAGACTCTTAACAAGACATTTCCAAACTAATATGGAAATTAAGAGCACAAACTAGGAATTTAAAAGCAAGACTTTGTCATTTATAAGAACATCACCGTCCCCACGGAAAGGAAGGAGAGCACATCAGTAAACCCATCAAAATGACGGGCTTTCTATAGGAAAACTTCTGCATAGACTCAAAAGTCTCTAGTCTACTCCCCTTAGGAAGCCATGTCCCGGAAATAATGGTTTGGGACAAAAGTAGAGTGTTTACCAAAAGAATATCACTACTGGGAGGAAGCTGTCCTACTCCCCATTTAATAGCTGATGAAGCCCCAGCAGGAGTCTGTTATGCCAGCACAGACTCAGAGCATTCAGCCCCCCTCAGCCAAATGGCCAGAGCTAAGAGGGATAGTTTGTTTTTGAAATAAAGAATCCCAGTCTACTTGGAAGCACTGAGTAGATGCTGAAATTTAACTGTAAGCAGTTCATTTTTAGCAGTTAAAGTACATAGTCTCTGTGTTATAAATTAAAGAATCCATTCCCTCCATAAGAGTGTTGGAGTACTAAAAACATAGATTAAGTTTTTTCATTTAAAATGCTATCCAGAGTCCCAAGAATAACTGTTTGAAAATGTGCCCTCTGAATAAACAATTTAAATATATATTTAATTGAAATCATGAGGATTTCGTTGGTAAAAACTATACAACGTGAAGAGCTTTTCTTTGAATGTCTATGGTATGTGTGTTTATTAGTCAGAAAGCGACAATGTGAATATCTGCATATGCAGTTAAAAGGTAAGCGAATTAAACTATTTTATTAAACCAATAATCCTTTTTATTATTGGCTTAAATTTAAAATAAGAAATTTAATTTTGGACTGGTAATCACAAGCCAAAGGCTAAAAACTTCAGGCTTGGGCTGTGAACAGGGCCTCAAAGGAAAAAAAAAAAAGTTATTTTAAATCTTGCCAATGAGGAAATGCCCACGTAGGCAGGTATCAAACGAATCACTGCCACTAGTATCCTTGATAAAGATTAATTTGGGAATCCCAATTTTTAAAAACATTTATTCCAAATAGGAAAATTTTGTTTTAAATGCCCCTTAAATTTCCATAAATGATTACTTATGATTATATAATGAAGCTGAGAAATTTATTATTTCATTGTATTAATATTTTATCTTGATATACTTTGGTTATTTTTCTAATATTATTTATTGCTTTTGGATGTTTTATATTATCAAAAGGACTCCGAGTTCTACACCAGAGTTGTCTGTAATTAAGAATACAGATAATAGGCCGGGCGCGGTGGCTCACGCCTGTAATCCTAGCACTTGGGAGGCTGAGGCGGGCGGATTGTTTGAGCTCAGGAGTTCGAGACCAACCTGAGCAAGAGCGAGACCCCATCTCTACTAAAAATAGAAACAAATTATCTGGCCAACTAAAAATATATATAGAAAAAATTAGCCGGGCATGGTGGCACATGTCTGTAGTCCCAGCTTCTCGGGAGGCTGAGGCAGTAGGATCGCTTAAGCCCAGGAGTTTGAGGTTGCTGTGAGCTAGGCTGACGCCATGGCACTCACTCTAGCCCGGGCAACAGAGTGAGACTCTGTCTCAAAAAAAAAAAAAAAAAAAAAAAAGAATACAGAACAGATAATAGTAGAGAGAAAGCAAGATGTGAATTTTGGTCAAAGAATTAAAAGATTCTTTCACGTAAAACCTTAAGAGCCTATATTTAATGTGTTATTCTTTCTTAATTATAAGGAATTCCTAAATAATAGCTATCTCCCTGATTTCCCTATAGTAAGAATAAATACATCTACTAGTACTAAGGTAAGATAATGCTAATTGGGAAAATCATTTGAATTTATTCATCATAAGTCTTAGTATAACTATGTAACATGATATTAAATTGGCAAGGGAATGTTACATACATTTTAAAAGAAGATCTTAAAAGATCTTTTAAATGTTATATGTGAAATTTGGTCAGAAAAGGGAGCAAAATAAATGTAAAAATTTTAAGATCAAGGCAGGATTGAGTAGAGTTAAAATGTATTTACCAACTGTGTAAAAATATGTAGGTTCTATCAGAAATTAAATAACAGGAGGCAGAATCAGTATGTTTGGCTGGAGATCACACATACATGAATCTTATAACTATTACTATGTGTTAAGTGACAGTAGATGAATGTGATAGTGATGAAATGTAACTTAGAATATTGTAGACAAAACTGACTGATTTTAAAGTGAAATGGCAAGATGGACCATCCTCCAGTAATTCAGTATGAGGGGTAGCGAGAGACTGGTTGCTAAATTTTTAATGCCTTGAAACTATCAGCTATTAGAATGCCAGCACCCTCAAGACAAAAATTAAACAATAGAACTGAACTCTTCAATCAGATGAGTATTTGAAGAGCCACAGTGAATGAGAGATAAGTTACTACAAGTCCTTACTGGGATACTTTTAAGAACCGTAGGAACTATATAGAAAAGCTTGATCTCTATTCAGTAGCTGTATTTTTATTCTTTTTTTTTTTTTTTTTTTAGAGACAAGGACTTGCTATGTTGTCCAGGCTGGTCTCAGGTCTCAAACTCCTGGCCTCAAGCGATGCTCCTACTTAGATTAATATATTGTTCTTTGGGAACAATCATATAATCAAATCAAGCAAAAAGTGCAAGCAAGAATGTTGATATATTGTTAATTAAAGAGAAAAGGAGATAAAATGAGAGCATCAAAAGAATTTAAGTTAGAACACCTTCAACTATTAGAAATGTTAATTTGAACTCATGTCTTTAATAAAAAAAAAATTATCTTTTCTAGCTTTGTTGACCGAGATGGGCTCAGAGTAACATTACCCCAGAGTGCACCTGAGTGCTCAGATCCTGGAATGTGTGCTGTTTTTCCCATTAAAAGGAACTAGAGATCCTTTGAAAAAACGGCTGATTCAGGTATTAGGGAGATACCAGATAAGCCGGGACATCTTGTGCTAGGAAGCAGGGAAAGCTTCAAAGAAAAACAGGCCCAGTCAAAAGGATGCAGGAGACAGCCCAAAAATGTTCCTACTAGCTCACTTAGGATGATTTGAGTATAAAATTGAAATACATCATATTTCTGAAGAGCCAGGAGTCCATGAAGACCCTCAATGAGGGAAAAGCTTAAATGTTCTGAAAGAACATGGGTACAGTATGTTCTTGTTGTGTCTTGCTATTTTGTCATGTTTGTGTTATTGATTCATTTATTTTGTTGATGAAGATAAGTAAATTGTAAATTTAGAATTTACAATTTAATCCTTTAGAAGGTTGTTTCCGACCCACGGGAGCATCAGTACAAAGACCCTACATATAAGCTGGGATTCCAAAGCAGAGAGAGCCATGGCGGATAACCAACCAGAATTCAGTCGGATCTGGTTTTAAGGCTCCTTAGGAGTCAATGGTCCTGTCCGGCACAGTGGCTCACACCTGTAATCCCAGCATTTTGGGAGGCTGAGGCAGGAGGATCACTTGAGCACAGAAGTTCAAAACCAGCCTGTGTCAATGGTTTAGGCACATACTTTGATTAATTATACAGCTTCTTGTTTGAGATATAATAAACTAAACTTTTGATTTGAAATCAGTCATTTCATATTTAGTGACCTAATAAAACTCTGAGTTGCATATTGAAAGGCTTGAAAGAAGCAAAACCATAGATTTATGATTCTGGATAATAAGGAATCTATGCATATTTGGTATAATATATACTTGAAATTGTTAGAAAATGTGGCTGTTTTAGGCACAGCCTTGTAACTCATTTGAAATAGGTAGTTTTCAATAGAAATCTTACTAAGTTTATGAACAGGATTGAAACATCTCAGAGAATGTCAGATTTCCCATATTGACGTGTCGAATCTGCTAGATTGCTAAGAATTGTATAATCAGGCAATTGGAGTGCATAAAAAGTTAATTTAAGAAAGACTTGGGTCTGAACCAGGTGCACACTTTCCCTTGAAGACCTCTTCTGATGAAGGTGAGCAGTTGTGATTTCTGGGAAAGCGTGTCTGTGAGTACAGAGATGTACATAAGTGGAGGGCACGTCCACAGAGGAGGGGAAAGAACTCAGTCCTTCTGTTTAAGACACATCAGTAGCTGGAGAAAGGAAAAGGAAAATTCTCCACAGTATGATAAATCCTAAATGTTTTTCTGGACAAACACTATGACCTCTTTCGAATGGCCTTCTTTTTTGTTTTTTTAGAGACAAGGCCTCGCTCTGTCACCCAGGCTGGAGTACAGTGTCGCAATCATAGCTCACTATAGTCCCAGCCACTTGAGAGGCTGAGGCTGGAGGATCACTTGAGCCCAGGAGTTCAAGGCTACAGTGAGCTATGATTGTGCCACTGCACTCCAGCCTGGGTGACAGAGTGAAAAAGAACATCTGTGAGGTGCATCTGTTCAAAACCGGACAGGTGGGGCAGACACTCCCTTCCTTCTTGCCTACAGTGTAGTTCTTATTTTTACATCAAATGTTCAATTTATTTTCCACAATAATCCCACATAACAAATATAATAAATAAGTATAATTTAAAACCTAGATACCGCAGGGTAGAACTAAAGACAAAGAAGGAGTAAATCTCAAAAGCTATCTGAGAAAGAAGACAGCACCCAAAGTCAGAGCAGCTGGATACAAGACTGTGGAGTAGTATTTTCCAAGTGCTGAGAGAAAGTAACTATCAGCCTAGAACTGTGTCCCTAGCCAAATATATATTTTCAAATTGAGAACAAAAAAAGATGTTTTCAGAAAAACAGTGGCTTAAGAGTTTACCACATACAGGCACTCACAAAAGAACATACTTTAGGAGGAAAAAAAATTTAAAAAAAAAAAGCAAATAGATGGGGAAGGTGTGGCATACAGAAATCAAGAGTTCAGAAATTGATTTTGCTTTGTTTTTTAGCAGTTAATTGAATTTATTCCCTTTATTTTATAAAAATCTTGTAATTTAATAAGTCTATACATGAAAGACAAAATGAAAGTTTTCAGAAGATAATGTAGAATATCTTTTTTTTGACCTCAAAATAGAGAAAGATTAATCAAGATACCAAGCTATTTATAAAGTAAAAGATTGATACATTAAAATTAAGAACTTATATTTATTTATTTTTTAAGAGACAGGGTCTCCCTCTGTTGCCCAGGCTGGAGTACAGTGGCCCAATCATAGCTCACTGCAGGCTGGAACTTCTGGGCCCAAGTGATCCTCCCACCTTAGCCTCTCAAGTAGCTCGGACTGTGCACCACCACCTCTGGCTATTTTTTTTTTTTTTTTTTTGAGAGAGAAAGATAGGGTCTTGCTATGTTGCCCAGGCTGGTCTCAAACCCCTGGCCTCAAGCGATCCTCCTGCCTCAGCCTCCCAAAATGCTGGGATTACATGCATCAGCCACCACCCCAGCCAACTCTGTTTATTAAGAGACACTCTAAGAAAGACAAGCTCTGAAATGAGAATAGGTATTTGTAACACAAATAACTGATAGAGGATTCATATCTAGAATATATAAAGAACTCTAAATCAACAAGAAAAACTCAGAAAACCAAAAAAAGGGTACAGAAGTTAAAGACAAAAAGCACTTTAGAAACAGAGTATCCCCAGATGGCCAATACTGGATTAGGTGCTCAATCTTGAAAGCATATACAAATTAAAACTTTCATAAGAATTAACATAAACCCATCAGGTTGGCAAAAATCCCCTTCTCAGGCCCTAGAATTCTGGCTTCTACCCGCATTGCTCAAAGATCTAACCATTTTCCGTTTCCATCCCTCCCATCTTTCTGCAGTATCTGGCTTTCCTGACCATGGCGTTTCTACCAGTCAACAGAAACTACCAGGGGACTGAATATGGAGAATTGGCTACAACATAATGAAGGTGCTAAAACACCAGAGAAGGGGCCATGAGGCGACCCAAGGAATGACAGAGCAGGCAGCCTCACCCCTGCAGAGCTGGGGCACACAGCAGAGATGGAGTTAGGAGCCAGGGCCACCTGGTGGAAGCTGGGACCCACGGGTCTGTCCTGTAGAGATGGAACCACAGGGAGCCAGCTGCTGTGGGGGACACCAGCAGAAGTACAAAAAGGAAAACTTCTCCAGCCCCTCCACCCCTCTGGCCTTCCAGAGTCCCCTTGGCTAAGCCTCACTGGAAGCCCAAGGGCAGAGGAGCCTCAGGAGCTTCCTCATGAATCACAGGAGAGAGGGACGCAGCGGCAGGAGGTGTGGGTGGGTCTGAGAACACACAGGCCTGTACCCAGCCCCTGTCCTTTCTGAAACTCTTCCCTAGGGTTCTTTCAAAACTCAATATTCTTATGTTATAGACAAATACCTGTAACAAATAAAAAGAAAAAAAAAAGAGAAAATAAAACCCAATATTCTGTTTCTATTCCTATGTTTATGGGCTGAATTGTGTCCCCCCTGCAAAAAATTCTTATGTTGGGCCGGGCGTGGTGGCTCACGCCTGTAATCCTAGCACTCTGGGAGGCCGAGGCGGGTGGATCGCTCAAGGTCAGGAGTTCCAGACCAGCCTGAGCAAGAGCGAGACCCCGTCTCTACTAAAAATAGAAAGAAATTATCTGGCCAACTAAAATATATATAGAAAAAATTAGCCGGGCATGATGGTGCATGCCTGTAGTCCCAGCTACTCGGGAGGCTGAGGCAGTAGGATCGCTTAAGCCCAGGAGTTTGAGGTTGCTGTGAGCTAGGCTGATGCCACGGCACTCACTCTAGCCTGGGCAACAAAGTGAGACTCTGTCTCAAAAAAAAACAAAAAAAAAAAAACTTCTTATGTTGAAGTCCTAACCCCCAGTACCTCAAAATGTGACTATATTTGGGATAGAGCCTTTAAAGTAGTAATTAAGGTAAAATGAGGTCACCAGGTGGCCCTAATGCAGTATGACTAATGTCCTTATAAGAAGAAGAGATCAGGGCTTGGTGCAGTGGCTCACACCTGTCACCCTAGCACTTGGGGAGGATGAGGTGGGAGGATTGCATGAGGCTGAGAGTTCAAGACCAGCCTGGGCAACACAGTGAGACCCCCATCTCTACAAAGAATTAAAAAATTAGCCAGGTGTGGTGGTTGTGGCAACAGAGCAAGACCTTATCTCAAAAAAAAAAAAAAAGACATAAGACATAACAATCATAAATATGTACGTACTTAATAACAGAGCTTCAAGATACAGTCAGGCTGAGGCAGAAGGATCACTCAAGGCCAGGAGTTTGATACCAGCCTGGGCAACATAGTGAGAGCCTGTCTCTAGGAAAAAAAAAAAAATTAGCCAGGTGTGGTGGCGTGCACCTATAGTCCCAGCTACTTGGGCAGCTGAGGCAGGAGGATCACCTGAGCCCAGGAGTTCCCGGCTGCAGTGAGCTATGATTGTACCACAGCACTCCAGCCTGAGCAACAGAGGGAGACAGAGACCCTGTCTCTTAAAAAAAAGAAAAGAAGAGGATATTAGGACACAAACAGGCACAGAGGACTGACCATGTGAAGACACAGGAAGAAGACAGCAACTACGCATCAAGGAGAGAGGCCTCAGACACAACCAACCCTGCTGACACCTTCATCTTGGACTTCTACTATGGCTTCCTAAACTCTGAGGACATAAATTTCTGTTCCACTACACAGTCTGTGGAACTTTGTTGTGGCAGCCCTAGCAAACCAACACATCCTGGTTCTCAGAAACCCCTTCTCTGTCTCTGATTCTTCTCTGAACCACGGGGTGTGGGTCACTGCCTCAGCTTCTGGCCTCCTCTCTGTTCTCTTCCTTGGTGACCCCATTCTCCCTCGTGGCTTCAGCAGCCACCTCTGCCCGTGACGCTCAGTCCTCATGGCCAGCTCTGGCCTCACCCAGGCTCCAATGCCGCACTCACCACGCTTCCACTTTTCACTGCTTGGATATCAGATCAGTATCTCAAAAGCAACATGAACACAACCAAAAGCATTTTTCTCCCACAAGTTACCTCTTTATCCTGATTCTCTCATCTCTGTCGCATTCTCCTTTTCACTGGGACCCAGGATTTATTCACCTTGGAGTCCTGACTTCTCCTTGCCCCTTCGTCTACTTTGTTTCTGTGGCAGGGGGTGGACCTCCACACAGTCCCATCTTTCCAGTTCTGCTCTCAGAGGAACTGGCACCATAGCCTCCCTGTGCCCATGTCCGTTTCCGGCGGCTCTGCCTCCATGTTTGACTTTCTAAAGTGCAGCTCAGATCCCATCATTGCCCCTCCAACTGCTGCAGTGCCTACCCCTCCTCCAGGAAGTTCAGGGGGTCTTGCCTGGCATTCAGGACCTTCCACTGTACCCACTCAGCCTGTTCTCCCCACTTGTCATTCCACGTTCACTCAGCACCTGCTGCACACCAGGCACTGCACTACTCACTGGGTACGTTTAATCCTCTCAATAACTGCAAGGTGGCTGTCTTGCAGAGGAGGAAATTTAATTTTAGAGCAATTGAGCTCAAGTTCCCATAATTTTGGAGTCTTTCTGGCTCCAAAGTCCATCACTAGATAAACTAGGCAACTGAGAGCAAAGAATGCTCTAGAAGCAAAAGAAATACAATTGGAACTCATGATCCAAGACACAAGGGTGGCAGAAAGTCCAGAGTGCGCCACTGCCAGCCCTGACAGCCTTTGGATCCAGATCAGATCGATGGGCTGGGATTGTCCCTCACTTGGACACAACCAAAAAACTGCAGGTGGGATTTCATCAAGATGACCAAGGAAAACAACCTGCTCTGAGAATGCAGAAGCATGATCCAAAAGACAAAAGAGGCCCGTGGTGTGCTTTCTGTACAGTAGCTGAATGTCAGTAATTCCTTACTGTTTTAAGGAACTTCAAGTATAGGAAAATCCAGAGTTAAAAATTAAAAGGGTCTAACTGCAATGTGTATCCTGGATTGGATCCTGGAACAGAAAAAAGGACAAACATTAGTGGGAAAACTGGTGAAATCTGTAGCTTCGGTAATAGCGTTGCACCAATGTTAATGTATTAGTTTTGGTCAATCCATGGTTGTGTAAGATGTTAACATTAGAGAAAGCTGGGTGAAGGAATAAAGAACACACTGTACTATTTTTGCAACTCTTTTGTAATTCTGAAATTATTTTAAAATAAAAGTTATAAAAATGAGATGGTGACCTCCCCCTTAATTTCATTAGCTCCTTTTGTTTTTCCCCTGTTCCTAACTAGCCATGTGGTCTTAAATTATGTCATCTCTGGGTCCCAGTTTTTTAACTACTAAAAAAAAAAAAAAGAGAGAGAGAGACTTCCCCTCAATCTCTAAAATTCTGTGATTTCTATATGTTTATAGAATATATTTATATGTTTACAATGTGATTCAATCTACAAAAATATGATTTGCAGTGACCTCTTATTCACCTTCATATCCCTGGTATTTAGCACTATGCCTACACATAGTAGGTGATCAATAGAAGTTTTTGAAGCTAAACTGGCTCATACTTCAATTTATAAAGTGGCCGAGTTGGCCGCTAGAGAGCAAAGCATAACATTTTCTCCATTGAAAGCAAATGCATCTTCATCCAGCAGAGGGGAGTGGTCCTTACATCCTTGGCACCCCAGGTTGGGGAAAGGGAGTCACCAGCTGTGAGCAGTTTCCTGCCATAAGATAGGACTTCCAGTTAGGGTGACTAGTACCATAAGTTTCCAGATAAGCACAATACCACCAGCCTCCACCCCACCCCCAAACACTCAGCAGCCTCAAAAGTCTAAACCACCTGACGGAAGAGAGATTGAACTGTAAATGGGTGAGTACCACTCCTAGTAAGTACATGGTTGTCTCCCTAGGTCCTGTCCCATTTCTTTCACTTTTAGAGCTTTTACTTTGAAAGGGTTTGGAGAGAGGCTGATTTAAGAGGTCAGATAAATGCATGTGGGAAGAAATTGACTGAAACCTTTACAACCACACCGTAAAAAGCATCAGCCAGGGCACCGTTCCAGGCAGCCAGGACTGGGCCAATGTTAGCTGCCATTGTGCAGTGAAGCAACAGAGGCCATGGCCTGGATTGAGACATCCTGGGTTCAAATGTTGCCTGTGACCCCCAACCCCCAACATGCACGTGCACATATTCAGTGGCCTTGTGATCAGGCAGGCACTTCTTTCCGCAGCTCTAATGTGGGAATAGTTACAGCAGCCACCTAGTGTTGGTTACGAGGCTTAAGAGACAGAACAGGCCCAAGCGTGGTGGCTCACACCTGTAATCCCAGCACTTTGGGAAGCTGAGGTGAGAGGATCACTTGAGCCCAAGGGTTTGAGGCCAGCTGGGCAACATAGCAAGGCCCTGTCACTACAAACAAACAACAACAAAAAAAATAAGCCAGGTGTGGTGGAGTGTGCTGGTAGTCCCAGCTACTAAGGAGGCTAAGACGGGAGGATCGCTTGAGCCCAGGAGTTGCAGGTTGCAGTCAGCTATGATCATGCCACTGCACTCTAGCCTCGGTAATGGAGCGAGACCCTGTCCCTAAAAAAAGAAAAACGGGAGAGAGAGAAAGAAGAGGCACACAGGGCAAGAAGAGTGGCTACGGTGACTAAGGAACAACTCACCTGGACAGAGCCAACAGAAGGGAACAGAACAGTACGGTGCTTTCATTTTGTCACCACGAGAGCTCTTTGAGGCGGATATTATCACGCAAAGCAAGCAGGAGGACAACTCCTTCCTGGAAAATCCAGCTGCCTTTTGCAGACATGGAAAAGCCCGTCTGCCTAACAATTTTCCTCAACTGGCCAATCACAGTGCCAGAAGTCCCCACCACTTGAACATGTGCTTCAGGTGAAGTCATTTTATCTCCCAACTGAGAGATTTAAACTGAAGTCAGTTTCAAGCCCTGGGCTGCCGCTTTTATTATCACAATCATTTAGAAAATTAAAAGTAGGACCTGAGAGAATATGGGAAGGAAGCCAGAGCATCTGATACAAACTGTAGACTGCAGGCGGGGGGCTGATAGAGCATACCTGAATGAACCCTGAGAAGGGGGCAAGAAAGACCCCAAGGTGCAAAGCTGGGAAAAAGTGGCAGGAGTGGGAAAGTGGCAGAGCTGAAGGGTCAAAAGCCTAAAAGAGACCCTGAGGCAGAGTGCCTTAGGAGTGCAGGTGTCACTCAACAAAGTAGATGAAGAGAACTAGTCACAAGCAGACAGGCCAGGCAAGTTGGCTCACACCTATAATCCTAACGCTTTGGGAGGCTGAGGCAGGAGGATGGCTTGTGGGCAGGAGTTCGAGACCACCCTGGGCAACACAGCAAGCCCCTGTCTCTACAACAACAACATAAAAGCAGACTCAACCTGAAATTCCAGACACTGGTAACACCAGCACCAATGCAGCCTTTCCTGTGGCTGAAAGCTCATGAAATGGGGCTGATCAATCACATCATAACTGAATTTTCTCTTCTCCCTCTGCCAGCCTGAACATTGTCTCCCAGGAATTGAGATTTCTGTGCTTAGGAAAAACCAATCACTGCTTAAAAAGAAAAAATCATAGCTGTTATAAACCTTTGATATTGGAAATTTCATCGGGCTGGGAAGAGAAATTTGGTGGAAAACTAGGGTGGGAGAAGGGGAGCATTACTTACATCTCTTTGCATTCTTCAGGCATCGGAACAAACTCCCTTATTTTCACTGATTTATATTTCTACAGAGGCATCCAGTATTGAGTCTCCGGTAGGGAGTCCTGTGAAGCTGCAATGCCCCTCAGCTGATGTCCCTTGCTCTGCAGGTCAACTGGTGATTTTTAAAATGAGTTTATGCAAACCCCACTTTTAGCTCAAACGCATTGCAGGTAGCTTATGATAAAACAGCAGCAGGGAGAAGCAAAGTCACTAACCACAGGGCTAGTATGTCACCCCGGTTTATAAAATCGTGAAGCCCTAAAGAGAGAAAGAGCCGATGATGCGCCCACTGTCTACGAGATTTCAGCCCTAGGAGGACGATGGCGTCCGGTCCCCAATCAAGAACCCCCAAGAAAAAAGCAAAGCCAGAAGAGCCAGGCCTTAGCAAACGATTCATGTCTATAAATAATCCCTAGGGGTATAAACAGCAGCATCCAAGGCAGGAAACCTGAGTCACAGAATCCGGCCATCTCTCGGGGCGTCCGCCGGCCAGCACGTGTCCCGGGGCGAGCCAGGGTCCCCAGTGGTCTGCGCGGGCGCCTGCAGCCCCGGCTGTCCCCACACCCGGCCTGGGGGGTCGCGCTCCAGCCCCAGCCCCGCCCTCCCCAGGCCGAGGGCAGAGCAGCCGTTCCTGTCCCGCACCCGGGCACCCGGGCACCCGGCAGGCAAGCACCGCGGTGCAAGGGGGTGGGGCGTCGTCGCCCAGGACAGCCAGGGTGGCAGCTGAGGCGTGTGAACTGAACAAAACGTGGGACACAGCCAAAGACCCCTCGGCGCGGCCCCAAATCCTGCGCAGACCCCAGCCCTGCTCAGGCGGTGCTCGCCACTGCCAGCCACACTGGCTGGGACCTCTGGCACCTCTGGCTCCTCCAGAACGCCCTTACAGCTGCCCTCCTCCGCCAGACGCCCAGAACACTGCCTAGCCCCCGTCTGCTGGAAGGTCCCTTTAGGGCTCTCCTTATACGTTAAAGTGTCACCTCCCCAGGGAGGCACGGTCAGACCCCTAGGCCAGGTGGGCCCCCTCCCACCTGCAACCACACTCACCCGCCTGGCAATTAACGGCTTGTGCAATGTGTGGCAGCCTTCCCCCTGGAGACTGGAAACCTGTGGGGGCAGGCACTGGGTCTGTCTTCATGGCATATAATAAAGGGGCTGAAGGTTTTGTTACATGAGTGAGAGAAAAGAAAAGTAACCAAATATTTTGATAGGCTATTTGGTGACGGAGGTGCCTCGAGTAGCTTAAATTGTTTACTCTGGACTACTTTCCCGTGTTACTCCTCCCTCATTACAATGAGGGACTGAGATCCGGATCTATTAACTCTTTCTCTTCCTTTGCTAAGGACACCACCAGATTAACGCTACTACCCTAAGGGTGGAGTCTTGATTCTGCCATCTGAACCCCAAATCCTTCACTTGCAGCACAGCAATTTCAGGCAAAGACTTTCAGCCTCCCCTTCTCGGTTTGGGGGAACAGGGAATTCTTTATTCTGTGGTGGGACACACATGCTGTGGATTAGACTATTCTCCTCAAAAGAGGAGGAAATGAATGGGAAAAAGGAATCAAGTCTGACCTTCAGGGAAGTGTTTATGGATGGTCTACAGAATAACCCTATGTCAAAGAAAATCTCAAAATAAGACATCATATCCCTGCTAGGGTTTCTAGTTAATATGAGAGCTGAAATTCAAGGATGATCAGAATCAAAGTCCTCAATAACATGATTTTTGATGGCTACAAAATATTCCATATTTGAGTGTTCCAGTATTTGTTTTACTCACTCTTCAATCAGTGGACCATTTTTCCCCAAGTGTTTGCTTTCATAATACTGAAGAGAACAATCCTATACAAAATTTTTTACCCACCTTTCTGGTAATTGTTTAGGAATATATCCCTATGTTCCTATAAATTATATTACTGGGCTGAAGGGTATGAAACTTTTAAGACTATTTAAACATAAGGCCAATTTCTTACTCAAATGTTGTATAATTTTATCTTCTAATAAAAGACTAAGTGCTTATTTTAGCACACACTTGGCAACATTAAGTGCTATATATACAATTTTTTTAATCTTTGCTATTTTGATTAATGAAAAATGGAATCTCTCTTTATTTCTAATTTCTTCTTTTTTTTTTTTTTTTTTTAGACAGAGTCTCGCTTTGTTGCCTGGGCTAGAGTGAGTGCCGTGGCATCAGCCTAGCTCACAGCAACCTCAAACTCCTAGGCTTAAGCGATCCTACTGCCTCAGCCTCCCCAGTAGCTGGGACTACAGGCATGTGCCACCATGCCCAGCTAATTTTATATATATATATATATATATATATATATATATATATATATTTTAGTTGGCCAAATAATTTCTTTCTATTTTTTTTAGTAGAGACGGGGGGTCTCACTCTTGCTCAGGCTGGTCTCGAACTCCTGACCTCGAGCAATCCACCTGCCTCGGCCTCCCAGAGTGCTAGGATTACAGGCATCAGCCACCGTGCCTGGCCTGGAATCCCTCTTTAAAAGTTTTTCTTTCCTTTTTAGTTGCTAGAAAAACTGATTTTTTTCCTGGTTGTTTTACAACATTTGCATTTCTTCTATGAATTAACATGGATTTTGGTATTAATATTTTTCTTACTGATTTATATATGTGCTTTCTATATGAGATACTAACACTTAGGCTGTCACATACCATATTTTTTCCCAGCTTATCATTTGCCTTTTAATTTTGTTTGCAATGATTTGATGCACCATTTTAAAATTTTAATCAAGTCAAACTTCTTCACTTTTTCTTTCATGACTTCTTCCATGACCTTTATTTAGAAAGTCCTCCCCAATTTCCAAAACCATAAATATGCCCTAGTACTTATAATTTTTAAATGGTTACACTTCAGATTAGATGATGATTTGAAGGCCTCTTCCAATTCTAAAATTTTTGGTTTTCTGATTTTATCTACACTGTTAGTTGCAAATGCAACAGACACAATCAGTAGATACCTTAGAGAAATGGGGTCATCAGTGGTTTTTTTTTTTTTAACTTCCTATGTTATTCAATACACTCAATAGAATTTCTATAACCTATATGGTAAAGCACAAAGTCTAGTAATAAAATGAACACTGTGTACCTACTCCCAACTTAAGAACTAGAATATTGCGAATACCTCTCTACTTGTTTATCCCATCCCCTGGGCTCCCCACTCTCAATTTTACGTTTATTCCCTTGCTTTAAAAAGTAAATCTTCAATACAAATTAATGTATCCCTAAACAGAACATCATTTTGTTTTTTTCTTTATAAAAATAATATTATTGAATAAGTAGGCCTCTGAGCCTTGCATTCTTTCCACTCAATGTTTCTAAGATTCACAGGTATATTGTCCATAGCTGCACTGTATCCATTTTCACTGCTAGGTAATATTCTATGACTGACTATATCCTACTTTGTTTAGCCATTCTCCTGCTGGCCATTGGGTTATTTCCAGTTTGTTTGCCCTGACAATGCTGCTCTGAATATCCACTTACTTGTCTCCTGGATCCACTGAGCAAGCAATTCTCTGGGTATGGATACGGGAGAGGAATTACTGTGTCAGGCATAGGCAGAGTATGCTAATTCATGTTCATAATTAAAAGATAATGCAAAACTGTTTTCCAAAGTAGTTATACCAATGTACACTCCCATAACCAGTGATTTTTTTGTATTCAACTCAGTATTTTTTAGGTCAAACACTTTTTCTTTTAGATTTTAGATGTACACTGATTTTCACAATTGTCTTGGAAAATCACAAGGTCCTCCAGCACAAAGCTTCATATTATGGTTCTTAGTCAAGAAATCTTCTAGAGGCAATGATGCAGCTAATTACAAATCCCCTACTTCCCAAAATCTAAATGTAGGCCATGGTGCCTTGGATTAGACCTATGGGTCCCAGGACAATGTTACTAACCTAAAAAGTCTGATGTAAGCTTGGTGTGGGGAGTCTTCCCAGTGATATGAGAATCCTTTGCACAATAGTTTGAGTAGCTGCTTTCAGAATCCGCAGCTATTTGTAGCTGTCTGCTCTCACCTCCCATGTTACATACAACCTTCTATTTAAATCAGCCACTCTCCTTAAAGGCCATAAAAACATTTACATCTTTAATTTGGGATTCATAACTCTGGGCATTTATCCTAAAAATAGTAACAAAAGAAAGAAATTATAGTAAAGACTTGAATAGCAACATTGTTTATAAGAGTGATTTTTTAATTGGAAAATTTCAAGTGTTCAATAGAGAACAAACACATTAAGCAAATTATGGTACAGTAGTGCCCCCTTATCCACAGGAGGTACATTCCAAGACCCTAGTAGATGCCCGAAACCACAGACAGTACTGAACCCTACATAGAACTGTTTTTTTCTATACAAACATACCTATGATAAAGTTTAATTTATAAATTAGGCACAGTATAAAATTAACAACTAATAATAAAATAGAACAACTAAGTAAAATAAGGATTACTTGAACCCAAGCACTGGGATACCAGGACAGATCAGATAACCAAGATTGCTACTGAGTGACTAAAGAGAATACAATGCATACAGCATGGATCTACTGGACAAAAGGGTGAGTCACAACCCAGGTGGGACAGAACTGGATGACAAGTGATTTCAGAACAGCACACAACTGAAAATTTATGAATTGTTCTAGATTTTTCCATTTAATATTTTCAAACTGCAGTTGACCACAGGTAACTAAAACCATGGAAAGTGAAACTGCAGAGAAGTGGGGACTACTGTATATCTACTCAGTGGTACAAGGCATAACACAGACTTTTTTTCTTTCCAGAATCATTTGACATTAAGTTATAGAAATCATGACGCTTTACCCCTAAGCACTTCAAGGTACATTTCCTAAGAACAAGAATATTCCACATTGCAATGATGAAATTCAGAATATGTATCATTGCAATGATCAAATTCAGATATGAGTACTGATCCAATGCTAATACTTTCTATTCCATCCATATTCACATTTTGCCAGTTATCCCAATAATATCCTTTCTAGCGATATTATTTTTCCCAATTTAAGGACACACATATCATTTAGTTGTCATGCCTCTTAATTCTCCTTTAATCTGGAACAGTCCCTTAGTCTTTCATGAAACAGACTAAGACACCCAATAAGCTTTCACCCAGTGGCTTTAGCATCCACTATTTATCCCTGCCTGAATCAGTTATTACTGTGATAGTAGAAATACGGTAACTTTCCTAACTCTATTGTTCCTTCCGAATTCATTAGTTTGCATTCTACTGTAAAGAGGAGCTGTCTCTTTTACTTCTATTTATTTATTTATTAGTAAGTTTATTTGCTTTTTAGTGTCACTCTGGACTCATGGATTCTCTTCTACTCAGTGTGATAATTCATTATTGTCATTATTCATTTCGATGTTCAACTTGTCCAGGGTTTGGCCACTGGAGCCCTGCAAAGCTGGCCCCTGTGTCCTTTTGACCGATCTCCACCACTCTTTGGGCACCTCCTTGCTTTCTGGCACAAGCCGTTCCTACCTCATCTTTCACTTTCCCTGCCCTTCCCTGAATGAGCCATTTCTCCAAGGAGCTCTGGCTCCTTTTAACAGACAATGGTATTGAGAAACCAAGATACAGCATGAGGAATGCTCATTGCTATTGGGGTGCCCCACTCCCAGGCTCTCTCAACAGACAGATCTAGGAAATAAATTCTTAAATCAAAACAAAAAGCCTCTCATTCCAATCCACAGAGCTCTCCCTTGCCTTCCCTCACTCCATATTTGTACCCCCTTCTCTCACAGTGAGGGTCCTGGCTCCCAATATCATTATATTTACTTATTTGCTTAATCCTACAATACACAGAAAGTATTTTCAGAATTGCTACACCAGATAACTACCAACTACGTTCAAAATTTCTCTGTAGTTTTGTTTGCTTGTTTACATACAGAAGGTGTATAGTCAAAGAGCTACGTTCAAGGTTATTTGGGTTTACTTTTCTGTGGTTAATTTACTATACAATTTAGTGCATTTGTTCACTTCTGCTTATATTCAATTTTAGGTTTCTTTCCCCCCCCCCCATCTTTTTTAATCTAATTTTACTTTTTAAATACTAAAACATTCACATGTTTCTAAAAGTCAAAACTACACAGAAAAGGCATGTATAGAGGTATCATTTCCTTCTGGACTTAGCCCATTCCCATCTACCCACTGCAAGCAACCAGTTTATTAGTTTCTAATCTTTTCTTCCTCAGTTTCTTTATTTATTCTTTTCTTTTTTTGTAAAAATAAGGAAAAATCAAATATTTTACTATTTCCCCATTTTTTACACAAAAATAGCACACTATAGTACTCCTTTGTATTTAAATTTTGTTCACTTATCAGTACTGCATATCCTAGAAATCACTCTGTATCAGATCATAGAGATCTTCCTCACTCTTTTTTATAACCACACCTAGTACTGCATTGTGTGGATGTACCAGAGTTTATTCAACCAACTGCCTGGGTATTGGCATTGAGGTTGTCTCCAAAATTTTGCCATTGCAGACTACGCTGCAATGAGTGGCCTTGTACACATATATATACACACATATATACTTTTATAAGTGTGGCATAAGTGTTTCCTCAGGGTAAAGTCCTAGTTGTAGAACTGCCAGGTCAAGGGTAAATGCATATGTTAGATATTACCAAATTCCCCTCTAAAGGAGTTGTACCATCTTGCTTTCCCCCCCAGCAATGTATGAGAGCGCCTATGTCCCCACAGCATGTCCTACTGCTTTTCACTTTTTACAAATTGGATAGAAGTGATACTTCAGAGCACTGTGGATTTCTCTTATTAAGCGAGAAAACTGAACATCTTTTTGTTTGTTTAAGGGCCAGTTTTATGTCATTTTTGTGAAGGCTGTTGGTTCATGTTGAGGACTGAACTCGGTCTTTTTCTTCTCTTGCCCAAATTCCTTTCTAAGAGGCCTGATGAGTCACATGCCCTATAAACCACAAAACTCATTAAGTGGTTTTTTTGTTGTTGTTGTTTGTTTAAGAGACAGGGTCTCCCTCTGTTGCCCAGGCTGGAGTGCAGTGGCTGGATCATAGCTGACTGCAGCCTCGAACTCCTAGGCTCAAACGATCCTCCCACTCAGCCTCCCAAAGTGCCAGGATTACAGGCGGGAGCCACCATGCCCGGCTTAATTAACCCAGTATAACGTGGCTTACTTTCCAACCTTATTCTGATATGGAAATCGCATGACAGATAGAAGATCCTCCCTTTATCTTACTTAATTCAAGCATTCCTTTCTACTGATTCCAAGAGACAAAGCTTTACTCTTTCAACCACTATCCCCTAAAGAAACCCTAAAACTCACCTGTGACTTGTTAAGTCCCCCTCCTTCAAGATATCCCACCTTTTTGGGCCAAACCAATGCATACCTTCCACATATTGATGTATGATTTTACCAGTAATTCCTGTCTCCACAAATGTATGAAACCAAACTGTAATCTGGCCGCGCCGGGCACATTTTCTCAGGACCCCATTGAGACTATGATCCCCAGGCCACGGTAACTCATGCTAGCTCAGAATAAACCTCTTTAAATATTTTGGCAGAATTTCGTTTTTCTGTCCACAATGCCTTCTGCCTATTTTAAAATTGGATTTTTCGTCATTGGTTCCCTCAATCTTTAACAGTTATATACATACTTGGGATATTAACCCGTCATCCGCGATATATGTTGCAACCATTTTTTCCCAGTTTGCCAATTGTCTTTTACTTATTTATGGCAGGGGGTTTTTGCGCGTGTGCGCGTGCGCGCGCTATGCGACAGTTTTTGTTTTTAATGTTATCACATGTATCAATTTTTTTTTCTAGAGTCTAGGCTTTCGGTCACTAGAAAGCCTTTCCCCACCCAGGTTCTCGAGGAATTCACCCGTCTTCCCGCCGCCGGTGGGCGCATGCCTTTCTCTCCCCCTGACACTACCGTCAGGGACCCGTTGCGGAACCCGGGCGGGGGCAGAGGCACCGGGACCCGGGCAGCGACGGCCGCGCGTGCGCACTGATGAGCGGACCGAGCCAACCGGGGACCTGCAAGGAGGAGCGCGAGCGGCGCGGGGAGGCGGCGCTGCCCGGGAGCCCGCGAGGTCCCTCACGCGGCCCTACCGGAAGGCCCGCCCCCACTCGCGGGCTACAGCCGGCTTTCCGGCCATCCCTGCTGCAACCCTGCGGCCCCGACCGAGGATACGACCGTTCCCCTTGCAGTGGCCCGGCCGCTACCGCCAGACTCTCACCGCCCAACCCCAGTCCCCGGAGCGAGCGCGCGACGCCCGCCCAGGCCCGCCGCGCCCCGACTTACTTCTGAGGCCAAGCTCGACGGTCTCCTCAGCCGGGTGGTCGCGCGCCAGTCCTGGCGCACTGCGCCCCCTGGCGGCGGCCCGGCCGTGCAGCCCGCGCACTGCGCAGAAGCGCCTGACCGCCCCGGCCTCCTCCTGCGCCAGCGGCCGCCGAGCTCTGGGGGCCGCCCCGGGTTTCGCCGAAAGCCGGTTCAGGCTTCTTTTCCACCAGCGTTCTCTCGCCCACGCCGCCTGTGGAGACGTACCTTGTCTACTGTGCTTGCTGTCCTCCCTCCAGGCTCGCCGCCTCCGAGCGATGCGCCTTGGCCTTACGGATCAGTATCTCACTATGCTCAGCGGATTAAGGGCGCTGCGCTTTCCCTCTGTGGTCCTGCTCCCCGGCAGGCTTTTTCCTCCTGACACCAGACACCGCGATGTCTTTTCTAGGAGCAACATCCAATTCCCCAGTTCTCCAGAACCAACTCAGCAGTTCAATTCTGACACCGACCCCGCTGGTTAAGGGCTCCAGCCCACACTTGGCCAACCACAGTGGGGTGCCCAGGCCACCCACATTTTTGCCCCTCCCACTAGCAATTGAAAGATTCAGTAATTCCCTGAATAACTCACAGAACTCAGGAAAGCACTTTACTTGCTATTTTCAGATAAAGGATACTACTCAGAGAACAGCCAAGGGAAGGAAGTGCGTAGGGCAAGCATGGGGAAGGGCCATGGAGTTTCCATGCCCTGTGTAGGCCGGCCTGGAAGCTCTCTGGCCCCTGCTACTTAAGGATTTTTCTCTGCCTTTCATTACAGAGGCACGATTGATTAAATCATTGGCCACTGGTGATTGAAATCAACCGCCAGCTCTTGTCCTCTCCCTAAAGGTGAGGGAGGGGCTTGTTGGGGCTGAACGTTACAACCCTCTGATCCCGTGGTTGGCTCCTCTGGTCCCCAGCCCCATCCGGATTCCATCCGGGAGCCCACCAGTAGTCACCTCATTAGCATAAACTCAGATTAGATTAAAAGGGACTCATTACAAATAACAAAGACACGTATTTCAGGAAATTCCAAGGGGTTTGGGAGCTCTGTGCTGGGAACTGAAGACAAAAAAACAAATATATTTTTTATTATACCGTAGTCCCTACACCCATAACCCAGTCTCATTGTAAGAAAACATCAGACAAATCCCAGCAGAGGGACATTCTACAAAATACCTAACCTAAAAATTGTCAAGGTTGTGAAAGTTGTCAAAGTCAAAATGGAGTCAGTTGTGGTTAAAAAAAAAAAAAAACCTGACAAATAGAACCCAGGGAAGGCAACAAAGAGAAGGGTCCTCATGCCATGTCCTCAGGCCTTGTCATGGCCCTGTTCACCGCTGAACTTCAAAGTGTTGCCCCAGTTCTTGGGCTCGGGACTTGGAAGAATTACAACCCTTGGCCCACTCGTCAGAGAGAGATGACAGACACTTAGCAAGTATGCATGAAGAATTTATTGCTAGTAAAGTTTAAGGATGCAAAGCGAAAGTACTTTTTCCTAAGGGGAAATGAGTCTGTCTCCGCAAATGGAGAAGACTCTGTCTACTTCTATATTTTCCCTTTTATATTTATGTTTAGGTAAAGGTTAGTTATAACTATTCATAACTATACATCGCTGCTTTCCGGACTGAATTCTTTCCAGGTATGGACATGATGTAAAGATTATGTTTCAGTCATTTTTTCTAGTATACATATTGTGGGGGAAAACACCTGTTTATGGTGTTTTTTTCATTCTCTGACTGGTGGTCAGTGTTCCATGGCCTGGTTACCCCATTCTTTAAGACTGAAATAACCATTCCCATATTTTATTTTTCTGCAACTGTTTCTCCTTGTTTTTCTATAACTGCTTTCTCCTTTCTGTTTTTCTGATTTCCGTTACCTCACTTGTTTTTCTGTCCCTAACAGCCTGATAACAATATCACAAAGGACTGCAAAAACCACAACCTTATACAAAAAATACTTTTACAAGGACATCTGCCTAACAACTGCCTGTCCAACCTTGCACTGGGATCACCCTTGTTATTGATTCTTGTAGCCAAGGATAATTATCTCAAAACAATTATGTAATCCTCTTCATTTTTTCTTTAAAAACCTTTGTTTTTCTTTACTGCTCTGAATACACACATAGTTTACTGTGGCACACATATTCCCATTGCAATGTCCTATTCTAAAATAAATACCATTTTCATTTAGAAAGCCTCTTGCTGTTATTTAGGTTGACAAGATCATCAAACAAGAAGTGTGAGGAAGTGGAGCGTAAGGAGGCCTGCTGGTTACATATAAGTGGTGTCCTAGTTGGGATCCCAGGGCAGAAAAGGGACACTGGGAGAAAATGGAAGAAATCTGAATAAAGTATGTGCCAATAATATAAATATAATGTATCAATATTCATTTATTAATTGTAATAAGTGCACCATACTAAGAAATAAATAACAGGAAAATGGTTTGTGGGAACTCTGCACTATTTTACAAGTTTTCTATAAATCTAAAACTTCTAAAAATAAAGTTTATTTTTTAAAAATCTAAAAATTTTTAAAAGCCCTTCAATTTTGAGGATCCACCTTCTTTAAAAGGCAGACAGAGAGAATATGTAAATAACTGCTTTGTTATATTTATGGTCAGTGTTCTGGCAGATGAGAAGAGAATACTACAGTGGGAATCTTTTTTGAGATGTCAAGACTGTTACACACGTATCAGATACAAAGGGAGTGTGAGAAAGATCCACAAACCACAAAACCTTCAAGGAAGTGATGCTGAGTTGGCCCCTCAGCTCCTTAGCCGCAGCGAGGAAAGACAAGGGGGAGAGTGAGGAAAGATTGGGGTGAGATTTCTTTGGAGAGAGCCCTTATCTCACCATGAGGATTCATCCCCCCAGGAGAAGCCCAGCGAGCAGCTCAGTTAATCCACTTGGAGAGCTTGATAGTGTGTCCATGTGGCTGGGGGGACTCCATGAATGCATCTGGCCTTGCCTAGGAAATCCAGAGAAGAGAAGAACTGAGCAACTGCCCTGGTGGCAAGGCTGGGAGCATGCTGCTGCCATCCATCCGTCCATCTGTCTGCACTCCTTGCAGGGATCCTTGAACCAGACAGCCGCCATGGGGGAGTGGGGGAGGGGCTGGCATTGGATCATTTAGAGTCATGTCAAAAAGGACTATGTCTGAGCGTGGTGACTCAGGCCTATAGTTCTAGCACTTTGGGAGGCTGAGGCAGGAGGACCCCTTGAGCCCAGGAGTTCGAGGTTAGAGTGAGCTATGATCGCACCACTGCACTCCAGCCTGGGCAACAGAGCAAGACCTTGTCTCTAAAAACTATTTTAAAGATTTTTAAAAAGGGCTGCCTAAGGGACAAAGGAAGGAATGCTGGATTTCTAGGGGCTGAAGAAGTTACAAGTCACTTCCCAAAATTAAGTGACATTCACCAGCATTAGGAGATTCAGGGTAGAAATCTCCAGAGAAACTCCAAAAATACTGATAAGAAGAAAAAGACAAG
>CM052436.1:6088545-6120497 GCA_028533085.1 Varecia variegata | reverse complement strand
GTCTTGAACTCCTGGCCTCAAGCGATCTTTCCTCCTTGGCCTCCCAAAGTGGATTACAGGTATGAACCACTACACCCAGCCCTTTTTTAAAAGGCATTAAACCCACCTCTTAAAGGCTCTACCTTCCAATACCATTATATTGGCAATCAAATTTCAACAAGAGTTTTGGAGGGGACATTCAAACCATAGCACACCCTAAATGCAGAATGATCTCCTCTCAAGATCGCTAGTTTACTTGCATCTGCAAAGACTCTTTTTGGTCCTATTCACAGGTTCTGGGAGTCAGGACCTAGATAGATCTTTTTAGGGGCCGCTGCTGCACTCACTATAGGTGGAATATCATCCTGTGTGCTTTTGGAACAGCCTGAGGTGAGATGCTACTATTATGTGCTACATGTGGATAACATTTTCTGCTTTTTATATTCTCTCATGTTGGGTGTTAGCTCAAAGGATGTAATTAAGTTGGACAATTCCAAAGTCCTTCTTCATTTTCTTCTGAAGCTAACCGAGATCATATCCACACAGTCACCAACATCTACTAAGTGTTAAATGCTGTTCTAGGCACCGAGGGACAGCAGTGAACAAAACAGAAGAAAACCTGCCCTCGTGGAATGGACACCCTACTGGGAGAGGCAGATGATAAATAAAATAAATAGGAAAGAAATTGTATGTTAAAATACAATAGATAAGGATGTGAAAATTATAGTATGTTCAATGTGATGGAGAAAACTAACGCAGAAGAGGATTGGAAAAGCCGAGGTGCATGTGAAGGACAGAGGGCCTTTAAACAGGTGTCCACAGAAGGTGTCATCCCCAGGGGACATTTGAGCAAGACCTAAAGGAGGTGAGGGGACAAGCATGCAGACGCATGGAAGGGAGTGTTGCAGGCAGAGGCCCTGAGAAGAGAGTGTGCCTGGGTTGCTCCTGGCCCAGAAATAGCCCAGGGGCCAGGGGCTCTGGGGCGATTGACGCAGGGGGATGACAGATGAGATCCCAGGGGTAAAGGAGCTGGAGGGGACATCAGGCAGGGTCTGGTGGCCATTGCTATGGTCCTGGCTTCAACTCAGGGAGTGTCTGGAGACGGTTCCAGCTTCCACGCATCAGTTCTCACATGGTTAAGCTGGGGACCTCTGCAGTCACAGCACAGGAGAAGCTTGGTTACATTTACAATTCCCCTCCACAACCTGAATACACATTTCATCTCAAAATTTCTTTTCAAAAGCAAACTCAGACCTTAAAATAAGAATTCAAAAACAAATATATTTCATCCAGCAATTCTATTTCTGAGAATATATCCAAAAGAATTGAGGGGAAGGGCCCACCTAACAGGTACAATGAACATTGTTCAGGTGATGGGCACACTGATAGCCCTGACTTAAGCATTATAAAAGCTATACATGTAACAAAAACATTTGTGCCCCCTTGATATTTTCAAATAATAAAAGAAAGAAAAAGAAAAAAACCCAAAAAACGAAGGGCAACATTTATCTGTTATCTCATCTGATATGTAGTGCTTTTCAATCCAGATTCAAGAGTAACCACTGCAAAGGCTCAAAGAGCTTAATGGAACCATCAGACTAACCAGTCCTTTCATGGGTGACAGACATGGCTGAGACATTGGCTAACTTGTCCCGGGTGAGGTGGCTCCTCTGTGGCAGAGCTACAACTAGAATTCAGATGTCTTGATTCTTGGACTAGTGTATGCTTCCTATGGACCAGCAAGATAAATAACCCCAAAAGGACATTACACACACTGGAAACTACAAAACATGATACGGATATACACCATGTGCAGCACTGAGGATGTGAAGGAACTCCTGGATTTCTGGGTGTGGGTATCTCTTTTCAGTTGGGAGTCAGTGAGGATTTAAACTTACAAACTGATAATGGCCATTTATTGTGATGGGTGCTGATTTTATGAGTTCTATGACCTAAAGTTTTTAATGTGAAAGGATCCTTGGTGAAAAAAATAGAACATTTTAATATGAGCCAATTGATTGTTAAAGATATTTTATGAATTCTGTTGAGCCACTTTGATATTAAACCATGCTTTCAATTGCAAAAAAAAAGAATTGAAAGCAGATGCTCATATAAATGGTGTTCATAGCAGCTTTATTCGAAGCAGCCAAAAGGCGGAAGCAAACCCATTGTCCATCTACAGTTAGTCCAGTGACTGGATAAACAAAGTGGGCTCTGTGACTAGAGTGGGGAACCTGCAGCTTCAAGGCCACATGTGGCCCTCCAGATCCCCAAGTGCAGCCCCTCGATTTTATTAAAAGGATTTGTGCTATAAAATTTGGATTCAGTCAAAAGGCTGCACTGAAGGATCCAGAAGGTCACATGTGGCCCCCAAGGCTGCAGGTTCCCCAATGGTTGCTCAGCCTACAAAAGGAAGGAAATTCAGACACATGCTGCAACACGAGTGAAACTTGAGGACATTATGCTAAACGAAATGTCACTCAAAAAAGACAATTACTCTAGATTCCACTTATATGAGGTCCCTAGAGTATTCAAATTCATAGAGACAGAAAAAAGGGTGGTTGCCATGGGCAGGAAGGAGGGGGAAATAGGAAGTTATTATTTAAGAGTTTCAATTTTGCAAGATGAAGAGTTCTGTAGATGGTGATGGTAGCACAACGGCGTTGATGTACTTAATACCACTACACGGTACACTTAAAATGGCTAAGATGGTAAATTTCACGTTTTATGTATTTTTACCACAATTTAAAAAAATAAAAATACATTTTTTAACCCTCCCCCAAAACAAATATGTCTCTTATTCCCATGGAACAAATATACTTTTTGCAGGGGTCTTAATTGTTTTAGAAACTAATTAAACAATATCTTGTAGGTTCTAAAACAGCTTTAAGAGTTGCAGAACGCTCTGTGGGGTGGATAACAGGAAATACAGCCTGACTAAACAGAAGGAAAGGAAATTATCATTTCCCTGCTTGTCTTCAACACTGTTTATGTAAAAATATTCTGCCCTCTTAGATGTTTTGACTTTTGGTGTCCTCCTCCTAGGCAGGCCGGAAACCCTCAGGGTTGACATCTTTACTCTTTGTTTCTAAGCAAGGACTGAAAGTCAGCACATGAAAAAGAATTTTTAATTAAGGACAGCAGAGTAAGGAATAGAATCTCCATTTTACTTTCCTCCCAGGCAGGGATTCACACATTTGAAGTTTTGTAATTTTTCCCAGTTTGTAAACCAGCGGCCTAATTAAGGATTTCTTTCTCCTTCCCCAAATGACTTCCTCTATCATAAAGATCTTCCATAGATCCAAATAAAGTTTAAGAAATAGTTACAATAATATTCTTAGTAACACAAAAGCTCTTTGAATTCCCAACCATCTCAAGAGCAATTTGTTTCTTTACTGTATTTTAATTCCTCTACCTACAGTAAGAAGAACTTTGTTTTAAAAACTTCACTTTATATTACCAGTGAATTTGCTTTTCATTAAATACATTTTCATCAAAAACACACATAATCATGGATTTTAATTACTGTTTATGTAGTTATGTTCTACTGCCTAGAAGACAGATTATCTACATAAATTATTTGGGACTCTTCTACTAAGGAAATATGTCTCTTCTCCCCATGTTTTCATTTATTTAATATTTATTGATTTCAATATGAACTCATGGATATTTATTTTATACTTTAAGTTATAATCAAATGTTACTTTATTTTGTTGCTCAAACTATTCCAGCATTGGTCATTGTGGTCTTACATGGTACTTGGCAGAAGAAAAAACAAAAAATAAGAGAAAACCAAGTGGCTACTGTGTGCAGGTGTTATGTTGGATCCTTTTGCCCTTTAAATTTATTTTTAGTGGTGTTCAGTTTCTACAGCCCTTGTACTTGGCAGGAACGCCAGGCCTGGCTCTCTCTCTAACCAGATGGTGACTGCACCAGTTACTCAACCTCTAGGAATTCCAGTTTCTTAATCTGTAAACAGGATAATGCCTAATTTGCAGAGTTGGAGTGAAGATTATAACATTAATATATGCTCCACAAAGGAACAAATGATTCTACTTATATGAGGTGCCTGGAATGGTCAAATTCATAGATCAGAAAGTGGAATGGTGGTTACCAGGCACTGGGGGTGGAAGGATGGGGCATTATTGTTTAATGGGGACAGAGTTTCAGTTTGGGATGATGAAAAAGTTCTGGAGATAGAGAGATGGTTGCACAACAATGTGAATATGCCTACTGCCACTGAACTTTACATTTGAAAATGGTTAAAATGATCATTTTAACATTATGTATATTTCACCACAATAGAAGAGTAATATATTCATTGATGAAAACTTAGAAAACATTTTTGAAAGCCTCTCAAAATCCTTAGTAATCTCAGTACTGAGCAGCCACTTCTGTCTTTTGTAGCCTTTGTACATAGTTCACATCCTATTTATACACATTTTTCTTTTAACATTATATTGTGGCCAGGCGTGGTGGCTCATGCCTATAATCCTAGCACTCTGGGAGGCCAACGTGGGAGGATCGCTTGAGGTCAGGAGTTCGAGACCAGCCTGAGTAAGAGCAAGACCCTGTCTCTACTAAAAATAGAAAGAAATTATCTGGACAACTAAAAATATATAGAAAAGTTAGCGAATACCTGTAGTCCCAGCTACTCCAGAGGCTGAGGCAGAAGGATTGCTTGAACCCAGGAGTCTGAGGTTGCTGTGAGCTAGGCTGACGCCATGGCACTCTAGCCTGGGCAACAGAGTGAGACTCTGTCTCAAAAAAAACAAAACAAAACAAAAAACAAAAGAACCCCATTATATTGTAAGCATTTTCCCACGTTGTTCAAAGCTCTAAAAATATTTTTCATAGCTGTGTAATATTTTACCATCATTCAATCACTGCCATATTTTAGACATATTGTTCAACATTATAAATAACACAGAAATGAACACCTCTCTGTGACTAAATACATCTTCATTCCCATTTCAAAATACATCCTTAGTACAGGCACCGAAGTAGAATGACTAGGCTAACAGGTGAATGAATATTTTTAAGGTGCATGATACAGGTTCTCAGACCTTCTCAGCAAGGTACCCTGATTGCCACCCTGAAGACACCCATTTTAAAGCACCCACAGCGGGTTGCTCAGCGTCCTTTTTAAAAATCTTTTTTCCGCATGGATAGATGTAATACGGTACCTTATTGCTGCAATGCGGCCAATATCCTTTTAATCCCGCCCCCCAGTATACTCAGTTTCTTTTAAATTATTTGCATAAAATTGTTCAAAGTTGTTAATTCTTCCTCTTTACTGTTTACCTTTAATTAGGTTTAATTATTGTTGACATCTTAAAGAAAAAAATGTGAAAACATTTTAATCCCTGAAGTTCTTCGATTTTTTAACATTCTTTAAGGTAATTTAAATGACATCGAGGAAGTCCCAGTGTTCAAACGCAGCGCCAGTGGCCCCCTGAGGGGCAGATTCTACCAGAGCGCGGAGCCCAGGGGTTCGGGCCCTTCAGGTGTCACCACCGAAGAATTCGCGTTCCTCGCACCCTGACCTGCAACCGGAAAGTGTCCCCAAGGCCGAGGAGGCACTTTCTGAGCCGGGCCAGAGGCCATTCGGAGGAAATCCCGCCGTACTCCCCCCTTCATAAATAAACCTGGTTCTTTTCCCAGCCGCCTGCGGTGGGAAGGGCGCTCTCGTCGCACCTCGTCTCGCTCGGTCCTGTCCGAGGCCCTGCATCTCCTGGAAGTATCCGCGCGCGCCCACTCCACCCGCTTCGCCGCGGGTTCAAGCCCCAAGGTCGGGGCGTCCCGAGCGCCCACGGTCCACTCTTGAAGGCTCGGCGGGTCCACGTGGGTCCCCAGAACTGAGGCTTCCCTCCGCCCCCGATCCCGCAGGGAGCGCGCCCTACAGAAACGCCAGGTCACCGCCGGTGCCCGCCTTCGCTCTCTGCGCTTCCCTTGTCACTTCCCGCCGTCTCCTCCCCGAACTTCCTCGCCCAGCCCTTGGCGCCCCCTCCCGCGTTTTCCTTTGTCTCTTCCCCACCTTTGCCCCGGCCTCCCCAAATCCTCTCCTTGACACCCCTCTCCCCCGCCCGGCCACGCGGCGCCCCCTCCTTGAGCTTTTCTTGTCCCCTCCCCATCCCGAGCCTGCCCTGTCCCCACCGGGAACTTCTCTTGTCCTCTCCCCTCCTCCTCCCCGTGCTTCTCCTTTGCCACCCCTGACGCCCTCCGCAACCCCTCTCGGAGCTCTCCTGTCCCCCCCACTCCCGGCTGTTTCCTGTGTCCCCTCCCCGCCCCGCCCCCGTTTTTAAACCTGGCGCCCGGCGCGCGGGGAGGTGAGTGCGCTCGCCCGCGCCGAGAGAGGCGCGGTCTAGGGGCGGGCGCCGCTGGAGTGGCGTGGGCTCCGCGGGCACCATGAGACCCGAGGCCGCGGCCGCCGGAGCTCGGGAGGCTCAGGGGAGCATCTGTCACTGCCCCGAGGACGGGCCCCGGAGGCCACCGCCACCGCGCGGGCCAGACAGGTGAGGGTGTCCCCACCGCATAGGCGGACGCGTGGAGAGGCGCGCGCCGTGTGGGTGCGGGGAGCGCAGCAAGCGGGTGCTCCCGCGACGCGGAAACCCCCGAGGCCGGGCGGAACCCCGAGCTCGACGGCGACGCCGCGCAAGTTCCTTAGCCAGGACAGAGACTGGCGCCCACCTCTCTGGGCTCCAACGTACAGCTCTGAACCGCGGAGGCCCAGGAGGTACCTGGCAAGGAAATGGGCCAACACTGCGGTTTATGAGAGATCTCAATTTACCCGGCTGGGAAGCATTGAAGTTTCCGGAACCGTAAGCGAGCCTTGCGCAGGGATCCCCCTCACTTTGTCACTTTCTTGGTGGCAGTCTTTGGTTTCCCTGCACTTGGGGATCGGCGCTGGCTGTCTCTGTTACCAGCCCTTTTTTAGGTAAAAAGGGCTGGTTTATGGAAATCAAATTAGTCGGGGAGGTAGAGAAGGGGCCGGATGGGCCAGGTAGCCAAAGAGGAGAAACGGATTTTCCCTTTTTTGCGTTGTAGAACTCTGTAAAATCATCTCTGTAGAATCAAAATCTTTCCGTGATCGAGGCAGGGTGGGGAACCTGAGGCCTTGGGGCCACATGTGGACTTCTGGATCGTTGAGTGCGGCCTTTCAACTAAATCCAAAGTTTACAGAACAAATCCTTTTAATAAAGGGATTTGATAAAATTTGGATTCGGTGGAGGGGCCGAACTTGGGGATCTGAAGGGCCAGATGTGGCCTTGAGGCCGCAGGTTCCCCACCCCTGAAAGCGTCAAAGTAGCCAGCGATAGTGGGAAGTCCAGAATTGAAGAATCCAGCCAGGATTGGTTGGGAGAGAAACCCCTCAACTAATGTGTACCCTAATAATAGTGTCAGATTTGGGACCTACCTTCTCAAAACCTAATTGAAGCCAGAGAACTGGGAGTGCATAGGGAAAGAAAAACACAGATCGAGAGATTGGGGGAACATTCTGGGGTGTCCAGTGACTCTTTTTCAGGCAGACACTAGAAATGAGAATAGCTCTCAAAATTTTAAAAGACAGCAGAAATGTCTTTTCTCTACTGGTGCTTGCATTCCAGCCCCGCACCGTGGAGACCTTGGACCCTGACACCCGGAGATGCTGAGCTGACCGCAACTGGAAGCCGGGTAAGGTTAAATGTGGGCGTTGAAGGTAACCCGTCCAGCCAGAAAGTGGCACGATCTCTAAAATAAAGGGACCGTGAAAGGCCTCCTCCACACATCCCTCCCTGGGACATCTAACCCGTAAGTGCCTCGGGGGCTAGGAGCCTGTATGAGTAAGGTATTACTCAGACCTGAGTCACATTATAGATTGGGCTCCTGATGGCTTCTCCTTTCTTGAAAAGCAAAGCCACTATGGCATAGCTGTTTCATGGGAATTTTAAGAGATTTCTTGCACGTTGGGGTTTCTTCTGCAAACCAGCAGGTAGAGAGGGGAGGGGAGAAGGCTGTCACCTTAGAAAAAAGTTGAGTGTGCCATTAGCTCTCAGCTGGTGCTACACAGTGCAAATAGGGCAGAGCCCCATCCGAGGAGGGGCCGAGAAGTTCAGTTAAAAGCCCTCACCCGCCGTCTGGCCCTTTCTGAAGCACTTTTGGCGCTGTCTGCAAGCACTCTGGGGTAACTCATGTTGTCTGAGCAAATACACTCAAGCAGAGTGCTTTGTGGGCAAAGATTAATTGCCACTACTATTCTTTTGTTAGCCTGCATCGGTAACTAAATTGCTTTATACTTACTGATGTAATGACTTGCTTTCATAGAATTTACCTTTCCTTTATTATATAATATAACAAACATATTTAAAATATGTTTAAAATATAAATTGATGACTTTCATTGATTTTTTTTTTTTTGAGTTACTTAAAATGCTGGAGTTAATCAGACTGGAAAGGACCATGTATTTAATTTACATAACATATGTGGTATATGGCTTAGCGTGCAGTTATTTGGAATACAGTAAGAAAACTTGGGTGTGGGAAAGCACTCTTTCACCGTATTTTGATATTTAGGCTATTGTATTAAATTAATCTGAATATTGGGAGTTTTAGTTCAGTTACTGTTATTTCCTTTAAAGAATGAAGTAAATAAAATCTATGTCAAATTAACAAGCGATATGATTTTTTAGCCTAAATTATTCTTACATGCAATATTTAAATAATGTAAAATAATTCCTTCTTTTGCATTCAAACTTAAGTTCTTAAAAGATTTAAGGGTGCTTGTGTGAGAGATAATATAGATGTTTATAATTATCCAATTTTGTTTTAAATGAAATGTGTGTGGAGCCTAGCAGTTGTTTGCAAGAATGGAAATACCATAGCACACTTCATAAGTAAGGCAGGTGGTGGTCGGTTTTTTCTATTTATGAGAAGGCCTATTTGTGAGAAAAATGAAGATTGCTTGCAGAGAAATGTTAAGCTGTAGCAACTTTCTCATCGATCGGTTGCCTGTCCCCCTGGAGGAAGAGTTGTGTCCATGGATTTGGGCGGGGGGAGAGTGGGTGTTCCGTGGGGGCTGTGCTCACCGCACGCCGTTCTCCGCAGCCGGGCTGGTGAGCGCAGCCCCGCGCCGGAGGGAACGCGTCTTGCTCAACAGCGCCCTCTCCCGACAAAGCTGGAGAATTCCTGGGCTCCAGAGCCCCGTTCTGTATTCAAGAAATGCCATTGCCTGGAGTGGTGCTGGTGAGGAGGGCTATGGCCTGGTGACCTGTACCAGGACTCCCAGCAAGCAGATAAAAATTAGAATAAAATCTAAATTTGAGGGAAGGCCTCAAGGCCCTGTGTCCTGAGCAGCGGGGCCACCGTCACCCACTTGGTGCTCCTAGCACACCTAGACAGCTATCTCCCTCGCCTCCCTGGAAAACCTAAACCGTTCTTGACCTCGGTTGCATCTCCCTCTTGGCCACTTGCCAGCACTGCAAGCGAGGCAGTTTCCTGGAAGAGGTCAGGGACTGTTCGTTCTCCCAGGCCTGTCCTATCTGCCAGCCTCCCCGAGCCTCGGCCTTAGCCCTGGGTCAGAAGCACACATGGGAGAAGACCCACCCTCGCTAGAAGTGTCTCTGCTCACGCCTGTTCTCTTGCTCTTGAGAAAACACACTCAGAGGCCAAGAGGGGCGATCAGGAGTTCAACAGCAGTCTGGGCAACGTAGTAGTGAGACCCTGTCTCTAAAATAAAAAGAAAAAAAAAAAGGAAGAAAACACACTCACACACACATAGCCACATACCATAAACACAGAGCTTACCTTGTATACATTTCTGTTCCTGTGTTTAATTATTATATGTGAATATCTAGACATTTCCCTCATCAGAAAAGGATCTTGAATAAGACCCTTCTGGAAAATAGTAAGGGTATTTGTGGTGTAAAATTTTTAAAGAAAGGTGTACTGTATGTTTCACAGAGGCTGGTTAGAACCAGATGCTTTAAAGAAGCTATTTTTTCTCTGTGCCACCTACCGTTGCCTTTTGGTGTCCACCAAAGTCTGCGTGTCAGGTGGACCTTGTCCCATCTCGGGGTGTAAAATTGTCTTTAGCAGAACAGGATTGCTTGTGGTGGTAGAGGGAGACTAAGGAGCATTTTATAACTGCAAACAGCTTAACACAGAAGTAATTTCCCGGAGCCCCCCAAAGTGAACAACTTTATGGAAAAGATTTTGTTCCAGAGAACCTCATTGTACTTCCTTTAGCTCATCAGTGTATTGCAGAAATGTGGCTGATAAGGCATCCTGTCTGCAGAGGCTCCCTGCAGGCTGATTTGCTCACAGATGTCATGTACACACACAATCCCCGTCCTAAGGTCCCTGATCTGGGTCCCACTAAACTCCATGGACTCCAAGGGCTTGGTCTTTCAGATCCACTGCCCCGGCCCATCTCAGCCCATTTTCAGGTCATCCCAGCATGGTCCAGAGCACCCCACTCCCCACTGTCCACAGTAACTAAGCTTTCAGAGACCCGAGATCAAATGACAATTTCTGGCTTCTCAGCCTCTGGGATAACCTGGCTATATTTCAGGCCACATGCATTCAGGCCCAGCACCCTCAGGGGTTTGGGCAGAACAGGATCAACCCTGGACAGGTAGAGTGTGACTGTCCCCTCACCTTCCCCGTGACCCTGATCACAGGTTAGCATGGACAGGCCTGGCTCTCTACTATGTCCTGCCTTCACTAATGTTGTCCTTAGCTGCCTGGTGCTCAGACTGGCTGCCCCTCTCCTTGGCTCCTGCTATTCAAGTGGTCACCAACCTTTGGATGTTCCTGAAGTGTACCTGGACTCTGCCCTTCCTTTCCTTTCCGATCGCTGTGACCTGCACTAATATCTTTATAACCTATTGCCGAGACTGGTACCTTCCTTTCTTCACCAACGTGATCTATGCACCTCTCCCAGCGGCCACCACTGTCCTTGAAATACAGATCTGATTGTTGAACTCCCTGGCTCAAAAATCAGTCAGCAGTGCCTGTATCTAGAATCAGTCCTAAACTCAGTAGTAGGTATTCACGGTGTTCTACCATCAAGACCTCTGAGCATCACAGTGTCTCATTTGTGCCACATTGGGCTGTCCACTGTTCCCTGCCTGTGCCCTCTGTTTTCTCACCCCTCTGAATCTGATGCTTTCCTCTGCCAGAATAGCCTCAGAATCTTGCACCCATGTGCCATAGATGTCGCTGCCAGGCCCTGCATGAACCCTTTCCTGCTCCTTCACCCCACTTAGAGTCATGCGTATCTTACCATGTTATGTTTTGTAGCTTAGTCATTTGCATACCTGTGCACCTCTCCCCATTAGACTGTAAAGTGCCTGGACCAAGGCCCTGCATCCCACCCTTTCATCTTTGAATCCCGTACAGCGCCTGGGACATTTTGGGCCACAATAAAGGGAACAGGGGTTTATCAGCCACTGCTAAGGTGTTTAAACTCTCTAAAATTGGTACAGAACAATTGCAGACTACTGAGATTCTATTTTTTAAAACTTCAGGATGTCACCTTCAGAGGCTCCTTGACTGTATCTGTATTTGGATGTGTCTGTCTTTACAGCCTGAGCCCGGAGGTGCCCAACAAACTTTTGGAGCAAAGGGAGCCTTTGGGTTTCAGCATCCTGTAAGGTAATATATGACTTCACAATAAGAAATCTGTAATTTCCTTTTAACAGAAGCATTAATACACTTTCGTGTCTTCAACCATATAAATTTTCAACGAAGTGGAAAATAATTCAATATATTCTTTGATATTATTTAGTTTCCTCAGACTAAGGAACTTCAGGATATTTTGTTGGGTTCCTGGAAACCATTCATGTGTCCATTCATTCGGTGTTTTGGCTGCAAGGTGCAATTGGCCTCTCTCTTTTCTTTATAGTTTAGTCTTTCATTTACACTTTTCATTACATGTTATACCTTGTGTTAAATTTAATCGCATATGAATTGGATATGCATATCTATTTATTTACTTAGATGTTGAGGTACATTTCTGTTTCTCTTCCAGGATTAAGCTAATATATTGTCTAGTGCAAAGCAGACTTTCAGGATCTATGTGTTGAGTAAGTGAGGGAGGGAGCCGGCTCCGGCACAGCGGGTGCAGAGCGCCTTCCACAGAGTGTTTTCCTCCAGCCTCTCAGTTGTGTGTCCCTGGTCCTGGTCCGGACAGTGCCCAGGATTTTCACTGCTGTATCCTGCCTACATTGCATCCATTTTAGAGCTTTTATCTGTCTTATTCTCTCTCTCTCTCTCTCGATCTCTCCTTTCCTTCACCAAAATTAACCACTCCTCAGTGTTTTTGCCCTGGACACCCCAGAAGGTTACCCTAGACATCTTTAATATATCCTAAAGACACTCATTTCTAGAGATGAAATTCAGAGCCCCTCGGCTTGGTTAGAAAGAAGCCTTCCTGGTATCCTTACATTAGTAGTTTTCAGTCCTCATAGAATCAATGGGGAAGCTTTGATGCTCGGTTGAGCATGCCGTGACTACAGAGGCACGAGCCATGGCCATGTAACTGTGCATTGCACACTGGATATAGAATTTCATTTTACATTTTTATGACAGATTTCAGACATACACAAAAGTGGAGAGAATAGTACAGTTGAACTGCCATGTACCCAATCACCGGCCTTAATAGTTATCAACATTCTTCTGATCTGATCATATTTATCACCCACAACAACTTTTTGTTGCTGTTGTTAGCATATTTTATTTTCTTTTTGAGACAGGGTCTCGCTCTGTCACCCTGGCTAGAGTGCAGCAGCGTCGTCATGGCTCACTGCAACCTCAAACTCCTGGGCCCAAGCAATCCTCCTGCCTCCCAAGTAGCTGGGACTACAGGTGCCTGTCGTCACACCCCCCAATTTTTTTTTTACGGACAGGGTCTTGCTACATGGCCCAGGCTGGTCTCAAATTCCTGGCCTCAAGCGATCCTCCCATTATAGGTGTGAGCCACTGTGCCCAGCTGTTGTTAGTATATTTTAAAGCAAATCCCAGACATCTTACAAATTCACCTACAAATACATCAGTGTAAATACCTAATTTTTAACATGGCTAAAAACTAAACTATGCTTATAATTCTGTCTTAGTTATACATTCTGTCTATTGCAGAATATCTCAGCCTTGGCACTATTGACATTTTGGGCTGGATGACTCTTTGTTTTGGGAGCTATCCTGTGCATTTTAGGATGTTTGCTAGCATTCCTAGCCTCTACCCACTAAATGCCAGTAGCTTCCCCTCAGTTATGACAACCAAAAGTGTCTCCAGACACTGCCAAATGTCCTCTGTGGGTTGCGAACCACTGGTCTATTGGAAATCTTAGGAAGTAAAAAATTGTCATACATTACTTGTAGGAGGGTATTTCCTCTCTCTCTTTTCTCCTCTATCCACAAAAAGGGATATTGAAATCAGCTTTGCAAATAAGCAGTACTCAGTTGACAACCCCTGTCACTTCCTCAGAAGACCACAAGACAAAATGCAAATAAATTAGTGAATGAAAAGTAAAGGGTAACATACTATGGGGAGGGGGAGAATATTTGCAATACTTTCCATGTATTATGAGAATCCTAAATTCTATAAGACCTGAAAGTTAGGAGCTTCAAATTTTATGTATTTAAGCTTTTTTCTTTTTTTTCTTTGCGTTTTTTTCCCCCGACCACGTCTTTCCATTCTGGCTTTGCTCGTTCAGATGACAGCTCACTTCTGAACTAGGGTGGGGCTTATCACCAGGTCTCTCCATGAGGTGCCTGCAGTTCCGTGTTTTGGTGACTTAGGAAAACACTGACTGGGGATTTCACTGCTTCTAGGGAAAAGGAACCACTAGAAGGAGTTTAGGACCATTTTCGGGCTGATTAATGGTGTATTTGTTTCTTAAATATTAGACTTTATCTACCCGCTTCAAAACGTCAAGAATACCTGCAGAGATCCGGGGAGAAAGTTCTGGCCAGTTTCCCAGTGCAAGCCACGATTCACTTCTACAACGATGAGTCTGAGGGGTCTGACTCCGAGGATGAGGAGCAAGAGGAAGAAACCCTGCCCTGTCATCTTCCCTGCCAGGAGTCGAAAGCTCCGGAGGACAATAGCCAAGGGGGAAAGAGCAGGGACCGGCCCTTACCCCAAGGGTGGCCAGCGGGTGGAAGGGGTGGCCTCTGTAGTAAGGGTCAGCTTCCCCACGGTGACTCCTCAGGGGACTGTGAGTGCTCCTCCAACGAATGAATTGGTGAATCAGTCTCTCTTCCACCACAGCCCCACCGGGCTGCTCCTCCTGGGCCCTGGTCCAGGCCTGCCCCACCCTTGTCCTTTTGCGGACAGCCAAGCCAGGACACTTTGCACCCACTGCTGGGCCTGCAAGGCTAGGGGCTGCACAGACTGCCTCTGCTCAGCACTCTACTCATGGCAAGAGCTCAGCTTTTACTTTCCTCTCTCCTGGGGATTCTTTTTTAGTGCACTCATGCATACCTTTGAGAAAGGGTCCTCGGACAAAGAGGTTTGTGTCAACACTGGTTGTTATCGGGTAGACCCAACTTTCAAAGCTCATTGAGCATTGTCACTCTGCTGATCAGATTACAAATTATTCTTATATACATTAGTAACCCACCCCCACCTCTCGCTTAACCTGAGACTCATTATTTAGCTCTTTCTACTTTTGTAAAAACAATTTAGATATGAAATCCCAATTTGAATCCATTGTCCAAGGGTCGATGCAGTTGTTTAGTAGTATTTTGAAAAAAAAATTCGTTTATAAAGAAACAAACAAAAAATACTGAATAACTTCCATAAGAGTAACAAAGAAAAAAGTTATGAATGTCTAGGGGACACTTCTGGAAAAAAGAAGTATGTGATTATTGTGTAAGGACTGTTTGTATGAATATACAAGGATTAGAACTATAGCTCTTCTTAGTTGATGACAGCTTTGGGCTTGTTACTTGAATGGACTATCACCATTTTTAATTAAAATATGTAATGTAAAATTATTTTGAGTTTTTTATATTTTGATGACCAGATGAGTGTATTCCTCAAAGTTTTTGACTTAATTATTTTACATGTGGTTGTCTTCCTGTGTTTGGTACATTATATAAATTTCTACTTCAAATAAATATTTTGAAAAGAAAGAATGTTTGATAATCACCTTTTTGCTTAAGACATTTTTAGATTTAAATAGTTCCTGCTTTAATATTTTTTAAAATTTGTCAGGATTTTCAAAAATATTTAACTCTTTTTTTTTTTTAGAGACAGAGTCTCACTCTGTCACCCAGGCTGGAGCGCAGTGGCATAATCATAGCTCACTGCAACCTCGAACTCCTGGACTCAAGGGATCTTCCTGGTTCAGCCTCCCGTGTTAGGTAGAGCCAGCTCTTATTGCTCTATGTTACCCAGGCTGGTCTTGAACTTCTGGCCTCTAGTGATCCTCCCACCTCAGCCTCCCAAAGTGCTAGGATTACAGGAGTGAACCATCATACCTGGGCGAAATATACATTTTTGAAGAAGTAATTTTATGGTTACACTTAGCTAGGTTTTCCATAAAATATACATTTTTAAAGAAGTAACTTATGCTTGAGGATGACTTCTCTGACACATCCTTCTTTTAGTGGCTCATGAAAAGTAGCTTCTACTGAATTCCATTATTGAAACAGAATCTTGCAGATATCACAAGCTGAAACATGTTAGAAATGTCTCTACTTACACCCGACTGTACTCAGACCTCCCACACTGCATGATTTGTTGTAATATTGGTTTCTTCACATCTCTAGCCCAGTTTTCTTTGAGTCTTCCCATGGATTTGCTAACAAAACAATGCATTTCAATTGGTTGCCAATTTTTTCTATTTGCTATTTTAACCAGTTTTCCCGTGGGAGGAAGAAAAAGTGTTTTCCCAGTGGTATGTTTCTTTTTAAACTTCTGTATTAAACAAGGAATTGCAAAACAGGCTGCTAAACTTACTAAGTTTAGCAAAGTTTTTGTAAAATGCTGTATTGAGGATCACATGATTTTGAACATACAATTGATAATGTCTGAAGTATAATATATGCTTTGCTTGAGATTCAATGGTAAAAGATGTTAATGATTCAATTATTGTTCTGGATAATTTTAATTATTTTTCCATAACTTTTTGCCAGATCTTTTTTAGCTTGTTATGTGGCTGACGATGAACTAGCAATAAAAGCAGAGATGTTAGCTTTGCCATTTTCTTGTGGCTTGCTTGTGCTTGCATTATCTGCGTTATTTATAATCCAGTTTCTTGGGCAGAAAAATTTTTAATTTGTATAGTTTATTTATTTATTTAGAGACAGGGTCTTGCTCTGTCTCTCAGGCTGGAGTGCAGAGGCATGATCATAGCTTACTGCAGCCTTGAGCTCATGGGTTCAAGCAATCCCCCTGCCTCAGCCTCCCTGTAGCTGGGACTACAGGTGCCCACCACCATGCTCGCTTAATTTTTTTTATGTTGCCCAGGCTGGCCTCGAACTCATAGCTTCAAGCAGTCCACCCACCTCAGCCTACAGAATTGCTGGAATTACAGGTGTGAGCCTCTGCATCTGGTAAATTCACCCTTTTCAAGTATACAATTCAGCAGTTTTTAGTGTAGTCACAGAATTGCACAACCATCACCACTATCTAATTTCAGACTAGATTCATTCCCGCCTCCCCCCCAAAAAAGCCCATATCCATTAGCAGTCACTTCCATTTCTCCCTCCCCCCAAGCCCCTGGCAACCCCTAATATGCTTTCTGTCTCCCTGGATTTCCTATCCTGGACATTTCAAGTAGATGGAATCAATATGTGATCTTTTGTGTCTGGTTTCTAAATTATATTTTTAAAGTTTTAGGTTTTTTTAAATTTTAGGTTGAAATAAACCCAAAAGTCCCGATTGCACACTCCCCTGGGCTGTGTGCACCAACCGTGGAGACCTCTTTCCCCCAGTTACAGTACAGCACTAATGCCTTCACCGACAGATTTGATTTCTACATAATCCAGTTACCTTGGTTCAGAGAAAAATTTGTTCTGAATCAGGAAATAAGCAAACCCTTGCTTTGGAGATTTCTGCTGTTGGCCTGAAGAGCAACAGTACTTGAGATGAACCTTGCAATACCTGACTTGTTATACCTTGTTGGAACATTCCACTGCACAGCACAAAGTCCATTTTCATAGCATTGTCTTCATGCAAGGAGAACAGAATATTAGTTATTAAGGAAGTCTGAAAAAATATAAAGCACATACCACCACCAAGCCAATACACTCACATAGAATACACTTCTCAGGATTTAGGAGTAAATTCTGGTAGGCTAGATTATTTAAGATAGATGTTCAAGTAAGGCATAAAACTGCTCTCTGAAATTATGTAAAAGATTGTCATTTTTTTCTTTTCTTTCTCTCTCTTTTTTGTTTCTTTCTTTCTTTTTGTTTTTTCTTCCTCCCTCCCTCCTTTCCTAACTTCCTTCCTTCCTTCTTTTTATCTATTTATTTTAGAGACAGGGTCTCCCTCTGTTGCCCAGGCTGGAGAGCAGTGGCATAACCATAGCTCACTGCAATCTGAAACTCCTGGGCTCAAGGGATCCTCCAGCCTCAGCCTCCTGAGTAGCTGGGACAACGGGCTCATGACGCCCCGCTAATGTTTTCAATGATTTTTGTAGAGAGGAGTTTTCCATATGTTGTCCAGGCTGGTCTCAAACCCGTGGGCTCAAGTGATCACCCTGCCTCAAACTCCCAAAATGTTAGGATTACAGGCAAGAGCCACTGTGCCCAGCTTATCATTTCTCTTTAAATCCCAGAGGTCTATGTGACGAATATATTGAAGAGCATATATTTTAAAGGAAAATTCATAGCGATTTTGTTATGAATATTAATATGAAGGAAATAAAACGATCTTTTCTTCTTTCTAGGCTAGTTTTTCAATGTAAACTTCTAATTGAAGAATAATATACCTACAGAAAACTACATAAATCACAAACAAATCATATTTTTGCAAAGTTAGGCTCATGTAAGCAGCACCCAGATCAAAACCAGCACCACCAGCCCCTGGGGTAACCCCTCGAGCTTCCTTCAAGTTACCAACCCCTCCAACACTGCCGATTCCATTTGCCTAGTTTCGAACTTGCCATCAATGGAATCAAACAGTATGTGCTCTTTTGTGTCTGGCTTCCCTCCTTAACATGTTTGTGAGAATCTTCCACACTGTTATGTGAAGTTGTAGATAGCTCATTCTCATTGCTGAATAGAACTCCCCTGTGTGAATAGACCACCATTTATTCATTCATTCTCTTATGGATAAGTATCTGGAGTTTCCAGCTTGTGGCTACTAGAAATAACACTTCCTTGACCATTCCTGTAGATGGCTATTGATGGACACATGTACCCTTTTCCATTGGGTGTATTTCTAGAAGTGGAAGCAAGGGCACAGTTTCTGTAAGTCTGCCCTGTGTATGTTTGGTGTCCTCTAACCAGAATATAAATTAAGAACTGGGGCATGGGGGTGTGGGCCAAGAAGTTCTAGAGGAAAAGAACAACGTTATTGGCCAGGCGTGATGGCTCACCGCTGTCATCCTAGCACTTTGGAGGCTGAGGCCGGAGGATCACTTGAAGCCAGGAGTTTAAGACCAGCCTGGGAAACATAGCGAGACCTTGTCTCTACAAAAAAATTTAAAAATTAGCAGGGTATGGTGTCATGTACCTATAGTCCCAGCTATGCAGGAGGCTGTGGGAGGAGCATTGCTTAAATTAAGGTTACAGTGAGCTATGATACTGCCACTGCATTCTAGCCTGGGTGACAGAGCAAGACCCTGTCTCTTAAAAAAAAAAAAAAAACAAGGTTGCCAAAAAGGCCATTCTTCGAGATCTTTACAAATGGTCTAGTTCTCAGAGGTGCTGTTGGGCTTAGCAAGTGTCCACAGTCTGTGGGCTCTTTATTCTTCCTGCATCGGGATTTTGTAACAGGACTTTGGAGCTTACATCATTTGGGAATGGCATGTGAAATGGAAAAGTGAAAGGAGACCTGGAACATTCAATCTCTTAAGAAGATTCTGGAGAAGTCTAAGATCTTTCTTCTGAAGGATCCATGAAGTTCTTAGGAACTTACCAAGGCTTGAACTCAACTCATCTCTTTACATACAGAGGCAATATGGCCGGGCACGGTGACTCATGCCTGTAATCCCAGCAATTTGGGAGGCCAAGGCAGGAGGACTGCTTGAGCCCAGGAGTTCAAGGCTGCAGTGAGCTCTGATTGCACCGCTGCACTCCAGAGAGTGCAGAGCCAGAGCCAGACACTGTCTCTAAATACACACACACACACACACACACACACACACACACACACACACGCATGCAAAACCATTAGGTAACTATACAGAAAGCATTAAATCTGAGAATAGAACCCACATCCTACAAAATGCTCCTTCCCAGCAATGAACCCATATGGGCCTGTTCCTGGCCTCTCTGCTTCTGATTGGGGCAACATCATTCACCAGGAATTACTTACGAAGACCCTGGGCCGTCTGGCTTCCCTGTTGCTACTGCACATCCCTGCCATGCAAATTACAGACTTTACTAAGATTTTTTCATTATTTTATTTTATTTGGACCCTGAACAATCCACCGAACTCAGAGGTTTTTTGTTTGTTTGTTTGAGCAGCTTATTTTTGTTGCCTTTTTTTTCTGTGATAGGAAGATAATATATCTAAGCAAGAGAAAAACTGCTCTATAAATAACCAGAGGAAAATTTTCTATTTTCCTGCACAGCATGAATCTTACCTGCATGATTCATTTCTGCAGAACTGCTGGTGAAAGGCCAATGCATAAATAGGTACTTTTTGATGATGATCATGAAAATGATGGATAATAAAATGATGAAAATAGTTTTGACTGCCTTAAAAGGAGGTTGTTGGGCAAATAAAAATTATGGTATTATTTTAATATTCTATTTCATCATTGCATAGTAATCATTACAAGCAGATTTTATTTGATAGTTTCAGATATTTCAAAAAGATGCTCAATATCGTTATAGAAATGCAAATTAAAACCACAGTGAGATACTGCAGCATCCCTACTAAGATGGAGACAATTTTATTTATTTATTTAAAAATTTTCTTTATAAGTTGACAAATTGTAGTTGTATATATTTATGGGGTACAAAGTGATGTTATGGTTTATGAATATAATTTAGAATAATTAAATCAAGCTAATTAACATATCCATCACCTCAAATACTTATCATTTTTTGTGGTGAGAACATTTCAGATTTATTCTTGGCAATTTTGAAATGTACACTATGCTATTTTTAACTATTACCATGCTATGCAATAGATCTCAGATAAAAACTTATTCTTCCTATCTAACAGAGGCTTTGTACCCTTTGACCATCCTCTTCCCATTCCTCCCAGACCCCAGACGGATAATCACCCTTCTATTGTTTTAGATTCCACATATAAGTGAGAATATACGGTATTTGAGTTTCTGTGGCTGGCTCACTTCACTAAGCATAACGTCCTCTAATTCCATCCATGTTGTCACAAATGATAGAATTTCTTTCTTTCTTTTTTTAAGTCTAAATAGTACTCCACTGTGTATGCATATTACATTTTCTTTAGGCATTCATCTCTTGATGGATACTTAGTTTGATTCCATAACTTGGCTATTGTGAATAGTGCTGCAACGAACACAGAAGTGCAGATACCTCTCTGACACTCTGATTTCAACTCTTTTGGGTAAATACCAAGAAGAAGGAGTGCTGGATTACAATTTTAAGTAATAAGTGTTGGCAGGGATGTGGAAAAACTAGAACCCTCAGATATTGCTTGTGGGAATGTAAAATGGCACAACAACTTTAGAAAAACTGTTTGGTGGTTTAATCAAAAAGTTAAATATAAATTTACTACACAGTCTAGCAATTTCACTCCTAGTATCTACCCAAGACAAATAAAAACATTAGTTCACACAAAGACAGGTACAAGAGCGTTCATAGCAGCTCTGCTCATAATGATCCCAAACTGGAAACAATCCATATATACATCAACTGGTGAATGGATAAATAAAATGGGATATATCCATACAACGGGATATTATTCAGCAACAAAAAGATGAATCATTGATACATGCTAAAACATGAGTGGACCTTGAAAACATTGTGCTAAGTGAAAGAAACTAGACATAACAGACTACAATGGATGATTCCATTTATATGAAACATCAAGAAAAGGCAAATTGATAGTGACAGAAAGCAAAACAATGATTACTTAGTGCTGGGAGTAGGAGCAAGTTTTAACTGTAAATGAGCATGAGAAAACTTTTGGGGGTGATGGAAATATTCTAAAACTGGATTATGGTGATAGTTACATAAGTCTAGAAATTTACTAAAATCTTTGAAATGTTCAATGCCAATGGGTGAACCCATAGTGTATAAATTACACCCCAATAAGTTATCTTTAAAAAGCCCAGACTCTTCTGTTAAGACAATATTTGTATCTTTTTCTTTAGCCACTGAGCCACTACAGGAATAATACAATTTTGGAAGAGAGCATGATAAAATTTAAACTGTTAAAAGTAACCCAAAGGCAAAAGTGCTAAAGAAATCCTTCAGTCTCTTCCCTGACACTTCTTAGTTTTTGACTCTCTGGGGTTTATTCATCAAGATCCCGTCTTCTGAAGACTTGCAGTGAACCATCCATCACATAAAGGTAAAGAGATCCCAGGTGTGCTCTTAGGATAATGAGTTCAGTTCCAAAGTAAGATGGGAAGACCAATTGCCCAGATCCAGGTCATTATAGGCAAGATCCCTCTTTCTGCATTCAAAGTATCTTAAATTACTTTAAACTCCAAGATTAGGTTGTTAAACAATGTGGTAGGGCCAATACCCAAATTTAGGTATAAGACTTAGGGCTTCAGGCATCAACAATACCAAACAATAATGACCACCACTGTCATAATTTGGGCTCTCTGGCCAGGTGCAGTGGCTCACACCTGTAATCCTACCACTCTGGGAGGCCAAGGCGGGAGGATCAGGAGGATCGCTTGAGGCCAGGAGTTTGAGACCAGCCTGAGCAAGACCCCATCCCTACTACAAATAGAAAAAATTAGCTGGTCATGGTGGTGCCTGCCTATAGTCCCAGCTACTCAGGAGGCTGAGGCAGAAGGATCACTTGTGCCCAGGCATTTGAGGTTGCTGTGAGCTAGGCTGATGCCACTGCGCTCTAGCGGAGCAACAGAGCAAAACTCTGTCTCAAAAAAAAAAAAATAATAATAATAATATGGGCTCTCTCCAGATACATCAACACTACACCTGGAAATTTAGTAGTTTCACATAGTTTTCCACAACAATATACTGGTCCCTAGCAATAGTTACAGTTACCACATAGATGATTAAAAGATATTTTTGAAAATTTATTTTAAAATATATTTCTTATCAACATAGAACAGATAACGAAAAGCAAGCATATCATTAAGTGCTCAATGAATTTTCAGAGATAACACACCCTCTAAAACACCAGCCAGGTTAAGACATAGAAGATTACCATCAACCAGAAACCCCTCATACACCCCTCCCAGCTACCACACTTGCTCTCTTTCCCAGAGATGATCATTGTTCTGACTTCTAACACCAAAAGTTTGTTTTTCCCAATTCTTAATTTTATATAACTGGAATCAATCCTACATTATGTGTTCATTTGTGTCTGGTTTTCTTTTACACTGTATATAAGAGTGAACCATTGTTCCATGGTGTTGTAGGAATATATCACTACCCATTCTATTGTTGACTACATTTGGATTGCTTTTCCTTTTTTTTTTTTTTTTTGGCTATTACGAAAAATGAGGCTATGAACATTTTTGGATTTGTCTTTTGTGCACATCTGTGGACATTTCTGTTGAGAACGTATTTAGGAGTGGTTGTTGGGTCATAGGGTATGTGTATGGTCAGCTTTAGTATAAATCATTTTATTTTGCTAAAATCTACAAAGCCACTTGAAGTGATTTAAGTGTAAACATACCTAAATGCAGAAATTTCCTAAATATAAACATGCGTTCATTCTTCTTCAGAACTGACCGGAGCAAACACTGTTATAGGCGGGACAACTGAGTATCAGTCACGGAGTTACTGGAGTGTGATGTCTCACAAACATCGCTTCTTCAGAAGACAGCGTGGGCTGTGGGGCTGGCCCTGGGCAGCTGCCCGTGCGAACTTCCTGGCATTCCTGCGAGCTCCTTCGGCGTAGTCTGCATGAACGTGGCTTGTTAGCCCTGCCTTGGCTTTGATGCAAAAGAAAACACTGACTTTGTTCAGTTGCCTCCTAAGGCCTGGAAATCAATTTATTTTTGATTAAAAAAAAAAGCCCAGGGTAAATTATTAGGTCATAATACTGGGCACAGTCTTTCAGTTCCCAGCCTTCTCTGTTTTCCGGAGCTCTGTGGCCCTTTGCTGCCTGGCTGGCCAAGAGCTCTTGCCTGTACCCGGTTCCAGGGCCTGGGGGCTCACAGACCACCTCATGTCACAGTGCCTCTCTCTCGGGCTACTTTGGCATTTGCATCCGAGCCAGGTAACTGGATTCCGCACATGATGCTTCCAAAAGTGGGGTGTTTTCATGGCCCAGGTTCATCTTGGGAATCCAGAAGTTTTGCCCCCAATGAACGACACTTTCCAGGGAGCTTCCACATCGATTTTACTTCATGGTCTCTGGACTGGGTGTCCACCTGGGTTTGGAGAAGACTTTCTGTGAAATCAAGGGTCTCTTTGGCTTGCTGCCTGCCCGTGTGAGATTGAGGGGTTTGGCAGAATTTCCAGGCCCCAGGGGCTTTGACATCCTGATGCTGCGGTCCCCAACCCCCAGTCCGTGGACCAATCTCTGTCCTTGACCTGTTAGGGTCACGGCATCAGAGCTCAGCCACTCCCTGTCCCCCGCTCCATCCATGGAAAAAGTGTCTTCCATGAAACCTGTCGCTGGTGCCAAAAAGGTTTGGGACCACTACCCTAACAGACAAGGCTGCAGGGGGCTCTATCTTATTTTCTTTTAACCTCTCTTTTTATTTTGATTTCTTCTGTAGTTGCTTGTTCTTTTTCATGCTTCTGGGGATACTTTGTTAGCATGTAGAAGAAGCAGCTTCTTAAACAGTGTCCATTATATCTTTGTATTTAGGTGACAAGTGATGACATCTTTTATTTCTTTCCACCAAACCCCAGTGCTCCAGACAGAGCAGCTACAACCCTGGCTTTTAGCATTAGAGAACTTACCACATGCTCCTTACCCTCTGTTTTCGTTTGCTTTAAAAATTGTCACAACTTTTCACTTTTTTTTTTTTTTTTTTGAGACAGGATCTCACTCTGTCACCCAGGCTAGAGTGCAGTGACATTATCATAGCTCACTGCAATTTCAAACTCCTAGGCTTAATAAGCCATCCTCCTGTCTCAGCCTCCCGAGTGGCTGGGACTACTGGTGCAGGCCACCACACCTGGCTAATTTTTCTATTTTTTGTAGAGACAGGGTCTCACGGCTGGTCTTGAACTCCTGGCCTCAAGCAATTCTCCCGCCTCCCAAAGTGTTAGGATTACAGGTGTTAGGATTACAGGTGTGAGCCACTGCACTCAGCCAACTTTTGACGTTCTTATTTGCTACTAGAAAAGAAAATTATATTCAAGCTCAGATGAGCTCCATGAATTTAGTGCTACTTTTCATGTTTCTATAAACCATGAACATGTTCTAAAACTACCTAGGACATGATTTGTGAAAAACGTGTCATTTGTGAAATAGTAAATATTCAATATAGAGGGATATAGAACAACAATTCACCTACTTGCTTAGGTTTAAAATAGAAAGAGATTATTTTGGGTCCTACATTTCGGGATAACTTACCATTTGAGAAGTATTATTTATTACATAAGAGGCAATACAATGAGTGCAAATTCACAAGAGGAAGCAGCTTTATCAAGAGACCAACCAAGTCAAACAGCATTTCTCAGTGTTTGGGTCCATTTTCCATATGTTTGGGACCATCTAAATATGGATGACTTAGATAGCTTTTTTGGTTGTCGTTACCAGTTTTCATTCATTTATTCTTTCATTTTGTTTTAATAGCTGTATTGAGATAGAATTCACATACCCTATATTTGCCCATTTAAAGTATATAATTCAATATTTTTTTAGTATATTCACAAGTACCTGCAACCATCACCACAGTCAGATTTAGAACATTTCATCACCTCACAGAAGGAATCCCATATCTTTTAGCTGTCAACCCCCTATTCCCTCACTCCAGCCCTAAGCAACCACAAATCTACTTTTGTCTTTATAGATATACCCATTCTTGACTTTCACAAGAACATAATCATGTAATATGTAGCCTTTTGTGACTGGCTCTTTCACTTAGCATAATGTTGTCAAGGTTCATACAAGTTGCAGCATGTCTCAGTACTTCATTCCTGTTGATGGTCAAATAATATTCCAGTGTAGGGACATACCACATTTTGTTTATTTATTTATCCATTCATGGACGTTAGGGTTATTTCTCTAGATAGCTTCTTAAAGTTTATTCTAGTTTTGCAATACTGTTACTCTTAAACATGAGACGGTTCTTTTCAAAAGTGGCCTACATTCAACAAAGGAGTTGTAAACAGGATCTACGATTGTATGTTTATTTGTTTGCCTTTTGCCAAAGAAAAGCATTCTGGCCCAACATTAGGTGCTCCACGAGTGTTCCTCTTCTAATTGTTGAATCCTGAACAGAAACAAGCGGCTCCTGTTCCCTTGTTTAAATGAATGCCCAAACCACCAGCCTTTCTCCTCCCTGCTCTTCTGTCAGCTCTTCAAAAAAAAAAACAAAAATGACCATGAAAATGAGCACAATTATTTCTCTGCACACAAAGCTCATCCTAATCGTTTCATTTGTCAGTTATTTTAATTACCCAAAGGACTTGTCAGTATGATCTGAACTTCACCAAACATGTCACCTCAGAAAAGCTATCACAACGGTCTTTTTTGTCTTTGTCTCATATATTCAACAAAACCTTTAAAATGTGACAAGAAGATAATACCATTAGGTATAGTAAAAGTAACATTACAAATTTCAGAATAGCTTCTGAATAGCCACAGCCCCAGGGATTAGGGCTGTGTCTTTTCCTTATCACCATCTGACCTGGTTGTTATTTGGCGCACGATCTCTTCAAAATTCGGGTCCTAATAAAAGAAAACATTGTTTTGGATTAGTCAAGGAAGTACCCCAATTTATCTATATTGGCAGTGATATCCAAGCTCACAATAGGTTTTTGTTTTTGCAGTTTCTCCAGAAAGGACAGAAATTCAACTCTCATTTTGAAGAGGCCTGTGAAGAATTCCTGTTAATGCTCTCGTTTGTTCTGTCGCAGACCCCTTTGGGGTCATATGCCCCAATTATTTCTCTCTTCTTTGGGGACTATCCCCCAGTGCACAAGGGAAGTCAACCTGGGAACATGGCTGGGCCTATAACATGGATGTTTATCCATTTGGTTGTATGGGACTGGGGAGCAGAGAAAGCTAATCTACAGGGAGACATGAAATGAAACAGACGTGGTTGTTTGGAGGGGCAGAGCTGAGCCGCTGAGAGTCCTGTTGGTTAGGTAGCTCTTGGTTCCTTCGCATTTCTGATACCCAGCTGCCTTCCTGCCCTGGGTTGCATGAGAGATCTGTGCATCTTTTCAACAACAACAATGATAATTATATAATTGTGTGATATAACACTTATTGAATCCTGACTATGCACCTGGGGCTAGTCTAAGCATTTTGCTCATTTCATCCTCTCGACAGCCCCATGATATAACTATCATTATTATCCCCATAAGACACCAAAGTGCAAGTGATTGGTAACTTGCTCAACTCTCAAAGGGGACACGTGGGGACCAGCATCCCAGTCCCCAGGGCTCTGTGGGTGGCATTGAGGAGAGGCTGCCCTGCCACAGGATGATAAGGGAGGAGCATGAACCCCACAGCTGTCTATTAGCCTGAGGGATGACCCCAAAGGTGGAACAGAGCATGTCTCCAGGTGACTAAGCATTTCACCAAGTAGGCATTTGTGTCACGGTTCTCTCCACACTGCCACCCGTTGTCTTGACAGCAGTGGGGAGGGCAGGAAGGATCTGAAGACAGAGAAGGCTTGAGGTTACAGCTTCTCCCCACACCAGGCCTGGGCAAAGGCCTACTGGTGTGCAGAACGGGGGGACGGTGCTGTCACTGCTGCCACAGCCCTTGCAACTCTGGCCTCTTCTCATCTGGCTCTTCTGGTGGCCGGCCTCAGCAGGAGGCCGCAGCCGAAGGTCAGATGGGGTGTCTGTTGCCTCAGGTGGTCCTGGGAGGATGACATTGGACATTTCTTCTTCTGCAGAGCTGAGTGTGGTTGCGTCTACCTGGGATGATCGGCTGCCTCATCACACTGGGGGTGGGTGGATATTTAGTGTTGAGCTACCTGGGGACATTAGGGTGAGGGTGTCTATACATTCAAAGCTAGGGTGCCTTAGGAGAAAAAAGCCCACTAATTCAATTAAAACCCTGAGCTAAAACCAACATAGCACCAGTGCCCAAGTCTACAGGCTGCATTAACAGCCCATTTGCACCAGCCAGCTGGATCCATCCCCAAGGTTTTCGGGCTTGACGACTGTCCTGAAAACAGAAGCAGCACATCCCGAGACTTGCCTGGGAGAGCTGGCCCGGGACACAGACCACTCCAGAGCCTACCCCAGGACCATCCTCCCCCAGCAAGGACCCATCCCATTTGCTCTTCTGAGCCAGCTGCCCTGTGACTGTCCCTTTGTGCCTCTGCTCCAAGGGGACACAGCCGGCTTTCTCTCTTCCCAGCTGCCATTGCCCTTCTGGTCTCTTGGGGACTGCACCACTCCACACCCAGAATGGACTGAGGAAGAACTTTGTGTCCTTCGCCCCCACTGCCTTCTGTCCTGGACCCGAATACAATAGGTGGAACCATGTGAAAATGCTGATATCTGACCGCTTGACCTACAAAAATAGCACTTTACCATAGGTCAAGTGAACTATGGTCCTTTTGTCTGAAACTTCTTCCTGCTAATTGCAGTAGGAAAACAGAAAGAAATAAAAATAAAAATAGTGGGCACATACACTCCCTAGAGATTGTAAAGGATAGTTTTTTCTGGTGGGATCTGCCTTTCCCAGATCCATGATTAATAAGGAACTCTGAGGACGTCGCCCAAGGCTACCATGCTGTCTGACTTGGCAGTTGGACCAGACAGCCTCCCTCAAAGGTAGCTGGGCCAGGCCCAGCCGCAAGGAATTCACATCCTTCGTCCTCACCTTTCAGTTCCCTCTTCTTGTCTCTCTGTCCTGCTGGACTTTCATTCCGCAGCTGCCTGTTGGTTCTGCCCGGCCCCTCCCCACCCTCCGGGCCCCCCAGAGTCCTGGCGGGTCAGGCTTCCTGTCTGACCTTGCCCTCACCTCCTCCCCTGTTCTGGAGGCCCCTGGGTCCAGCCCCCTCCCCTCCCCCATGTCTCTCTGTCCTGAGTGTTTTGCCCACAACATTTCTCCTGGCTGGGCTGATAAGCCCAGAAAAGTTCCGTTTCCTTATCTACATTGTGGCTTTCTGTCCCGCCTGCTCTCTCCTGAAATCTGGTGTCTTAAACAGCAGGGGCCAACCTTGGGAAGCCCACTGGGCTTGACTCAGCCGCCCCCCCATCTCCCTCCTGCTGCTAAGCCCCCTCAGAGTTAGTTCCTACTTCAGGCCTGAGTCCCCGCTGTCCTCCCCCTGAGTCCCCGCTGTCCTCCCCCTGAGTCCTGTCCTGGCTGCCAGGTGCTCAGGCACCCGCAGGTGCTTCATGAGCAGAGGGCGGAGAGTGGCCAGCCCGGCCCACCTGCACCCGCCTCCTCCTCAGAGTCTCTCGATCTCCCCCCCAACACACACACACACAGGGGTCTCCAGGCTTCTGTGGAATTCCTTCCCGGGTCCTCACAGGGAATCTGGTGAGAGATCAGGGAAGCTGCCAGGCAGAGCAGGGCCATGGGCCACGCTGAGCTGTTCTGAGATGGAGCATGGCTTGTGCCTTGGCAGTGGCCAATGTCCTGGGCCCCTCCCAGGCCTGGGCAGTGAGAGTGTTGCCAAGTCATCCTTGTACCCCTGCTGGTCCCAAGGATGCTTGCAGATGTCACAGCCTGCCCCCTGCCACTTGGCCAGCAGTGACCAACCCAGCCAAGCTGCCCAGTGACTCCTCTTTTCCACATACCCACATACAACTGCCACTTGTTCATTCACTGCTCTTTCATTCACTGGAATGTTCTGAACACCTGCGATGTGCCAGGAACCATTCTAGGCCTTAGGGACATAACAGTAATAGGACAGACGAGGTTCCATCCCACGGAGCTTATGGTGCATGGGGACACAAGTAAACAAGACAGTGATTCTCAAAGTAGGTGTGCATGAGGGCCAAGCATGCACATGGCCAAGTGTGTTACCAAGCTGGGGTGAGGTAGCCAGATGTGGAGAGAAGTGTTTAGAAACTTCTATCATAATCTGACAGAGACATTTTCTGTTTGTTGAGTAGAGTAAAAAAAAAAAAATCAGGCTTCTATTGTTTATCGTTTTTGTTTTTGTTTTTGTTTTTGTTTTTGTTTTTGTTTTTGTTTTGAGACAGAGTCTCGCTCTGTTGCCCGGGCTAGAGTGAGTGCCGTGGTGTCAGCCTAGCTCACAGCAACCTCAAACTCCTGGGCTTAAGCGATCCTCCTGCCTCAGCCTCCCGAGTAGCTGGGACTACAGGCGTGCACCACCATGCCCGGCTAATTTTTTTTTCTATATATATTTTTAGTTGGCCAGATAATTTGTTTCTATTTTTTAATAGAGACGGGGTCTCGCTCTTGCTCAGGCTGGTCTCGAACTCCTGACCTCGAGCAATCCACCCGCCTCGGCCTCCCAGACTGCTAGGATTACAGGCGTGAGCCACCGCGCCCGGCCAATTGTTTATCGTTTTTGATTTCATTTTGCTAGTAATTCATTTTTATTATATTTTACAAAAATATAGAACGGCAATGGATTGGGAATTTAGACAAATTCAAACTACATCTCCAGAAACTTTGAGAAGCACTACTCTAAACTGCAAATTGCAATTCACACCATGAAAAATGTGATAGGGGAAAACCTGGTCTGAGCAGGGTGGCTATTAAAGACACCCAGATTTGGGGCAAACACAAGGTAGACACGTGTGGCACTGCCCTTCCTTCCTCCCCCTTTCCAGGTGCAAAGCAAAGGGCAGCTCCATTCCGACACCACTGGACAGTTCAATTATCAGATCCAGAAGGACAGTGTGATAACAGTATCTCAACTAAAGTCCAAGCCTGAGACAGGCTTTTCAAGGCAGCTTTCTCATAAAGGTCTAGCTTGCAAACCCTTTTAAAGAAACTTTTTGTGCCTTGGACACTTGCTGACTGAAATAAGATGTTGCCAACACGGAATTCGATTTATAGAAGGGTTTCCTCAAAGATACTACATTGTGCAACCAGACCAAAAAAGGCAAAGAATGGAAAAGGAATTCAAATTCATCATTTTTCTGAGAAATAAGACTAGGACCTGGGGGTCATAGAAAAGTTGGATTATGTGGCCTTCTAGTAATTGATGTTTGTGTGCTGCAACAACTAAGCGGTGATGGGTGCCCTTGACAATGATGCAAAGGCTCCACAAATTTCTAAAGTATCTTGTAAATCTCCAAAAGGAAAAGTACACAATTTTTCCATAATTTTAGAATTGTGGTTTCTGTATTCTCTTTTTTAAAATGAGGTAAGCTGTAACTGAGAACTATTTAACAGAAAGGCATGTATATAAGTTTTTAACAACTTGACTATGTCTATAATTAAATTACTATATTTCTTCTCTTTGCATTCTGCTACCTTGTCAGAGAAGAGTTTGCTAGGTCACTTTCATTGTTGTGAAGGTCTTTATATATTATAGAAAGTTACTGAAAATTATTTGCAAAAGATGATTTAGGCAGGTTTATTTTATTTTATTTTATTTTTTGAGACACAGTCTCACTCTGTTGCCTGCGCTAGAGTGTTATGGCATCGTCATAGCTCACAGCAACCTCAAACTCCTGGGCTCGAGCAATCCTCCCAACTCAGCCTCTCTGGTAGCTGGGACTACAGGCCCGCACCACGATGTTGGGCTAACTTTTTCTATTTTTTGTAGATACAGGGTCTCACTATGTTGCCCGGCTGGTCTCAAACTCGTGGCCTCAAGTGATCCTCCCGCCTTGGCCTTCCAAAGTGCCAGGATTACAGGTGTGAGCCTACAGTGCTAGGATTACACCTGGCCCACAGGTTTAAAATTGAACCAGCCCCATAACCATTTTTATTCTTGTAAAAGATATGAAGAAAATTTCCTAATTGAGTTTGAAAGTTTAAGTCATGTCATACAAATAAGTGATTTCTGCCTCCTGTGCCTTCCAGGAAGCTCTTAAGACTGATTTGCCTATTAAACAAGTCTAAGTAAATTCCTATGAAAGCATGGCCTGTCACCTATCCAAACCATACTTTGTAATTTCTCAGAACTTATTTCATTATTCTGAAAATAATCATGGAAGACCCATTATTACTGTCTTGAATAATTAAAGCATAAAATGCAGACTAAATAAAAAAAATAGGTTATAATACTTGATGTTGACTAATGACCAGTCACGTTTTGCAGGTAGGTAAAATTGAAGTTACTTTCCTGGCAATTTGGCAATAGGTAATGAGACTTTAGAAATTGTATATCACTTACCCTTTTAAAATCTTTCCTGAGGATATAATCAGAGATAAGGACAAAGATTTTTGTTCAAGAATATCTGTCATCATGACATTTATAAAAATGCAAACTTAGAATGATCCTAAAAGTCCAGGAATTGGGACTTTGTAAAATAAGTGATGGTGCATCCATATGATGCAATATTATACAGTTAAATGCTCACAATACAATGTTATCTTAAAAATGAGGCACAAAAAATAATATTTACAGTGTGGTCCCACTTATTTGTTAAATA
>CM052436.1:6061913-6088045 GCA_028533085.1 Varecia variegata | reverse complement strand
CCTCAGGATAATCGAGGTGGGTATCTCCACCTAACAGGTGAGAAACAAAGGTTTCGGGGGTGAACTCTACTACAGCCTCACACACCAAGTAGGAGGTAAAGTGAGGACTTGAGAACTAGCGTCCGGAGCTGCTGTGATTCAAAGCTCAAACTCCTAACCAGGCATGCTCTGTCCCCCGAGGAGAGGGGCGAAGTTGGAAAGGGCACCCGTGAGTTAGTCCTGCCAAGCCGGGGTGATGGGGCAGAAGGTGGGGGCAGAGAGAGAGAAGGAAGGGCATTTCCCCAGACACATGGAGCTGCATGAAGCTCCCTGTCACCCAGCTAGTGGGGACTGAAAACCCTGAACTGTGAAACTTTACTGAGATTTTTCTTTTTTTTCATGATGGAAGGGACTTTCTGGAAACCCAGTCACTTTCTTGCCAGTCCCAGCTGCTCAGCAGCCCCGTTTGTCGGGCTGACTTTATAGGTATGGTTCAAAACTCATTCCATTTGCCCTGTTGACTTTGCACTCGCAAAGTGGTTTCTTCTCTCTCAGATTCTTCTCAAAGCTACTGCAAAGAGGAGTGGAAGAGCAGTTTATATTTCAAGCTTCAGAGATAAGGCAGCCCAACAGCGTCAAAGCCTCTGTCTGTCTGTCCATCCATCCACCTTTTAGAGCCAGGGCACAGCAGCACAGGACTCTGGGTGGACAAGCCTTAGATGTCCTTCCCTCCACGCCCATCCTCTCCACTTGGGTTACTCATTCATTCCATAGGGATTTATTGGGTGCTCTCTTGTGGTCTGGGTACTGAGCCAGGCCTCGGGGATAAGGTGACAAAACAGACAGGGTCCCTGGCCTGGTGCAGCTTGCACAAAGGGGTAAATGTGAGAGCTGCAGCAGAGAAGGGAAGGATGTGCCTAGGGGACCTGAGCACACTGAAGGAATCTCGGTCTGAAGGCAGAGGGGAGCAGGGAGGGGAGGAAGGGTGTTTGAGGCAGAAGAAACAGCAGGCACAGGCCCTGAAGCAGGAGGGAACGAGGCCTTCTGATGGCCCGAAAGGAGGCCAGTGTGGCAGGTTCCAGCCCCCAGCCCGGTATAAGGAGCCCTTACTAGTCTCCTCTCTTGGAGGCGTTTAGACAAGAGGCTAGTTAGAGTTATACTGCTGGGAACAATTGTAGAGACCTATACAAATAAATAAAGAACCCCAAGTGCCTTTGTAAGTATTGCAGGATGACAGAGAGAGAAGTGGTAAGGTACAGCCGTGTGTCATGTAACAAACAGCATGCATTTCGAGAAATCGTTAGGCAATTTTGTTGTGCAAACATCAGAATGCACTTACACACCCTGGATGCCTGCTGCACACCTAGGTTGTGTAGTATGGCCTATGGCTCCCAGACTCCAGACCTGTACAGCATGTTACTGTACTGAACACTGTCGGCATCGGTAACCCCATGGTAAGTATTTGTGTATTTAAACATAGAAAAGGCACAGTATAAAAAATCTAAAAAATGGGACACTTGTACATGGCATTTACCTCGAATGGAGCTTGCAGGACTGGCAGTCGCTCTGGGTGAGTCAGTGAGTGAGTGGTGAGTGAACGTGAAGGCCTGGGACATTACCGTACAACACTGTAGACTATAAACACCAGACACTTAAGCTACACTAAGCTTCTAAAGACAATTTTCCTTTCTTCAATAATAAATTAACCTTAGCTTACTGTAACTTTTTGATTTTCTAAACTTTTAAATTTTTTTAACTTTTTGACTCTTGTAACAACTTAAAATACAAACACATTGTACAACTGTACAGAAATATGTTCTTTCTTTATATCCTTATTCTATAAGCTGTTTTTCCTATTATTTTTTACTTTTTAAACTTTTTTGTTAAAAACTAAGATACAAACACACATTAGCCTAGGCCTACACAGAGGCAGTATCACTGTCCTCCACCTCCTCATCTTGTTCTGTTGAAGGTCTTCGGGGGCAATACTCACATGGAGCTTCATCTCCTGTGACAACAATGCCTTCTTCTGGAACACTTCCTGGAGGACATGCCTGAGGCTGTTTTACAGTTAACTTTTTTTATAAGTAGAAGGAGTACACTCCAAAATAATGATAAGAAGTATAGTAAATGCAGAAACCAGTAACATAGTTGTTTATTGTCATTATCAAGTGTTGTGTGCTATACATAATCGTATGTGCTAGACTTGTATACCACTGGCAGTGCAGCGGTTTGGTTTACACCAGCATCACCACACACGGCAGTAACGTGCGCTACGATCTTGTGATGGCTGTAACATCATTAGGTGGTAGGAAATTTTCGGCTCTATTGTAATCTTTATGATCACTGTTCGATATGTAGTCCATCGTTGACCAAAATGCTGTTACGCGGCACATGACCATAATAGACAATATTCCTTCTTTCTTCTCTCACTGTCCTCTCTTTCCTTCCTTCCTTGCTTGCTCTCTCCCTCTTCTTTTCCTTCCTTCCTCCTTTCCTTTCCTTCTCCCTCTGTCTTTCACAATGGAGATTTCTGATTCGATACTGTTGAAACATATGGCAGGGGGAGCTGCCAGATTTGGGGTATTCAGTGGCATGACCTTGTTGTTGGGGACACAGGTTTCCTACCCTGCTATGTCACCCTTAGCACATTGGCTTTCATTCTCAGGCTTGAGGGAATACCTGTTTTTTTTTTTAGTTTAATTAATTAAATTTTCAACTAGACTTTAATATATGATGATTGCAGTGGCTGAATAATGGTCCCCAAAGATATCAGATCCTAATCCCTGGGACCTGTAAATGTTCCCTTATATGAAGGAAGGGTATCTAAAGATATAATTATATTAAAGATCTTGACATGAGACTACCCTGGATTATCCAGTCATAAGTGTCCTCGCGGAGAGGCCGAGGGAGAGTTGATACTAAAGAGGAGAGGCCGGTGGGACCTCACGGGCCAAGCAATGCAGCCCCAGAGGCTGGACAAGGCCAGGAAGAGATTCCCCCCTCAGCCTCCGGAGGGAGCTCAGCCCTCTAACACCCTGATGGCGGTGAAACTGGTCTCAGACTTCTGCCTGCAGAACGGTGAGAGAATACATTTCTGTTGTTTTGAGCCACTGGGTTTGAGGTAGTTTGTTACTGCAGCCCCAGGAAACGAATGCAATGATGGACAAGAGCTGGCAGGAGGTGAACACAGGATTCAGGGCGTGACCACCATGAGGAACAGCCCGGGTTGCAATAAGGATTTCTAGGACTCCAGGGCCGACTGAGGGCCAAGCATGGTTTTAAGCAACTCACACACTTTTGTGTTTCCCAGTAGTCTGTGAAATGAGTGTTGTTTTATAGAGGAAGAAACTGAGGCTCTGAGAGGTAACGGAACCTGCTAGAGGTCACATTGGAAGCACGTAGTGGAGCTGGGATTTGAACTCAGGTTTAATGGATGCCAAAAGCCCATGCTTTTTTTACTTTGCTCTCTGAAGGTTGGCTACTTGATGCATATTTATTCGCTATTTGAATACAAATATGGAGCCTTATTAGTATTCAAATTTGCAAATTAAAACTACACACCATTCCTTTACTTTATTAGCAAACGTGGGACAAGTGGTGATTACCGAACCACTTTCCGGTGTCTTGCTCACTCTTCACTGCTCTCTTCTGGGCCACCAGGTGCCTAGTTAAAAACGGGAACTATTTCAGAGGAAGGTGGGGGAAAAGAAACACGGAGAGGCCAGAATCTCTGCCACCGTGGGGGTGGTGGGTGCCCAACCCCAGCAGTGATGCCTGGGGGTCCTGAGACTGGGACACAGGGTCGGAGGGAGCACCCAGGCTGGGGGGCCTTGAATAGGGTAGTGGGCTGGGTGGACACAGAGCTCTGAACCTGGTGAGCTTTCGGGAGTTTGGGAGGGAGGGAATGGAGGAGGCGGAACCCTTGGCCACATGGGCCTGGAAAAGGCACAAAGGCAGTGACAGCAAACACCATGGATTAAAAAACCAGTATGCTTTCCCATTTTCTGGGATAGAATAAACATAAACAACCCAAGGAAGGGTGAGGAAGCCTTGTAATAAATGATACGGAAATTTTTGTCAACAATGGACAGTGGGAAATCAAAATATATTTAGTCAGATTTGGAAAAATGGAACACTGTGACATTTCACATACTCCGTTTGAATTTGAGGAGCAATTCATAAGGTTAAAAGGGTAGTCCCGATTGTTGGTGAGTTACAGGGAGTAAACCGACAGCGCCCTTTGGAGATCAGCGTAGTGTCACGTTATGTGTCTTAAAATGTTCAAGCCCTTTGACCCCGTGATAATTCCAACGTAAAGAACTTAGCCCATGGACACGATTTCACAAAGCTTATCTGCAAAGATGTTTTTTGCACCGATTGTTTAAAATAGAGGAAAACAGGAGACAACCTAACTGGCCAGTGTAGGGGACTTGTCTTTCTCTCATGGTTCTGCTTCAGCGATTGAAGCACTTCTGCCTTCTTGTGCAAGTAGTCGGAGGCCGCTTCTGCCTTCTCTCTTCCCCATACTCTTCATACCCTTGGGAGGAAGTGTAACTCACCTGATGGGTAAAAATGGGCCAAGGGTGGCTGCACAGGAGTTGTGTGTTACCTGCCTGTCCCTCAAAGATCCTGTGCATGCAGCTGGTCGGGCCATGTCTCGTCTCTAGGTCTGTGGGCCCTGCCCTCTTCATATATCCCCAGGTCTAGATTTAGGGAAGAAAGCCTGATTTTGGCTTCAGGTTTATGCAGCATTTGGAAATCTGGCTCCATCTGTAATAGGGTGGATACTGTATTTTAATTCTCACCAGGTGCTTAAGTCCTTTACAGAATGGTGGTGGGGAGAGAGTGATTGAACTTTCCCCATGACATGCCAACCCATGCTACATTAAGTGAGAACAGTCATAAGGGGTGGCATTAGAAACCAATGTGTCATAAGGAGAGATGGTTCTCTTGGGGCAGTGGCAGCAGCTGATACAGGCTGACTCACAGCTGCTTCTAATATGCCAGGCCCATGTAAACAGGCTTTATGATACCACCGGGCCACTCGGAGGACTGTGGTGCAATTGGAGTGTGACATCTGAGTCACTGTGAGGCTCTGGCTGGCATCTTCCTGGCTGCATGGTCCCCTGTGACTATAACCTATACAAGAAGAGCTTGCGCATGCTGGATTTGCAGAATTAGCCTAAGGCTGGTATTGAATTATTGGACAATTATTTCCTCTCAATCATGTGTAATTCTTGGTCCACAGATGCACTTGTTCAAGAATTATAAACTGTTATTTTCTATTACGCCATTATTACTGACTCAATGATTCCTCTGGTCCCTAACTGAGGTTTCCATGGCATCTCTGGCCTCTGGGAATTACATGGCACTGGGGCACAGAGAGGGAAAGAACCTCTGGTCCTGGTCATGGGTCCATACAGGTAATCACTGAGACATCCACTGTCCTTGTCCACGTGGGCCCATTCAGATTTGATGGCTATCTTAAAGTGCTGTTCTTTGAAAAATAAACTCTTTAGGTTAAGCCACTGAAATTTTAGTGTTGTTACCATGCATGACTTAAAACTGTCCTGATTAGAAAAGGTAGAATAAATAATTTTCCTCCTACCTCAAAATAGTAAACAGGGCCACAGTTGACCCAAGCGTTAAATTGAGTAACTGAGAACATGACAACTGCCTGCCTGCCTGTATCCCCGTGAGACAAATCAAGAATTTCTCATTCCTCTCCCTTTTTCTGCCTGCCTTCCTTCACCTTCCAGCAAGTCTGTACTGTGGTTACTGGCTGCTGGGTCTGTATTGTACAATGTCCTCGGTTCTGGGACAATTGCTGTAGAAGTTGATCTAGTTGGGTTTTCTAAGTTCTGTGGGCACTGGGGCTGTTAATATGATATTGTTGTGTATCCTGCTGACTCTTTGAAAAAGTGGGAGACACAAGAAATTTTGGGTTGGATCAATTTGCTGAAGGAATGACACCCTTCTAATGAGGGCCTGGGCGGCAGCTTCTTGAGGAAACCAGGCATCTGACTGATCCTTTTGACTAGAACAGGGCAGGTCAAGAAAGTAGGAACAGCAGAATTTTGGATTCGAATTCTGTTGGCTTTTCATTAGGTGATTTCATAATTGGACTTTTATTTCTCCCCGGGAGCTTAATCACTGCAGTGGGTTTTGTTAACATTTGGAACATTTTTGTATTACTGACCTTTTCTATTTAGAGTATTTTATGCTATTGTCTGGGCTCATTGCAAAACACAGTGTTTTTCAAATTTTTTCTTAAATTTGGACATGCATTATTATATCATGGCCCTAGACTGAAGCACCAATTTTACAAAATAAAAACAGCTTAGCTGGAGTTCCCAAAAGCAGAGCTGTGACAAAGGTTTGCAGGTAGGCAGTTTACTGGGAAAGCGATTGTGTGGAGCAGGAGTGAGTGGCAGAGAGGAAAACAGCACCAACCCACACAGGCATGTGCGACTGAGCTCACTGCTGCCATGGCAACCGCAGCTCACTTCCACAGGACCTTCTGAGGAGCTCATGGAATGGAGCGCAGAGCTGTCTCCTTGGGGGCTGGGCGGAGGTGTGTTTATCCACTGATGCCTGTCTCATGTGGGGCTCCAGGTTGGTCCTAGGTATGTTAACCCCCACCTTCCAGGATGTACTGCAAGTGGCAGGTACCTGCGTGGATCTGGTCAAAATTTGCACAGAGCTGTTGGGGCATTAGTGGCTGGAATAAGAGGTGCACAGAGAGGGTCTGAAGTGGCCATGAGAGGTTTCAATCAAAATATCTGCCCTCACTAAGTGAGGAGCACTCTGACATACCCTATTCTGCTCTAGTTCATCTCTCTCGCACACACACTGGCTATCTGAGGCCCACTAACCAGTGGTTCTCAAAGTCTAGGGTCTGGAGACCCTATCTCAGGGGGTCTTTGAGGTAAAAATCATTTTCGTAATAATGCCAAGATGTTATTTGTCTTTTTCATTCTCATTCTCTCATGAATATGCAGTGGAGTGTTTGAGATTGTGGATGTGTGGTCATGTAACAAGTTGAGTGCAGACGCAGATGTGAGAACCCAGCTGTGTTCCATTCAGCCAGACACTGAAGAGATTTGCAAACATGTAAACAATTCTACTTGTCTCATGACATTTTTCTGGTTTGGAAATAGTTATTTTTCATAAAATATATATTTATGTTAATTTCATTGTCTTTTTGGAATCAGCTTATTGTTACAGCAATGATTTGGGTTAAATGTTTATGTAACAGAAATTTTCCATTTCTTATTATGTGACAATAATGTGATCAGTAAAATTAATTTTATGACTAAAAGTAATGGGTTTATTATTTATAAATATTTTTTAAATCTCCATTTTAATTTCTAACTGTAACCCCCCCACACAAAGGTCTTTGGGGCTCTTACTCTTTATGGGTTAAAGGAGTCCTGAGAATAAAAAAGGTGGAGAATTGCTGCACTAAACTGACCATGACCCTCAAAAAAATTGCTGCCCATAGTTTGAAAACCACTGGTATAACATTTTATGCGTTGTGAGCACAATGTGGTTGAAAGACAGGATGAAAAGTTAATTTGAGGTTTAATGTCTAGTGCGGTACTAGAGTTAAGGTTCTATTCTGACCCATTTTCAAGTCTTCTTAGGCCCATTGCTGGTCCTAGGGGAGACAAGGGAATACTGCCCATGTGAGCAGGAGTCTCACCAGGAGGGGGACGGAACTGCTCCGATAGCTGATGGCTTTCTCTTCTGAAGGGGACAGCTACTGCCCTGCTTGACCACAAGCTCAGTTAAGTCCAATCATGCAAGGCAGTCATTCTCGACCCTGGCGGCGTATTATGAGTGTCTGGAAGGCAATAAAAAATTAACCCTGTCTAGGCCCCACTCCAGATGAATGAATCAACATTTCTGGAGGTGGGCACAGACACTGTTTTTTCCCCTTTTTATTTTTATTTATTTTTTGAGATTAATCATAATAATTTATTTAACCCAATATATACAAAATATTTCAACATGTGATCAGTATAATATTATCAAAGTTTTTTTTGGTACTAAATCTTTCAAAGTCACTCTGTATTTTAAGCTTCCAGCACATCCCAATTCAAACCAGCCTATTTCATGTAGCCCCAGTAGCCCCACGTGGCCAGTGGCTGCCTCACTGAAGTTCACCTCTGAGGGTTCTGACTCTAATGACCTCAGGGAGGTGAAGGGCCTGAATCCACCTTTTCTGCCAGAGGGTAGGCAACACCCTCTTCCTGCCGAAATCTATTCTTAGGCCCAAGGGTGGGAGAGACAGTGTCCAGAGGAAGCTACAAGAAGAAAGTGTCCACAGGTAGACCACTGTTTCCCACCTGCTACTTGAAAGGGGCCCATGCCCCTTCCAAAGATCAGACAGTGAACAATGGACAGGGCAGCCCAGGAGAAGGAAATACATGTCTTTATATTTGTCCACAGCCTTGACCTCCAGAAAGTAGATGTGGGGAAAATAGATTAAAGGAAAACTTATTTTGCAATTTGGCCTTGGGCCTAATTGTCAGGCTGTGGCTGTCTGTTTCCTCCTGTGGTATGGAGAACTATCTGATTTTAAGCACCAATCACAGGTGTACAGGTGTACATGTATACATGTATTTCTGCATAACTCAACACCATCTGACAAGAGATCCAACTTTAAATATGGGGAAAGTAAAATCAGTATGTATATGGTATCCTCTGTTTGCCAGTTTGCTAATAATCAACCTGTCATTGAATCCTGACATTCTGTCTGCAGTGGGTATACATATTAGTTAGCTACTGCTGCTTATTAGCTTGTGATTGAGCAGGTCAGCAATTTAGTCTGTGCTCAGCTGGGCCATTTTCTGGTCTTGGCTGGACTCCTTCAGGCATGTGTGATCAGCTGCTGGTTGACTAGCCAGCTGTGCTTCTGTGGGTGAGCTGGCTGTCGACTGAGCACTTTGGTTCTCCTTCCCATGGTATCTCATCCTTCAAGTTAACACTGCCTTGTTCTCATGGGAATGGCAGAGTTCATTTCCTGATTTCTGGGGTGTCCTGGTGCCCTCTCTATGAATTTCCCAGTGCCTGCTGGTCACATGGTGACAGAGGCTGCGGCAGAGGCACCTGGACCTCCCAAAGCAAAGGAGAAGGAGCTTAAGATGGACCTCAGCAGGAGGGCTGAGAGACAAAGAGAGACAAAGGCCCAGCCAGATCCCAGAGGCCACATCTTCCTTTCCTGTTGCGTACCTGATTTTGTTTTTTTTCCCTTTTTAATTGAGGTGTAACTTACATCAAGACCACAAATCTTAATAAAATAGCTCCATGATATTTTAAAAACATGTATTATACCCATGTAACCACCATCCAGATCAAGATGTAGGGCATTTTCAACTGTCCAGCAGGCTCCTTCATGCCTTCTAGTTAATGCCCTGCTCTAATGGTAACCATTCTTCTAATACTTAACACCATACATTTTTTCCTAATTGTGAACTTCATATAAATAGAATCATAGACATTTCTTTGTGTGTGACTTTTTTTGCCCAGGATTATGTCTGTGATATTCATTCACATTGTTAGCTAATTCATTCTTGTTTGCATGGCTGTGCAAACAGACCACAATTTATTTATTTACCATTCTGTACTTTGATAGAGTTGGCTGGTTCCTTTAAACTGCTCTTAAGTGTGGTGACATGCTCTTACCATAAAATAACAGGAGATAAACTAGGGAATAATAAGAGCAGATTTATGTCACCCTTCAAGTCACCCAGCATGACTTACTGGGTAAGGATATGGTTATTGAAGTAAAAGTTCTGGTTTTCCCAATTACTTAAAATTATTAGTTTTCTTTTCCTTTTTATTTCTTGCACAAGGTATAGTTAAATTTGCATAAGTTAAAATGTGTGACTTCACTTCTGTGTGGAAATAAACGCACATGTATATCCTAATGAAAAAGACCAGCCAGACTAGTATAGAGATTTAGGGTACCAAAAGTTAGTGCTAAATAAATTTAGATTTTGTCCAACTGACTAAGTGTGAGTGGACTCTTGCTAAGTTATATATGGTTTAAAAAAATATTATTTCTATCTAAGCTTCTTAACCTTACACAAGAAACATCCAGATATTAATAAGGCAGTATCATTCAACCTAACTCATATACAAAATCCTGCAGTTCCCTCAACTGAACTTCCCCAAATATTGTCCAATTCAATAAAAGGCATAACCATCTACCTAGTTCTTTAATCCAAAACAATCTTGGAATGACCCTTGATCACGATTTCTCTCAGTCAGCCCTTCCTATCCTGTCCCATACCCCAGTCGGCTGTCTCCAACACATGCTGCAAAACCATCCACTCCTCCCCAACTCCACCACCACTCTGGTCTAAGCAGCAATCATTTCTTGCCTGGATTAATGCAATAACTTCCTTACGGTCCCCTAATCCCATACTCTTGCCCCATTCCCAACTCCCTTTCCAAATCTATTCTCCATCTACCAGTCAGAGTGACTTTTTAAGAACATAAATCAGGCCATGTCTCTCCTTTGCTTAAACACCTCCAGTAGTTTGGTACCTGAAGTGCCCCAAACTCATCACACTTAAGTCCATCACACACTCCGTTGCCCCACAAAAGCCTTCATGATTCAGGCTCACCTCAGACCACATCCTCCCCTGTTGAGAATGCTCTAGGCTCACTGCTAGTCTTCCCTCTGTTTTTAGGACATACCCAGCTCCTTCTCACCTTGCTGTCTCTGCCACTTCATACTTAGATCTTTATATGACTGGCTCCTCTTTTTGCTATTCAAATCTCAACCCCAACTGCCTCTCTCTGAGAGGCCGTCCTTGACCACCCAATCTAAAGTAATCACCCCTTTGCTTTCTAGAACATCATACTATCTTCGTTCTCTGCATAATACTCATTACAAATATTTTATTTGCTTAGTCTGTATCAACCTGACTCTAAAACATAAGCTTTTTGAGAGAGAATCTTACCATTACTACATCTCCAGGGCCTACAGAAACACCTGGTACCTAGTGAATACTCAACAATTATGTGTGTCTTAGATATGACTCTGATGGCACAAATAATAAATGTACCCATTGCCCAAATGTAAGAGCTTGAATTCTGGACGCCTCAGGACAAACATGAGGAAAGACACAATCATCCTTTGCAAATTACAACATAAATGCCTCTTGGGAGGAACTTCTTCATTATACAGACACTTATTTTTTGAAGTCTGGTATACAGTAATGTAGTATTTTATTTATTCTGTCCATTAATAACTAATACTTTAGAACATTTCCAATATTAATTGAACTTAATCTAATAGAAGACCAACTTACTTTTTTTTATATCTCAATACTGGGTTATTAGTTAGAGAGATGGTCAAAATAATTATGGTCAAAATTATGCTAAACATTTATAAGTAAATGCTTGGTGTTAGCATGTCTACATACAATTCAGCTTTTAGTGTAAAGGTCTTTGGCTGCAAGAAAGAACATTTGGTTTACTTCACTAATAGGAATATCTTTTAATGCTGGAATGGCCTCTTCTTGGTATTTCTTCTGCTGCTGATTTTTAGCATAATTATCTGTAAGAAAAGAACAAAAAAAAGCTCTGTTAACCCAAGCAATTTCTTCTATAGTCTTTGTGGCTAAGGGAGACCCACCACATAGTTTATTAGGCTGATGTTTTGGTAATGACAAATACCAAGTTTAACATAATTAAGTAATTTCTTAAATCCTCCCTTTAGAAGAAATGTCCCCATTAAAATAAAAATGTAATCAGCAAAGTAGTTTTCTTATCTCTAACTTGGAAAGAAATTAATATTTCACTCAACTGTACAATGGTGGTTAAAGTCCCATCTGCACATATCCCATAGTGACAGAATCATATCTAGGCCTTGAAAACGTATTTATATCAACACCACAAAACTATTAAGTCATTTGGTGTAAATATTCATACAAACTTAACAATTTCCCCTCTTTGCACAAATTGTCTATTTGCTGTACTTCCAGTCAAGGATGCAGGGAATACAGTAGGTTATTAGGAATGAAATTTTAAAATACTATAATTGATTTTTCCTAATACATTGTATGAGTTGATGAATAAAGGTTTGGAATAGTTGAAAAATCACACCAGGGAACTTAAAACAATACTTTACTTCCTAGAATCTAAGCAAGCTCAGGAATCCTAATTTATCTTAATCTTTAACTTGAAAAGACTTAAAAAAACATAAAACCACAAAAACATGTTGTGACTCTTCTATCCACATAATCGGACTAAGGTGTCCATAGTGATCCTGAGGATACACACCCCCAAATCCCTCCTCCTGAACAAGGTCTACATGTACCTTTTTGCCATCCCTTTATCAACAGTGCCTATTTAGGACAAAAGAAGTTTCTCTCAGCCAAAGTTGCTGAGGAACATAGTATATACACTATAATTTATCAGAATTTATTTCTTCCATGAATATAACTAGTGCATATTCATCAGAACTTATTTCCTTCATGTAAATATCTCCTTTTGTATAAGCATTTATTTATTTTTCTAGATTCTTTTTATTGTCCCAATGTGTGTCTTGCAGCCTATTCTTGGTTGCTTTTCTGAATAAAAATACTAATACCCCACTCTTCCACTCCCCCAGCACTTTCCTGTAATTATAAATTTACCTGTGATTGTATGAACGGAGTTGAGTGGAGAGGTACTCATCATGTTGATTCCAAACAAAAGCACATAACCAATTACTATAGTAATAAGGAGATAGACAGGTAATGCCACTGCCCAGTATCTGCAAAAGAATATTTAAGTACATAACAGGCACCTTAAGAGGTTATAATTCTCAACAGTCACAAAGTTAACATATTTTTTAAACTAAATTTAATTTTTATTAAAGTAGTATATTAATATGTACATGAGAGAAAAACTGTTCTACAAGGCTTATAATGAAAGGCTACAGTTCTCTAGCCCACTGTCCCAACCTTGGAGTCTCACTCCCCAAAAAGGAACACTTTAACATTTGTTTTTTTCTGGTACTTACCTCCTCATTTCTATATAGCATGCTCATATTATTATTTCTTGATTTTTTTCAATTGCAGACATTTTCTGTATACTTCCTAATACAGAGATGAGGAATTCACCTCCTCTTTTCCTTTTCTATGCTTACATCACAATTTCTGGTTATATCAGCAGTTTTTAAAAGTTATTGTGACTATATATAAAAATGTTTGCAACTGAGAACCTTAGTGTATTATTATGTTTCCTTGTATAACTTTTTGTTCTTTGTGGAATTAGTAATTATATTGTTTTTGTCCATTTGCTTGGTGTCCTATGTATCTATCAATACTAGAGCCTCAAATTCTCTGATAGGACTCTATTATGCCTCTCCCTATGGTAAAGCACATTGAGTGCTCTACCTTGCCATGTTTTATTGAGTGCATTGTTTCTTTAATAATGTCCTCCCCACTCTTTTCTCTTTCTCAAACTTCTAATAGTTAGATTTTTAGCCCTGTTAAACTTTCCTCTATTTTCTATTTCTCTTTTGTTTTACTTTTTAGAGATTACCTTAGGTTTATCTTCCAACCTTTCAATTAAAATTTTAATTTTGGTTACCATATTTACAATTTAAATATAGTAATTCCCTGAACATTTCCTTTGTATAGCATTCTGTTCTTGTTTCAGAGTTATAAACTTTTCTTATCTGAGAATTTTATGCTATTTTACAGTTTTTTTCTGTTCCTTGCATTATGTCCATTTTCTTCAAGTTTCCTTTTTCTTTTCACTTTTGTTTCTCAAGTCAGAGGTTTTCCTTCAATGTTTGGTAACTTTTGGCCATTCATTCATATTTAAAAATGAAGTGCTAACAAGTTAATTGAAAGTACTGTGGGTATGTGGGCAGCGATGGCCAACTGGTGAGCCCTACTAATAAGAGACTGGGCCACTTCACTGGAGTCCTCTATGTCAGAAATTACAGATACTTTCTCTTGGGCTGGTCAGCTTCCTCAGGAAGGAACCTCCTATCGTTTTCTGGGAGGAGGAGGGTGGTATGAGCCTGGGAGCCCAGTGAGGGAAGGTGTTGGGGGAGGGGTAGACCTTATCATTCAGCCACACAGATTTTCACTTACTCCAGGGGTAAGGTGCCTCATTTCCTTTACTCCCATACTCAGTTAACCCTTGTAGCCTCCAGGCTAGAGACTCTCACTCAGCCTTTGCAGAGAGTAAAACTCATGTTTTCTGCAGAGGAAGGCAGGTTTGGTCTCCCAGCTTTGAGGGCCAAGGGAGGAAGATTTGAAGGTCTAATGCTCTGTAAACATGTTTTCAGTCCAGCCCAGAATTACCACGTTAAAGAGGTACCTGGTACCTCCAATATCTGAGCCATTCTGGAGTTTTGGGCACAAACATAGCTGGCTTCCCTACTTCAGCAATGTGAAAAAAGCAGAAACTAAGTTACCTCTCAGGTATCTCAAACCACTTTCCCAAAATTGATACTTCTTATCTGCTATCCTATTCTTTGCTTCTGTGGGTTTATACCTTAAAAAAATTTTTTTTTCCTAGAGGGCCATTTTTAGTAAGATTTTGGGAGAAAATGGAAATAAATGTGTGTTAATTCCACCATTTTTAATTAGAGGTATATCAGTAATGATCTTTAAAAAGCTTTCAATTTCTATATGGCTATTCATGAATTTTAAAAGAATAAACATTTAAAGATTTGAGTAATCTTAAGGAAAAAAATGATCCTTCAAAAACAGCATTAATTACATTCTGATTTAAGACATATATTAAACTTACTTTTGAGGCCAATAGGTTAAGCCTAAGGAGTTTAGCCAAGATTCAGGAATAAAAGCCCATACGAGATAAAGTACTATAAAAGAGGAAAAAAAAAACAGAGAGAGAAAAGTCAGTAAGGCATGCATTCAATCTATTAAGGTTCATTTAAACAAAAAAGCTTCTTTGAAGCATCCCAGATTCACTTGGAAATGATTGTTCCTTCCTTTCAGTTCTTCTAGCTCCTTATTTGTACCATTCTTATATTTACCATAATTACCTTATTATTGGCCATTTTTGAACATGTCTTAACTCTCACACTATGTTTTAAACGATTCAAGCGCACAAATCATGCCTTAGCAACTGCTGTAATCCTTGTATCACCTAGCAGTTCGCTTTATGTACAGTAGGCGTTCAAAACTTCACCTCCACAGAGCTGAAGTAATTATAGACATTTAGTAGCTTAAAGGGGAATTTTTCTACTCTACTTCTGATCCACTACATGTTGAGCTTCTGCCTTATCTCCCAGAGTACAATTTTATTTTCTAAAAATAGAAAGAAATGATCTGGCCAACTAAAAAATATATATACAATTTTATTTTCTAAAATCCCAAATCTTTGTTGTTTACTGTTGTCCCTATGTAATAACAACAGTTAAGTTCTAGGCACTCACTGTGACATGGTTCCAAGCATTCTTTATACATTATTTCATATAATCCTCAAAACAATCCTCTGAAGCATGTGTGTATGTTTTACAGATGAGGAAATGGAATCTTATAAAGGCTGTATCATCTCCCCAAGGTGAGAGGCAGAGACAATTTTAAACTATCAAATACCTACATCATTGATGGTGGATTAATATTTTTAACAAATATGGAAGAACTCTGTATGGTCGGAGTGTGAGAGATGGCTTCTGTCCTCCCTGAGCTTGAAATCTAGTGGTGAATAGAGAGTAGTAAATTGATATTTTCATTATACTGTGATAAGTACTAATAAATGAGTAATAAAAGATGACACAGAAGCACATTAGAAAGACCTCCTTCCACTCTTTATCCTCTTCCTTCTTGCTTAATTTCTCTCCATAGTACATGTTACCATCTGAAAGTGTGTACGTTTTACTTATTTAATTTGTCCATTGACTATCTCCTCCCACTGGAATGAAAACTCTATGGAAGCAGGAAATTTTTGGCTGTTTTGCTCCACCCTGGCCTGTAACAGTCCCTGGTACACGGTAAGCACCCAGTAAATACCTGAATTAATTTTTGGTTGTGGGTGTTATGGGATTTAAGTCTTAAAGTCATTGCTTTATTTGTATAGTTTCTGATCCTTGAAACACTTTTTGAACAAGGATTTACAAAGACAACCATAACAACAGTCGCTAACATTTATTTAGTACTTCCTGTTCCTATGCATTGTCCTTAAGTGCTTTACATAAATTACCCCAGTTAATCCTCACAACAGTCATCAGAGGCAGCAGAGTGATGTCAGCCAGTGTGTCTGGGTTCAAATTCTAGCTCTATCATTTAGCAGCTTTGCCACTTTAGGCATGTTACTTACACCCCAGTGCTCTCATCTTTAAAATGAAGATAATAATAACATTACCTATCTAATAGAATTGTGTTATGCATAACAAGCATTCAACAACTATCATTATCAACACCCTTTTAGAGATGAGGAAACTGAGGCTCAAAGAAGGTAAGTAAATGGTCCCAGGTCCCACAACTAATCCCTGGAGGAATCAGAATTTAAACTCAGTCATAACCTCTACATTTCACAGACTGCTAGGCAACAGCCTGGCCATTAGGTCCATCTGTAAGCTGTACTGATGATGCAGGTTGATATTTTTCGGTTAGGGTTAGGGTTCAGAAGTACTACCACTCCACCTTTGTGGTTTCCACAAAGTTCCAGAAAGTTCTACTGGGGGTACCGGATTTTTCTCCCTTATTTGCCTCATAATACCCAAATCCTTTTGGGTAGAGACTTGGGGCCTGCTGTGTGACACTGGACATATTAGTGTCTTGGTGAGTGTCAGTTTCCTTAACTGTAAAATGTCATATTCGAGATGTAAAGGGCATATATTTCAATCTGGCTTCTCTAGCCTAATTCTCTTCACTCCCCGGCTGTAGTGGAGCCAAACTCCTCACTTCCCAACCCTCTCATGCCTTCATTCAAGGCCTTTCCACGTCTTCCCTCCATCCTACTTATTCTTTTCTAATCGGTGTAAGTGCCAGGGGGAAAGTCTCCTGGAGAAAGCTAACTCTGACTTTCCAGTCTGATTTCAATGTCTCTGCACTGTGCTCCCTCGCCATCAACACGCTGCGTGTTAACTGCGTATTTACTTCTTTGTCTCGCCCACAAGACCACGACCTCCTTAAGGGCAAGGACCAGGTTTATTCATTCTGCCATCGTGTCTGGTACTGTATAAGCATTTCTTTGAGATTAAATCTCTTAGGCTAATGATAACACACAGAACACTGAACAAAACATGAGTTCCCTTCAGGTTTTGTTAAAACGAGACATAGGTATAAAGAATCAACAGGTCATGTGTGCACATTCTAAGAACAAATGTATTATTTCCTTGTCATTGAACACCAGAAACAGCCCCTGGCCATCCATCAGGAAAGTACTTACTGAAGCCAAACTGGGAGCTTAAGAAAAGAACAAAGCCATAAATCGCTCTTTCTGGCAATGGCGACGGTGAATTTTCCACCATTTTCCCCTGTGGCTTTAGACACTGCGGAAAAGAACACAATCATCCGTCAGTGATTCACTCCCCCTCACCATTGGTCTATTATAACCTCATCGCTTCGCCATGGGCACGGCCTCTGCGGAGCGTAAGTGCCATCCCGCGCACACCCCCCGACATACGCCCGCGTGCACGCGCGCTCGCAGGCTCCCATGCCGGCGCGCGCACCCCCCGCAACAGGGGGAGGGCGGGGGCCGGGGAACAAACGCCTCCAGCTGGGCAAACTTGGCCTTCCTGCGGGAAAGGAAGGACAGGGAATAGGTTTGCGCGGCGCCCACGAGAACGCGGGCCTGCTGGGCCGGGCCCTCTCGTGGGGGCTTCTGCTGCTCATTAGAGGCAGGGTGGGGGAGGCCCTCGACCTTGGGTCCTGCGTACTCCCAGCCGGGCCCCTCCGAACACCTTGGCCACCTCAGCGCTGAATTCTCTGCGCAAGCGCCGACCAGGCAGCCGCAGCAGGGGAAAATAAGAAAAATTGAGCGAAAGGCCGAGGCGAAACGGCGGCCCCCGCCCGGGCGCAGGCGCACGGCGACCCTCGTGAGGGGGGAACGCGCGAGCTCAGGAGCTGACGAGACCGCTCGGCCCGCGGAGGCGAAGGAGGGGGCGGTACGGCGCGACTGCGCATGTGCGCTGCCAGCCCACGTGACGCGTCTGCCGCCTGCGCCGCCGCCCGCTCCCTCCGCGGTCTGGTTGACGTGGAGGGCCGGCGGTGGCGGCTGCGGTGGCGGCCCGCGTCCGAGAGTCGCGGGCGCCGGGCCCCGGTGAGTGCACAACCGGCTCGCGGCAGGGCTCCCGGATGTGTCACCTTGTCCCGCTGCAGCCGAGATGCCCGGGGAGCGGGGCCCTCCACACCCCCGCCTCCGTGGGTGTGTGGTGAGTGTGGGTGTGTGCGCGTCGCCCCGCGTTCCTCGCCGTGGTGCCTGCTGTGTGTCTGCGTGGGTCGGGGCGCCCGTGCGATGAGGGGGTGTGGCCGCCTTTGTCTGCCCCAGTGCGTATGTCCCCTTGGCCCTTCGCGAGCGTGGGCCCTCGGGTGCCTTGCGAGGGTGGGAGTAGTCCCTTTGTGTGCGCATCCCCCTGCTGCCCGCGCATCGGCGTCTCGCTCGGTGCGTGGGCGACACCTGTGCTGGGTAGAGGGGCCCCCGCGGATGAGCGTGTGGGCACGCGCCCATGTGTCCCTCCTAGCCCTCTTTGTGTCGGCGCCCGTTTTTCCCAGTGGAGGCGTGGGCGCTCCTGGCGTCTTCAGGCGGCCCCCCCCCTTTGTGCCACTGTCTCTGCCCGTGGGGCGCGCGTCCGCCAGCGCGCGTGGCCGCGTCGCCTGCGAGCTAGACCCCCCTCCTGGAGCACCGCCCCCGCAAGTGTGCGTCCGAGCGTGTGTTGCGCATGGGTTTTGTTGAGTGCGTAATCGCTTGTGTGCGGGTTTTCGTTCGTGAATGTTCGTGCACGCCCGGTGCTGCGTTGTGTTCTCTACGTGGGTGCCACCTGTTTTCCTGAGAACTGGCAGCGCAGTCCAGGGCCGGCCGCCTCCCCGAGGAATGGACCAGGGCAGGCGGCTATAACCCTCGCGCGCCTCCCTCCCTCGCCCCTCTTCAGAGTATCCTCCCTCCCCCGTATGCGAACGAGAAGAGGGGGGACGGCTGCGGGTCTGGCCAGCTGCTCTGCAGTGTTGACGATGTGAGTGTGGCTTGAACTAATCTGGGGACAGAGTAGGGGGCCAAGGACCAAAAATGGAGCCGAGGCGTAGGTGAATTTGGTCTGGTACCAGTGCGGCGTGCCTTTTGCAGACGTGCCCTGGACGCCAAAAACCCTTCAATTGCAAATTGCTTCCAAGATACAAGCACACGCCAACGGGGCAAATATAGTGTATATGGCGTTCTTGAAAATACTTAATGGTTCACATTTTATGGCGTTCGTATAAATCTCTTTCGATTTTGCCCTACCCTGGTAGGGGAAACAAGGTAGAAATCCTACAGATTTTACTCCTCCTCCCTTGGGAGCAGTTTCCTCATAATTACGGTTCTAGCTACAACATTTTTTATTGCTAGAAAATTTCATTTTATCCTAAGGAAAGTGGGATTTAGTGTAAGGATACATAGGGAAAGAAACTTCAGACCCATTAAGGACCGAATTACTGCTTCTTTTTGCTCAAAGGTTCGTGCTTTCTGCTCAAGGGCTGCGTTTTGGTGTCTTTTTCTCTCTGTTCTGCTTAATTTTCTCATTCTTGCCTAATTTTCTTTTTTTTCTTCTAATTTCTGGAATATTTCAGATATAAAATATAGAGGGGGGTCTAACCAATCCATGATTCAGATTTTACAGATTTAATTATTTTGCCAGATTTACTTCAAAACCTCTTTTTTTCAAAAAATAAAATTGCAGATATTGGAGGCACTCAGTTCCTCCTCCTCCTTCCCTAGAGATAGCCACTGTGTTCAGGTTTGTGTATATCATTCCTTTGCATATTTTATACTTTTCATCATGGTGAATCCATAAACAATATATAGTATTGTTTGTTTTTAACTTTAATGGTATTATACTATACATGTGTTTTTGCAACTTGCGGTTTTTTTGCTCAGCATCACATTTGAGATTTATATATGAATAAATTGAATAATTGTGTTATCTTTGGTTCATTCATTTTAATTGCTGGTATAGAATTGCATTGTATGAATATACCATATTTAATTATACATTCCCTATTGATGGACTTTGAAGTTGTTTCCAGTTTTTGACTCTTAAAAACAGTCCTGTAATAAATATCTTTGTACCTGTCTGCTTGTGCACACATTTGAAAGCTTCTCTAGGAAATACACCTAGTAGTAGATTTGCTGGATGGTAGGTTATGTGCATCAACTTAACCAAATATCACAGAAGCTCTCCAAGTGGTTGTACCAATTTTCACTCACTGGTATTGAGTGAGAACACCCATTTCCTCACATCCCTGCTAACATGTTATGTTATCAGACTTTACATTTTTGCCTTCTCTTTACTGACCAACTTCTTTATGACTTTAGCTTCTTGCTAAATTTGCTTGCAGCCACCTTGGCTTCTGCCCTAACCCTGTGTCAGCCTATGGGTTCATCTCTCACAGCTAATTGGCTCAGCCTTTATCTCGTTTGGTCCTTAAAAGATTAATTCCAATGAACATTTATTATGTACTTAATGTATGTCAGTTCCTGTGGTTAATGTAAAGATAGAATTTCCATGATATTTTATGTGTACCTCTATAGTGGCAGGTGAGGTGATTTAATTAAAAGCATATTTTTTCATATGATGAATGTTTTAAAAAAAATCTTCATTTTTATGTAATACTTGATACGTTCAAAATATGTAATACATATGCATATTGTGAAGCAAAACAATAAAATGAACACCTGTGAATCCACCATTCAAGAATCAAAATGATCAATACTGAATGTGCTCACCTCCAGAGGTGACTACTGTCCAGAATTGTGTGTGTTATTCCTTGCTTTTTAAGAATTTTATCAGATATGTATCTATCCCTCAACAATGTATTGTATGGTTTCTGTTGTTGTTGAGTAAAAAAAAAAAATGCTGGGTGTAGTCTCATGGGACTTATTTCAATTCACTCAATGTTATGTTCTAAGAGTCATTAATATTGAGTATAGATGTAAGTCATTAATTTTCACTGCTGTGTAATATTCCATGGGTGAATATAACACAGAGATGCATTCCCCTGTTGATGGACATTTTGGTTGTTTCCAGGTTTTGCTATTATGATGAAGATTCTTGTCTAGTACACAGCTGTAAGACTTCCTCTGATTTTCATACTGGTGTGTAAGACCCCCAGGGGAGTAATGAAGATTTTTCTAAGGAGTGTGTGGGGTACAAATGATGTTAATCAATCAATTTCTAGATTAAATTCCTTATGTTCTGTTTCCTAAAATTGGTAATGCCTGAGATCTAGATAGAGGCCTCCTGGAGGACCTTCCTTTTCACAATGGTGTTTTACATAAAAAAGGCAAACCCCAGGCCCTCTGGAGTCTTAATAGGGCTTTGCCTGCTTCTGGAAAACAAAGGGGTAATTTAAAATACAGTTTATAGTGTTAGGGAGAGCCTCTTAAAATCTGGGCACCTCCCCATGCATTTCCTCTAGAGATGCATTTTCAAAAATTTCAGTGTATATTTTTTGACCAGCTATATGCTAGTAATAATTATACATTTAAAAGAAGGATGTATCAGTTTTACTTTAAAATGTTATCATGGTACTCTAGAAATTCATCCTTTACAATTAAACTTATGGTGAAATTTTTTAGATGTTATCTTAACATATGAAGGGTATGTAATTTTTAAAAGCATTTTTGGTGGTTTGTGAGCAATAAAAAGTTGGAATACCACCGTGGTAAGCTATTTGCTAGAAGTGGAATTGCTGGGTCAAGAGTTACAATGTTAGTTCAGCTTTACAAAATGATGCCTGATTGTTTTCTCAAGTGGTTGTACCAGCTTATACTTTGGCCAGCAGTTTTGTCAATTTATATACTTTGATTAGCAGTGTGTAAGAGTTAACCTACAACCTTTTCAACACTTGTTCTTGTTAGACTTCTTAATATTATTCAATGGAATGGGTATAAAATGATGCATCATTGTGGTTTTAATATGCATTTTTTGATTATCAATGAGCTTAAGCATCTTTTATATGTTTAGAAATCATCTTTATTTCCCTTTTATAAAATACCCGGTCATATCTTTTGCCCTTTTTTTCTGTTGGGTTGTCTGTAAAAACTGATATACTGGTAACACTGGTCCTTTATTAATTACATGCATTGTAAATATCTTCTTCCAGTTGGTGGCCTGTCTTTTCATCCTTCATGGTATGTTTTGGTGAACAGTAGTTCCTAATTTTAATGTAATCTAATTGGAAAACTTCTTATGAAGACATTCTTCTATGTTTCTTCTTAGAAGTTTTAAAATGATGCCTTTCATATTTAAGTTCATAACTCATCTGAGCTTAGTTTTTGTGTATGGTTTGAGATAGTGATTCACATTCATTTTTCCTTCCTCTGTGGCTCTAATTATCCCTATACCATCCATTGAAGGCCCCCTGTTCACCAGTGATCTGCTGTGCCATCTCTTTCACATGTTTAGTTTCTGTGCGTGTGGGTCTGTTTCTGGGTTGCCTTTCTGTTTCACTTGTCACCTTGTCTGTCTCTGTGCTTTTTCATACCACACTGTCTTAATTATTAATGCTATACAGACATCTTGATAGCTGGGGAGAAGTTGGAGTCTCAGGACCAGTGTTCTTGTTTTAAGAATCAGTTTGTTACATGATATGAAAAAACTTTTGGGAATTAATTAGAATTGATTGAAACAGTTTGGGGGAGAATTGAAATCTTTAAGATTTTGAGTCATCCTAAGAATACGGTATTTCCATTTATGTAGTTTCATAATTTTCTCTGTAGAGATCTTTTTTAATGTTGATTCTGATGTTTCTGAGTTTGTTCTTGCTGATATAAATGGTGGCGTTTATAAAGATTCTGTTTTCTGACTTTATTGGTAGTAAATAGAAATTTAATGAGTTTTAAAAATATTAATCTTTAGTCATCTACTCAATAAACTCTTATTAGTTCTAACATTTTCTGGAATTCCTTTGGGTTTTCTATGTAGTTAATTATATCATTTGCAAATAGTGACAGTTTTGGGTCTTCCTATCCAATTATTTTTGCTTTCAATTTATTTTTCTTGTCTTAATGAATTAGCTCACTTTTAGATATATGTTCAATGGAAGTGATCATGGTTGTTCATTAGAAATGAATATAGTGGGCATACATACAGGTCTCATTCCCAATTTTAAATAGAATGTTTCCCCCGTTAAGAATAACATTTACTATGAGTTTTTGTAGATACATTTGATTAAGTTAGAGAAATCTTTGTTTTTTATTTTGTCACATGCTTTTCTGCATCTGTTCAGACTATCTTGTGGTTTTTTCCTTTAATCTGTTAGATGCAGTGAATTCCAATTTATAGATTTTAGAATTCTTCTTTCTCTCTTACTGTCTGCCTTTCTTTTTTTTTTTTGAGACAGAGTCTCACTCTGTTGCCCAGGATAGAGTGCCGTGGCGTCAGCCTAGCTCACAGCAACCTCAAACTCCTGGGCTCAAGCGATCTTACTGCCTCAGCCTCCCGAGTAGCTGGGACTACAGGCATGCACCACCATGCCCCGCTAATTTTTTCTATATATATGTATTCTTTTTAGCTGTCCAAGTCATTTCTTTCTATTTTTAGAGACGGGGTCTCGCTCTTGCTCAGGCTGGTCTAGAACTCCTGACCTCGAGCGATCCTCCCACCTCAGCCTCCCAGAGTGCTAGGATTACAGGCGTGAGCCACCGCGCCCGGCCTGTCTTTCTTGAGATAAAGCCAAATTGGTCTTTATGATCTTTTTATGAGCTAGTAGATTGTGTTTGCCAATATTTTATTTAGATTTTTGTATTTGTTTACAAATAGAATTACCTCTCACTTCTCTTTTTTGACTATCTTATTTGATTTTTGTATTAAAATTTCACTGACCTTATACAGTGAGTTGAGAATAGTTCCTCTTTTTCTGTTCCCTGGGAGAGTTTGGGTTCCCTGAGATTTGTTTCTTAAAAGTTTGGTGAAACGAAACTTACCTACATTTGGATCTAATGTTTTCTTTGTGGAAGTTGAATAGTAATTAGCAGTTGAATAGCCATAAGACTGTTTAGGTTTTCTATTTCTTTTAGTCAGTTTTGGTAAGTTGTAGAAATTTGTTTTTTTGTCAAAATTTTTTAAGTTTTTTGGCATCAAGTTTATGGTATTGTTTTAATTCCTTTTTTAATTTCTGCTTTATCTGTAGCTATGTTCCCTTTTTTCATTTTGAAGAATATTTATGTCTGACTTTTCCTTTTTTCTTGATTAGTCTTGCCATAAGTTTATCTATTTCATTAATTTTGGCAAAGGATTAACTTTTGGCTGAATTAGTCCTCTGTAGTATATTTTTGTTTTTTATTTCATTGATTTTTCCCCCCTTCTTTTATTTATTGTTTGTTTCCATCCTTTTACTTTCTTTGAATTTGATCTTTTCCTATTTTTCTAACTTAAGTTGCATGTTTAACATTAATTTTCAGCTATTCTTATTTCCTAGTGTAAACTTTTGGCTTTGTCTAACATAGTTTAATTTGTGGTGTTTTCATTAACTTTTAAATCTTAATGTTTAAAGCATTAAATTTTAAAGTATTTTTTAAATTTGCATTTTGATTTCTTCTTTGACTTATGAATTATTTAGAAATAGATCTTGAAATTTTTAATGTTTGTTATTGATGTCTTGTGTTGTCAGAGAATGTGGTCTGTATTTTGTTTTTAAAAACACCTTTTTGCTATTGCTTTATTGCCATGTACTTAGTGAATTATGTCCTGTGTCCTATGTGTACTTCTGGAGTATGTATTCTCTAATTGTTATTTATCCATTAGATAAAGCTTGTTAATTGTGTTCAAACAGTCTTTATTAGTTTTTATTTGTCCTATCATTAATTGAGAGAAGTATGTTGCAATCTCCTACTTTCTTTCTTTTTTTTTTTTTTTGTGAGACAAGAGTCTCACTCTGTTGCCCAGGCTAGAGTGCCGTCACAGCAACCTCCAACTCCTGGGCTCAAGCGATCCTCCTGCCTCAGCCTCCCAAGTAGCTGGTACTACAGGCATGCGCCACCATGCCTGGCTAATTTTTTCTATATATATTTTTAGTTGTCCAGATAATGTCTTTCTATTTTTAGTAGAGATGGGGTCTCGCTCTTGCTCAGGCTGGTCTTGAACTCGTGAGCTCAAACGATCCACCCGCCTTGGCCTCCCAGAGTGCTAGGATTACAGGGGTGAGCCACCGAGCCCAGCCCACAATCTCCTACTTTCCTACAGACTTCCTGTATTTCTAACAATTTTTGTTTTTATTTTGAGACTCTTACTAGATGCATGTAACACTATTTTCCTAGTGGATTGTGAACCTTTACTGTGTTGTGATCCTCTCCATCCCTAATTTTGCTTTATTGTGTTAGTCTTTTTTGTCTGATCCCATCTTTCTTTTGGTGCTAATTTACCTGGAATATCCTTTTCCTTCATTTTCCTTTTAATTTTTTTGTGTCTTTACATTTTAGGTGACTCTTATAAAGAATATATTACTGGATTTTCCTTTTAATCCTATCAGACAGTCTATGTCTTTTAATTGATACGTTTAGAAGTCCAAGTTTCTTGGTTGGTGGTCAGCTCAGTTTTCATCTAAAACCATTTTTATTTAACCCGTGCTCCTGAGAGATCATTTTGATTGATGTGCAGTTCTAGGTTGGTAGTCTCTTTTTTGTCAGCAGGGTGAAAATATTATGCTACTATTGCTCATGCAAAGTATGCTGCCAGTTTTATTTATGCTTTTTTGAAGAAAATGTTCTTTTTCTTTTAGTTGTATTAGGTTTTCTGTCTTTGGTGTTATGTCATTTCACTTCTCAGTCTCCATGGAGATTACTTTTTATTTATCCTTATTTTGGATACATGTGTTTCTTGATTCTGAATTTTCTCTTGTGAGGCCTAGAAGATTCTGAGCCCTATATTCTTTAAATATTTTCTCTCTTTGATTTTATCTGTTCTCTCCTGGTCGAACTTTAACTGCATATGTATGTACTAAACTGTTTCCATTTCACTTAATCTT